>JAWRVZ010000027.1:647500-1847500 GCA_037043235.1 Rhodeus uyekii
ACATGTGGTGTTTGGGGTTGTACTGGGTGGCGATTCATGCACACTTGAGGTTGATTTTATGAGTGACACCTGTCAAACTCACTCTTCCCCTCTCTGCCCCTCCCTTACTAGCTCTGAAGTAAGACTGCTTTGTGGTCATTAGTGCTGCACTCAGCACTAATGCTTAATTTTTCCCCCTCTTCTGATATGCGATGGTCACGGGCCTGCATCCTCAGAAGGCCCTGCCAATCTACTCCCATGTACAGCCACTATCATCTATCAATTACAGTCAGCCGAGGAAGAAAAAATGCACCATTAATAGAGACTGGCGCCCATTTAAACGGTGTTTCCGCATGGCATTGTGAACACTTGTATTTAGCATTTCCTTATTACAAGGTGGCTTACTCACTTTTAAGCTACAAAGAGTTGAAATAAAAGGATGAAAATGGCCGTCTATCATTTCACCCACTTTGTGCTGAGCTACAGTGATTTCCACTGGTGCGCCACTAAGAATAGTACCGGTTAGGGCTTTTTGTGAGGAAGTTTCTTTTGAACGGGGGTGGTGCTGAATGGCAGCATTGGGGATAAAAGACCTTTGTTGGACAATGGATAGTTTTATAGATGCTGATGGAGCAAGTTGCAGTGTAGAGTTGACTTGGTTACTGGTTGCATGGTGGGCTTTGGTGGGCTTTTTTCCTTAGGGGAGTGTCAAACCCTTGCAATGTCTTCTTTTTTTGCTTTAACATTTCTAATGTTTTCTGTATGCTTTTTGTCTATAGGTGTATTAAGAGGCGATACAGCGTACATTGTAATTACATATGTAATAACATTGTAATAACATATTGTAATAACAAGTTTCATAACTATTCCACCTTACCATTTACAATAGTTCGACGAGTTATCTCCCACAGGACGAGACCCAGGGCCCAGATGTCAGTTTGCTTATATGACTCAAACACATCAACACGAATACTCTCGTCCAAAACCTCCGGTGCCATATAACGCTTGGTCCCCACTCTCGGGTTGTTGCCCACATCCAGATAGTCATTAGACTGAGAGTGAATGACAGCAAGGCCTGAGAGATCACACAGAAAATTATATTTTTAAGATATAACCAAAAAAGGTCTGAAAAAAGTCATGAGTCATGGCCAAAGTTTCCTCAGCTATTTTTGTATTACTTTCTCACCCAGATCTGCAATGCAGCACTGCCCATTTCTCTTCACCAGAATGTTGCGGCTCTTCAGGTCTCGATGTGCGATGGCTGGTTTGCCCTGCGTACTGAGGATCTCGGTGTGGAGGTGCACAAGGCCACTGGCGATGGACAGGCACATGCGCAGACAGCCCTCTGGGTCTAGTGTGCCATCCTGCAGGAAGTCATAGAGGGAGCCCAACTCATGGAAGTGCGTGACCAGCCACAGCTGAGTGCTAGAGTTTTTAGACGTCATGTCTGATGCTATGAAACCTGATGGACAGAGAACATGTGTAAGAGAGAAATATTACATTTTAAATCAAAAGTTGTGTAATTCCTTCATTAGAAAAGTCAAAAGATTTTATAGCTGCAGCAGTACTCTCAGAACGATCCCTTCCCACACAAGCAATGAAAAATGAAGTGTGGGTGGAACCTACCCAAGATGTTTTCATGCCTTAGTTGGACTGTGTTGTAGATTTCAGTCTCTCTAAACCAGGACTGTTCATCACGAGAAGAGAAAATCTTGACAGCCACACTCTCTCCCATCCAGGTGCCTTTCCATACCTCTCCATAACGCCCTTTACCTGCCAGAAACATTCAGAGGAAAATGATAAACCAAAATTAGATGCATATTATTAGAGTAAGGTACAGCTATGATCAGTTCACTTTCATTATTTTTCTAATTGTTAATTTTAAACTATAATATATACAGTAATACCTCGGTTTACGAGTTTAATTCGTTCCAAGAGCGAGCTCGTAAACCAAAATGCTCGTACACCAAAACAAATTTCCCCATAAGAATGCACTAAAAATCAATTAATTCGTTCCACATGACCACAAATGCCCATTTTTAAATATTTTTTTGGTTTTACCCTATTAATTGCAGTTAAAATTGTAACCATTAAGATCTTATATAAATACTAATTAATAATTGACAATTAAACTCTAGAAATACTTGACAATTTACTGTAATACAAGTCAGGTTTGAGCAGCCTGCTTGGAGGAGAGAGAGGAGGGAGGAGAGGGGAGCGGGGAAAGCAAGGATGAAACAAATGAGTGAATTTATTATAATAGTGCAGAAAACAAAGAGTGATAATCCAGAGTTAAAGTCGTGGAACATAGGAGCCGCGAAAGAACGAATTCACGGGAGCCGCAAACGAACGAATTCGCGGGAGCCGCGAGAGAACGAATTCGCGGGAGCCTCGAACGAACGAATTCGCGGAAGCCGCGAACGAACAAATTCGCGGGAGCCTCGAAGGCTCGAACGAACGAATTCGCGCGAGCCGCAAGAGAACGAATTCGCGGGAGCCGCGAGAGAACTAGGGGAGCGCGGGGCACAAAGTAACGCGGGGTAAATAGTAACAGCGATTTTTTTAGATAGTTGCAGGGGCATAAATGTGACGTGCTCAAGGGCTTTTCATCAGACTGTTTCCACACGTCTTCTGGCCATTTTTCGAGAAATTTCATAGAAGTTTGGATGAGAACCACAGGAAAAACTCTTTTGGCAGCATGTAAATATTTTTTGTTATAGTAGTTGTTTTTTGATTTTCAAAGAATGTGTGAAAGATTGTTAGTCTAATCTTATATTGTTATGATTACCATCTTCTTGGCTAAAAGATGGTACCATTTTGAAAGACGTGAAAAACACATAGTGGCTGCTATCCGGTCCTGAAGTAAATAAGACAGCGCGGGGTTAGTTGTAACACTAAGCGGCATTGAACAAGTTGCATCAATAATCATATATTTTGCATTGTATTAACCTATTAAAACGTTTTTTCATGTCATTACATTGTTCAAAACACAACAAATGTAAAAAATAAAGGAAAAAAGTTATGCTTGATCATCAAGACGCAACTTTTTTAAACAAATAAAAATACGTGAATGAACTTGCATTGGATAACATGGTGTTACAACTAACCCGCTGTCTGTTAAAACGAGCCCCGCTCACGGGGTAAGAAGTCACATTTTACTCCTTGCGCTTTTGCCAATACTGCAGAGAAACGGCAGGTCCGACGAACATGAAAACAGTGCTCATTTGTAGGAGAGGCTTATATGTTGTTGGTATAAAAATATGATTTGTCTAACCCTATTACTTTGTTTATTATTTGGCTAAAACCGTGTATATTTCACTACGTGAACAATAGTGATCACAATTAATTAATGTTTAGAATGTGAGGTAAAAACTTCTGTAAATCACCTATAAAAATATCACTGTGGTGAATGATAGAGCCAATTAATGAGTTAAGGGGTTATAAAAGGGGTTGGAACCTCCTGACTGTGTTATGAGAGGCTGTCATTAGGATATTTCATGTAAAAATGCGCACAAGGATGCTGAGCGTTAGGACTTTTTCCACACAGAACTGCGCATGGGTGAGGGAATGTTTTTCTCGTACACCGATACAATGCTCGTACACCGATTCGACCCTCCTTGCTCGTACACCGATTTGCTCGTATACCAAGTCGCTCGTAAAACGACGTATTACTGTATTTATTTTAATCCAAAGACTTTATTTTATTATTATTATTATTGTACTTTAATAATTATATGGATTTTAATATATTTAGTGAATTATAGCAATATGAAAAACAAATTAAGAGTAGGTTTAAGTCAATATACGACTTTCAATAAAACTCAGTACAGTATGTAGAAAAGAAGAAAATCTCTTCATACGAAAAAGGGTGTAAATATAACATCTATATGGTTATATTTAATAATAAATAATAATAATTAAATAAATGCAATCAATGGATTAAATTGTGTTTATTAAGTATTTAAGTATTATTTTTTAAAGATAGTTTAGAGTACTTTTACCGAATGTTACATACATAATGTTATACATTATGTATGAATCTATAATAGTAAAAGGGATTTTTTTGTTGTTGAGCAGAACATATTCCAACCTCCTAGACTTCATAGCTTCATCCTTCAGTTGTTTCACCCTCCGCCTATGCAGCGTTGTGTAATGAGATATGAAAGTTTCACTCACCAACACAATGAACCAGAGAGATCTGGCGGGCCATGGTCCTTTGTACCAGATAAGGCAGGCCAGTCCCACTGCCCGACGTACAAAACTCATCAAAGATATCCTAAAAAGGAGAATTACACACACGTATAACGCTGACCAGCTGAAAAATTACACACTTACTGTCAAATTATGGAAATTTGAGTTATAATCCAGAGGAATATTTTGCTCAGGAGTTGCTCAATAGACTGCATTTTTCAGTTCTATCTAATTGACTAACTAACTAATTACAAGTAATACTGTGTATGTCTGTATGTATTGAATTGAGGTTCATGAAATCAGCAGTAGCTCTTTACCCCATATGTGGGGTCCCCTCCACTGGGGACTTTGAGCATAGAGGTGTTGTGTTCCACCGGCTGGTGGTGCTGTCGCCTTGTACGTAGCCACAACACGAGCCCACATGCTGCCATGGACATCACCGACAGCACCAACAATGGCACTCCCACCGACAGAATCACACTGTTGGACTTTTCCACTGGAAACAGAGACAACAGTAGGGCTTTTCACACTTGAAATAGTTAACCATAAGTCAATCTACACCCTGGGTAAATGGAATCATGGGTTATCGTGCTTCATGTTTCACACAGCTCCTAATTTACCCGGGGTTAACAATTAATCCTTTGTATTCATAAACGGACATTTCACATTGTACATTTCTAAACCCTGTGTTAACATTTTTACTTACCGTAAATATTTACGGTGTCAGTGTCAATTGAGTCTATACTGAATGTGTACTTCAGACTATGAAGGTAAGAATGAACGGTCTTCACTCAAATTGTGGTGTTCTGTCAGCATTTGTCATTTTTCCACTGAAAAGCTGAATTTACATTTTATATACAATGTGCAATACATGTTTCCGTGACTGCACAAATTTCTTGAGTGGTTTTCTGTTGCTAAACTTAAAGCTCCGGAGGAGGGTTTCATAACCCCTGATAAAAAGTGGTGCAAACCCTGCTTCTAAATTATAAGGGTGAAACATTCTTTTACCCAGTGTTAAAACCGGTGTGAAAAGCCCTTGTGAGTAACATAACTGTACTACAACAGCTGACAGTTTTGCATTCAATTTTGTAATTACTTTCTCCTTTTTTTTCAGCATACATTTTGGGTCAATGCGAAATGCATATATTTTTTATTTTGGAGACAATAAAATATTAAAATTGTCCAAAAGATATATGAAGGAAATGTAACTATACTTCTTTATTATACTATATATGTACAATACTATGTATATTATACTTAAAAACCCATGAATGTTAAAAACTGTGAAACACCAATGCAACACTAGAGGGCAGCAGAGAGTAAGCTTTTAAGGAAAACTACTTTTGATTTTTGTAATGAATTTCTGTATAAACAAGACTGAATGAGTAACTGTTTTCTGAACTAAAACTTTATTTTTGTTTTGTAAAGAAATTACTGACCTGCTTTTACAGGCACACTGAGGTTTGCATTGCAGAAGTGTGTGTGGCAGCAATTAGAATAAAGTCCAGGTACATCAGGCACGTGGCACTGCTCGCTGGAGGGAAAACAGCCCCTGACTACCCGCTCATGGTGTGCACTGAAGAAGCAAATGCGGCCCCAGCAGGTGTTGTTTTCACAGGCGTATGTGTTCTCACATGTGCACTGCAAATCATCTGAGAATAAGAAAGCGATAATGTAAGTAAAACTGTAATGTGACTAATATTACACTATTTCAGCTGTTACATATATCGTGGCTAATTCTGCATTCTCTGGGGGAGAGGCCGCCAATACATCATCTAAAAAAAGAAATGTGTTTATTGCTTGCAACTGTATCTGAAAAGATGTCAAAACAGAGCAGGAAAATACATATTTCCTCTGGCTTATTGTCTACTCAGGAAGCAACAATCTACATCACCTGGCGGGTATTCATGAAACACTCAGACAGATGCACACATAAACACTAACGGCCACAGTTATGTAATCTCACCTGGGTGAGTTGCGTAGCTCTCTGAACACACCAAAACAAATAATGCTGCCAGCATCTCGGAAGCCTTCATGTCTAAGAAAGAGGGAATGCAGGATACAGGATGAGTGCGAGTCTTTTGTCAATTAATGAGTCTTTAATCATATGCTTAAGTGCATCATTCTCAACTGAAATGGCATTTATAAAACACTCAATGCTGGATCATATAATGGCACAATCATAGAATGACATGCAGTGTAGGAATCTCTAATTAGAAAAATCTCTAATTTGTCCACACCAAAGGAAGTCATGAGTTAAAAAACGACAGACGGAGAGGGTCCAGTCAGTCTGTCTGTGTTGCAATTATAGCGAGAGTGGGTGGGAGAGGACTTTAGTGGAGGCCTCGCTCTCCTCTGTACCGCTGGTCCTTGCAGACACTCTGGCTGCTGCACGCGCAGAGTAAATATTGATGGCTATACTTCCTGCCATTCAGAGGCCGCACCCGGCTAGCCGTCCAGTGCTTGTTCCTCTTGGTCTGGTCACGCAAGCTGGGTGAAGATGATGGAAAACCTGCATGCTGAATGTTGTCCAGTTGTCCTGTTCTCCAGGAGGTTTTCAACAAGCACGTTTTAAAATTGTCCTAAACTGTCCAAATTTATTTTTTTGGTCACTGTATGATAGCATTCTGAAAACTTGCCTCAACACTGTAATTAAAGTAGGCATACTATATACTTATGTGAAGTCATGGAAAAACATGATGTTTTGAAACAGATCTGTAATTAGAGCCAGAGTTGATGTGTATGTGTATTCACACACATAAATTTCACTTGGGGGATATGACTAAATGGGAAGTTTCTTAATGCATTTATGTATCCTGAATGTTTAATCCATATAATCTGTGATAGTTGTTATCTGCAATACATTTGACATACCGTAAAGTATTTGCATTGTATGGATGCAAGCCCACACACACACACACATATACTGGGTAACTGGAAATGGCTATTGTCTGATGTAGAAACACATTCAGTGAGATTCCAACAGGAGTCACTTTGTCTGTGGAGCCTTTTAAGTTCTTCGTTTAATCCCACCACTGCAAGCGCAGGTGGATCAGCGTAAACAACTTTGTCACGTACGCTCAGTACACAGAAAACGAGTAATTGCTGGGCCCTTTGGGCCACATTTAGGACGGAAAACAACCCCACCCTTTTGGAAATGCTCTCTTCTCTCTGGGCATTCTGATCTTTATTTCCAAACTGCCAGAATGTTTCTTAAATCAGATAGTGGCTGTCTTGAATCAAAGCCTTAGTGAACATGATGCACTGCGATTCCTGTTTTGATGACCTTCTTGTCAGCATTCTCTCTCAGTCAAAAGGCCAATGGGAACTAACAGTGAACTTTCATATTCTACTTCCACTTTTCTCAGGACTGATTGTTTGAAATAGAATAAACCCATTTGCTTTGATTTGAGCTTTGATTTAACATTTATATTTACATTTATTTATGTTACAGTTATTTCTTATTTCTACCCTGAAAGTAGTGTGAATGTAGATCAAGCTTTTTTATGAATGCATAAGTGATAGTAAACCATTTCTTTTAACTTTTATTCACCTTTTGCATTCACATTTTATATAGTTCTGTGATGTTATGAATTAACTATTAAAATAGAAAACATTCCATTTTGTCTGCATGCATTGTATTTAAAAAAAATCTGTTTAATAAAATATTTGTAGACATTAACTCATGTTACTCTTCATGATATGCCAACTCTTCAAAAGTATTTAACATCAACTGCCAGTAATAGCCCATATTGTTATCCTGAAGAAATAAATCAAGAAATAGTTAAGAGGAAATTCAGCATTCAGCAGCATATCTCTGGCTCCATCTTACAGCTGTGGGAACTTGCCTGTTTTGACTACAGTTAAAAAGAACTGGTACGCCTCAATGTATTCGTAAGCGTCAGCATTTCACAGTTACGGAGATAAAAGAACTGACCGCTCTGTTCGTGTCGTTGACTGAAAGATTCTTGTAAAAAATGGCATCCAAAGATGCCAAAACGATATATAGGTATTTGGTTAATTCTAAAATTAGAGTAATCTAATCTAATCTAATCAGAAATATTGTATAATAAGGCAGATATCGTATCATCTACACATAAATATGTACACACACACCACCACCTATTACATATATATATATATATATATATATATATATATATATATATATATATATATATATATATATACATATATATAAAATCACCTTACCTGTGAATGCCACATTCCTCAAGAAGAAATGTAAAAAGGAGGAAAAGGATGCCTAAGATTAGATTTTTCTTCATCTTGTGATTCTTAAAACAAAACAGAATATAGCCAAGCATTTATCATAACTCTTTAATTCAAAACGTTGTCAACATCACTCTCTAAATAGTAATCATATTCATTACACATAAGAATTAAGATACATATATAGATGTTGATAAAGTTTTGAAGTAAAGAGTTATGATAAATGCTTGACCATAGCTTTTCCATTGTGAAGGAGCAGAACTGGGATTTAGCAGCTATAGCTATATTCTGTTTACATATACATATTCATTCATTAAGCCACATTCACCATATAAGAGCAATGTCAGATAGAGATTAGAAAACATAATGATTGATTTACCTGATTTTTGTCTGGCGCTCTCTCACGCATCAAGCTTATCAAACGTCATCTGTTTATAAAAGTCGTCCTTCATTTCTTTAAAACATAAAACTATCGTCTCTTGTCTCGAATACAGTGAAATCAGCAGCGGCGCAAGTCATATCCAGATGTGCTGGATCCTTAACTTTTGCTACATCCTAACATTCTCGGAATAAACTTTTAAAGTTAACCTCTTTAGAGTTGAGTTTTCATTCACCCACAATCCGACCAGTCCTATTTCCACAAGCGAAATAATGCGTAGATCGCCGTAAAGCAGAGCATATCGAGCTGTGGCATATATCTCCAGTCAAATCTCGAGCTGATAAACCGAAAACAAGAAACCGCTTCTCGGAGAAGAAATGGTCTTCTTCCGCTTGGAAATAAACATTCCCAGATCGACTCCTGACGACTCCATCTCGATAAGTGTTAAGCAGACTTTGAGAAATGTTCCAGATTTAGGGGTTAGATTATAGATCTATAACAAAATATACAGTTTTGTCCCACCCCTCATTGTCTAAGCCGGGGTTCACTAGGAATGTGCTCTCATAGATGTTTTCCTGTTGCTGCAAGACCTTTCATTTTTTCCACGTCTGTTTTTTTTTCTCTCTCTCATAGCTGGTTGCTTATGAATAGAACTTCATAGAGAATTCATGTGCCAATGAACTCCACTTTCTTCTCTGGAAATGCTAGCTTTTGTCATTTACTATGCTGCACTTTATTGCACTGTAACTCAGTTCACACTTGGAAATCAATTATTTTACTCTATACCATTTTTTTAAATCTCTAATAATGACCAGGGCTGCATTTATTTGACCGAAATATAATAAAAACATATATTCTGAAATGTTGTTTGTGTTCTATTTTAATATATTTTAAAATGTAAAGTTTTCCTGTGATGGCAAAGCTGAATTTTCAGCATCATTACTGCAGTCTCTTTCAGAAATCATTCTAATATGCCGATTTGCTACTCAAGAAACATATGTACAAACTACCGTACATTAAACGAATTACAAAGTTTTGGTCTAAAGGACAAAATTGCAGAATAACATGTTCCAAAACACAATATGTTTTAAAACGTAAGTAGTAAATTTACATGAGGACCAGAATAGACTTATCTGAAAATTATCATGTACTGTATAAACATATAATAGTTATAGTGATTAGCAAAATTGGTTCATCCTGGGGCTACGAATTGGTTTTAAGGAGATTGGACACAGATGAGCAGTTGGTTTATTTGATGGGAAGACAGGGCAGTTTGAGGTTACAGTGACATCTCCCACTAAAGCATGACGCCTCCCAAATGGTCCAATGAGACAGAAAAGAATCTCAGTTATCGGTAGATGACAGCTCTTACTGATATGATGAAAACAAAAATCCAATCGTTCATTCACTACAACATAATCAAGAAATAACCTCCAAGAATAACATTAATTTAGACTGTATCAGTTGTGTAAGACAAGAGAAAATGTTCATGGAGTTTTTTTTCTTTGGAGACTTTTTCAATCTGCTTTCTTGGCTGGTGTTTTTGAACACAGCTGACACTCCTCAGACTGAGTAGACATGAAGTAGGACTGTTATTTGAAGAGTATTCATGTATTTATTTGTCCTGTTCCCATGATATGTGTGACTTTTGAGGTCTGTCTTTTCTCAACGACAACAGACAACACACAGTTTCTCCATGATTGATGGGCAATTAATTCGATCAACACCAACACCTTAAAAAAATGGTTTCTTGGTTTCGAGAACAGTCTTAAGACCATTTATTGGATGTCTTCGTCTTATCTCGGTACTCAGCCTTTTCTTGGTCTGAGACTAAGAGGACTCAGGATTTTATCTCAAGACTGGACAAGTCCACAACTGTGAGGACATCTCTAAATTGCTGGAACATTGTCTGATTTATTTGTTAACATCATTAATGTGATTTGATGCAAAACTTACAATAGCTTGTGTATAATAATACACAAGTTATTATATTAATACACAATAATAATGTGTCAAAATCTATATAAATGCCCACAAAATTCAAGATATGATTCCAAAAACATACTTGTTATGATTTCAGTTTAATTTATAAAAGTAAATTTGTAGATTCATAATGTTATTTTTAAAAGTTTAATCTGACCATTCTTTATGCAGGTGTAATTCTTTGCCACTTTCTTTGCCACAAAGATGAACTATATTGTTAGTGATTTTATTTGTAACAGCTAGTGTCTTATTCTAACTATATTTATTGATTTTGAATTTGAGGAGTGCTGGTCTGGTCTTGGTCTCGTTTTAGTTGGTCTTGATTACAACACTAAGTTAGAGGACCTTTTTTTACCACTTATTAACTAAATTAACTAAAACAATTGATTCTCTATTAAATATTTGATAGGTTTGAAATATACAATGCATTGTTTGAAAAATGTTAAATGTATGTATATTCCTCACTGCTTCATTCACATTAAATTACTGAATGAATCATTCACATTATCACTTGGAACACATTGAAGAACCAATCAGCTTTTCAGCAAAGGAACTGTAGGACATGATGCAAGTAAATGTCTCAAATATGCTCCTAAAATATTTCTCCAGACTGTTATTTTGGGTTGCATGATTTTACCTCACTTCAGGTGAAGGCAAAGATCTCATCAGTTACGTAAGGATGGCACAATGAGTGGATTAAGTCCACTTGTCCTCCTTTAGTGTTTTGACCTTACTGCTCCAATTATAGCCTTGTCTTAAGCTTAGTGATTGGTTTAAAACCTCCAGTGACACCATGGAACTAAATAATTGAACAATAAGATGTCACAAATAGGTGCGTTTAAACTTTATTGAATTAGACCTTTTTTTGTTCCATAAAATAATGTGTTTTCAAATGATATGCATCTAGAATATCATAACATATAGTCAGTCAAAACATAAACAAATATTGTCTGTTTCGTGCAATATACAGTGCAAATTCCATCTTGCAGTCTGAATGATCATCATGGACAGACCAATAATAACAATAATAAATAAATGCAGAGTGTTGCATAGATTTTGCTTTACATGCAGTCAGTTTAGTGCCTGGTTTTATACAGTACACAATAAATCCTTGCCCTGAGACACAAAAAGATAAAGTAATTAACAAATCCATATAAATTCATTTCAAACAACTGCATAGAGGCAAAGAGGAATGATAAATATTGTATTCTTTTGCCAGTATGAAACTATTAAAGTGCTGTCAAAGTAAGCATTCAAACCGTTTTTCCTGACTTTTAAAGTCACCTGTAGAATACTGGAGTGTAATACAGATAAATGAAAATAACAGTAAAGAGACAAATACTCTCCCGTTCAAAAGTTTGTGGTAAGACCTTTTTTAATGAAAGGGATGAGGATCAAAATGAGGGTGCATTAAATTGATCAAAAGCGACATTAAAAAACATTTAAAATGTAACAAAATATTTCTATTTCAAAATATTTCCGTTTTTTACTGTATATTGGATCAAATCCATGCAGCCTTGGTCCACAAAAGCATTAACATTAACTCTTACTAACCCCAAACTTTTGAACAGTAGCGTAGCTTTAAAAGTCTTTTGTAAAAGTAAAATAAATAATGATGCCATAGCAAACCCAAGTAGAATAGGTTTACAGTAGAAAACCTGAATACATAAGAAATTAAATACCGAGGTTAAGTTGTTAATAATGGATGTAAATATAGGCCTACTGGTTGCTGGAGAGGTATTAATGATATTGAGGTTATATGGATGATTCAAATGTCTTTAGACTGCATTTGTCCTGCCATGCATTCATTTAAAACAACCGTGAGACTAATATCCATCCATAGAAACATGATCCATTTCCCTTTTACCTCTTAAGAGCAGATTTGAAAGATCTAGAATGATGGCAGACAAATCTGAGAGCATCGTGGCATCTGCTGGCCGTTTGCTCATTTTTTTTTCTCAACTTTTTTCTTGGTTTCTTTATTGGCTTTTTCTTGTTCTGCTTTTTTCTTCTCTTTTTTCTTCTCTTCTTTAGCTTCCTTGTATTTCCATATCGGTGGCTCTAAGTAACCTTTGGTTCGCTTACTCTTCTTCTCCTTTTTGGGTGTTGGCTCTCCAGACTTGGTCACTTTGATTTGGGGGACGCAGCCGGAAGGGAACACGCTATTGCGGCGAGACATGCTGCGCGGGACAAACTTGCGGACACCGTTGGAGGCCATCGAGAGCACGCTGCCTCTCCGGTCCGAGTTAGAGCAGCATGAGGCCAGCGAGACAGAAGAGGGAGAGGTAGACGCGGCAGAGATGGAGCCGTTGCTGTGCCGTACTGTGTGTTTCTTAAGCTTTTCCTCTGGATGCATCTGCATCAGTTCAGGCACGGCAAGGCGTCTCTTGCCGATCTCCGGGGGACTCGAGGGACACAATGGATGGCATCCGGTGACCACCAGGGGACTGTGGATGCTTGTTGTCATACGCACCATATGGTCCATGATACCGTTGTCCTGGGGGTCATGTGGAAAATTAAAAGTGAACGTGGACTTCAGGCGATGGGCAACCTTCTGTCCTGTGCTTTTTGTGGCTGTGGTCTTGGCAACCTGCTCCTTCAGGTCTGGCCACTCTGGGACATATTTTTCATAGAATTGTTCAGCCTGAGGTCTGTTGTTCAGTCGTCTAAGCCTGTTTAATGTGTCAAAGCGACCAGTCTTCAGAGCCCATTCTCGTATATCCTTCCCTCTTGTGGCGTCCACTACATGTATGTCGGCCCCTAGCAAAAGAGAGACATACAGGATTGATATTGCAATTTTTTTCCACATTGCTTAGACAGAGAAACTCTTTTAGTCAAATATCCAAAAGCATAAAAAAAATATATAAAAAAAAGAAAGAAAAAAGCTTTTTAAAGAAGATTTTTATAGTGCATAAGAATATTTAGATTTTTTGTAATTAGGCGTTCTGCTAATTTACATGCAAATGATCAAGGATTTGTTTAAAGTTTCATAGCATAGCATCTGCAGACTTGCTGTGAATTTTTGTAGAAAGACATTTCTTTGATGCGCTCATTTTTGAATGTAGTACAAATTGAGCTTAATCTGTGGCGATAGTTGCTCTGGTAAGAAAGGCTGAAATGTGTAAACTATTTAGTGGTTGATGACTAGAAACATGTAAGCAGTTGATGTTACCCCACCGAGTGGCTACTTTGGGTATAACATCAATATCTTGACCTGATTAACTTTAGCATTAGCATTTCAATTTTTTTAATGATCTGAACCAATCAGATTAATCATCCTATGTGCAAAATAAAAGTCATTACTAACTTTCACATATATCTGCTCAAGCAGAGCAAAACATTTAGAAGATTTTTGAGTAAGATACTTTTTTATTATCTTGCAAGTTGGGGTACTTGATTAAAAACAGGATAACTTAATTTATTAATAAGCTTATCCAACCAGTATTAACAATCTACTGTCCTTTTTCATAATAAATACAATAAATGCAAGGGCAACACACAGGCAATAACGTTTCTTATTGAATGTCGTCAACTTGATTGTATTTAGATAACTGAAAGACATTTTGACAACTGACTACATGCACTATACTGAATTGTAACTCGTCTAAATAATCACTGTTAAGTGCACACATGGCTAATCCATTGCTCGCCTTCAGGGCTAATAATCCAAGGGATCAGAAAAGAAAATGTCCTCAGGTTTGTCTTTTAAACCCGCTCACGCTTACGTCATGTGGCACCAAATCACTGTGCTTCAAAAATGGTTTTATCTACTTCACCTTACTACTCTGTGCACATCATTTTCTGTAGGCACACGTCTGACTACAATATATACTCGTGTATTGTGGCATTTTGACTACATATTGGTTGACTATGTCCAGCTGGGTCAAAAAGTCTATTTTTTGTATTACATTTTTATTAAATTTATATTATTCAATTTTCACTAAACTTTTTATGATGAAGATATTATTTTTAATACAAAAAATAAGCATTTGGTTTCAGACTTTTGTGACTTGCATCCTAGTAACATAAAATTTGTCATTCTCTCATGAAATATAGCATATACAACTGGATATAAAGTATAGCATACAACTGAATGTAAAAAAGTTGCAACATTTGTTTGATGTGTTATGTGTGTGTTGCATTGCATTTGAACCATTACAAATATGACAGCAGAATACAATTAGCCTTATGTTCATGCTAGTGTACACCTATTTTTTATACACACTTCGCTCTACTTTGAGGGTGTTCTGAGATGAAACAGAAACAGCATCCTCCTGGTTTCCAATATTATGCATCAATTCACGTCATCCAAAGGAAGCTGGTAGGAACTCAACCTACCTGACCTAGCCAGTCTGTAAACTAATTATTACAATCCTAAAATAACATACCAGACATGAGCAATGAGGCCACACAGTCATCGCTGCCCTGCATGACTGCCTTGAGGAGTGCAGTGAAGCCTCGGTTGTCTCGGAGCTCCATGTCCACCCCAGAGAAGTAATTTAGAATATAGGTGAGGATCGTTACGAAACCTGAAAGATTTATAGATTGAATTAAATAAGTTTAATGTAGAATCAATTTGTATTTAGAAATTACTAGTAAATTTCACAAATAATTGCAAAGGATCAGCAAGTAACACACTGAATAACATATTCAGTTTGGAAGTAGAAAGAAATAGTATTAAAATTCAGCATTACTCCACTAATCTTTGTTTTATCTATTTCAAAAAAAAAAAAAAATTTTTACAGTGTAGAATTATGAATCAGGCCTTTTCAGCTAGCAAAAATATGTTCTAAGATGTTTTGCTAATGTTCCCTTCCTATTAAGTTTAATGTTATTTTTTAATGTTCTCTTTTAAATGTTTTATGTTTTTTTGTAATGTGTTTTTTATGTTTTCTTGCTATGTGAACGATAAGAGAAAATCCAATTTTATCATTTTGCAAACATTAAGGGAAAGTTTCAGAATGTTCAGTGAACTTTCATAAGCTATAAATATAAATTAGATGAAAATTCAACTAAATGTTTTTTTTTTAAATCCTTGAAAGAAGATCCTGTTAATATTACTGGAAGAATGTTTGTTCATAAATTGTAGAGAATCAAACAAGAATGTTAGCCAAAGTTCTACATTTACACTTACATTTAATTAATTAATAATTTGGCAGATGCTTTTATCCAAAGCGACTTACATTGCATTCAAGGAACACATTGACATTCTAATCAGTTCTTGCTCTCCCTGGGGATTGAACCCATGATGTTGGTGTTGTAAGCGCCATGCTCTACTGTTTTTTTCTGTTTAATATATTATTAAAGATCCTACCAGCCTGTGCAGCAATCATGAGTGCAGTGTTGCCATCATTATCCTGATGATTGATATCCAGAAACGGGCACTGGTTTAGTCCATACACAATATCCACAAAGCCTTTTGAGACGGCCAACATCAGACCATTCTATCAGAGAACAAGAAAATGATTTGTCAGCATGTAAAAAAAATTCTGTAATGTGGATGATGTTTTGTGAGTGAAGAGGTGATCACACTCCCTACCCTGCCGTTTATGTCTAGTTCCGTGACTTCGTCTCTTGTGGCACCCCTCTCCAGAATTCTGCGGAGGGCTGCTGCATTGTTCTTGGCACAGGCTTGGTACAAGGTGTTGGCAGGGCCTCCACTGGCATCTTCCCGCTCATAGTTAGGAAGCACGGAGTCATCTGACAGCACACTTCCAGAATCTGAATCATTCTCAGAAACTGACAACTCAGAGGCATCCTCATCTGGACCGGAGCCCAGATTTGGATCCTCCTGCACCATGACTTTAACCTCAGCCATCTGGCCAGCACGAGCCAGGACTCACACGATCAGCAGGCACTTCATCATCATCTGTGTCCTTGCTGCTCTCTCTCTGGAATCTGTGATGCAAAGATATAGATAAATGTGAAACTGAAACCCCACTTTGATTCTCCAACAAAACATACTGATGTACAAATGAGCTCATTTGTTTTAATGACAAGACTTCCTTTCTATAGCCAAGTGCCATAGTAGAAAATGAAAAAAATTAATAAAAACTGTTCTGTTTGTTAGCCTGCAATCTATGACTTAAAAAAACATTTCTTATTTAGTTGTGGGAGCAAAAAGCATGATCAAAATTAATATTTATGTCAGTAGAAGTATGGCAAAATCGTTAGGACAACTTCAATTTACTTGAAAAGCAAAATTATATTATTAGATAATATATTCTATTAGAGAATAAATCTTGAAGTTTATTCATGCATTTTCAGCATATATTTAATGAGTCAATACATCGATCCTTCTTCCAAAACGTGTTTTTGTCTTACGCTTATTCACGATGGTAAGTGTTTAATTTTAGACTTGATTGAATGAATTCGCGGGAAATTGCGTACATGTGCTGGACTCCTCCGTGCACGTCCGTAATAGCGAAAAGTTTTTCCGGCTACTTTGACGCGTGGCGTGATGCATGCCAAATGTCGAACGTCTGGGGAAATACCTGTGTAAAAAACAGCAATGAGTTGCGGCCATGACGTTTTAATCCCTCAACAGGTAAGTAAGGTATTTTATTGATCAGATAAATTGCCATATGTAGCTCTTTATTGGAGTTCATTGTAAAGCATTAACTATTGTGAAGTGTCATATTCATCCGCACAGTTGCGGCACGCAGAGGCGAAGCACAACCAAAACAATGCCATTACACAAAGTCCATGCATTTTTTAACCGCTAGAGGGACAAAGTTGCATACATTTAACAACAACAGCAAAAACATAATTATATCTTACATCTTCCATTACGAAGCCCGTTAAGTGAAGTTTGCAGAGAAAAATAATTTCGTAATGTGTACAAAAACGTTTCACCCTGCACATGGTTTATACTCTCACTTGCAAGTCTCAAGTTTCCTCCCTTGCAAATGTCACTTCAGGGGTTCCATAGCATTATACATTAAATACGTTTTCTTTTTTTTGTTGTCGCCATGTTTGGATATTTTTACTGGAAAAATGTATTTACTTTTTTGTTGGGTATAGTGTTGTGGATATATTTATAGCCATTTGTGGCTTAATTCTCTTCAATTATAATGAAGAGGCTCACCTGAGGCGAACTTTGATGTGATTGACAGACAATAATCTGCACAACTTCACTCATCTGTGCTTTAACAGGCTCAATGTCTAGAAGGAGCTTCACAGCTTTATCTGGGGATGAGGCTATTTATTACAGGAGAACACTGTTACTATTATTTATTTTGACTTAAGCCGGAACCTTTGAAGCACAAAGTTTAAGCAACATGATGAATGTGCATGAGAAGGAACTTATGAACTTTTGTTCAGGCTTTCTGAAAATATTCAAAGGAATGTTGAAAACAAGGTCAGCAAGTGTGTGCCAAACTAAACTGCAACTCGAGGAACCATTTCAAGTCAAGCATAACATTGATATTCTGTGTCTTTAATTTTGTAATATTGTTGCCATTCTCTAAACGGTTTGGACAGAGGACGTGCTAATATATTGTGCTAATATTGTGCTAATATCTCAGGAGAACAGAATCAGCTAGTCAAACTTCAACTTCATGAGTAATTTGTCTGCTTATATATCGTACTTTTGATTAGTCAAAGTCATAATACTAACCATTTCCGCTTAGCACTTTCAAACCTCTAAGAGCCTCCATTGATCACTTAACCTCAGGTTACCTCATGTGTCTGATACAAGCGTTTTCTATATTTTCTCACCTTTTTCTATATATGGAGAAGCTACATGCAGCATTGCTATTTTTTACATTGATGCTAGAGTTTTGGGAAAATGAAAAGCCTGTTAGTTTGAATCTTTAAAAAAACAAAACATATTTGCTCTCACAGTGCTTTCCCAGCTATATTTAGCCATTGTTACTAGTAGCACAGCGGCCAGTGCAGACTGACATATTGTGTGTATGTGTGTGTGTGTGTGAGAGGGAGAAAGAGAGACAGAAGGGGGTAGCGAGGATGGGAAAACACTCCACGTTAGTGCCACATAAACAGTCTGTCCTATGAGAACCACAACACTGTCCACATGCTGGTTTAACTCTTGAAACCATAGAGTTACAACAACACTGTCCCACTGTGAGCACACACACAATACTGTACAATACAAGTCAAGCTTTATGGACATATTTGTTTAATGGAAATTATGTTTTTAGGTTGTTTTACTTCTGTACATTTTTTGGTTTCAATGGTCATGTGGTTTGATGTATAGGCCTATATATCCTATCATAACAACTCTCTTAAGTGTTTGGCATGGCAATGTGTATGATAATGTTAATATGTTTGGTTTTGGTGGAATAGGTCTGCCACGCTGCTGCTTCAGAGCAAGTACTGCCAATATATACACACCACACTGCTGTGAGCAAGTGAGACATGTTGCTGCTGTACAACATAGCATACATGAAATTGAATTACGCATAGCAGATGTATATAGGTAGAGCTGGGGAAGGTGGAGTATTTCTGAAAGCGTTCTGCAACCAGTGTTGCCAATTCTCGCATGACAAATTAGCAACTGTGGCTTAAAAAACAAATCCAATATTAATTATTACCATCAGTATTATTTATTATAAAGAAACGAGCCTGCGACATATTAAACTGAAACCATTCTGAGTTTGAAAAGCCAAAACAGAAGTTATTTTGCATGAATCATCAAATTGCAACAAAGCATGGGGGGCATGGATTATCCTTCCATCACCTGTGAGCAGAATAGGTTTGGAGATTGAAAAGGAGAAAATGAAAACGGCAATAATACTGGCATTGTTAGTGCCATTGTTTTTGAAAATGTACATACATCTATTTATGTCCGATAACTATCATAGCTTGGAATACAATGTCACATGCCTTCACGTTGAATGCGATTTTTCTCCAATGAGGGGGAGGAGGGATGTTGGGGGATGAATTAAGGCTTAAGCTAAAACATTTTTTTATTGCACTAATTGGCTATTAGCTGTGTCAATTCATGTATTGTAGAAAGAAGTGATCATAAATCTAAAGAAACAAAGTTGCTTGTCAGATTTTCCTAAAAAACCGCAACCCTTGACACTTGCAACTTGCCAAAAAAGAAGCCTAAAGTCATGTATTATAAGAGGATCTGGCAACTCTGGCTGCAACTCCTACAGCAAATGCTGACCAAGTGTTTGAAGGTTGAGCTGTGAGCTTATTTGCTAATATATAGCAGAAATCAATCAGCTGTGCCCTATGTAGAGTGATGTGATTGCTAGCATCATATTTGCGAAATATATTTATATGTGTGTGTGTTCCAAGTAGTTTCACAATTGATATGTTGCCATCAAAACTGCACACACTGCCCCCCCCCCCCCCCCCCCCCAACAGTTTGGCTCCATTAGCTGCATCTGCTCAAATACAGAAAGGCTACTTATTTTAAAGTTTAACTTCATATTAAGCAATATATTATTCATCCTACAGCAGGACAAAATAAATTAACTTTGGAAAGTAGTTCCACATAAACATGACTGAATTGACAATAGGTGGTAGAACATTCTCTCTTCCTAATTTACAAGTTTAAAATGTTTGTTTTCTTACTGTTAAGGTTCTAGCAAAATTCCCAAGATATTGGTCAATTAGAAAATGATTTTGTGATTCCAGGACTCAATAATTCATTACAAAATCATATATAGACTTTCCTAAATGTTTTGAGCAATATGTTAATTCATTACCATTTTTTAAAAGCAGACTCCCAAATATATAATGGCAGTATACTTTTAATCTTTTTCACATTGTTCATATTGACTTTTTTTGTGTTTGTGATGTGAACTTTAGCGATTTAAATTGTATATAAAATTACAAATAAATACATTTTGGAATCTAAACATTAGAAGAGCAATTAATGTTATACAGACAAAATGTTCAAATTGTATTTGTATTTGTCCTAGAACAATAAAATAAATGTCATTTTAACTGCGGATGCGGTATATATACTCATGCAGCAATATAACATTTTAGCATAATTTGTAGAAAAGGCACAACAACAAATAATATGCTAGCAGTTTGTTTCTATACACACTTTTCTATTGTTCTTTTTCTACTTTATGTTACTACTTTATGTTTCCCCAACCTTTCCAGAATTGATATGCACCAAACTGTATCTCACCATTAAAAGTGCTCAGAAGGTTTAATGTTGTCCACGTCTCTCTGGGTGATCAGATCATTGCTCCTGCCTTGTCTGTGTAGTCCTCCCAGTATGGATTCTTACTGTAAACTGTGTGATCCCGCCAGAGAGAGCCGTGTCCCTGCCTGTCCCCTCCTCCCAGCCCTCAGAGTTTGCTTGGACACTTAGGCCTCCGATCACTGAGGAATCCTTCTAAATCTTGACACAGGTGCTCTGTTAAGACAGGCATGTCCACTCATCCCGATTACAGGAGATTTGTGGATTAACATTAAGAAATGGCAGCTGCCAGTGAGATTGTCACTGCTTCATTTCTGGGGTCAGAGCTAGCACATTTCTGTGCTCTTTGACCGACTCAAAAAGGGTCCTTTTCTACTGAGAGTAATAATTTTTCAAATAACTAATTAAAAGAATGGTATACTTATAAAATAAACAGTAAACCTTACAGGTTGTATGTGTGTGCTGGGAATTGCATGAAGTGTATTATGAACTTTGCTATGGTTATTAAAATAATACAAACTAATTTTCTAGGGAGCTGAATTGGATTGTTCTTTACTTGCTTGTGTATCTGCCATGTCTTCAAAACACGCATGTCATACATGCCTTGAAATAGCTATGGATCAGAGCATGGGAGAGTTTAGCCAATTAAAACATGCTTAAGCATATTAGACAAGTCCAGGTAACACCTCGTGCTACACATCTTACAGCCAGGCGCCGCTCATCTGGCAGCAGTCACATGAAAAATCAGATGGACTGAAACCAAAACTAATCTTACCAACTGTGATTAATCCATCATTGTTTCTCGTTTGGCCATCGTTTCATGAATCTGTAACTACTGAAATAAAAATGTATGCTAATCATTTTGTGATGACATGTGTAATTAATAGTGCATTCAAGTCCTGCTAGGAAGTTCATATTTACGAATTGGAAAGTTGTTATTATGATGTCAGATGCCTTAGTCACTTTGGCCTGAGCAAGAAGGTGGTATCGCTACAAAATATTTACAAGGTTTTGTAAATTGAATAGCTATAGGCCTACTGTCTATCGTAATTGTTCAATACTATGGTATTTTGTATTTACAACTTAGATTTATTGATTTTTTTTTTCAAACAAAATTATTTTAAACTAGTGCACATGTTTTGAGGAACTTTCAAACCCCCCCTAAATTATGATTCAGTAAAAACAATAGGTCTAATTCACAAATGTATTGTGTGTAAAATCTGCAAACAATTGTTTTGCACAGAAATCATAATTATTTGCACAAGAATGTATATTAAATTTAAGATTCAAAGGAACCAACTGGAAAACACTCTTTTAAAACTCACATCACAGTGGCCTTCTAAATCCCCTGTAAATCCGACAGAGGTTTTGTCTGAGAACCATTCCAGCACACAAAAATGTGTGAATTTCTGTTCACTTCGCTGAAAGTTCATCACATTCAGAAAGCAGAAGCTTTTCAAACAAAGCAGGGCATTTATGCATGACATCATGACATTGTGAACAATCAAAGCAGACTCAGTACAAATTCGATTTCACACTTCACACAGTTCACACTTACAAATAATCAGATTCAGATAATCAGTAAAAAGTATACATATTTGGCACGCTGTCCAAGGGGAGGTCTCTGAGCTCGGAATTTGGCCCAAACCCAGAGTACTCCCTCAAATCTCTGGTTAGGATAGTAACCAGGCGAGTGTGAGGATACACACTGTAAATGTGGTGGTGGAGGGATGCAGAAAACTGCAATTTGTTCCTCCAGAACTTCAGATAAACATCAAGTTTATCCAGCAAAATGAGCTGACACATTTGTTAGTTGGCCACAAAATCCATTTTGGACGATGTCATCAGGCCCTTGGAACGAAATATCTGAACAAAGTAAACATGAGTGACTGGAATGTTGTATTCCAGATGGGAACGATTAAATTTTTGTTAAATTGATGGTTTCTCTATATATAGTAGCCCAGTTACAACTGATCATCAAACAATAATTTCAAATGTCTGTAGTCAGAAACATAACAATTCAGTCTGACGAAGAGGGCGTCCAAAATCACACACTCGTACAGAACAAAAATCTTTGAAAGTGCAAAATCTTACTTTGAAAAGAATGTTAGCCTTTATTCATTCATATCATCCTGACTTTGAGTATGATAGTATCCCTATTTCAAAAAAAATATGCATGAAGTGTTTGTTCAATGCAAAGCCAGCCAAACCTTGTGTATATTTTAGAGCTGGATCAGGTCAGGTTGGCTGGATGAGTTGAATTCGATGAGCAGAGGAGGTGATGTGCAGCCTCAGTTATTTTCTCAGACTGTTGACCTGAAGCACAAGAGTTATTACAGTGTGAAGACTCAGGAAATGAGACAGAGAAAGAGGAAGCTCAGCTGGCCTTAGAGATCATTCAAGAGGGGTGCTTTAGCATGGACTCTATCCACAAGAGGAGAGAGAGATTTAATAGAAAAGATAACTGATATGTGTTGGATAAAATGTGCCCGTTAATATAAATACCACGCAAATTATATATTGCAGTGCCTATTGTTTTACATATGCACTTTTGAGTGTCTATTCCTCATTGCGCCAGCAGGCGGCAGCAAATCGCACCACTGCTGCATCTGTTATGATTATTATTATTATTGGGTGTTATGCGGGTTTCAGTTACTCCATGTATCGTCTCATAATCTCAGCACAATTCATCTGCTTAGTTTTTACATTAAATTTAAATGAACTTCTTAGTTTTTTAATGTAACACACATTTTAATAATAAAAAAAGAGATGCATACAAGAATACTGGAGTAAAGCTTGCCATCATGAATAAGAACTTCACAAGTCAACATACACACAGAGACAAATATAAATAATGAGGGATGTGTGACTCATAATTTTTGAACATATAGGCCTTCTGTACAAGAAGTCAATGTTTCAGTATCAGTCACAGTAAAAAGTAGTAGGCTAACTGTACAGTAGCTAGCCTACGGTAATTCTAATGATATGTAATTAGCATAATTATACAGTACTGTCATTATGTTCAAAGTACTACATTTCCTTTTAATTATATGTTCTTGTTAACTTTAAAGATCTGACATCTTTGTACTAGATAGGCCAACAAAATCTAGTCAGAATTTGTCATTATATAGCTCTCTTTATTTGTACTATATGATTTGTGTGTGTGTGTATGTATGAGGTATGTTGTTTGCAGGATGACGGACTGCTGAGCTCTAAGTTTAGTCACAAAAGCAGCGCTAAAGACAGCCATGTGCTGAGTTATTATTAGAGTCTTGGCAATGTTTCCACAGCCCATCTTTACACGGCTTGGCTTCAGTTCGGAGGGGCTCAGCCGGATCACATTCCGCTTTATACCGTCCTTCTCTTCTTTCACTCTCGCTGTCCACGAGCATACACCATCACAGAAGAATCTGTCTAGAGGAAAATCTGACCCAAATTTGTGTGTGGTTTGGGCTGCACTAAGAGAGAGAGAGAATAGACTAACATTTTGTAATTGTATAAATGTGTATCTTGACTCCAGGCCAGGTGAAGAGGGAATGAGCAGCAGACCTCAGGAATGTGTATGTCTACTTTATTCAGAAAAGCACACATATATATATATTGTGGGCCACCCAAGTATGCATATAATGACACGGCCATTCATTTAACCTGGAAAACATCATGGCTAAAATAAGCATGGAACTTGCACAGGTTCTAGACAAGTCAACAAAAGAATCAACAAAAGGCTTTTTGTCTAGTTTATGGTCGGTCAATTAGATCATTTTTAAGCAAACCTGCAAGTTTTTTTTAGCAGAATACATTCAGTGTTACTTGATTAAAACAAGTTTTACCAATATATTTAGTTTTAAAATGTTTTTAAACTAGTATTTTAATGCTGCCAAAGTTAATTTATTAAAGAAATGTGTTAAAGTTCCCAAAACTGTCTAGTATTATTACTGTTCTAGTAATATTTGTTATTTTTTAATGAAGGTAATTTTGAATAAAAGGTTTTAACATATGTAATGTGTTTTTGTTAAAATATTTTGTTTTAATTGTTTTTAAGTCATGAAAATAGTATGGTTTTAGTTGCTTTTTTATGTTTTCAATTTAGTTTTGTTGCTCACTGTGCTGTTTTTGTTAATGAAAACATTTTGATTTTAGTTTTAATTAACACTATTTTTTTTACCCATAATATTGAATGTTTTTGGTTTAAAATTATTTATTTTTGTATTATCACAAAATATAGTTAAAGCAGTATTGCGAAATATTAAATATAATTTAAAAAAAAATGTAATTAATGAAATGTATTCCTATGATGCCAAAACTGAATTTTTAGCATCATTTTAATATGCTGATTTGCTGCTCAAGAAACATTTTCTTATTTCAGCTGTTGATTGAATAGTGATTCAGCATTTATTTGAAATAAAACTTTATTGTATGTAAACATGTCTTTTATTGTCACTTTGATACATTTAATACATCCTTGCTGAATATTTTTTATCTTACTGACCCCAATCCTTTAAATGTACTGTAAAAAAGTTGTTGCCTAAAATTAAGTACACTCAACTTAAATGTTTAAGTCATTTTAAATTAAATTACATTAAACTGATTTAAAAAATTTGATGAATCTTGCATAACATACACAAAGTTGAAAATTGTTTGACCAATTTTTTTGGTCAAGATTATGAGTTGATATGTTTTATATATGTTTTACAGAGATAAAGCAATGTAAAACACATATTGTCATAACTTATTGATCATATTATTATTTTTTTACAGTGTGGTAGTGTGTATATGATTACATAAAGGGTACATATGCTGGACAAAAACAAAGTTGAGAAATACTAGATTAGATGAACATGTTCAGATATTTCTGGAAGACTCCACAGCCTCCTCCTTAAGTCTTTGTTGTAAATTTTAAAGTGGGCAGCTATTATGAATTATATCTGACAGCTTCTGTGTCGGTGCCCTGAGCCTAGCACAGCTGCCTTATTTGGGTTATTTGCTGCTTTTTATTCTTGCACCATGCCAAAAGCCATGTGTCATCCAGTCAGACTGGATAGGAAACAACAAGAGTGAATAACGGTGAAGTAGGAGATGGACAGACGGAACAGAAACTTGTTCTAAGAATCAGTGTGGTGTTGTGCAAGGGAGGCACAATAGAAGATGAAATTGATGTAGAGAGGGTGGAGAGGAGTCAGCCGAAGGGGTGGTAGATTCACGCAGCCAATGACAAGCCAGAAAAGGCTGACTCATGAGTGGTTAGATGTTCTGTTCACAAAAGGTCTCAAAAGCCAAGGAGCTTGCAAAACAAGCTACTTTTTTCAAAGGAAAGGAAAGGAGAAAGATCTGTTTACTGTGGTGTCGTTAAACTTATCTCAGGAACAAACCCGCTTTTAGGGGAGGGAAAGAGAGGCCCGACTGAGACCTACAGCAAGACCTTCCCACCTGTGTGAAGGACAGGAGCCAGTGAAGACGCTTTAGTCTGGACAACAGCAATCGCTTGTCTGCTGAAGTCCACTATAAACGAGACAAAAACAGACCATCCTCCTCCTCAGTAATTTATTATTTATGTGCAATAGCATTCCAGAGGATCATACAAAATTGGAGCTGGGCAGCGAAACAAAGCTCTGGCACGACAAACCATAAGAAAGAGAGGGATTTTGTAGGAGAGAGGGAATATCGACAAGGAGAGTCACATTGACAGAAGCTGCTGGAATATGAAGGCTCTTCCAAAGAACCAGGGACGAACAGATCAGATTTTGGGCGCTATGGCGGATATGTTGACATCTCTGGCGATGCCCAATCAGAAGTGGGTAAGTGACTTGTTTGGCCTTTCACCTTTGTACTAAGTTGTTCACTTTGTATACAATATTTATGCAACACATGTGACTATTGCAGAATTATACCAACTGATATCTGTAATAATTGTGTATTTTGTGTTTTGAGACTTTAGGATTTATTTATTAATGCAAAGTTTGTTTTGATATGTATTCACATATTACTCCATATGATGAATGGCAGCTGGTTTTGACTGTTTGTAGAACAATTCACATATATTTTAAATTTAGTGTAACTTGGTGTGGTCGTTACCATAATAATCAATCAGAAAGAGTCAGTTACTGTTATTTTTCTGGGAGGATAAAGATTAACGGCCAGTGAAGTCAGGGGATTAAAAAAGAAACACAGAAATGCTTGACAGACATAAGGATACGTTTATTGTCAGTTATCTGACTGGTTTCAGTGCTGAAAACTTTTGCAAACATGCTCAAGAATGTGTATTTGTTAATTTTAGGATAACAAGAGACAGATGAACAATTAAACTTAATGTGAAGTGTCCTTTCTCTGTACACGTGTAAAGCTTCAGAAAAAAAACGATTGATTATAAAGATTAAATGTCTTTTGAACATCCATGTTTAAGATGGTGTCATAACAATGACAAATATTGAAGTCAGAGAATCATTTTTGGGGGAGACTACACTTAAAGAACACTGACACTATTTGCAGTGACACATGAAAGACACTCCCATGGGTGTTTAGAGTTTAGGGAATTTCGAATTTAGAGGGAATTTAGAGTACTTGCAGGCGCAGGAAACTAGCACTGATTAAGACATTTCCTCAAAAGCAAACACGCATGCAGTCTTAAAACAGCTGTCAAGCTAACTGGCTGTTTACTGTTCTTTATGGCATTCAAAAAAGTTTTAATAAAAAAGTTTTCCTCAATTATATAGGCCTAACTTTTTAACCTCTGATGAACCATGTTGAAACTGTAAGACAACAAACAAGGTAATGATTGACAAGCAAAATGTCATAAGGTTTTAGAGAGGGGTTTTAGAAATTCAAAGGTTGACTGTAAATGCAAGATTTAATATTTCAG
The DNA here is from genome assembly GCA_037043235.1 of Rhodeus uyekii. NCBI lineage: Eukaryota > Metazoa > Chordata > Actinopteri > Cypriniformes > Acheilognathidae > Rhodeus > Rhodeus uyekii. The sequence goes on from JAWRVZ010000027.1 coordinate 675,251, forward strand.
CAATTGTTTTATCCAATAGACATATTGAAATGTTACATTAATGTTACATTACATAAACACATTTACTTTTATGTTCTTAGCAGACGGTTTTCTACCAACCAGTCTTAACATTCCTCACACAAATGTTTTCCTCCTCAGACTTTATTTTGGCAAGGGTAGTGGAACTGAAAACACAAAAGAAAACAGCTCTTATTTGAGCTGCTTTATATATAGTTTATAGTAAAAATGAGTTAACTTTAAATAAAAGTGTAATATATCCAAAAGACAAAACCCTATTAACTACCCATCTCATGTTGTTCCAAACATGTAAGACTTTTGTTCATCTTTGGAAAATGAAATGTAAAGGCAAAAGTATTCAATTTGACTCTAGTGGTTTAACCAAAACCCATAATTTACCAGTTTATTTACAACATATTAATCTCCAATGCATTTTCACGAGAGCACCATGATGCAAGTGTGTTGTGTTGATGCGAGGGCAGGCGTTAGTGGAGATTAATATTTTGCAAATAAATTGTATTAGGTAAATTATGATTTGAATTGAATTAAAAAGGAAACAAAGAGCAAAAATGTCATTATGTGAAGTTTAGATATATAATACATGCATGCATACATACATGCATGCATGCATACATGCACAATTTTTTTTTGCATGTTTGTCACCCCCCACACCCGCCCCAGGAAAAACATAACTTAACTGTGGTTGATCACACCTGAGTTCAATTCAATTGCTTTAGCCACAGTCCGGTTTGATCACCCAGGCCAAATACATATATACACACACTACTGTCCAAAGGCTTTGGTCAGTAAAATTTTCTTTTGAAAGAAAGTAATTATTTTACTTAGCACGGATCAAAGACTTATATGAAAAGAATGTATCACAGTTTACAAAAAAGTATTAAGCAGTTTCATGAGGAGCAAATTAGCTTATTAGACATTTTTCTGAAGGATCATGTGAAGACTGGAGTGATGGCTATTCAAAACTTTGCCATCACAAGAATAGCATAAAAGACTTCTTTTGTTGTTGTTGTTCTAACAAAAATACACATTTTACGTATAATTTGTGACTGTCCATCTTTGGTCTTAGAATTCAGAGGGTATTGAGCACCTGAGTGTGAAACAGGAACGGAAGACAGGACAACAACCCCCTTGGGACACAGAGGGACTGAACTGGGACGATATGTCCCGGGACAGCCTGGAAAGAGTCCGAAGAAGAGACAGAGCAAGTAAGACACAACAACCATATTTGGTCAAATGTATTTGCAGGTTAAACATACACAAGAGTTGGTAGTGATCAACTCCACTGTGAGGGATATGGAGCCAAGGCACATTTAAAAGAAAAAACTGACTTGGCACAGTATTGACCATCAGTAAGAAGGGAGTGCATGGCAGTGTTGATGTTGATGTAAGGCCATGTTCCTGTTTAAAACAGCTATCATTTCTGTTTTAACTACGCCTCTCTCCTGCCACATGTGATATCAGGAGTTGTTTTAATGTGTGCAATATACTTAATGACAGCGTGATATCCTTATTATGGTCTGGAACCGTATGAAAATGGCGTCTTTCTGCTGGACTCAACCCACAATACAAACAAACATTCTGGCCTACAGTGTTTAGTGTTTGCCAAATATTTACAAGTGCAGTTAACACTATCAGCATGTTTTGGGTGCTTACATTGAATTATAATGGTTTCAGCATCGGCAGAACATAACTTTGTCTAGGATTTAAAGCCACAGTTTGATTTCCCTGAATAGTGTAAACACTGTGGTGCTATCAAAACATTGGTCTGTTTGTTTGACCATTCCGTCCAGCAGGACATTTATAACAATGGCCGAACCAATGGCATGAGTTTGGTGTTAGACTACCTGTTTGTCTGATCAATGGAAGATGGGGTATACTGTATATAAGTAGCCTGTTTGAAAACACTCATGAGATGCTTCTCCAATTGATGATGCTCTTCTGGTCTGAGACCTGGAAATTGTTCAGTAGGGAGATGCAGCATCTAAAAAAAAACAACAACACAAGTAACATTTAGAAGTTTTTTAGCAAAAACGTGCTTTGCACAAGTCCTATAAAGACATAAAGGTGTATAAAACATTAGGAGTAAAACATGGAAAAAAAACTATTAGAATAAATATAAAATATTTTAAAATAAATATTTTTAAATAATTTTTAATAATTTACAATCATATAAATTACTGCATACCAAGAAAATGTTATTTAAAATAAAAAAATAATAAAATGAATTGTATCAGTTGTAAGGCCTATCTTTACCTTTGTATAATTAAACCACACATTTCATATTTCACAAATAGTATTTGAAGTGCATTTTGCTTTATTAAGAATGTTTTAACCAAACTGCAACAACATAATTCCAGTGACTATGTATAAGTGACTCACCGAATCATTCAAACAATTCATTTAAATAAAGAGTTACTTTTATGACAGAAACAACTGACATAAGTGAGGCAATGAATCAACCAATTTGTTCTTGTTCAAACACACTGCCACACTTGTTGCTTTGAAACACAACAGTTGATCAAGCTTTGGCTTTGTTTGGAAATATTATTGTTGACGCAGCAAAACTAACATATTAGCTAACACTATTATCACTAAAATGTAAGTTAATCATTATTATTTTTTGGTTTATATACATTCTGTGTAAGCTGTATATCACACTCACATTCTTACTCTTAATTCAACCTTATCACAGTGTTTAATTATTTAGTGCTTGTTGATGGCTGAATGCAATTACAAAAGAAAAATGCCACTTTTATATATGAATTATTTTAACCGCAATCCAACAATGGCTAATGATGTGTTTTGGTTGGAAGTGACTAAAATTGGAGGTAACAGAGCTCTTATCAGATGGACTTTATCACAGGTCTAAACAGGTGGTTAATGAACCACACCCTGTAACTGTACTGCATGAACTGATAATCAAACTTACTTAATCAAGTTGTAGTGGGGAAACGATCTCTGCTAATCTTCCGTGACGAAAACTGGATGAAAAACTGCCCTGAACAGTTTCCAGATGAGAAGCTCTCCCCCATCTTTGCCCAGAGAAAAAAGCAATGCATATTGCAGCTATGATTATTTGAAGTTAAATGGATCAAATGGAGTCTATCAGAACCGAAAGAGCTTTGCAGTGGGATGGGTATTAAATCCTGAGGTATGTGTCATGTAGTCAAATCACTAGGTATTCAGGATGTGGTGTATAGGAAAGCAAGGAGCCCTAGGATGTTTGTCGCAAATGAGTCCGCTTAGATGAATTGCAGTCTCAATGCTCCTGCTTCTAAATATTAGTTTAAGCCATACCAAGCACAAGCAGCATTGACCATTTAAACAGGGTTTCTACCTTCTATATAAGTTTATTTATTTTGTGCTTCACTTTTATGCTGTGGATTTGGGTTACATAGGCTGTTTGTTTTTCATCCCCAAGCAATGATCCTCCACAAAAGGATAGTTCACTCAAAAAATTTAAACTCTCTTGTCGTTCATTTACTGACCGTCATGCCATTCCAAACCTGGATGACTCTTGATCATGATTCTGTGTGGAAACTTTTGGACTCTTTGATCTACTTATGTTTACGATGCAATTCAGTCCAGTCCAAGTCCAATTGAATCAATGAATTATTCAGACTGGTTTTGTGCACTGGATAACCCAATTAACTGAGAAGATTTGATTCAAAAGAATGATGTTCACAGATCACTGCTTCTGAGATTCAAGAATTTCAGTCAGCTTTTTCTCACTCAACTTTTGAATGGTTTCAAAATATAGCAAATGAGAAACACTATTAAGACATTGCTTTTGCATCCTATCTCATTAATTGATATTTCTTTGAAAATAGCATTGAGAATATTATTAAAATGTGTTTCACTGAAAAAATATAGATTTGGAACTACATGAAGGTGAGTTAACAATGACCGTTTTTATTTTTGGGAGAACTGTTGCTTCACTAGCAGCCTTTTAACCAAATACTCTCTAGAATTTTTTGCAAGATCCTTGTCTCTTCAAGTTAATACTTTTCAGGTCCCCATCAATAAGATCTGAAGGGCTCGGAGTGGAATTTCCATTCCTTGCTTTGTCTATGGAGAAAGAGGCCGCTGCCTTACTAGAGGAGCTAGAGGCACAGGAGATCACCCATCTGTTAAAGATTAGAAACAAGATGCCGTTTAGTGGCTTCAGTGGAATCACGAGACAGTGCCAACATTCACTAAATCACATGCAGATGTGTAGCTTGCACACTTATTTTATTTTTTTACTCCATTCCTCCCCCCCCCATCCCACCTTCCTTACCCAAAGCTCATGTCCCGCAGTCCATTCAGGACATTTCCTTGGATAAAAGCCCTCATGTCTTCCCCAAATCCTCATGCTTCACAGTTCAGTTATTATTATAGGCTGACAAATCTTGGAGCACGTCATGTAGCTCTTTCGTAACAGGGTTGGCTGAGAATGACTACGTGAACATTTGAAACGACACGTATGCCCTTCACCTCCTATCTTTTGTCTGGTTGAATGCTTAGAAACAACAGGAAGCAGCAAGTGCTGCTGTTTCAAATGTGAATGGCTGATATTTAACTACAGATCCTTTCGCTGACTGAGATGTATTTGCTTTAAATGTTTTATGTGGTAAAATATTGTTTAATATTTCAGGGCACTGGGAAATATTTGATGTATAGAATTTTTGCACTATTCGTTTTGAACTTAAATTTGTGGTGGTAAATATGCGTGCAAGAGCAAGGCTTAGTCTAGTGCAGTATTTTTTGTTCAGAATTATTTTATTCATAATTCTTCATTCATTATTCAGTTACAGCAAAGCTGCTTGGCTCTGTCATGTTTTGCTCTGTAATGTATTGTTCTCTTACAGTCAGAATCATGCAATCATCTCTACAGTAAAATTTTCCTGCTGTTCCTGGGGTGCAGATATTTGACATACATTATGTGACAGTGTATCTAAATATGTAAGTGTAAAATGTAAATGTAAACCTCTATGTAAGGTTTGTTCTGCTAGAAATTCAACCATTCATAAGTTGGCACATTATAAAGACCTCCTTTCCACATATTCCTTAGACTAAAAAACAAAAACACACAGCTGGGGGAATGTGGAGTCAGAATTCCCGAGAGACCCATAGGCTAAGCAAGTCCCGACCTTAAAAGGTCCTCTGTTACCGCAGATTTGGAGCTGCACATGCCACACTAGGGTAAATTGGTGCTGGTTGCCTTAGGGTTTTCTAGTGTGTTTTCACATCTGTATGTTTTATTGCATATGTTTTATTGCATATGTTTGATGCATGTTAAGACTTAATCAGAACATAAACACTGACAGTTATTGCTACTATGTGTTGTGTTATCCATACTAACTTCCAGAATTGAAGAATTGGCTTTCTGGGAAATTATATGTTCTTCCACCCTGGATCAAATTATATTGTTCTGTCTGTTATTTCTTGTTTTGCCTGTCATTATATCATTTTGTCTAATGACGTACTATCTACTGTTCTCAATGTCATTCTATCATTTGTCTGTCTATCAATATTTTGTTCTGTCTATAAAACTATCATGATTCTCTCATTCTGTCAATCTAATGTTATATATATATATATACTACATTTCAAAAGCTTGGGGTCAGTTTTGTTTTTCCCGAAAGAAAAAAAAAAACTTTTATTCAGCATGGGAGCATGACATTTATCATTTTAGAGTTTCACAAGTTCACACTTACCAATGATTCAGGAGCAGTAAAGGTATGCATATTTGGCGTGCTGTCCGAGGAAAGGGCTCCGAGCTCGGTATTTGGCCTGAACCTGGAGCACTCCCCCCGTATTCCTGACTTTGATAGGAACAATTAAGTGTGAGGAGTCGGAGTGGTGGAGGGATGCCGTAAACTGTCGAGGGATGTAGGTGATTCGAATATGGCTATATATACACGCTTTTCCTCTCATGTTGATAGGACGAGGTGTAATTGCTGATGATGGTTGATTGCTTTCAATCTTGAACATGCTCCTCCCGAACTTATTAAAATTGAAAAGTTAGTTTTAAATTGTACCAATGTTTCACAATGATTTTACTGTGTTTTTGATCAATTAAAGTAGCCTTGGTGAGCATAAGAAACTTCTTTCAAAAACATTTAAAAATCTTACCGACCAGAAACATTTAAATGGTAGTGTACACACACACACACACACACACACACACACACACACACACACACACACACACACACATATATATGTATATTAGTTATCGTTCTATCATTGTCTATTCGTAATTTATAATATCTTTATATCATTCTTTTTCCTTTTTTTATGTGCTTAAATCTTTTTTTTATTAAAAAAGGATCTACATGAATTTCAACGTATTTTTATTACTCACATTTGAGTTGCAATTCTGTGTCCTTTTGCTGCCTCAGTTCAGATTCAGAAACAGTTTAATTTAAGTTGTGTTCTCAATTCAATGCAATGATGAAAATGTGTGGGTTTAACCTACTCGCATCATGACCAGAAAACAAAAGAGAAACAAAAAAGTTGTCTATAGAAAGAATAGATATACCTGTATGTCTAAATGAGGTCAAAGCATATGAAAACATCCCAGAGTTATTAAGGTGCACAGGCATCCTCCAGAGTTTGTGACACATTGAGAAACTGCTGGTCCTTGCACTGGGGTTCTAGGCTGGAAGCCAAACCTTCACACCCAGCAACCATCAGACATCATCCTCTAAATCAGCTTCTAGAACAGTTTGAGCTTGTATCAGTTACGTCGTAAAGCAGTTGTGCTGTTTGTATATTTCTGTGTTGTTTATCCACTGGATGTTGATATATGGTGACTAACTGTTGGGTGAGATGCGTCCTCTTGTTGTAGGATCTGTGGTTTATGTTAGCGCTTGGAAATGGAATGGGTCATGTGGACATTGGTCTGTTTTGTTTGGGTTCTTTGGTGCTAACTGTTGCCTTGTTGGTCATTAATCAGAGCAGAGGTTGCAACAGTTTTCTCCAAATGCCTTAGCCAAATCCTCATGATGAACAGTGCTCTGGGGAGGTAGTCTTTGATCTGAAGATGAGAAAAGGGTAGCCTGACAATGTTGAGTCATTGTCTTTTTGGCTACAGTGTTCAGAGAACCCATTCATGCAGACAGAGACCAGTCTGCATCTCCAGAGATCAGGTGTAATGATCTGCTTCTTTATGCATCATGGAACAAAACTGGTCCACAAATGGGATTTCCACACTGTGATGTGTTATGAACAAATATCAGGATGATATAAAGGACAAAGGATATGCATGCTGCTCTAGATATCAGAACAATATGTAAGAGGAGACTTTATATGGAAATGGAAGCAGATGTGTCGTGTCTGTATATAGTATAATCTAAAACAGATATGCTTTACATAATCTCGGAGAGATTATGTAAAGAGATTAATTGCCTTAATTTGTGGTTGAATGAACTTTATTGCATGTCTAGATGTTAAGAAGGATTGTGTTTAACTTCGATAAACCTGCTTGTTTAAATATCTCAACACTAATCTTTAAAAATCCTGAAAATCCTCTTCAGGACATCTCAGTGACTGGAATGATAGGATTCAAGGAGAGTTCTCAGCTGAGGTGCATTTGTTTAAATATTGAATAGTTATAGTGAGAGGGATTGTGGGAGAAATTGCTTGATAACTTTCCCATCAGCTTTTTCATGCAGATGACATGTATTGAATGTATTTTAATGTGCTTTTGTGTACTGTGTATATATACATATACACACAAAATGTACACATCTCCCAAACACGAAACACTTCTAAGGTTTGGGGTTGGTAAGAATTTTTTTTTTTTTTTTTTTTTGTTAAGATTTCTCTATTTGATTATCAAAAATAAATTCAATCATAATAATATTCTGCAATTGATTCGAGCTCATTTTTCTGCTGTTTTATATTTTTGTGGAAATTTTGACTTTTTTGCATTTTAATGTGCTTTTGTGTACTGTGTATATATACATATACACACATCTCCCAAACACGAAACACTTCCAAGGTTTGGGATTGTGTAACAGACGTGACTCACAGGCAGAGATCCAATCGCTTAGTCTTTATTGAGAGTGGTCGTACAGGCAGAAGGTCAGGACAAACAGAAAGCATTTGTGATCGATAATCCAGGCAAGAGTCAGAATAGGCAGGCAGAGAGAATCAGGTACGTTAATCCAGGCACAGTTCGGGGCAGGCAGAACAGAATCAAATAATGGGCAAACAGGCAGAATCGGTGACAGGTAACAAAACAGGATATAAATGCTCAGAATGTCAACCAGGGCTAAACAAGACTTTGCAATGTGTGAACCGGTACTGGAGTCTTTTATAGTTCATGTGATGAGTGACAGCTGGTGAGAACAAACAATCCTAATTGGGTCCAGCTGGTGTGTGTGATCAGTCCGTCCAGTGTACTGCATGATGGGAAATGTAGTGTGTAGTGTAGTGTCAGTATATGTGTGAGCTCCCTCTGGTGGCCAGGGAGGGAAGCGCAGAGCTCATTTTCATAACAGGTTGGTAAGATTTTTTTTTTTATTAAAGATTTCTCTATTTGATTATCAAAAATAAATTAAATCAATCATAATAATATTCTGCAATATTAATACATTTTAAAATGTAATTGATTCAAGCTCATTTTTCTGCTGTTTTATATTTTTGAGGAAATTTTGACTTTTTTGATGAACAGAATTTATTTGAAATAGAAGTCTTCTAAACGTCTTTACTCTTACTGACCCCAAATTTCTGTAGGTGACATTTTGAGCATTTATTATTCCATATGGGGTAATGTTGTTTATGGCTATTTAATACTCAAAGTGAACTGAAATTCTGCACCCTCTTTTCAAGTTTAGGAACTGAATTGGAATTTAAATTCTTGATTCCGATCTAAATAGTGCACATCATGTCTGAATACGTGAGTGTGTGAACATTTTTGTATATATTTTTGTGAGTCCTGGCCAATCTCTTGGCCTGGGTTATGAGACAGACCAGCAAACAAAGTGCAGAGCATACAACACCAGCTCACTGCAGCCAGCCGGCTTTCTGCCAGCTGTCTCTCTGTTCTCACACGCTGCTGCCTATTCATGCAGGCCTTAATTGGAGCTCCTGCTTTTAGAAAGAGAAAGAGGAAGAATGAGAATTGGAGAGCTCTAATCATCCTAATAAACACACAGTATGGTGAAGGCATTGTGTGGTATTGTTTCAGTATGGGTTGGAGAAGTGGAGAGAGGGGTGGTTAACATATTTAAAGTAGAGTAAGAAAGTTTACTTACTTTTCATCTACTACACACATCAAGGTCGAGGTACATATTTAAGCTTGCTGACCTTGAACCCACTACTGCTTGTATTTTCATTGTTCCTGTCACTGTCAAAGTCAAGGTCTGAATCATTGTTTGTGTAATTAGCATGCAGTGAGCAATGCCAGAATCCATCATCATCATCATCATCAGTATGTGTCAGTGGGGTGCGGGAAAACATTATTATTTTAACAGTTTGTATGTGTCTTGGTACTTACTGACAGTATCTTCTTCAAATTATTTTTTTGATAATATAATGTAAATTTGGGTTAAGGCTGGCCATTTGGCTAATGAATGAATGATGGGGAAATGATGTTTGAAAATTATATCTGCAGTTTTGCATGTTAACCTTTTATATTCTGGATAAATTGACAGTTTAAAAAAAAACTAATTTGTTTAAAATGCTTATCATGATTCAACATCAGGACAATGTTACCTGGTGATGTGTCGCCATAATAGAAGTGAAATTTGAATTTCTGATTACTCATTTGAATTTCTGATTAGTTGATTCTTTCTTTTGAGAGACAAAAGCTTTATATAGTGTCTACTTTTGGCTTCACATCTTTGCAGATCGTTAACATTCACAGAGAGCAAGATTACACATTTTGTGAAAGATAATATTTGAAAAACCATAATAGGGCCCCTTTAATGCAATGCAGTGAATGACAACCATATGTAATCTAACAGTGGCTTAGATTATTGGCAGTATAGTATTAAGTGATTCATTTACACCAAAACAAAGTGTAACATGAATGATTTCATCTCTCAAAACACAATTTTTTTTAAGGATTGTGGGTGAAGAACGCAAACAATTCACTTGATGCATACTTCAAAACTAGCTGAATGAAGGACACAAAACAAAAGCTGCCTTCCAAAGATCCTTCAAATTGACATGGCAGCTGGAATATACAGCCTTACTATCGGGATTTCTTAACGGATAATCATGTAGCTCTAGCGCATACAGTATGTATGAGGGTGAGTGTGGATGAGCTACGTGCATTGAATATGTGCGTGCCTGGGTAGACTCATAAATGGAAGCAATGAAGTGTGGAGAATGAGTGAATAAACAGGAAAGGGTGAGGTAAGAACAGAGGAAGAGGAATGGTAAGAGAGGTTTGGGTTTAAATGCACTATTCAACTCACATTCCCTCTTTGGTCATTTTGCCCTGCTGTAATGCAATTTGAAAATGTGTCTATGCAGATGGATTACAATATTCAAATGCAAGATATTATTTATTACTGAAAATGGTGCAGTAGAATTGTTCAGTGAGGAATATTCTGATTCTGAACATTGTTATATTTTTAACAGAAAACTAATATAAAGCTACTACAGTAAAAACTTGTCTGTTGGTCAACTGGGTCAAAATGACCTTTTTGTATATTTAGTCAGAAATTACGTAATATTTTTTGGGACAATATATGTAGTTTTAAAATAAATGATTAGCTGGCTTAACTTAGTATTTCCCAGAAGTTTGAGTGTCATCAAATCAGGGAAAAAGATTCAGGAGAGGGGTAAAGACTTGTCCAATGCCCAGGCACTTTGTATACACTCCCTCTACTGATCAGAAATGTTAATGCACTCTGTACAGCACACATAACACTTGTTATTTATCATAAGAACACATAGATGTTCATGTTACGTTCTTCCAGTTAGGGCAAATACTGTACGGTATGTTGATTTTGAGGGAGGCATCTACCTCTGAAATCATTTGCTTGCTTGTCTTTAAAGAAACATCTTAACTGGGAAACAAACACAAGCGCTCAGAACAACTTTTCACTCCTGTCATGGTTCATTTTCATCAAGTATTGCAAAGAGAAAAAAACAAACTGGTTTGAAACTAATTGTTCTCATAGCTTTGCAGTTCCCTTTCTTTCACTTTAGTAAGCAGTGTACAATTGAAATGAGAAGGAACAGAAACAGGACAGCACGGCTTGTTTGATGTGCATTGTTAGTCTATGAATCTGACGGTGTGCTTTAAAAGGCCCTTTTCAGTTTCAATTGAATTTGTCTTCCTTTTAACTAAATCAAAATACTGTTTGTTCTGCTTATCTGTGTAGTTGGATTATAGATTATTAGTGAGAAAATGCAACCGTCCTTTGTTCTTGCAAGTAAAATCCTCTGCCATTCACATCACAGACGCAGCAGCATGATGGGCTTCTGTTTACAACACTGCAACCTGGTGGAGGTGTTAAGGGGATGACAGTAATTTGCAGTAACAAAGTAACATCATTTGTTTTCAATGAGAGTTACCGATTTAAGGTGACATGAGTGACAGCAATAGGCCAACTAGCAGTATGTTTACATGCATGGTTATAACGCTGCCATAGCAGGTTTTTGCACAATCAAGCTACATTTTCCATTTCTCTGGCCAACTGTGCCACAATGTGTAATCAAATAATGGAAGGAGTAAAAATATCATGTAATTTTACTAATTGTAATCTGATTAACATGTATAATTCTGAATGAATTGTTAAATTGCATGAAAATGCCATTACTCTCTGTATTTGTATATGATGCAGTTGACATAAACGCTTTCTTCTGTGGTATATTCTATATATTCTTCATCTTTTAAACAGGGCCTGATGGGAGAATTGTTTGTAGGATATTTCAGTGAAAGCTTCCTTCTCATTGGCTGTATTGTACTAATATGCTGCCTCTCTGCTTTTCCGCAATAGACACTGGGTAATTGGCCTCTAGAGAGAGACTAATTCCATCAACACACACACACAAACTCAGCAAAATCCCCAGCTATGCGTGTACTTGAGAAGAGGCCTGCACTCCATTTCCTGCTCCTCTTTACCAATAGCATCACATTCCGACACACTTTAATTACACGAGCCTTGTCTCTTTATAGGGGTTTTCACACTTGAAACTGTTAAAGGGATAGGTTACAGAGAAGGAGAACGAGAAAGCAAAATGGTCATCACTTTCACATTTTTTGATATCTTCTAACTTTCTTTATTCTCCTTAACAGACTATCCCTTTGACTTAGGGTCATTCTTCACCCTGGATTATCTTGTTCAATATTTTAATGCCATTCTTACTTTAATCTTGTTTTTGTAATTAATCCTGGGTAGTCATGTTTAGAGATTTTACATGGTGTGTGTATATATATATATATGTATGTATGTATGTATGTATGTATGTATATGTGTGTGTATATATAGATAGATAGATAGATAGATAGATAGATAGATATTCTTTACCTACACAAGCATGCAAACACACACTCGCCTTATGAAGTATGAACACAGACACGTGATCAAATAATGCAAACATTACCAGTTGAAATGTGATATTCTGGATTCAACACAACAAACTCTGTGCATCTTTCTAGGCCTGTAATTTTCAGAATTAATCAAAAGATGCTACCTTCGTCCCTTCACCTTCATATTCTGTATACCCTGTGTACAGTAAACAAAACACCCCAGTACCTTGTCCCAGCAGGTCAGTGAACACTCCTCTGAGTGGAGTTAGTCATAGACTTTAGTCTGGTTCTCCTGAAATTATTACCATATGCAATTAAGCTCACAAGCTTATTTTTATTTTCCACCTTGTTTATCTTGGATCTGACTCACGAGGGGCTCGAATTTGGACCAGCCATCTGAGATGATGTTCTAAAAAAAGTCTAAAACAGATGGTTGAATAGACTGGAGAGCAGAGAGAAAATTGTGAGAAGAGTAAATGCATGATAAAGGGGATAAAGGGGGAGTGGGAGCTGTATCCTGGAATAGCCAGCAAGTCAAGCTGCTAACTCCACCCCCTCACCCCCCTCCTCTCTCTCTCTGTCTCTCCCTCTCTCTCTGGCAGTCTTACAGTCTGTCATTTGAGCAGACAGTGAGAGTAGGAGGGAGGAAAAACAGGGAGACTGAGCTGTGCTTTTGCCTGCTGTTGACTCGTCTTCTCGTCAGTGACAACCTGAGACTGGATATCCGGACAGTATATGAATCTCTAGCAAAATAGCTGGACTTTTGCTCCTCTTGGGATTTGTTTTGAGGTGTTCCTCTACGTCTCTTTGGAATTACCGCTACAGGGATATCCCCGGCGTGAACGTGTGTGATGTGCCATGCCCATGCCTGCTAATCTTGTGGTCAGTGACTGGGGTAGACCATGAAGGGGGGCCACCACCATCGGGGCTGCGCCTGCCACCACTTGTTTCGGAAAGTCCTGGCAAAGTGCGGCTGCTGTTATGCCCGGGTCAGAGGTCAGTGACTTTAACTTTGTCACAGGTGACTTGATTACAAAGAGATGCAGGATAAGAAAACTGCTACTGTCCTTTGAGTTTGTAACTTTTTGGTTGTGTGTGCTTTGTTGAATGCTAATTTTTGTGTTATTCCTGGAGTTGTACTTCCACGCTGCTGTTTTGATTTTCTTATTTGGTCTACGATCTTCTTCCCATGGGTCTCGTTTTCCAAATCTGCATTGGCAGATGCTCACCCACCTTTTTCTTATCTGTACTCTCTGAGTGTGAATGTGTGCGTGTCGAGGGGATTCGTCTGTGGCTCTTTTTCTTCTGGTTGCGCTCAGCTGGAGCAACAGATGTCTGTCACTTCTCCTGGTTACGGCTTCCCCTCACACTTTTCATCTCACTCCCCCTCTCAAAGGTGTGCACACGATTATCGAGCGACAAGAAAGGCATGCCTGCATGCTTATGTTCATGCATTAGATGCGCGTGTTTGCAGGACAGGGTGCCATGTTTCTTTTGCTTTTTTTTGGGGGGGGGGGGGAGGTTGGAGGAGCACGTGGGTGGATGAAACTCTGGGGGCTGCACATAAAATTCCTTCCCCTATTTAACACTGAGACTTAGTACAGCCCCTGTCTCTATTTCATATCTTTTTTTGGTTTATCTGTCAGTATTTTTTAGTCTTATTTTGGGATAGCTTATCAATTAATTTATAATTCTGTCATAATTTACTCACCCTTTGTTATTCCAAACCTTTTGTTGTTGTTGATACTATAAAAATCAGTGGGTTTTAATGTTGCTTTGGATCCCATTGACTTTCATTATATGAACAAAAGTTTTTGAAACCTTCTTCAAAATATCCTCTCATATGTTACACAGAAGTTGCAATTAAGTTATTCAGGTTTTGAGTAAGTTCATTTTGGATGAGCCATAGGATATAAAATAGAAGCTCCAGAGCAAAATGTCTTGTGATCTACACAATTGCTTCTTGTTTTAAAAATAAAATTGTGTAATCAATGTAAAATACACTGCATTAAAGCTTTCTTTGTGTATTCTTTTATCATTGTTTCCACTCTGTGGGGGTCTGGCATAGTTCAGATGCCTCTAGTTTAATCTCATCTGCTTATGTAATGGATATTCTTCCTCTGAGCCGGAGTCTGTGCTTTCTACCTTCACTTAGGATCATCTTAGTTAACCTATGACATCATTCTGAAATAGTGTTACTACAATGCCAACATTTTCTAATCGTTACCAATACTGGTAAAATTTCATGGTTCTCTATTAATGTTATTATTAAATTTGTCATGTAACCTTCAAGTATTGTTTAATTAATTAAAGATTGCATTAATGAGATCAAATAAATTTTTTAAAACAAATTAAGTATCACGTCTATTGCACTTACTGTACTGCATGATGCTAGTAAACTTCCATATCAGCTAAACGAAAATTACTGAGTGCAACTTTAAGCAAAAAAAACACCCATAAGTGGAAAATGGCAGTAGACTTCCTTTCAGTAGCAACAATGACCGTCTCGAAGTGACGGTACCCTGGGGTTATGTGTAGTCGATTTCAGGTGCTGCTCTAAGTCAGCAAATATAATTTTAATGTTGGGCATTAGCATCAAGCTCTCCTCCTTAAATATAAATCACATTAGGAGAAAGCTGTAGGCAGATGGAGACGCTTAAACCCATATGTGACTTCCTCCCACCATCTCCCTCTCTTTCACTTTCCAAGCCTGACTCTCCTGCCTTGAAGATTATATGCCTCTTTTTGACACCTAAGCTCTATTCTCTATGATAGAAGGGGGTATAAATGGCTGGTTTATGTAAGAGCGTTTAATCACGCTCGGATGAGGGCTAAATGTTTATTCAGCCCTGGGAATAAAGTACACAACCTGAATGTTCACAGAGCAGGAGGGCTGTTAGCGTGCTGTTTTCGGCACGGTTAAAGGGGCAGACGTGATTGGATGTGTGAAAAGAGCTATCGGCCTGGTTCACGGTGTCACGCACATCCCTTTCGTGACCCTACAGATGTCTCTCTTTGTTTGAAACGGGCAGTCACGTCTCATTCCCAGAGTGCAATGCAAACACTTGCATACACCCTTTTTGTTTTGATGTTTATAGGAAAAACAATCTAGATTGTGCAGAGATAATCATCTTCACATATCAGTTCTCCAAGGGATGTCCGTAAAGACGCAATGAATAGAAAGTCTAGATCTTGCTCTTCCAGGAAAGCACTTTCACAACCTGTAGGGATTTGACTTTGCCACTCCCCCTTAAAAAGTGAGAGTATGGTATTTGGTGCTCAAGGTTAAAAAAAATTAAATAAAAGTCATTGTCAGTGTTAAATACAGTTTAACAGTCATTGGTATATGGTTAAGGGTGTTCTGATAAATAATAAAGTCAGCAATGACATTCTGGTCTCTCTGTATATGTCTTGATTCAATGTAAATTTTTCACCCAATTTATCAAACCTCATCCATAAATCGTACTTTTTTATTTTATTTTCTTAAAACATTTTTTTTTATATGCGTCAGTACAAAAACTCAGAAATCAATTCCCCAGTGGTGTAGCCGTCTTTCCTATGACCAGCAGAATGCAGTAACATTGCTTTTTTAGCCAAACCATTCTGGTAATTACATGGCAGTGAAAGCTGTTTCTTTTCCACACTGCAGCTGTAGATGGCTATTATTTATAAGCCCAGCAGGAATCCACCATATGATGTCTCTTCTCTCCTTCTCTTCTATAATGAGCAAATTTCGAGGCGGATGATGATAATCATCTGCTCAGATACTATTAAGGTGACCATGACTATGTAGCTGAAACAGTTCCCCAGATCTGATTGAAAACACTGTTGCTAAATAGGGTGTCTACATGTGTGCATATGTATCATTCATAGACCCACTTAGGAAATCAATAAACTTAGCGTTTATTAGGCGTAATGGCACCATGCATTGATTTTCTAAAATCAAGCATCAGCAGAGCTTACAGCAGAGACTGCACATTTCAAAGTGGTTGCTATTAGCATCACACTGAACTTGCAGCTAGAAAGACAATAATTTTTTAGAAAATAGAGTGAGCAAAAAGGGTGTAAAAAGAGAGAGGGAGGAAATAAGGGATGGAAGGAAACAGTCTGAAGAAACATAACTTGAGAATGGTTTCTGAACCGAGCTAAGTCTTTGCGTTATCTTTTTTTGAAACTTGCTTGGCTCTGACAGAATCAGGAAGCTGAGTTTTTACCTCAGGAAAAAACATGTCTTTGCCTAAAATGAGCTAGACAAAGGAGCTTGTTGTAGAGTTTTGCAGCTGTGTTCACTGAGAAGAACATGCCATACAGGATGAAGACCCATTTCAGATGTCCCATGGAAAAGATACAGGAATTGTGCCCACTGATTAGCATGGTCATGCTTTTTATTAATGTGCACTGTCTGACTTGTCTCTAGAAATTGAAAGTCCTGCCTGGATATTTCCTGGTTAAAGTGGGTTAGTCAGTGAACAAGACTTTTTTTTAAACTGAAATAATAAAGCGACGTAACAATTTAGTACATCAATTTTTTTAACTTTATTATTTTTAACATGGTCCTTGCGGTTAACTTGGTTACTACTTTTAGTTGTTTTTTGTTTTGTTTTTTTTGAACCAATAAAAAGCTTTAAATCCACAAATGTTGTTATTTTCAACTTTAAGGCTTGTCAATAAAATGCCACTGTTATGACTGGCCGATGTCATTGCATAAGAAATAGTGTCAGCGCCCCCTCACTATTTCATGCAAGTGAAAGTCTGTTTTGAAAATATTGTTTGTATAAAATCATAATTTACAGACAAAGAATAATTAAATTGTTTACTTAAGGTTTCAAGGTGTCATATCCAATACTGTTGGCTGCTTCATCTTTCAACAAAAGTTTCTTCACAAACTCTCGATTACACTGTGCCCCATAAAAATAACAACAACAACAACAACAAAATGCTCCGAACAAACATATCATCTTCTGACAAGACCTGGGACCCTATTAAAAATAAACCATCCACTTTTTCCTGATTATGAGGTCCTTTTGAAGCTCTTGCAGAGACGAAAAGAGCTGTTTAAACATGGTGTGCTAAAGCAAAAGTTCTTTTACTCTTTAATTTGTCCTGTCGTCAGCCAAATCACACGTGTGCAGTGTGTCAGAAATTGAATAGGCATCTGTTTACTGTATTCAGTGTAGACCGCGTCAGTGGTTTTATCTGCTTTAGACTGTGGTGTTTCTGGTATAGATGGGTGTCAGTCGTTAAGTAAAAAAATGGATTTCTCTGGTCATGAACCCTTCAACTTTTTATTAGAAAGCTAGCTTCTGCAAATAAATTGAAAAGTTTCTGCACTCTTTAATGTGTTTAATTGTTAATGGATAATTGTTAATTACTTTTTCTCCCTGGTGTCCCTGAAAGTCTGTTGTGATATATGTGAGATATTTGACACTCCATTCTTATCCTCGGCATGATCCTCCAAATGCAACCTATATCATGAAAACAAAATGGGCTTCCCCAAAACAGCTTTACTTTAGAAAACTACATGACCTTCAGACGCTTGTAAACCCTTATAACCCATCTGCTTTAGACGGCTGGTGAAGAACGACGATTTAATGAAGCCCGGGTATGAGCATGTGCTTCTCGTCATGGTAGTGATTAAGAGGGAGACAGTACCACTCTGCAGTAAGTCACAACATCTGCTGCTATATTGCATTTCTACCACTGCAAAGACCCCTACACCTCCAGTGGTATGTTACAAACCTATAGGTAATTTTGCTTTCGTGTGTGTGTGTGTATATATATATATATATACTTTTTAGCAGAGTACGGGCAGTCTGTGAGTAAATCAGACAGGCTCAAGTGGCAGGAAAGAAGGAAGCGAATCGAGCAAGAAGGACCTTAATGCCATTTTTCCGTCAAGAGAATATTCTCCTTTCCAAGTCTTTGTTTTCTTTTGCCGTGGCATATATTTAAACCAATGGCTCCACACATTCTGCCTCCCCATGGCTTCATTTTCACCTGCAGGTTTCCTTTCTTTTTCATCCCAAGCCAATTTTGAAAGCAGACTGGAGTGATGCCTGAAAGGCATGATGAAGGACAGTTAGGGGTGGAAAACCGGTCACAACAACAATTGTTTGTTTCTCGCTCTCTCAAATACACAAGGTAGAAATTTGTTACGTTTTGTGTACGTTTTTTCCCCGTTCTATTCAAATCATTGCAAAAACACTTCATGTTGTTTATTGGCATATTGGTTGCATCTAAATTCACCTATGTGTTACTCTACAAAGATGGCCCACTTAAAGGAGTAAAGGAAAATGACACTAGTCAAGTGTCAAGTTAACTATGTTGGAAGTTACTGCAATCAGGGAAGCCACTGCACCTCTTTTTTTCCTACATAAATGACTTGGCACACAGACAAAACACAATAAACGCTGTCATGTTGTTATCTTGCGTTCTGATGTCTGGTGTTTGGTAATGCAATCATGTGAGACACTTCTGGGAGAGATTGAATCCATGTCATTTTAATGACAGACTTTGGCTCAGGCATTTCAAACCACCAATAATGTGCAATGACGTTTGTCCACTGTTTAATCCAGCTGTCCAATCACATCCACTGTTGAGGCAAAGTTTTTTGTTGCAAATCATTGAGTTAATTGTTAGAGTTGTTAGGGCTGTTCATTGAGTAAATGTGTTTCCATCATAGTTTATGCACATTTCTTGTATAAACAACGAATCTGTCTCAAATGAGTGCATATGGTGCATACAAAATGCATGTGAAAATAGGTGGATGGAAACCTAGCTAATGAGTTGGCTCACAGGTGCATGGCAATTCTATAGTGGCTAGCCGTTGAGTGTACATTGATTTTACACTTGTCATTATTAAGGGATATGCAGCGATTGGTCAACAATTAACTGCTATGTAATAGTTTGTACGAAAAACAAGTTTTCAGATCGGATCTACTATCTGGACAAAGATTGATTTATATTTTATGCACTTTGTCTGTGATTAGCTATATATGAAGTGTGCATCCACATACCCGAAAACCAGAAACTGGTAGTCTTTAAGGTAATGCACTTCAGTTTTTTTGTGCACTTAATATAGTACAGCCATTCCAGAAGCATCAGCTTCCAATGTAAGGTCCATTTCAACTTGAGCTGGTGAGCTTCATTTCAAGGTGAGCTGCCCCAGCCTAGACTGCTTTGCTTTGTATATATCTCAGTATTCCCAGGTTCATGCTGGATGTCTTGAGTACATCCATCCTGACCGCCACAAGCCCACCTGAGGCCAGTGTCTCTGAGCAATCTTTGCTCAGCCTTGTAATGAGCTGGCACTCACAGTGTTTGGCACCTACTCAACCAAGAGAGAGAGAAACGGCTTCACAACTACAGCAATGATTATTGTCTCATTAAAACAATGACTGATCTGCTCCCATTGCAGATGAACACTGATAAGTGGCTGTTCAAGGGGTTGTTTGATTGGCCAGGTTATTGGCTCCCAGTTAGCAGACATTTTTTTCCCATACAAGGCCACTTATAGCTGTATGCTTGGAACAACCTTGGTTTCAGTTCCAATATTAAGGGTACAGTGGTACTAAAGCCCAATGGGATGAGCTCTTTAGTGTTAAACCTGCAACCTTTGTGGCAGCAGAAGCCCTGGTCTTCTATCTGTCTGTCTGAATTGATGGTCAAATCCTACTAGACCACTGAAGTTTATGGATGATGTTTTTTTGCGTATGCATGACTTGGCAGGCATCTTTTTTGTCATCCACTTATAAGGTTTCGTTCCTTCATGCATTATGGAAAAAAGCTGCAAAAATAGCAAAAAAAAAAAAAAAATGAAAGCAAGCTGAGGTACTTGAGACTGCTCCTCGCTAAGTAGTAAGAGATATTTTTAACATGGCACCCCATCCCCCTTCTTTCTCTCCATCTTTCTTTCCTTCCCTCCTTTGCTCTCCCTCTCTGTAAAGCACTGTAAATCTCCCTGATATATTTTCCTTCCATCCCTCACTCTTTCCTTCTCTTACTCAGTCTCTTACTCACATGTAGTTCCTCCAGCAGAATTAAGAAATATCCTCAGCGAAAAATATTGGGCAGAAAGTTGTATGATATGCCTGTGAGGAATGTGAATGTCAAGTGGAGCGTAAAGATCATTCCTGGGGCAAATCTCACATTCAGATTCTCTCTTTGTGTCTCTCTCCCTGAACCAGACTGAACTTCTGTCCACAGCTGGATGCAATAACCTCTTCAACTATATATTCACCTTTCCTCAGCATTTTCCTCTCTCTCTCTCTTGTTCCATCTCTGACCCCGAACTCGCCTATAGTATGTGGAGAAAATCATCTGTTAACATTCCCACCTTAAAGGCCGCTGCTTAGTTGGCATCCTCAGAAGTCTGTGATTTTGGAATCTGCCATCTTTGATCATGTGACTGCAGATCTTTTGAAGCTGTAAATGTCATTTGCCTAATCGGGATGGTGTAGTTACTGCACTAACTAAACCTTGACCCCATGGAAGCCCTACAGACAATATCCTGTCTTGTTTTTTGCACCGAGGTGCTCCACCAGCATTATGTTTGCTGTTTGCAGCAATGTAAGGACGAGGAGAATGAGGGGACAAGTTATTAGATGCAGGAGTGCATTCCATGCCTTGTTTAGAAAAAAAGATCGAGTGAGGACATCGTTCTTCACATTCTGCTGTTCTTTGAACAATCTCTGCTCTGAATTGTGCTGTGATTCACAACATTACAAATGCCAGAATGAGCAACACACTTCTGGTGTTTTTCTTGGTTGAAAGAGGAGTGTTTTCATTTACCATTGATGTGTATTTTAGTGTTGCATTAGTGAATTGTTTTTCAACACAAAGGTCTTTCTTTCACTGCTGGCAGTCTCTTGAAATTGTTTCCCTTGAGGGTTCTCCATGGATAGCTTTGGTAGACATATTTTCTTGTAGTTAACAAACAAATTGTGGTGGAGAAGGAACAGTTCTTTAACCTCTTGGACCAACAGCAGCTTGACTCTGTGTACACAGAATACAAAAAAAGGACAGATGCTCCTTGCTAAGGCTCAGAGCGAGCATGAGAATAATAGCTTGTTTATGAAATCCAGTGTGTTATCCTCTTATGCAACAAGCCAGTGACTTACTAAGAAATGCTTGTCTGAATACAGTTACTTCTGACCTTGGGCGGAAATGAAATGCATATAGCAAACAGTGCTTTTAAGCGGACATTATGTTCTTTCATCTTAGAACGGAAAATGTGATGCTTTAGCATCAAACTTTAAATTTGTTTCGGTTTAAACTGCTGATCTATGTGTTGTATGAGGCCGGCATCTATCCATCCATCCATCCATCCATCCATCCACATCTATCTATCATCTTACAACATCTATCTATACATCCATCCATCCATCCATCAATTCCATCCATCCATCAATTCCATCCATGCATCCATCCATCCATCCATCCATCCATCCATCCATCCATCCATCCATCCATCCATCCATCAGAAAGAAAGAAAGATTGATTACCACCTGGAAACAAATGCAGTCTCTATTGACACCAGCCCTTCACGGATTTGAATGTAATCTGCATTTTCACAATCAGTCAGTCTTTTGCGCCAAAAATAACAGTGATTGGCTTGAGCGTAACTTTGATGTGAATGATAACATGCTGACTTGTGTAAAGTGAACTATCAGACGTGTGTGTGCTTGCATGTGTCAGTTGATGCCCATAATGTGTCTCTCTGACAGCTTTTCTTTAGTGTAGTTGTCCCTAACTCTCTTCTCTTGGGGTTTAGTTGCCATGGCAATGTGACTTAGAAGAAACAGAGAGACATTGGAAGGAATGAAAATTTGTGCTGGAGGCTTAACAACCATTACTGGTCTGCACATACTGTATACAGTGTGCAATCAGTCATGTTAAGGATGATGTACCTAGGAGACACTGGAAGCGTCATATTTTTTTAAGTATTACACAAAGCAGAGAATTTCCCACGCAGATGGTGACACCCTCAACATAACTGAGAATCAAGGCAAAATACAAATTAATTAAACTGAAAATAGTGGGCGTCCCTTGTTTTTAAATTCTAAGCCAACTAAGAATCAGAGGTCCATTATACACCATTAAATGAACAGAGTTTTTTTCCTGAACAGATTTAAAACAAGCATTGTCTAGCAACAATCTACATCTTAAAATCTATCTATCTACAGTATATGTCTGTCTGTACAGATTATAAAAAAATTAAATAAAAAATCTCCATCCTGGTCTTAATATTTATTTCGTTATATATATATTTTGCTCTTGTGTTTCTCAGGTAAATGTAACTTTTAAGGATGTTTAGAAGCTGTTATATATGCTGTTTATCGATTGTATCGACCGGACTGTGGGAGGTCTGTGCATGGCATGTGACTTAAACTGTTAAAAATATATATTTTCTGTGCATTGTGCAATGCATGATACTCTGCTGTGGTAATGTGTGGGTACAGTAACGGAAATGGATGAGCAGGCGTCTTCAGGGAGTTTTTTTTTTTTTTTTGCTTCTAATGATAATAATTTTGGAGATCCGTGCACAGCACAGGCTATGCCACGTCGATACCCTCATACTGCAGGGCTTCTTTTCTGGAACAATCTCCATGAGCTGTCCAATCAGTGGCATCTGCCCAAAAATTCTGCCACATGAGCTAAAGGCTGCTGTAGGCGGATAAAAGCTTGCACACAGGGAGGTCCACCTACACACACACACGTTGTCGCATACATAATTGCTGTGTTTTGTGATGGAATATGAGTAACAGACACAAAGTAGGTTGAAAGAATAACTTCAGATATATGTTTATGGATCGACGCCTTGTGTATGGAGACTCTGCACATTTTATTGGGATGCCAGTTCTTCTGTTATTTTCTTACTCAATTATCCTATATAGGGAACAGGTGCTGTTGGTTTTCTCCGCCTGTGTGCCCACGTAATCGGGATGTTATTGTTGCCCAGGGCGGAGACTGGGAAAACATGCAGATTGCTTACTATTACAGTGTATGGATCTTCATAATGGAATGTATATGGATTCATATACCATAGATTCTATCTACATACATATTCAAATTCTACAGTAACAACATGCACAACAAAGAACAGTCTCACTAAGTTGATTGGGTGCAAACATATTCATTTATTGGTTTAATTAGTTGATTGGAGGCTGGTTTTGTTTTCGTTTGTGATGCAAGATGTTCCTGAATGGCTTCCTTGACATCATTCTTTGAAAAGCATGTAATTGTTGGTCTTTATGTTTGTTAGTTTCTATCTGGTCATGTGGCTTTGATCGGGGCAATTTGTCCAGTTTTGCCATATGATGTCATTGTTTTTAAAAGTGTTCCCCTTAACACACTCAACCATAATGCAACAATTTAGAAAGCGATTATTTGACCTCCTGTCTGTTATATATCAAAATGCAATAAATTCCTTCAGCTAAGAAAACCCTTAATTATAATTATTATATACTAATTATTGTGAAGTGTTTTCAAACAAGAGGTTTGTTGCAATCAGTGGCTTTATTGCTGACAAAAAATGCTGATTGCACTCCATTGACGTTCATTGTATATATAGAAAAAAATAATTTACTTTTGATCAAAATAGTTTTTTTGTGTTCCTTCAATTTGGAAGGGTATGAGGGTGAGAAAATATTTTTGTCTTGGGGTGAACTATTCCTTTTTCTTTCCAAGATATATGTTGTTTGGTTTAGTCATGACAGACATTTTCTGTAGTCAATGCTTTCTTGATTTGATTCGCTCAAATAGTTTACATCAGTGAGGGTCAAATATCGCTCTTACAATTTGATTTAATCTACGTCTTATGTTACACTTCCTAACAAAGTTACAGATCCACTGGCAAGTAACTCTGCACATGCTCCAGCTCATTCACACAAATCTCTCTTGTAATATTGACATTTACATTCACAAAGCTGATAGCGGAAAGATAAATCGGTGTCATCAGGTACTGCAGAGCTCATCGTTCACTCCGTTATTGACCCCCCCCCCCCCCCCCCCCCTCCTCTCTTCCACTCTATAACAGCAGTCATGGTCCGTCTGGATGAGTGCGTCAGCAGTGAGGGGTGATGGTGGGGTTGACTCAGGTCTCTAGTCTGGGGTGTAATTTACATCTCTTTTATCCCTTATTTGTAGTGTCAGCAGGGCATGAGCCAGGAAAGCAGATAGCCACAGTATTGGTCTTGCGCAGCGGTTTTGCATCTGTGGTGGAACATGGCAAGAGAACGAGGGAGAGAAGCTGGGGTTGCGGTAGGAAGGCTTTTGGGAGCAGCTGGGAAGGAATGCTGTGGTTTCTTTCACCGGCCAGTAGTTCATAACTGTGGAGCTTGTGCCATGCCACTCAATTCCTACACCATCATACAGACAGCATTAATAGAGTGGTAAGCCTCTTACTCAGATGCTCTGGACCGTGAGACTGCTATCCTTGGTGCATTTTGCATTTTTTTTATGCCCAGTTTTGCTTATAGTCATCAAAATGCACCAAATCCGGTCATTTCATCAGATTATGGAGTGGCATTTAGGGCAAGTCCTGTGACCTCAGCATGTGCGCATGCAGGTTCATCTTTTCTCATTCAGCCTGTCTCTTGAGAAAGCATCTGATATGCCGAAATGGGAGGGTGTCTCTGATTCTGTGGCAGAGAAGGTGAAAGTCTAGTGTCATGACTCTGAGAGGACTGAAGTGCACTTATCAGTGTTCAGACTGGATGTTTTGTGGCATACGTGTGTAAGTGATGCAGTAATTATACAAAGCTAAGCGTGCATACTTATACTTCCATAATATCCGGACACTTTTGTGTTTTTCTGAGTGTGCCTAATTGCTTAGGTCTTGTATTGGCAGCCTCTTAAGATGTGGCAAATTCTTTTCCGTACTCAGGAACAAAAGACCAATAAATCCAGGGATGATGACTTCTGGAACAGAACTTCTGTTTACTTGGATCTTCATTTAAGGCCCGTACCTTCGCAGTATTCATATAGGTCACTCACAAAGTGTTGCTTCTCTTTGCTCATGCCATAACCACAAATCTGTTCTTCATACTTGTAAGGAACTGATGATGATTATAAAGCTACAACAGCGTTTTAAAACCACATTCAAATTTACAAGTATTTCTAAGGTATCAAGAAGTCATAAAATTATCAATAAAAAGCATGGTATTGTGTGAATACATATGTAGTTTTTTGCATTATGAGAAAAGGTATAATTATCACAAAAAGGAATAGTGCTATATTTTACCATTTAATTTATTTTAATCAACATTTTTGCACTAAAATGGTATTGTAGTGTGCAGTATGTCTTTAGTTTTGATAGATTGGGAATCAAAGGGTGGGTGGGTGGCATGAACATACAGCTCTGATCTATTTAAATGGTGGAAAATGGAAATTTCTCTGTGATTGGGCAGGGTGGGGGCAGTGCAGAGCAGTGGTGGTTGAGGGTCTCTGGGGTCGAGGAGGGACGACAGCGACTGTGCTATGCTGCAGGATGGGGGGAGTGGAGGAGAGCAAAAGAGCAAATGGCAGTGAAAATGCAAAGGAGAAAGACGAGGAGGGTGGAAGAGCAACGAATGAAACAGCCAAGTGCCAGTTCTCATCAATTAAACAAACATACAAACAAAAAAGAGCAATTAAAGGGACAGTTCACCCATAAATAAAAACGCTGTTATCATTTGCTGACCCTTACAATCTTCAAAACCCATTTGATTTTCTTCTAGAATACAAAAGTACATATTTTGAAGAATATATCGGTGTTTCCCCTTCCCCCCAATTACAATGAATAGGGACTGGAGCTATCAAGCTTTAAAAAGCACCCTTAAGCCAATAGCCATAAAATAAAATAGCCAATAGCCACGGACCTCAAGCACAGAGGCCAAAATCAAGTTGTATTTCCATTGTCAGGTCAGTAGCTCCGCAGTGCTACCCACGCCCTAAATACGCCTCAATAGAACAATGTTTCAAAACCTTTCACCAGCAAACTGAAAACTGAGCAAAATGAGCATGATAAAAGTGAATGTTTGGCCTTTACTCTAAGACTTAAGACTTCAGCACTGATATTTGACAAATGTTTTACAATAAAACAGTTACAGTGACAGTAATTTATGACTGTATGACAGGAGTGCACATCAATAATGCTGACAGTGGTGGGGAAGCAGCCAGGATTTTTTCATGGGGTGGCCAGGCAGGGGCCAGCAACCAGTCTGGGGTGGCAGAGAATTATTTCAACATAAAAATTAGTTTGACTAATGTACTGGACTGCTTTAGTGCACACAATACAATTAATAATATATAATCAATGAACTCTTCAGCAATTCTGAGTTTGTCTGTTTCAAAAACTTGCAAACGAAGAAGTTAACACTGAATGTATTTCTCTTTTGAATCCTCATGTGCAAGAATGTGAATAAGGGCAGAAGTCACCAGCACATAAATGCCAGAATGTAAAACTAGTTATTTCATGCATTTAAATGTGATCCATTTTCGCTTTTACTTTACAAATTAACACAAAATTTGCACCTATCTTCTAGAACAAATGCAGTTCTCACATTTAGTTAAAATTACATATGAGCTTGTACCTTATTTTGATCTCTCATAACAGAATATTTTAGTCCAGGGACATTTTGAGCAATCTCTCAGTCTCTCTATACTGTTATGATTTCAGCAAGAGTAACAGAGAGAGCTCATGACAAACAAAAGTTATACAAGTTAACCGGAGTCCATGTGTCACAGTCCTGTCGCATTGCTTCACACTTCATGTTACCTTCCGTTTGCTTCCGGTGTCATCTCCTTCACCTGTCATGTGTCAATCACTTCCCTGTTAGTCTTGTCACCTGTTCTCCCTTATCCTGTGTATATAAGCCCTCAAGCGTTCTCTTGTCTTGGTCGACTGTTATCAATGTTGCCTACGAAACGTGTGTGGATGTCCTCCTAGTTTTACGTGTTTCCCAAGCTTCCAGTGTGCCCCTTTAGTTTCTTATTTAAATAGTTTTAGGTTGTATTTAATAAAGAGCGATTTCAGTTGAAATCCTGCATCTCCTCGTCCTTCCCCATCTTGCACGCAAGACCATGTTTGTGACATGTGAATGCAACATTAGTATTAACAAAGGCACTGGAAAGAGACAGCTAAAACATGAAACCAAATAAATAAACGATTATAATCATATGATTTGTCTACATTCTTCAAGCAGTCTCTGGTATTTTCTATAAACGTGTGTTTAGTATTGCAGTGGTTCACATAAGTAGCCTTAGCATCACATATAAAAAGATTTCTGTCTCATACAGGGATCAGAATCCCAGAATTAAGATGGGGAAATAAGCAGTGGTGTTGTGACTAAACTTAATGACCCTAACCCTAACCCTAATAACCAATTCTTAATGACCACTCCTCAAACCCCCTTTGGACCAAGGTATTTGACTCGCCAAACATACCTGGCTGTTGGTCCTGGGGAAGCCCCAGAAGTGTCAGTGTAAACGCAAGTGTTCCTGGCACTCACTAGCATGCTCGCTTTTGGCCCAACAGTAGAAACGCGGCTATTGAGTCATTGAAAAGAATCAGATCGGTCTTACATGTGAGCTATTTATTCAGACTGGTTTAGTGACTGAATCATTAATGAATCACACTTCTGCTTTAATGAATGTGTTTCTGTTTCTCACAGAAATCTCTTGTATTTCTTCAAGAGTCTTGAAATATAGTCTTTTAAACTATTTTTATGATACTTTCATCATGCTCTTTTTGAAGTTGAAAGCATTAGTATCCAGTAAAAAACACGTATAGGTTTAGAATGATCTTTTTTTTTTAAAGTGGCACATGAAAGAGGAAACAGGATTAAAACCCCAAATAAGGCTGTGACCATAAACATCAGGCTACATTTAATAGTCTTGCAGCACTACAAGGAAAAACTAAACCAGGAAATGGCTGTAATCACAGCCAGCCTGGAAAAAAAACACTTTGATCGAGAGCGGGAGATGGAGTGTGTGGCCACGAGCTCAGAGTAAATGATGTTAATGGTGCAGTGCAGCGCAGTACGGTCCGATCCGGAACGGCTTGTTACGTGTCTGCTTATGAAGAGGCCGTCCTTCAGTGCCGCTACACACACAGACCTGTCTGACGCTCAAACCGTTCCATTTCCTCTGCGTAGGTGAAATACAATCCATAGGCCAGACCTGGGTTGAGAACAAGTGGTCTAGAGTGAGAGCAAGACAAAGAGCAGAAACTACATACTTCAGGACAACAGAGAAAAATAGACACTCCAAATGATTTTGCTTTTGTGCCATGCCACTCTCTTCCATTTGTTGAGTGAGAGGACACTACAAATGCACTGTCCAAGCAGTCTTGACACATTAGAAGGATAGTTCCCCCAAAAATGAAAATGTCTTTTCAAACCTGTATGGCTTTCCTTCTTTTGCAGAACACAAAGGAGGATGTTTTGAAAAATGTTTCACTTTCCATGCAATGAAATTCTGTTAGATTCAGTGTTATTTTGGACCCAACTGGCTTTCATTGTATGTACAAAAATTGCTAAAATAATCCCCCGAGAAATGATCTCCTCATGGGTTTAAAAATAAAAATAGGGCAAATAAATTGACGAATTTAAAGAGAGAATTCTGTCATATTTTTGGAGCAACTTGAGTAAACAATCCCTTTTAGTCACCCCTTGTAAGTTTGCTGAAGCCCCCTATTGGGCCTAGTTGGTGCCCTAATAGACAACTACTGTTGTGGGTGCATTTTTACTGAAGTTTAGGGGAATACACATCATCCATCAACGAGGAATCTTCTTCTATGTGGGTGGAAATGAGAAAGCCGAGGCTAGGTGCAATCTCCAGAAATTGGATTATAGCCATATAAGGTAGCTACAAAGAGGAAGTTGATGGACAGCCAAATTGTTCATGACACATTTATTTAGCTAAAGCAGTTTCCCCCCAAATAATGTCCTCACTACAGTACATAACATCTTTATATTTTTCAAAGCCTTTTCCATTGAAGTTACAGTCACATTTACACATGTGATGTAGATTACAGTCAGTGTTTATATTACAGTCCATATCATATCCACCAGAGATTGTAAACAAAATATTTATGTATTTGGATCTATGTCTTTTCCCATCCTATATGAAGAAAGCATCAGGTGCAGATGCAGTGACTGTGGCCGTGCCAAACAAATGCTGACTAAAGATCTGCAGGTCTCCAGAGGCCTGAGCCTGTCTGAAAATTGCCAGCCATTAGAGCCAACACACTCCCTCCTGCAGCACTGCTGCTTCAGCACTCTACCACAGCCAATCAATAAGTGGAAATGGATACCAAATTCCTGGAAAGGTGGACTCCAAAACACATTGGTCTACACATGCACACATTATCACAAACATTTCTATATGATTTCAAGCGGTGACATACTTTTATGACTAATGAGATTCTTTCATTTCTTGTTATATGAGGCAAATATATTGAACAAAATAATATTATCAGTATCTTTCAGTGTCTATTTCAGCAGTAAAGATTATTCATATTATCACTCACATTCTCAGTTCTTATTAACAAAAGCTTCACTAATTTAGTAAGGTTTATGCTTTCAAGAAAAACTCAGGATACATTTTCTAAAACTAGATCCTAATATCTTATTCAGAGTTGCCAAGTCCACAATTTTCATATGGAGCTACTTTTACACTCTTGCTGCAGTTTGTTTTTTAGTCTGTGCGGACTGAAGTGACCAAAGACCTTGATTTCTATCCGCCAGAATGTGATTGAGCTTGTTTTGGCCACAATTCTATTCTATTATATTCTAGTCCACTATTGATATTACTAAATTAATACAGATTTTAAATCAATGAAACATAATTTTGAAATTGAAGGGTTGAATTGTTAAAACGAATACTTGATATGAGTTTTAAAATATATTTTTTATGTTTCTGTTTTTCACATTGTCTCAAACTGTTTGCTTTGATCATCAAGTTTTATGCCTCATCCTCAGATAATAGAGTCTGAGAAGTTTTTAGGAAGTGAATTAGAATCTGCATTATCCCAGAGCACAGAGATTGTGAAGCTCAGAAAAGGGAACAATCCCTTCTGTTGCTCCAGACTTATAAAGACAGGGCTCAAAAGAGAGTGTCAGAGAAGGAGGAGGAATAGAGATTTAGAAGAAGGAAAAGGATTTTTGAGAGAGAGAGAGAGATGGCAGACTTGGAAGAACAGCACAGCATTAGCTAATCACTGGGGAAAAGGGGAGATCAGGCTTAATATTTTGCTTAATTCAGCTTTTAATTATCAATTTTGTTGAACGGTGCTGTGGCAGAATTATCCAAATGCCTCTTTGTAATCTCCTGGCTCTCAGACACACCATTACAGGAATGAGTTCACATACACTCTTCAGACTGACAGGAGAATTTTTTTTTCATTTCTATATTACATCCTCTTCTCTCCTTGTCAACCAATGTCAGAGTGATGGAGCGAGACACACTTAACCCAGTCAGAAACAGATCTAGAAGGCCTTTGCCGTGCTGGATGAGTGTTATGTTAATTCCCCTGGATCCGTCCGTTGGTGAAATCCTGGGATGTCTTGATGAAACATAAAAGGAACAATTGACTAAACTCAAGCCTGGTTTTGTGAACAACCAAAAATAAATAATACGTTTCTAATAATATAATTTTTATATTATAATTATGCATTATTTGATAACAATGATCAGGCAGGAGTTTTTGTGCTTCCCACAAAGTTATATGGATTTATTTTTGCTGTCTTGTTTACAGTCTGTTTCAAGCGATACGACATGTTAGTTTTTCTTTCTCACTCTCTTCCTGTATCCACTGCGCCTTAAGCTTGTGTTTGTTCAAGACCTTTTCCCTTCCCTCCTATTTTGAGCCCCTGCTCTCCTCTGTCCATTCATCTCTTCATCTCAGATCCTCTTACACTCACCCCCCACTCGCGCTTTCATGTTGACTTTGTTGCTGAGTGCCGACGAAACAGCCCACTGGCTGCTCTGAGCTGAAACACATGCTCTTCAGAAATGATGGTCGGGCCTGCCAGTGGGGGGCTGCGGGGAATTCTGTGTGTTCTCTCGTCCAACCGAGCCAACCTTAGATAACCATTCAGTCTGGGTTGTTTCGTGTGGGGTTGTTTTCACTGCGCTCTCTTGTTTCCGTTTTGCACTGCTAATGGGTTGTGTAGGCACACATTTTGCTGGAGAGGTATCTGATGATGGAGACTGGAATTTCAGGAGCCAGTGGAATGGAGCTCTGCCGTATGCACAAAACTGCAGGTTCTTTTTTTGTACGAAAAGGCTATTCAGTAGCCCTGAGGTCTGGGAAGTCCAAAAACCCATTAGGCCCGTTTCTCTGTCCTTTTTAACAGGTTATGGAATTCACACTCGGATTAAATAAGATTAAATACAGATTATTTAAGTAGTTGATAGTTATGGCTTGGGCTTTGGCTTCTGTGTAGCAGAATGTAAATGTGATCCCAATCCTCATGTAAAATAGATTTTACGATCATCTTTGTAATGCATTCATTATGTAATGCCAGTGTTAAAATAAATACTCAATGTAGTAACCCATAAACCACTTTATTTTTCAGGATAAGGATATCTGGATTTCTCAGTCATGTCTAAGGCCATGTCTAAGGCCCAGAGATAGTCGAAAACACATTCAACCATTTTGCTTTTGTATTGTAAACACTCATGTGGCTGAATATGGTTGTATAGTTGCAAAAGACCACCTACTCTCCACCTACTGACCTGATTTAAACTTTGTCATCTGGAGACTGCTATATTGTTTTGTCCTAAGGCGGACGAAACTTAACTTAGAGTGGTTAAAAATGTATTTATTTAACACTGTTTCTGAACATTATAACCCTAACTTTTGTCTGTGCGCTACACATTTTATGGAGAACAGCTTCCAGAACCTAAGAGAGTACAATGGAGGATAAGCACAAAAGCTTCTCCTGAAAGACATAGCCATTCCCATTTTGTCAAGACAATCAGTTGTTTATGGATCTTAACTTTTAAGTACAGGTATGTCCTATTGTTATTTATATGGTGGGTCAAATTACATCTATAATAAAAAAATAAACACTTACCACTAAACACTAACCCTAATGGCCTGTGATATTAGTGCTTGACAATCCTCTTGTTCGTTTACATTTTTGGGCCTGAATTGGGTTCAAATTGGTTCGAAATTGACACCATCCTTAATTTACACCAGTGGTTCTGGTGTAATGCGATGCCAGGGGGGGCGCGCGTGACCGTGGGGAACATGCTTTTTTTGTCAGGGAGTAGGTTTTCTTGCACTGAACAAGAGCTGCAGATATGAAGTTCAGATAACAAACCCTTCACCCGTTGATGTGTACGATCACACTGGTGTTCATGTGTCACGTGATCAATCGCTAAATTCACAAGTGTTTTCACACGCTATCTGGCACTGATCCAAAAAAGACGCGCTCAGAGAACTTGATCATTATAAAGGTTTTTAAGCGACAAACATTCACTTCCACATATCTGAGAATCTGAATATGCCAACAAGTTAGTGAGTATTTTGAATAAAAAAGAAAAAAACTAAATAAATGTGAAACATCTATCAAACAGCGTTTTTTGTGTCTGCGGTCTGTCACTTGACAATCATGACGCGTTGCCATGGAAACAATAAAGCGAAAGTTCCAAAATAGGGGGAGGGGGGGGGGGGGCGCGCGAAATGTTTACTTCTTCCTAGGGGGGGCGCGACAGAAAATAATTGAGAAGCACTGATTTACACCAATGCAGGTGGTGTACACACCTTTTTTTAATCAATATATATGTTCAGTTTACATTTTATTTTCATTTTAAGATTTTGTTTGTTTGTTTTAATAGTTGTTATAGGTTAGAGTTGTTTAGTAAGTTTGTCCTTTATATTTATATAAATACATTTTATTATATATATATATATATATATATATATATATAAATTATTATGTATATATATTATTATATAATCTATAATTTATTTATTTTTTCAGTTTATTTAAATTACCAAAAACTATTTTAATAGTTTTATTTAACTATAACAACACAGTTCTAATTTCTATTAGTATCAAATTGTCTTAGTTGCTTATTTAAAAATAGTGAGTGGAACAATTGTTCAGGAATAACTTTTAATGTTAGTTGCATACCTAGAATCTGATTTTGAACAAATTTATGAGCAATGTTCATAATTAATAATTTTCTCTCTCACTGAAAGCAATTTGTCTAATACTGGCATCTCTGAATTTCTAGAGAAGATCCCAATACTTGCCCTCCATTTAATATAATTGTTGTAGTGAATAAGCAAATGAGATATTTACAACATCATTTGTCATTTCTTTGAAAAATGAACTGTATATTTTGTGGGGGAAAATCTTGGTAATTGTTTAATTACAGTGTACAGATACAGGGTTAAAGGATATTGCATGAAAATATCTCCATATTTATTCTCTCTAGTTTCACCTTCGCAAAAGCTATCTAGATATTAAGGGTTCAGAAAATCCTTTCTAATGTGTTGAGCACTCAGTCAGTGCCATATTAAGAAGATCTCTCTCCATACAGCACCAGCACTTAAGCATAGCTTTGCAGCTTTCAAATCAATTCAGCTGCTCTGTTTACCAGAAATCAAAATGGAGCATCTCTTCCAGCAATTTCAGTGTGTTACAGTTTTCAAAAAACCTTGGGTCTCCATGTGTGTGCTATGTTTTAGAGCTCCACAATTCTGGATCAACCCGTTTTTTTGTTGTTTAAAAAATGAGATGAAGATTCTCTCACAATTCTGAACAGACAAGTAAACAAAATAACATGTAACTTAGTGTCACACTATCACACCACGAGGACTTTTAGTTCTAATCTCATTGTCTTAGTTTCCTGCCCAATGTTAGTTACCATGGACATTGACAAGCATCTTCAGAGCTGTTTGTCATTTCTGTTCATCACCATGTGCAATCTAAGTTCTCCACCTTCACTCTGTGTTTGTCGGGTTGTTGTTTGTGTCTATGCTCGTACATATCCCTCATTTTCGTCGATTACCTGAGTTTATTTTCATTAAAGAACCTTTTGTTTATGAAAAGCCTTTCGAACTTTTCTTCATTTGGTAATAACTAGAGGTTCTGATAAATATTACAGTTTTCCTGTGCAATTGGACTATTACTTTGTTGCCTCGTTTGTTTTCCCTTTTTTTTCTTTTTGTTTTAAGGGACCAACCATCTTCAACCCCCTCCCTCCCCCACCAGGGAACCCCCCAGAATGCATCTGGGCAGGTTTTGAAAAGCAATTGGGCTGGTTTTGATACGCAAATCTGTCAACCCTGCTTATCGCCAGGTAGTGCTGTAACAGTGTAATCGATACAATTATTTGAAGCACCAGTTTACTTTCAAAAGGTGATTTACTATATTTTGATCGCTACCATAGACATCAGTGTTTATTTCCAAACTATAAACTTTTAATATTTCTGTGATGATTTGAATACTTATTACAATAAACTTATGTACATTGTTTTGTCTGTCTGTGAACTCGTTGAAACTCATTGATACAAAATTTTCCCATGGTGATGATAAAAGACAACAAAAACAACACAGATTTGAATGTTCCTGTATGATTTTGTCAAATATTTAACAGACTTGCGAATCGCAAGCACATTCTTTTATCGATTGATTGTGCAGCTCTACTTGGTTACATGGCATCACGTTACACGAATTGTAATCTGCATGTGGGATATAGTGATGGATAGCACATTGTTTCATGTGGGTGTTACCTCCGATTTGTGGAGGATACGGCAAGCAGTGGCTGCCGGTTCCCAACAGCCTTTAGTTCCTGATAACATTCAGTTCTCTGCTCAAAAAACAAAACAGGGTAATGAATTAGGTTTAGCTTTTTCATAACTGCCACTCTTTCTTAATCCGTCGGATCCATACTGAGTATGGAATGAAACCATTCCTCTTTTTTTGTGCCCCGTGTGGGGAGACAGGAGGAACAGTCTGGCATGTAGTTCACACAGAGAGCTGCCCCCTCCGAGCACACAGCAGCACAGTATCAGGAAAGCAGCTTTGCCCTGCTGTTTAGCCAGCAATAAGAGTTATAATCCCTCCACTTTAGGTTCTGCTGAATTCCAATTGGGTTGAGGTCAGCGCCATTATTTCACTGATTATTCCCTGATGAAAGTGGAAAGTTTGTGGATTAGTTCTTGACAGGGGTTGTTTCTCTGTGTGTCAGCACAAATTCTAGGTCAGTTCTGCTACACAAAACATTAGCTTAATAAATTAGTTGGACCTCTACATTAACCCGTGTGTTCTGTTCGGAGTCTGGGAGACCCCCAGGCCATATTAACAGCTGTTTCATTATGTTTATTACTTATTCCTGGTGGCTATTTTTTCCAGTGTTGAGTCTATTAAGCAGCTGTTTTTGAGCATTTAGTGTGCATCCAAAACAGACCAATACAAAGCATTCATCATCCATCATCACCTGTTGACCCTAGCCATGGCGCTTAAACTTTTAAATCGAAATAATTGGACACACACTTTAATCCACAGTTTTCAAACCAAACTCTTTGAAGTGCTGGCAAGAAGTTATAGAAGTAAATAGTTTTCATGCACAAATTAAAATAGCAAAAACAGCAAAACTGTTTGGTTTGACTTGCAATGCACAATAGTGCACAGTTCTTTGAACGCACAATTAACTCTCAAAATAAGATTATATATTTTTAAGTAGTTGTTTGTTTTGAGTTGTCAAGTCACCTTAATTGATATAGCGCTTTTTACAATAGAGATTGTTTCAAAGCAGCTTTACAGAGATAACAGGAAAACAATGCAGACTAATCAATAGCATTGATGAAGATTAAGTTTTAAGTATCAAGCTGTTTTTTTTTTCAATGTGTTTTTGCTGAAATCAAACTGACCCTGAACAGAACTAATGTAAGTCATAATTCCAATAGCAATGGTGTGTTGCAGGTACTGACTTATGAATAACACAGTGTGTGTCTCTGTGTGTGTTTGTGTCATCCTGTCAGGCTGTGTTCGTCTGAATCACGGGGTCAAACAGGGGCTAGATTAGACTGGCAAGAGACTGCAACATGTGAAGCCTGTCCTTTCTGCTGCTGATAACCTCAGACAGCCACTGTTCTGGGTCAGGAAGAGAGTAGTGGGGGGCGTGAGGCACAACGTGGAGAGAGAACAAAAAAAGTTGGTGACCTTCCGGTGGACGAGGATTAAAGTGTGTTTCCTGTGCACATCCCCCTCTGTTCTTTTCCCAGGGTCCCTCTGACACCAGCACCGCAGTCTCAGCCTGAGCCTTGACTTTGGGGCGGGGTCTATATTTAGCTCTCCAGGGTCACACGACAGCTTGGCTAACCTATGTATCTTCTCAAAGTCTGCCCTAAATCAGTTTGAGTTGTCCTTAAGTTATTAACACTAACTGGGATGTGTGGCACGAGGCCTGAGTGCACCGGTCATATATTGACACGCAAACTTTTTGTTACATTTATGCACTCACAACAGGTGCACATGCAAGTGAGTTTGTTCTTACCCCTATACAAGAGTTGATGAATGGGTATTATTCAAAATTGGAGGGTTAGCACTTAGCATCTCCATAAATTATTTTTTCAATAAACTACAGAGCCATTCGTTACTCTGTTAGTGTATCTTTGCTCTTTCTAAAGATTCACTCGCACTTAAATAGAAAGATCTTTTTATGTCTTTATCAAAATAAGTTGATGGACAATAAACTCCTTGTAAATTGACCAAGACTACATGTCGTTGGTTATTTGGGTTTATGGAAACTATAATGGGATGTAATGCACATAATTGTTGTTACTCTAATCTAAAATAAGACTTGCTGTAGGGTCAATGCAATATCTAATCCAAATAATCCATTACAAAATACCAGTTTTTCATAGTTTTGGAAAAATTACAACAGCATCAGTTTACTGTTTTCAGTTTTCTAAAAACAGGTTAATTATTTCTTGACAATAGAATATATATTTGTCTCATATATTTTTAATCAACCTGTAATTGTCATATTATGCTTAAAGTTTGTTGATATTATTTTTTTGTGTGTATTTAGGATTTAAAACTAGCTATAAAATGAGTCTGCACAAAGAAAAAGGCAAATGGCAAGTGAAAACAGTGATACATTTGAACAGTATCATTTGATGTGATGGAAATGACAACATAGTGAAAATGGAAAAAATAGATAAATGTGTGTGTTTTTTTTTTGTTAAATTAATTACAAAAATATTAAGCAACATATCTGTTTTTAATATGAATAGCAGTAAGCAATATTTTTTGAGCAGCAAATCAGATCATATTACAATGATTTTTGAAGGATCATGTGAAACTGAAGACAGAAGTAACGATGCTGAAAATTTCTCTTTGCTATCACTGGAATCAATTCCTTTTTTTTTTTAATATATCGCAATTGAAAACAGTAAAACTTCAATAATATTTCACAATATTACTGATTTTACATGATTTTTGATCCAGTAAATGCTGCCTCGAGGAGCATACGATACATCTTTCAAAAGCGTAAATAAATCTTACCAACCCCAAACATCTTAATGGTAATGTATTGGTTGTAAGTCCACAGGGTCAAAAGTGTCTGTAGTTGAAGAAACTATTCACAGGCTTGAAGTCTGAGATGGGAAAAATTCTTCACATTGTCTCAGCTATGGACCATATTTAGTGTTATAGTGTGTTTATGTAGAGTGTGTTTATATATGAAGCAGATTTATTTTTGTTTTCCCTTGCTGTCGTCTTCTCAGACGGTTATTCCCAACTTAATTCCTCTTCCCTCTCTCTCTTTACTCTCTCTTTCGGTATAGACTCATACTCAGCCGCTGGCAGTGAGGGCAGTATCTCCACCTCTGTGGCCTCACTTCCGCCCCAGGCTTCGGGTAGTTCGGCCCCAAACTCCCCTGGCTCCCGTCGCTCTGTCAGCACCCTGAAGAAATGGCTGACCAATCCAGTGCGTAAACTAAGCGCCGGGGCAACAGGAACAGCCAAAGGGGAGCGGCAGGTCCGCAGACTGGAGGGCAAGCCCCCGCCTCCACCCACCAGGAGCAGCCAAGACCTGGGCAGCCCACCAACAACAGAGGAGCAGTTCACCATTCTGCCAGTCATAGACAAAGAGCTGGTGAGGGAAATGTTGTGATGTGGGATGTTTTCACTCAAACCACTCAATATTTTTCATAATCATTATCAAGAAGCCTTTGTATTCTATATTTAAAATCAGTTAAACAGTGTTTATTATAAATTATTTATCTGTAAAAAAAAAATGTTGCCCTTAAACTAGAATCAAAATAACTTCCCCTCCATTTTGCAACAACATCTCTTCTATTTTATACTCTGATGACGTGTTTACTGATGCGAGGGCAGGACAACCCGTCACTCACCTTTAGTCCCAGCAATAGCAAACTACTATGATCCAACAATCAAATCAATTCCCAATAGACAAAATCAAGTCCCGTCATAAATTTCACTCGTGAATGTTATACATCACAATATGGAAGAAGAGACTGATTCTCACAGAAAACATCAGTTTACATCACAGTACAGATGTCTCTGTTTTTCATAATGCTGTGTGAATTGCACCACACTGTGCAGCCAACTGCTCACTAGAGCCCTACGGTTCGTGTCTGTCCGAAAGATCTATTCGATGTGACCTTTAATCACTAGGACCCTCTAACACACCTTCACATCATAGTCACACAGAGAGAGGAATTACAGGTCAGCTCTATTTTGACCTGAGTATTGATGTTTGTGAAAGATCATGAAGGTTGTGGTTCTTGGTTGTTTTAAAGCTGTATTGTATGTGTGTTTGTGTGTGCAGGAGTGGAGAGATGGCCTGCCTGCTCTTGGTGACTGCGATCCAGGTATCATGCAGTCCTACAGCTTCCAGTCAGACTCTCCACAGGGATCCACTACACTAGGGCATACACAGGTACGTCAGACGACCATAATCAGACTACTGGATTCATTTTGAATACTTTTTAAAACCACAATGTATTTATAATTTATTTGAATAAAATGTTTTTGCTTAAAAAGTCTTAAGGCGTTAAAAGTCTTAAGGCCCTTAAGGGGCCCTTATATATGGCAGAGTATGGCAATGAGACAAAACAGGAAATAAACAGCTGCTCATTAGTTTTGTTGCTTGAGTTGGCCTTTATCAGAAATTTCCGCATTATGTTGTTAATTTGTTGTTAATTCTGTGCATGTCTGTGTGTTACAATTGCATTATTTTAGTATGGTGGATTGTTGTCCTAATTTTGTTTAGATATCATATGATTACTTGGGAATGTTGTTGTATGGCCAGAAGGAATCATGCCATACCCTAAATTTGATGAAAGAATTTTATTAAATACAATATATAATAATTCAGGTCTAATTATTGATGCTTTTCGAGTCTGTGGGCACGTCGTCTGAAGCAGAAGCTACTGTTACTAAGAGTCTATTAGAAGAAAAGAAGAAAGGAGGTTGTAAGGTTATATTAGGCGATTTTTGTCAGTTTGCACAGGGGTTCAATGTGTTAGTATCCATGCTGAGTGTTAGAGAGGCCAGATGGTCATTTGACTGATGGGTCATTTGTTGCCAGGCTGTCTTGTACAGGTTTAACCTTTAAAAGTGAAAACACGCATTGATCAAACACACTTCTTCTTAGGTTCTTATGTTGGGTTCTATTAAAGCAATAAGCCCCTGGAAGCCATAGTTTACAGAAAATTTTGGACAGCTAAAGGACGCTGTTAAGCATGACGCAAAGTGCCTAAAACCCCTATTATAGCATATCATTAAGGTTGAACCACTGTAGTCAGATGGACTATTTTAACGATGTCTTTACTACTTTTCTGAGCTTTGAAACTGGTGATGGCGTTGCTGTCAATTGGGAGTCAAAAATCTCTAGGATTTCATCAAAAATACCTTAATTTGTGTTCCAAAGATGAATGGTGCTATGGGTTTGGAAAAACAGGAGGGCAAGTAATTGATGACAGAAATTTCATTTTGGGGTGAACTAACCCTTTACTGTCAGTTTAGATCATTTTAATGTGTTTTCTGGAATAAAAGTGTTGCCTCTAAACTTATGAGCAGTAAATTTAAAAATTCAATTAAATCATTAATCTAACTATTGCTTTGTTCCTTTTTGATTATAGTTATTTAAATGGGTTTTTAAATTCTCATATTTTCAATGTTTATTTCAGACATTTTGGACGCCACTGTATATTTTTGTATGTGCACTATCTAAGCCAGAGCAAACAAATCAATTCAAAACACTGTGGAAAAACACACACATAAACAATCAGAATAGCTGGAAGAGAGGGAATACAAATCTAGATTAATGGCTAAGTGCGGTAACATTCATTATTTCATTTGATCATTCCATCAGAAGGTGAGTGGTGAAAGGTAATTATGACTGGAGGTGCAGAACAACAAGGGATGGAGACTGAGATCTCAAGCACTGTGAATTTTAATTGGAAACGAGTTTAAAATGTAGTACAGAAAAAACATGAACTTTAGTAACATGAACATGAACCTCACAGCCTCTGGCATTATTAACAAGGACAACTGTTGCTGTAAGTTAATTTAGTTTGTTACAATACCATTTGAAAGTTGAAAGAATTCTCTTATGGTCATCAAAGCTGCATTTAATAAAAGAAATACAGCAAAAATATTAATATTGTGAAATATTATTAAACATTAAAATATTTTTTTATGTCAATGTTATATGTCAAAATATAATTTGAAATAGAAATCTCACGTTAAGGGCCAGTCACACATCGAAAACGTCGAGTATGCGTGACTATGCGCGGGACACGCGTCGGCTGTCAGTGCTTATGCGTCGGAACTGGTTCAAAACCGCGCACGTCCACGTCCGCCCACTGACGCCCTACCTTCATATCACGCATGAACCGCGCACGTATCACGTTCATTCCACTGACATCCACTGACAATGTGGATTCTGAAATGTGGATTCGTCGAATGTTCGTAGAATACTTTGGTCAATTTCTCGACACACAAGCAAGCACAAACCCAATCTGTGCATGATTTGTGAGTGATTCGTGCGTGATCGGTTGTGTGACTGGCCCTTAACATTGTTATTTCTATTTCAAATTGTATGCATATATATATATATATATATATATATATATATATATATATATATATATATATATATATATATATATATATATATATATATATATATATATATATATATATATATAGCTATCATCATCTTACAATATCTATCCATCTAGATTAACTTTTGTTCATCTTTGGAACACAAATTAATATATTTTTAACTAAATCTGAGAGCTTTTTGTCTCTCCATCTGAAAGTGTCAGGTTTGAATTGACATGATGGTGAGTAATTATTGACAGAATTTTCCTTTTTGGGTGAACCAACACTTTAAGCAGCTAAGTTTCTTTTTTCTTATATAGGAATATATATTTCTATTTTTTTTATTGGAAAATAGGTCAAACATTCTGCTGTGTGTATTGGGATTAATTACTTAGTATTGGTGTTGCTCTTTAATGTTATGCATACTCTGTGACTTCCTGTCTCTCTCCATGGAGAGGCTGAGGTTTTCGTTGATATCATATTAATTTCTGTCTATGATTCAGCTCAGCTGACAGTTTGTACCTGACACAGAAAGATTTGCTGTGGGGATCCAGCATGAGTTTATTATTTGTTGGCTAATGGAAAATTCCTGAATGAATATGTAAGCGCTCTTTGGATCCGGCCTGTCTCCTGGAAGGAGGAACGCAGCATATGTTTATCAAACTGGCTGTTTTGTTTTATTCCCCACACAAATGTAGCTTTGACACAGCAGTTTGAGCGAGGAATCACTAATTATATAACCGTAAAGTGAGTCCGCATGCACTGTACATAAAAAGAAGGCTGGATTACCTCCCTCTGCTCAAGCTAACTCTAACAATTTCCTGTAGAAAAATAACAACCAATATGATCTCAGCTTTTTATTAAAGGTCTGAGTAAAGACTCCGGGCTTCTGGGTGAAGATAAAAAATGAGAAAGTGCAAGAGTGGGGGTTCTCCTGCAGGCTGTGCCAAAAAACATCTGGAAATGATTTGTGTAGACCTGCGAGCCAGGCAGGAGTAATCGCACTGCTCTAAAACACACAAACACCACCCCGCACCAGAAAACAACACAACAGTGTAATGTAATACTCTTATACTGGCTTGATGGACCAATACAACACAATATACACATTATTTTTAAGGTTTTGCAATATTACTGTTTTTATTGCATTTGTAAAAAAACAAATGCTATAGGCAGAGAGACTCATAAACATAAAACAATTCTTACAGACTCCGATGCCTTGAATGGTTGTGTACATAATTATTGTGTGTCAAGGAGCTTCATAACATAATTAATTGTGAAGCTGAGTCAAATTAAAATATGAATATAAAAATCCTGTCATCAATTATTCAACATCATGTTTTTCCTAACTTTCTTCTGTGGACTGGTCAATTGTTTTTCATGCAGTTGCAATGATTAAGATTTCAAGCTTCTAAAGAATGCAAAGCATTATAAAAGCTAAAGTTCATTATGAATGAGAAGTACGTTATAAAGGTATTTCAAGTTTGTTAATTTACAGTATAGTGCGCAAGTCATATGAACCACTTGATGGTGCTTTTGCAAACAATTTGAAGCTTGAAATCTTGTTGAATGTAAAAGAGGAACCAGAGCATATTCATAGTTTTTGTTTTTTTCCACGAAAGACCGAAAAACGCACGTATTTGGAACAACGCTAGAGTGAGTAAATGATCAAATGATACAAGGAACTTCCGTTCATTGTAATCCACATTGTTTCTGAATAGACTGACACATTTCTCTCACACACAACACAATAACACCCTCATAAGCAAAGGAAGTGCTTTGTAAACTCTCATAAACAAACAAACTGAAAAAAAGATATATCAAAATAGATGGGTGGAGATTTGTTATCCATAACAAGGTCTATGCAAAGGAATCCTTGTTTTGAGGAGGAAGCCGTGCATTGTGAGTTCTCACAATACACACAGAAAGAGAGTGAGAAATCGGGGTCCTGAGAATGAAGCTAGTGATGCTTCAGAGGTGACTGTGGCGTCAACAGCTTTGGTTAAAAGACACATCTTGCTTTTAGTGAATAGGTTTAATAGCTTTTCCATTTCATTTAATTTTCTTAATATTTTATTTCAACTTATTTCCATTAACAATCACTGTTTTAATACTTTTAACTTTAGTTAACAACAACATTGTCCAAAATCTGTATGACATGCTATCTTTTGTTGAGATATATTGAGAGATTTTTCTTGGTACAACGGGAATCAATGGGTACTCAAACTATTTGGTTACCAACATTCTTAAAAATGTCTGTGTGCTGCAGAAAAAGAAATTCATAAAGATTTAGAATAACATGAGACTGAGTAAATGATGACAATGTTAATTTTTGTGTGAACTAGCTATTAGCTGTAAGGTTATTGAATAGAAAAGTTAACTGCCCAGTATAAAACGCATAGATAATATCAGCTATTTATTTATTTTCACAAACCTATGCGGTAGCACAATGAAATCTCATTTTAAGTAAATTGTAACAAACATCTCTTTACATGAAGATTTAGGATTTGAGGTATCATTCATGTCTGTTGCACAAATGGTGTGGAACAAGTTTTTTTTATATATATTTTTTGGGAAATCCTTAAGCATGATGGAAAAACAAAAAAATGTGAGGGACATGACAAAGTGTGAGGATTTATAATTTATGTCCTAGTTGTACCACTGATGTGGTTAACAAACACATTAACAAAAGCAGGACGTCTTCAGACTTCCTCTTTCCGTCTCAGATCTTGCAGGGCCGTCTGCACATCTATCCTGAACTAAAACAATGGTCAGTATCAACCAAAACAATTTGACTTGAGTTTCTATGGCAACGTTGTGACTTCACGGGGTCAATGGCATTACAATTCAGGGTAGTGTATCTACTCTATCTCTGTGGTGTCATGGTTATTGGTAAGCGGTGAATTCCTGTTATCATTCAGTCACTGTCACCAGTAAACCCAGCATGCTCCTTTCCTGTCACCTAGGCAACCTGAACTATTACAACAGCTTGTATCTTCCCACCCTGCTCTCTCTCCTCTGTATTATTCCTCTCAGTCCCTGCAGCCACCCCCGAAGTGAATAGCATTTCAGTATTACGTCTCGCCTCTTATTCACGGTTATCCCCTCTGTGTCTGTGTCACCCAGGGCACCAGTCTACAGGCTGACGAC
Source organism: Rhodeus uyekii (assembly GCA_037043235.1). Classification (NCBI taxonomy): domain Eukaryota; kingdom Metazoa; phylum Chordata; class Actinopteri; order Cypriniformes; family Acheilognathidae; genus Rhodeus; species Rhodeus uyekii. Next base: position 719,984 of record JAWRVZ010000027.1, read on the forward strand.
AATGGCTCTGTGTTGATGGATGACAACTCCAGCCAATCATCAGCCACCATAGACAGCGAAGAGGATCGGAAGAGTGCCTTAGAAAAAAGCATGTGTGTGTGAAATCTCCTTCATTTGCAAATTGAGTTATGTAACCTAAGAAATTCTTATTTTAGACAACTTATGTAAGAGAAATGCTTAATTTAGATCTTTTTAATGCTGTATTACTTTGAGATTTAAATTGCAAAATTTAACCGAGCAGACATCAGTATGTCATCCCTGGTGGAAGATCTAGTTTAAAGCAGTAGATGGTTTATTAACTCCTTCAAGCTGGTAGACTGGTAGGCTCGTTTTTGGATCATGGTTTGCTGGAGGATTATGACCAGCTTGGACCATCTAATCTTGGACCATCTTAGACCAGCTTGGAAATTAGTCCAACTACCAAATTGTCATAATAGCTTAAGGTGGTCAAACATTTTTTAACCTTTTTGACCGTCTTAACCAGCTACCAGCTGGCCTTAACAGGTCAAACTGTATTTTGGAACCGTTAACCAGTTAAGAAAAATTTAGCCCAGCTACTTTCTTTGATGAATTAATGATCAACTTGGACCAACTAATGACATTCTTTACCAGCTGCCTGCTGGCCATAATAACAGGTCAAATTGGTTTTTGGAACATAATGGCTGGTAGACCAGCTAAAAATAATCATAGATCAACCATTGACTATTTTAGATGAGCTAATGACCAACTTAGACCAGCTCATGATCATATTAACCAGCTAGAAACCAGCTACTGTGTTACAAAACAAAGCTACCAGCATAAAATGGATTTTTCCGATTGGATATTCGCCCGTTTTAATAAATCAAGCCCTTCATAAAAAAAATCCCCAAATAGCGCCTTGATAATTAATATGCTGTGCAAGTCAGAATGTTTTGTTCATAGCACATGTGTTGAGCTGTCAGATGTTGTTAATGTGTTGAATGAAAGCTGACTACTTCTGTTCTGCAGGTATGTTTTAAAAGAACTGATAGAGACAGAAAAGCTGTATGTAGATGATCTAGGACTTATTGTGGAGGTGAGCTTCTTTGGGGTTTGGGGTGGGGGAGGTGGGTTAAAATATCTATTAACAAATCACTTGTGGATTTGATCAACTCTGTTATGGAACGCTATCAATTTTCCTGTAATCTTAGAATGATTCTATTGCATTTCAGAGCATTTAATCATAGCAGAATTAGATTTGATGCATCAACTGACCTGAATTACTCTCAGCTGTAATACCGATCACAGTTTAAATCAAAATAATGGTGCCTGGATTTAAAATATTTGGAATATGATGATCTACATTTTTTTTTATGAGGGTGATATTTTGTCACAGTTGAAATGCCTCAGATTTAATAATAAAAGTGTTTTTATGGGTCATGAGCTGTGGAGATTTCATCATGTACTGTCTCTCACAGGGCTACATGGCCTCAATGAATACTAAAGGAGTTCCAGAAGACATGAAGGGAAAAGACAAAATTGTGTTCGGGAATATTCATCAGATCTACGACTGGCATAAAGAGTAGGTTTATCTGTGTTTCTTTGTGTGCATGTCATGAGGTCTTTCAGTATATTCCTAATCTGTTCTTTTTTATTTTCTGCATGGTTTTTTGGGAAAAACTCTGGAACTTGTTGCATGCAGATTCCATATGGTCCTGCTGATGACTGTATGTCTGATCACTCCTCTTTTCTGATCTCAGTTATTTCCTGGGTGAGCTGGAGAAATGTGTGGCCGAGCCTGAACGACTGGCCCAACTTTTTATCAAACATGTAAGTCTCTCATTTATTCTCGCTTTCCCCTGTCTGTCTGTGCCTAGACTTAGCAGAACTTCCTTTAACACTTTGAGTAACCAGATCTGAAAAATACAGAGGTTTATAACACACACACACCCATTTTAACACCTCATTTTTCCTCCCATCATCCCACTCGATTACCCCCTGGACCTCCACGATGCTGATGCAGCCCATTTAAAACTGTATATTTGCTTGTTTGTCCATTGGCTCACCCTCACAAGGGAAAAAGGCGGGAAAACCAAAGGAGGAACAACAAGCACGGCAATGTCCTTTGATAACATTGCTGCTGTACACACCGAGTCTATTTCTGGAGTTCAGTCCTACACTTTGGACATACACACATAAATAACTCGCCAAGAAGAAACAACTCAATTCCCGGCACCCACCGGGGTATATGTGAAAGACTAAAACTTGCAGATTTAGAGTTGTGGAAGTACTTCACAGTAGCAGTAATTTGTTTAAAGATACCACATGCTGTGATATAAGTTTTGGTGGTGAATCAAAGTGTTTTGCTTAAATAAAAAACACTGTTACTGTACAAATTGGCGTCTGCCAGCGTTTGCCCTTTCTGCCGTTTAATGAGTCTGAGCCCTTTGGGTAACATAAAAAGGCTTGAGGGGAATAAAGAAAGTTATAACACAAATCTAAAGGTTGAGTCAAACTATGAAACAAGCGTAGTGGGAAATCGGTTGGTAATGAGTAACAGTAATGGAGGGTGAGTGAGAGCCGGGCTCAATTTTCGTCCTGTCCCCACTCTTTTTTCTTTTTTCCTTTCACAAATAACCCCCTCCCTCCACCTCCATCTCTCTCTTTCAAATTTCCTCAGCCTCTGCTCTCACCCCGTCTTTTAACTCATACAGTACATTACAAAGTTATGAGGCATTGAAGTTATGTCAGGACTTCCCAACTTCCAGTCAATGATACGTAACATGGATAAATTAAGACGATGGGTTGCAAAATCCTTCAGTTAGGCTTAGTCTTATAAGGACATATCACTACACTGCCAAAGTCATTTTCTGAATCAGCATTGTTGGCTTTTTTCCAGTAAATATTCAAATGGATTACAAACTACTTTGTAGAAGATTATTATTTTTTAGTTACCGGTAATTCTTATATTTTTTTATTTAGGTGTTTTAACATAAATTAACAAATTAGTGGGGTTTTTTTAGTGGGGTGTCCCCAAATTAGTGGGGTGAGATTTTTTTTTATATTTGTTAATAGTTACATTAAGTATCATGAACTAATAACAAATGAACAATGTTTTTGAACAATATTAAAGTAGGTTCATTTTTATTTATATGCTAAATAAATTAATATTTTATAAATATACCTGTACTATTGTCCATTAATTTGTGTTATAGGTTTTAAAATGTGTATTAAAATTAATTATATTTGTTTTAAGTTTTAAAAATACATTAGTTTAGAGAATAACATTAACTTGATGAATAATGTAAAAATATTGTTCGTTGTTATTTTAATGCTGAAACAATAAAAATGCTGATTTAGGGCATTCATTTTGTGTGGTTTTAAGTTACATGGTCTACTCTATATGAAGCTCTTACAATCTGTTGTCAGATCCATTCATACTTTGACGTCTATCTCATCGGCCTGTTTCTAGGCAACTACGTCTGTGTATATTGAGTGTGTTTATTTGTATTTTTGTGTGTGAGAGAGGTAGTGCCCAATTGTAACGTCCTACTACCTGAATGCAGTGAGAGAGAGAATGGGGCTCTATTACATTGAGGATAATTGGACTGAATTATACATGGCCTTCTGCTCACATCAGTGTTTTCTCTCTCTCTCTCTCTCTCTCTCTCTCTCTCTCTCCCTCTATGCCATCACAGCACGCTGCTCTTATACTGCAGACAGAATCTATTTCAAACTATTTAAACACTTTCAACAGCTTGAACGTTTCCATTGAATCACCTCTGTCATGATACATATCCATTGCTGCCTCATGTCTCTCTCATGTCTAGCTGCATTTACGAATGGAACAAGGAAAGAATGATTTGACTAGATAAACTACCAGCAGTTGCCAAGTGGTTTCTGCAAACAAATTATACTTTTCTCAGAACTAACTGCAATGGCTATTCTGCATCCAGTTGGTGTTTCAAATGGGTTTTTGGTGGCTGTATGAAGTCACTCGCCCTTAGGATGTCCTAACAGAGTCGCTACTTTAACACTGGACATAAAAAGTGACTGATTATGGTTTAAAATCAGTCTTTATTTTATTATGTTTTTTTATCATTTCAACCGTATAACTGAGCGTAACTTTGAACTTATTTTTGTGAAATGTTTTACTTGAAATTTTTGCTATATTGATTTCAAATGAATACCACTTAGTTTGATATTTTCTTATATAATTCTAAGACATTAAAGCATGTATTATAGCTTAAGTCAAATCACTTTTATTTATATAGGGCTTTTTACAATAGAGATTGTTTCAAAGCAGCTTTACAGTGTGCATATACTTTTTGGCTCCACTGTATAACTAATTAGCAAATTCACTGTTTCCTCTCTGTACAAACTGCAGGAAAGACGGCTTCACATGTATGTGGTATATTGCCAGAACAAACCTAAGTCTGAGCATATCGTGTCAGAATACATTGAGACCTACTTTGAGGTAAGTGCATGTGAAGAGCAAACACATGCATGCACGCTCTAATGGAGTCCTCAAAGACACAGGTTAAGCGTGAGGGTCTGTTTTGGCCGTACAGGCCCATCTGTGTAAATATCTCAAGGCTCTTTCGCTCATTTTCCATTTGCACTGTGCGTGTAGTAATCGATCAGTGGATATGAAGGCTCTGGCTGACCCATCAATTCTTAGAACAGACAAAACAGGGAAAGGCTTGATCCAAAAGATTGACACTTAATGGATTCTTCTCAACGCGGTGCCAAAACATTTAGAGGTTTGATCGCTGCCATTACTTTAGGTTTTATAGATGGAGATTGCAGGGAGTTGTGAGATAATGGATCGAGGAGAGGCTATGGCTATGTTTGGCTATGTTTGGAGTGGAATACCTGCAAATCAATGCATAGCTTAATGCACGCTGTGTAGCATGTACTTCATACTAATGTACCTACATTTTTAGTATTGAAACTGTACACTTTTGGCAGTCAGATCATATGATATCAAGAAAAAGATGTTAAACATTGTTGTTAAGTGCATTGCATTGTGGGTAACTTCTTGTAGCTCATCTGTGTATTCACTTCATTTTATACTGCACTCTGTATGCTTACTGCAAGTATTATTGTACGCTATGTAGAACATTGTTTTTCTCTCTTTGTGGAATCAGGCAGTCACGTGAATATTTGTGTATGTTTGTGTGCAGGAACTGAAACAGCAGCTGGGTCACAGGCTGCAGCTGAATGACTTGCTCATCAAACCTGTGCAGAGAATCATGAAGTACCAGCTGCTACTGAAGGTGAAACCAAGTGCAACACATAGGCGCACACATAACACACATTCTTGTGCACTAATGGCTTATTCTATTAGGAGTGTTGTGGACCATGTCAAATCAGTTCCACATTCATGAATAAAAGTATAAAATCAAATTATTATCAAAATATGTTTTTAAGATCAGGTAGAGGAAAAATACCCAGACGTTGTACATTGACCACTTAAGTTTAAAGTTTTAAAGTTTAATGTACATGATTTTTTTGTATTCCATATTCTATTTGTGTATATGTATATACATATATAAGAAGCCCCTTAAAGTATTGTAAAAAATTACTTACATAAAATCAAACAATACTTTAAGGGGCTTCTTTTTTACAGTACCAATAAAAAGTTTGGGGTCAATGAGATTTTTTTTATGCTTTTGAAAGAAGTATTTTATGCTTTCTAAGGTTGCTTTTATTTGATCAAAACTACAGTAAAAAAACAGCAATACTGTGAATTATTAAATGACTGTGTATTTAAATTATTTTAAATTATTTAATGTTTTTGTTCTTCTTAGTATTGATGTTGAAAACAGTTGTGCAGCTTAATGTTTTCATGGAAACTGTGATTTATTTTTCAGGATGTCTGTATTCTGTCACTTTTTATTCATTTAATGCATTCTTGCAGAATAAAAGTATTAATGTCTTTAAAAAAATCTTATTGACCCAAAATCTTTGAGCCGTGTTATATTTTATATTCTACCCTTGTTGGTAGAATTACCTTTCATTACTGCTTTAGAAGAAATTGTAATTTTTGTATGCTGATGCCTTTTGTATTAATCTTGTCACAGTAACACCACAGACCTCTTATGAGTCATGACATAAGATCTTTTTATGGAAGAAAAATAGTAACCAGCTGTCAATGATAGCCAACTGTCGCATTGTAAAATCTAACTGAAATCTCAAAGCTGCTTTGTAAGAGTAAAATCACACATACATTGTGATCACCCACATACATTTTTTTTCCTCATGTTCAGATATCTGCCAGCTTACTGCACAGAATTCACTTAATTAGTTTCCACACACAAAAAGCCATTAGTGCAAACAGACCCTGAAACAAAAACTAGAACATTCTAGAGCTCACGCTGTGTGTCTCGCAACAGGATTTCCTCAAGTACTACACAAAGGCTGGGATGGACACTGAAGAGCTGGAGGTACGAGTCACTCAGACACTGTAATTATTATGCAAGTTCTATTTCTCAAGACCCGAAAAAACACATAATCCCACCAAGGAACATTGTGTGATTCCTTGACCCTGCCAGCATGTGTTTTTTCCCCTCTTCCCTTTGGTGTCAGTTTGAGCAAGAAATACTGTACTTTCTCATAGGCTTTAATAAAGATTTGAGGTCTGTTTTTACACATTGCAGTTTCTCTCTCTGTAACAGAAAGCAGTGGAGGTGATGTGTTTTGTTCCGAAGCGCTGCAATGACATGATGAACGTGGGTCGGCTGCAAGGCTTTGAGGTATGGCGCCAGACTCAGGCTGTGGTTTAAAGCTGTCGGTCTGTGGAAATACTGAAAGCGACTCTGATCCCCTGAAGCAGGGGTTTGGAAACTGGGAACTGTAAAAGACAGCAAGAAGAAAAATTTGCATGAAACTGATCAAAAGCAAAAATGTGACAGTAAAGACTTTTAGATTGTTACAAAATATTCTCTTTCAAATAAAATACTTACTGTATCATCAAATAATCTCTCTCTCTCTCTCTCTCTCTCTCTCTCTCTCTATATATATATATATATATATATATATATATAAAACCTGCAATTATATATGAATAAATATATATATACATACATACTCACGCTACTACAAAATATAGAAATAACTGGCTTAAAACCCTTTTTTTGGGTTATCTATGTGTGTATATATATATATATATATAAGAGAGAGAGAGAGAGAGAGAGAGAGAGAGCGCGAGAGAGAGTATGTATATGTATGTATGCACTTTTGCACAGTACTGTGTGTGTGTGTGTGTGTGTGTGTGTGTGTGTGTATATATATATATATATATATATATATATATATATATACTGGGTTGGGTAGGTTACTTTTAAAATGTATTTCACTACAGATTACAAAATACATGTTTTAAAAAGTAATTTGTAACGTATTTCGTTACATTACTCAAGTTTAGTAACGTAATCTAAATACTTTGAAATACTTAACACAAAAGACCATATTAACTTGATGTCCTGTTATCATCTTTATAGCAGAGGCACATCTAATAGGTTTGGAAAAAAATATGACTAAAGTAATTTTGTGTCATTTTAACTATCCCTAGTATAAATATGTTTTTATTGCAGCAAGCATCAGTCAGTAAGTGTGGTCTTAACAATAAATGAAAGCAAGAAAAAAACAGCTGGTACAATTCTCCAAGTAACACAACAAATTTAGGTATGAATGGAGAAAACTTTGAGTGACTCTTTCACTTATTATCCTCTCTATGGAAAGACTACAGCCACAACAGAATCAAGAGAGTCAACAGTCAAACTTAGTCAGGATGCGTTTCGCAAATCAAATATGGACGCAATAAAGTTCAATGGAATTAATGACTATAGTTATCTAGCGATGCTTTTGGGAAACACACCCCAGATCTATCAAATTCGTGAATAATTCATTGACAATATTTTGTAAACAAAACAAATGATTCATTTAAAAAGATGAAAAAAAACAATTTGTTCACAACTCGGATAATGAACTCGCACAAATGTGCCATTTACCAGAACATTTGTAATGAAGTATTAAGAATTAAAGTTTGCGATTGTTGAAGCACACCTCCTCACCGCCGAAGCTACAACGCCAGACCCGCTTGCAGCCGCTCACGGACCGGTCCGCGGCCCGGTAACATTTCTTCCGCGGACCGAGGGTTGGGGACTACTGCTTTATAAAACATTATTTAAAGCATGATTAATTGGATGTCAATTCTATGTTGTATAAGACCAAATTCTTATAAGTATTACACGTAGGCTAATGATAACCATACAAAGCTCAACGTATGAGTAAATGGGAAAATAAGGAATAAACAAAGAAAATAATTTTCAAAGACCAAGAACAACTTACTTCAAGATGCTTTTTCAGATTAGATGTTGAATCCTTTGCCAATAGAAGTTTTGTTGCAGGTAGACATAGCTTGCATTAAACTGTGATGTTACGTCCTTTTTCTTGTTTAAAAGTAAAACTGTCTTTGAATTTCCACGAAAGAAATGCATTACGCGCTGTTTTCCCGTCAATTTTTTTATGCGATTGCAGATCTACACTCTCCAGCTTGCTAACTGAACAGGCTGCGCGTTTTTTTTAAAGAGACAGAGTCGGAGAATCATCAGACAGCTTACGTTAATATTAATAAATAAATGACATTAAAATTCAAAGTAGGGGAGCGCGGGGACAAACGTAACACTTTTTGGTTTTAGCCAAATAATGAACAAAGAAATTTATACAAACAACACACAAGCCTCTCCTACAAATGAGCACTGGTTTGATGTTCGTCGGACTTACAGTTTCTGCGCAGTATCACCAAAAGCGCAAGGAGTGAAATGTGACAACTTACCCCGTGAGCGGGGCTCGTTTTAACAGACAGCGGGTTAGTTGTAACACCATGTTATCCAATGGGTGTTCATTGGCGTATTTTTATTTCTTAATAAAAGTTTAGTCTTAATGATTATAAGCATAACTTATGAATGGAATATATTTATTTATTTTATTTATTATATTGTTATGCTTTGAACAATGTAATGACATGAAAAAAACGTTTTAATAGGTTAATACAATGCAAAATATATGATTATTGACGCAGCCTATTCAATACGGCTTAGTTGTAACACCGTGTTACAACTAACCCCGCGGTGTCGTGTTCACTTCAGGACCGGCTAGCAGTCACTATGTGTTTTTCACATCTTTCAAAATGGTACCATCTTTTAGCCAAGAAGATGGTAATCATAGCAATATAAGATTGGACTAACATACTTTCACAAATTCTTTGAAAATCGAAAAACAACTACTATAACAAAAAATATTTTCATGCTTTCAAAAGAGTTTTTCCTGTGGTTCTCATCCAAATTTCGCTGAAATTTCTCGAAAGATGGCCAGAAGACGTGTGCAAACAGTGTGGTGAAAAGCCCGTTAGCACGTCACATTTAAGCCCGTGCAACTATTTAAAAAATCGCTGTTACTTTTTACCCCGCGTTACGTTGTGCCCCGCGCTCCCCTAATCACTTTGGTAATCTAAAATACTTTTTGAATGTAACTGTAATTTGATTACCATCAATTTAAAATGTAACTGTAACGAAATACAGTTACTCAAATTTTGTATTTTAAATACGTAACGTCGTCGTTACATGTATTTCGTCACTCCCCAACCCCAATATATATATATATATATATATATATATATATATATATATATATATATATATATATATATATATATATATATATATATATATATATACAGTACTGTACAAAAGTTTAAGGCATAGTAGTATTTTGAACACAAAAAAGGTGGCTTCTGCATGATGAAACTACTAACTATTCTTCACTAAACTTTCTTCAGTTTACTACAATTCTGACTCCTGGTCTTCATTCAACATATCTGGTCTTCGGGTCTTAACTGTAATTTCCCTACAGTAGGAAATATTGTTAACTGTAGTTCCCCTACAGTAGGAAATATTATTTTACATTTTAAAACATCCCTTTAAACATTAATTCAAAGAGATTTCTACGTCTGACAACAGCCGGTGCTCCACATGTAGATCTGATTTCACCATCATCGAGTCTGTCTGTGATTAGATGAAGAAACCGAACAAACTGAGAGACTAAATTCAGAAGAACTGCGGAAGTCTCTCCAAGATACTTGAAGAAACCTACCTCCAAAGCTTCCTGAAAAACTATGTGCATGTGTACCGAGGATTTACGCTGTTTTGAAGGCAAAGGGTGGTCACACCAAATATCTATTTGATTTAGTTAATAGAAGTTAATTGATAAATAAAATCTTTTTATGACATTATTTTTGATAAGCTTCCTCACTTTATAACATTTTTACACAAGTGCCTAAAACTTTTCACAGTTACTATAGCTTTGTATGAAGGTTTCTTAAAATGTCTGGAAAATTATTTCTTCATATAATCATAGACTGATACCTGATGGTGAGATCAGATCTCTGTGTGGAGCAATGGTCGTTTTCAATTGTCCTTGTGGATATAAAAATTTCACTGGATAAATGTGAAAAATTGCCCTAAAACTACATTTTCTCTCTCTTTCAGGGGAAGATCACGGCACAAGGTAAACTTCTCCAGCAAGACACATTCACAGTCACAGAACAGGACAGCAGCTTCCTTTCCCGGGCTAAGGAGAGGCGGGTCTTCCTATTTGAACAGCTTGTCATCTTCAGTGAGCCAATAGATAGGAAAAAAGGATTTTCTCTTCCTGGATACATTTTTAAAAACAGTATTAAGGTGAGTTATCCCATTAGAAGTTATTATCATATAAGGTATCCAGATTACTCTGTATGTTTGCATGTGTTAACATAGCTTCTCCTTTCAGATAAGTTGTCTGGGTGTGGAGGCGTGTGTAGATGGTGACCCTAATCGCTTCGCCCTGACGTCTCGTGGTGCTGATGGCAGCACGGTGAGATTTGTCTTGCACTCCTTGTCGCTGGACATCTGCAAGGCTTGGGTCAGTGATGTGAGCCAAATACTGGAGACCCAACGCAATTTCCTCAATGGTGAGACTCACAGTGAACACCCTATACCCTGCTGATTTCATATTGGCCTCAAACCTCAGCAGGTTTAGACTGATGTTCAGACCATTTATGGATAAAAAATGGTGAAATCTAAACTCATTACTCATTTTACACTTTGTTAAAATCCTCAACAGTTACTGAAAGAATTAAACTTTAGTCAAAGTACCTTCCATTTTTAAATGAACTGAACAAAGCAATGAGGGATAGAAGAACAGTCTGTTCAATATGTCAAACAGCGTTCCTCAGTATAAAACGTTGATTGTCAAATCATTGAAAATGCAACTTCATAAATTACCAGTGGAAAAACAAGGATGTAAGTAGGAAGTAGAAAGTAAGTTTAACTGTATACAAACCCTTGCTGTTTTTTTTGTCAAATTAAAAATGGCTACTCTATCTGTTTTTTGTGTGTTTCAGCCCTGCAGTCTCCCATTGAGTACCAGAGAAGAGAGAGCAAGAGCAACAGTTTGGGTCGTAGCATGAAGCCTCCTCTGTCAGCAGTGGTTGGTCTGAGGCCTCACTCCTCAGCATCTATCGACCGACACAAACTGCCCTGCCTGCACTCCTGCAACACATCATTGCCCTCTCTCTATCTGCCCAGCCAGGTCCCCAATGATGACCACTCACAGCCAGAGGTAAGAGATTTCAGTCATCTGAGGTTTTGCCCACCTAGGTCATCTCTGCTGTCAATCAGACTTACATTGAACAAACAGTTACCTGTCAGAGCTGATGGCCTTGTGGGCAGTTCTGCAAAATGTAGCGTTATTGCTCTATGAATGTTGCTCTAGCTAGAGGTTATTTCTTAATCCCATCCCCCTGTCTCTCTCACGTCGCTTCCTGTCCTCTCTTCAATTGAAGACCAGAATAAAGACAGAATCAAATCAGAATAAAGACAAAAAAATTCCAGAAAATTGTATCCTAAAAATGGTAACATAAATTAACAAATCAAAAAAAGATTATTTTGCATCATTGAATGAAACTAACATACTAACAAAACTCTTTAAACTTTTATCGGTAAATCAAGTAAAAATTGCTCTTCAAGGTAACAACTGCAGGTTACCACCTTTACAGGCTGAATTTCTATTTAAATATTAAATAGTGCACAAAATTAGGATTAGTGGATCCCAAATCACAGTATACGTGAGAGTGTACTATTTTCAGTTTAAAATGCATTTTTATTTTAGTATGCATGCCAGCACTATTTTTGTTTATTTTCTCTTGACTACATACATATTGTTTTCAATCCCCAACAAAATGCATACTTCTGGTCCATAGTAGAAGTGTGCGAATTGGGATTCGAAAGACTCATCTCAAGCAGAAATATTTCGCATATATTCAAGTGTTGTTATTGTTAACTAACAGTAAAGCTTCAAAATTAGATATTTTTGTTAATTGAATTAAAATGAAAATATAAATATTAGATGAAACATTAAATTTGACAACTAACTAGGTTGCAGAGTTAGCAACAACTAAATAGGTTTAAGTTAATATATATGGCAAAAGCACAAAATTACTATTAAAATAAAAGCTCCTTCAAAATATTCATATCACCTATAACTGTATATAAATAATACTACTATAACTTATAAATAGTATTTATTTTTAATAACATTTAACTACAAACATGAGTGTTACTCCAATCAGTCTTGCTGAGCAAGAATGGCCTCTTTCTGTCTGAGATCATTTCTTCAACTTTCACCTCAACATATTTCTGAACTCTTAAAGGGATAGTTCACCCAAAAATTCTGTCATCACTTACTAGCCCTCAGTCTGTAGCCATTGCTTTCAATAGTATTTTTTCCTACTATGCACGTTAACTGTTAGCATTCTTTTAAAATATATTCTTCTGTGTTCGACAGTAGAAAGAAACTTAAGCAGGTTTAGAACAACCCGAAAGCTCATTTTCATTTTTGAGTGAACTATCCCTTTATGTTTTCTAATCTTACAGTCATCATCTTAGAGATGAAAATCCTGTGTGATCCTGACTGATTGATAAAAAACGTGGAATATTTTGTAAACACTGTTTCTGTCTTTTATTTTTACAGCCAACACAAGTCCAGCGCTGTCCGGTGGACTCCAGACTGAATTCTCAGACGGTGTCTCCGACTCATGTGCAGCTGGCCTTCTCTGAAGAGCCATCATTCTCCCAGGCACCTCTAAACTTCCAGACGGTCTCCAATGGACTGTGTTCCTCTAGCACGCAAGGCTCACAGGTACTGTGTGTACCCGCTATTCTCGCTTGAATTTGGTTTGCTCAGAATGTTGCCAAAAATTGGCCCTGCTGCTCCCTCTGCTGGTTTATATTGTGGGCACGCAATAACAGTATACTAGCATAGCCTTATTTTAAAACACTGTATTCATATAATTTAATACAACTTGTTCATTATATTATTAGAAAAACAATTTGAGTGCAGAATAATAGTGCAGATTTTAAAGCATTATTAAATTAAAACATCCCTCTCCGTCAGCAGAGGCATCTTCCTAAATGAGCTTTTTAGCTGTGTGTGAAATAACTGTTTAACTGCTTTGCTCAGGCCTGTGAGCAACAGCACTTCACAAACAGGAAGGAGACAGGTTGACAGAAGGAAGTACCAGATCCCTATCAATTGCCTGATTGTTATTGCAGGCTGTTGGATCAGACTTGTGCTGGATCTGAGCGCTGTTTTGACTTCAGTCCCCATGTGTTTATGTGCTTAAAACTAACTACTTTTCTTGCTAGGTTCATTTTCTAACCTACCATATTTAATATAAAATAATTACTCACTTCTGCAGGCTATACTTATTATCTCAAGGGGAAAAAACAAGGGTTTCTTACCCTTCTTTGATTGTTATTTCTATTTTGATATTAAAGGTGAGAAACATGTTATGGACAGGTAATACCAAGGGACGCCGAGCATAACTTAGATCTTTAAGAGGTTTATAATAAGTGTGAAAAGCTTTCAGAGTATCTGTACAGAAGCAAAAGGCAAGGCATCACACAATAACATATGTGTCTCTCTCATATCTAACAAGGATTCTGGGTCTGACAGGAATGTTGAACAATATTACTTCATTTCTGAAGATCTTGTTATGAAATTCAGTCGCGCTGATTTTAGTCATGGCAAAAACCCTGTAACAAGCATATTACTCTTAATATCCTGGGCTGCTCCTGGTAATTAATTCTTCAGCCATTTTTAGACACAAGCTAGGCTCATGACAGCTCATTTGTCTCTGCTTGGGGAATAGGCAAGAATTTCTTTGCTGTCACCCATCAAACCTTTATGCATTCATGAATGCAGATTTCACATGAATTGTCTGGGGACAATTTTTAATCCCGTGGAAGCCTGTGAGATTTAAAAAAGTTAAAAGGTAAATGAGACTTTATATACCCCCCATTTGCAACTTTATTTGTTGTAATTGGGATTCTGTCATAATGTGGCTATATATCTCATATTATAACTTTGTATCTTGCTATTGAAACTTATAATTGGGACTTTATATTTTGCAGTTGTGACTTAGTTTCTTAAAGGGCTAAATACATGCAAACATTTAACTAAAAACTTATGCATTTTTGGCCATTTATTTTCTGGGGGGGGGGGGGGGCGAGGGGTCGTTTTGTATCTATACATAGAACTTTTTAAAAACTTAAGCGAAAAACGTTTCAGTTTATGTTACAATGTTGTTTCGTTGTTTTAGTCAATGGACTAAATGTGACACAATGTGACTCATATCTCAACTGATTCTCATAATTGTAACTTACAATGGCAACTTAATATCTTGTGACGATATCTGATTACCAAAAATCTTTTTTTTTTCTATGAAAAATATTTCTTCATGCCTCAAAATAGCTTGAATGCGACTCTACAAGAAGTTAATACTGTGTTGCTAATGTTACACAATACATGTTTCCATTCGCCATCTCAGAGTCAGACAGCTGCCTTTTAAAAATCAGCATCCTTAATAATATAGAAAGAAAGAACATAATAGAAAGTTAGTGGAGAAAGGCATATAGTTCATCATAACATCGTAATATACATCTTATACATAATTCACCCGCTATACTGCTGAATGTACACAATTTTTCATATCAACAGACAAATGTACTAGGATAACCTAGCTTATCTTGAGACTCCCCTGTTTTAGGGAATAGTTAATGAAACATCTAACGTCTGCCTGCACGTTGGTATGATTGGTTAGAATGTAGTTTGTGATGTAAGAAACTCCAGCGATATCAAACCATGTTTTTGAGATACTCTGCAATGGTATTGAAATGAAATTTCATATGGTTTGTTTTAAAGCATTATAAAAACACCACATAGACATATAAACAACAATTAAAAACTTGATTTTCACCACAGGGGTCTTTAAACATTTAGGCTTAAACAGGCTTCCATAGAATTGTAATGTTACATTTTACATGTATGCATTTGGCAGACGCTTTTATCCAAAGCGACTTACATTGTATTCAAGGAACACATTGATTTTCTAATCAGTTCTTGCTTTCCCTGGGAATTGAACCCACAACCTTGGCATTGTAAGCACCAATTCTCTACTGATTGAGCTACAGGATGTTAATCATGTGCTGTTGAGAAAAATAAATCATCAGTGCCTTTTTCTTTCTCCGTTGTGTCCCAGAGCTCAGGAGAGAGTGGACGCAGAGCTTCAGCAAGAGAGGGACGCATGGCTGTTCCTAGTCCCTCCTCCACTCTTCAGCGCTCCAGTAATTTGGCCCAACTTGATGAGGACGACCTGTGAATGGAAATGACCCTGAATCTGATGTTTGCACCAGAGCATGCCACAGTCTGGACTTTTATTCACGTCTCTTATCTTGTGGTATTCTTCCTAAACCTGTGACGCAATTTACCTAGTGACTTTTTCAATTGTTTTACATAATTTCTTTCTTTTGTTGTCTTTTTACTAAAGTTGTGTATTGTTCAAAGGAGAATCAACCATTCCTATATTGGGAGGTCACTGGAGCAGGAACCAGAGTAAACCTTTATTTGAGGGTGTGAGGGTACGTTTGGACAAGCGTGCATGTATGTATGTTTTTGAGTGTGCGTTTGTGTGCTAAATTCTGATGGCTTCATCCTCGCAAACATGCTGAACATTTTCCATCAGATGTGTTTTGCAGAGAACATACTGTATTATTATGAACATAAAAGAGTCCTTAGAGGACTCACGCTGGATTTTAAAGGTTTCGCACTATCGGTGCCTCTTTAAAGAAGCTGTCTTTCTTTCTCCCATCTATATTGAATGCTCATGTGGGCTGCGTAAACTCTTATGAAGGAGCTAAGGGGAAACGGACTCTAAATGCAGCTAATTTGTATATACCGTATGTAGCGGAATGATCTGTGCATGGAGACGCGGACGCTTGAATTTCTCTTCGCTGATTGGGTGTTTGACTTCTCAAAGATCTATCAACTCTGTTGGATAAGGTGGACATAAGAGATCACACACAATGAGCATGTACCTTGTTGAGCTGGAGGACTTGCTCAAGGGAAGAACTGAAAGATGGACAGCAGCTTGTTATGGCAGAAAAAGATGCCGTATTAAAAGTAGTTTATATGTGGTTTAATTACTTTTTAGCTTCTGCCACCCCCTCCACATTTGATGCACACTGCCTGGATTACTCTGCAGGTCTCTTGACACAAAAGGAGGTTTCCAAATTATATTAGATGAGAATAATAATAACATTATTATTATTATTGTTGTTGTTGTTGTTATTAACTATGAAGGCCAAAGGTAAAATGTTATATCATTATGTGCCAAAAGCAGGTGCCAGTAGTCTTTACACATAATGCATGACATATCAAGCCTAAAATGTAATTCAGTTCATTTACAAACCATCTAAAACTCTTGCTTAATTTTTGGGGAAATGTGCTCTCATAAAAGCTTTTTTCCTCAATTTTAAAACAAATTTATTGGTTATTGTTTTTTGTTTTTCTTTAAAAAAAGTATTTGATAATGACAAACCAAATCATTAATTAGAAAGAGGACTGACATTGTTATTAGAGTCTGAAATATACAGTTTGTCATAAAATGTTAGATGCCTCACCAAAGAAGGAATGGAATGTGTTTGGTATTTGATGCTGAAGCATGATCAAAAAGCACTTTCGCTCAGTTTAGCTTATTGCACATTCTTTCCAAGAGAGGGTGCCAGAGGACTTTAAGGTTGTATACACCCCCCCCCCCCCCCCCCCCCCCCCCCCCCCCCCCACACACACACACACACAGATCAATTTAAAGTCAGTTTCAAAACTCTGCACCAAAGCTCATATGCTTTTCTGTTGGCCTGTTTCAGATGCATTCGCTTAAATATCCTTAAAATGATTGTAACAACCTTCTCTTGCCTTGAAGTAATAGCTATTCAAATCAGCAGAAATCAAATAATTTGACATAGCCCTGTATAAACTGAAAGCTATCCTGTACTGCCTTTCCCCAAATGTGGGTTTGAACCTTACATTGTTGCATGCTATTTTGAAGAACACCTCTAAGTGATGAAGGAAATGATGTAGAGAAAGAATTGGTCATGATCTATGTCCGTGTGACAAAACCATTGTATTATATCAAATTAAACTGGTTCCTTTTGGAACGCAAGGGTGTTTTAGAACACACAATGTTTCCTTCTCTGCTGTTTTCATTGTAGTTTTCTGTGTGATTAAATTTAGGATGTGTATTTCTGATATAGAGGAGACCGGAGCTACACGTAAAAATGGCTCCAAAAAGGATTATTTCAGAAAGTCTGTATACACACTTTTAAAAGTTCAGTTTCTGTATACACACAAACACAAACTTACAAAAAGACAGCTCACTGAACAGTGTAGATTTAGAGGCTGTCACACTATAAAGTATATTTTTGCCTTGACAACTATTCAAAATCTATCTCAGTTATATAATTGATTCTTTGTTTAATGTGGAAATTAGTTTATCCCAAAAAATGACAAAATATCTAAGTGTTTAAAACTAACACACTGGTAGAGAAAACAACCATTAGTGTATTTTGACTTTTTGACTCGAAACCTTGGTTGTTGTGACAACTTGCCCCGGTAGCCTAAGTAGTTTCTGGTGGAGTTTAATCAGAATGCTTACGAATAAAACCCATCAGAGACTTTATGATGACCTGATTAGATGAAAAACTTCACAGTCATTAATGCTGTGGTCTAAGGTTTTGTTTTTGTTGTTGTTGTTATGTATGTTAAGTATTATGGGGAAAAAATGTTTCAAAATGAAATAATGACCAGAATAATACTAAGTCCTCCAAATCAGTAAGCTTTCTGAGATCTGGCTAGGTAATCTTGCCAACACATGCAAACATCTGGTTAATTTGTCTCTGTTTTGTCACATTCTGGGCATTCTTGAGCAGTATAAGGTTCATTTGCACACACAGATGGGGGAGAGAGGTTTGAAGCCTTCACTGTCACAAAAGTGCCAAATCAAAGTGACTTCTGTCACGGCCAGTGCGATATAAACGGCTGGGGGTCTATTCACTGTGAGCTCCAGTGGAGCGTGCTATTTACACTGGCATTTACGAGACAACGTGACTGTGAACTTGATGGGAGAAGGTTAGACCTCTGTTCCCATGAATGACCCGACCATTTACTGACAACTGTAAAATGTCTGAAGACTCTCCAATCATTTGTCTTTGCTTTAAGTGCTTCCTCGACACCTTAGAAACAATAGCCATCTTAAATTAGCATCCTGAATGCTATCACGTTAACATTTGAATAAATGCAAAACGCTGAGGTCCGACACATTTTGTTAGATTTAACATTAACCATTTGCTCCAACTTCACACATCTGTTAAAACACACCAAGTGTGCTTGACAAGGTATTATACAAAAATGCTGCTGTGAAGGAATGAACAAAACACAAAGAACACTAGACGTTGATTTGCACAGTTATTCGTGTTTATTAATATTTCACATGCTGGTCTTCATAGAACTGTGCATTGTATAAACAGTATATACATTTGGTTCATGTTTCGAAACTATAGGGATTTTGAATTAGAGTGATATTTAAAGCAGTGCCATTCTTTGCAAGACTTCAGGTGATCAGTGTTAATTCAGTGTTGGCAAATTTTGCAAGCAGAATTTATGATTTCAATATAAGGCATCAATTAGAACAATAGAGAAAGCAACAACAAAATGTAAACAAATGACAGTTTCACCAAGTAACAAATACTTGCTGTTCAAAGAATTTCCTGTAGCTTTTGAATTAAAATCTTTAAATACATGTGCAAGGGCAACGTTTGGTCATAAGAAATCTTTGCATCCAGAGCCATAAAAAATGTCACTTTTATTAGATATATCACAACGTCTGCTGTGACCATAAGTCTCTTTAAAGTCTCAAAGGTCTATTTTGGTGCCACTCGGTGCTCCAGTGTTAAAAAGAAAGAAAAAGAAAGAAAGAAAGTACAATGGAAACAGGCCCATGCTCCTATTGCTTTTTGGAATATCTGTTGAAAACCTTTAGATGACGCAAAAGTCCTGGTGAGGTCTCTGGTCTCATTCCGGTTACTATATTGAGTTCTTTTGCATTTTGCATCATTTACTCTCTCTTGATGTTGCTTAGTAGTGCATCAGTCCCACTGTGAGCGGGCTGACTGGACCGGCTCTTCCTGCTCTGATGGGTCTTTACATGCTTGGAGAGATGATCGCTCCGCATAAACCTTTTCCCACATTGCTGGCAGCCGAAACGCTTCTCCCCGGTATGTGTGCGGAGATGCCTCTGCAGCTCGTCTGAGCGTGTGAAGCTCTTCCCGCAGAAGAGCCAGTTGCAGATGAAGGGACGCTCGCCGGCGTGCCAGCGCAGGTGCGCTTTCAGGTGAGAGGTTTTTTTGTAAACTTTGCCACAATCTGGAATGTGACAAATGTGCAGTCTTTTCTTACCGAACTCCAGAGCAGCACCTCCGTTTCCCGTGGACTGGCAGTTGGGGCATTTACACCTGCGACAACGACGAGTTGAGCTCAACAGACCTTTTGAGGTGCCCTGCAGAAGGGCAGCAATTTGAGGCTGGTGGCCCAAAACCAGCTGCCGTCCCAGAGAGAAGGGGTGACTGGAGGGTGCGCTGCTACTCTGAGGGAGACTCCACCACTGCTGGCTGTCCTCAACGTGCCCGCCGGGCAGGTGAGGTCTTCCTGAAGCGTTTTGAAGGAAGCTGGGAAAGTTCTGACTCACAGCGTTGTGTTGAGCATAGTATGGCGCGTTCCCCTGTGCTTGGGAGGAGAGCATCTTTACTGGAGACAGCTCGAAAGAGTAGGCAGACGGGGGCTCGGCTGGAGGTGTGAGGGGCAGCTCATGGTGGTGATGGTGGTGGTGATGGTGATGATGGGAGTGCGAGCCCAATGTGGGCTGCATGTGACCAGGGAACTGCATTTTGGGCATGGTGAAGGTCATCTGGTGAGCACTCAAGCTGGAGTTAGGGGCCACATCATTGCTCCAGAGCTGAAACATGCTGGAAGCAGAGCCCACAGGAGCCTCGTAAGGGAGCTGTGACCCCTCCTGCCAAGCCTGACTGCATGTAGTGGCCAAAAAAGAAAGGGTATTAGGACCACTCTCTGGAGAGGAGCTGGGAGTACGATCCTAGAGAAGAGAAAACAAATAATTGTAATAATGAAATCAACTTTCACAATGTCAAATTTGAATTGTAATCACTGGAAAAATAATATAATAAAACTAGTTTAATTACTGCATTATTTTTAGCTTTTATTGTTATTTTGGATTAGTATGAAATAAAAAATAATAATTATAACTTTTTATAATAATAATAAAAAAAAAAATAATATAATATATTAATATAATCATAATTTTATAATAATTTTAACAATTGAAATAAGGCAGCAATTAAACTTATTTGAAAGAAAGAAAGAAAGAAAGAAAGAAAGAAAGAAAGAAAGAAAGAAAGAAAGAAAGAAAGAAAGAAAGAAAGAAAGAAAGAAAGAAAATAACTTCACCACAATTAAAAGTTATGTAGGAAACAAAATCTCGAAAAATGCGTAATAAAACAAATGAAAGCAGTACCTGTAAGAAATTGTGCAGGAAATTATCCGCTCTGGATAAGGTTAACGCAGCCATGTGTACACGGGATCGTTAAGATATCCACACCTGCGTAAAAGCGCAGCACGCAGTGCGTAACCGAGCCAAATTCAGAGTGTGCGGGTACGAGGGCGAGGATGCGCGCAAAGATCCTGCTCGGATTGACCCGTTACACAGCCTGGTTACTCGTGCATGAGTTTAGATATAGTGATCATCAATAATCCCTCGATTGTCTCTCGCTACTCCTGTCCTTTATCGGCTGTAAGAGTCGTTGGCCACTCCGGGCTCTTGCTGCTGGTTTTCTGGGTCCCTTTTTAAAAAGCAGCGGCTTTGAAACCAAGACTCGTCCCTTTTGAAGTGCGACTGAAGGGCCTGTCGCAATAAGTCCTGAGGATCATTTCAAAGGCGGTCGGATTGCATCTTCTCTTTATAGGGAAAAGATCCTCTCGACGGGGTCTCTTAAGTATGTATCAGGAGGGCCAGTGAATGGAGGAGAGATGCGGTGGGGGAATATTGGGGAGGGCAATCTTTGGGAGATTAGGAAGAGGGGTGTGTATTATAACCTTCATTTTATTCTAATTTAATTTTGCCAAATGTTAACCTACCAGTTGTTGGTGAGAAGAGGCTAAAGTGAAAAAGTTTGTTTACACGTTACTGATATTTACAAGTTTAACACTTATTCCTTTGAGACACAAACGAACCCACTTGATTGTTACAATCAAGACTCATAAACTTTAATATAAATAATAAAAAATTATTTTACTTGTCACATTCATTTCTACTTAAACGTTTAAACCTGATTGTTATCATCAATATATAAAAGTGCAAGGAGCTACTGTGGATTTTTTTCTTTCTTAAAATAAAGGCAGCAGTTAAACTTAAATAGGCCTATTCTATTTTTGCGGGCTGTAAATTAGTTGATGTGCGCTTAAAAAGGAATGCGGAACTTAATTATATGAAAATTAGACATTTTTAAGAATTTAGATTTATATATTGATACCGTTTGTAAATGTTAATAATGCACGTTTAAAGTGACACTAAAACTATTAAAAACAATTTTTTGTAGATTAACTCCACTTTACCTGATCTTTCGTTCTTATGAGCACCACTAACTGTTAATCTGTCTTTTGAGATGAGCAGTTCAGTTGTTAGATGTCAACAGATCATTCTGGGACCATGGCGTATTAAGACGCTAGGATGTTTGAAGAAGATCGAATTAGGCAATTATTCTTGTCCCGTTAATACATGCGAATGAAGAGGCTACACCAGGCAATCAGACATTTGTAAAAGTTTCAAACAAGTGAAAGAAATCTCCATACACACTCAGTGGTTCGCACTCTGAAGTGATATTACAAATAAAGATCCCTGCGTGACATTTTCACACTCCGGGTTCAAGTTAAGGGCGTCATCACATTTAAAGGGATTAAATGCAGAGCATCTAAAGTTCATCTAACACGTTGAGTCTTTCTCTAAGAGAATTTACATTGAAGTCGGAAAGCCATTTAACATCTTAATACGTAGAAAATCCTCACTGCTTTGTGTTGCCTCTCACCTCTAGTCGCATAACAATCGACCTTTGTCTCAGCAGATGCATTGCTTTAGTCTGCTAAAATACACCACAGCGATGTAGAAATGAGATGACACGTAGGAAACGCGCTAAACTTATACGTGTCGTCTTGTAATTAGTCAAACTGAGTTGCTTCATTAGTCTTTTTTTTAAACTTTCTTACATGGATTTTTCAAATGCATCTCGAAGACCTTTAACATAAACTAGGGAATGTTACTTAGCCTTTTAACGACTTTACATACTGAGTTATTGGTTTAATTCACATATTGAAAGAAAGAAGAACAACATTAATGTTGTTCAGATAGATAGATAGATAGATAGATAGATGTTGTTAGATGAAGATGATAGATAGATAGATAGATAGATAGATAGATAGATAGATAGATAGATAGATAGATAGATAGATAGATAGATAGATAGATGTTGTAAGATGATAGATGTTGTAAGATGATGATGATGATAGATAGATAGATAGATAGATAGATAGATAGATAGATAGATAGATAGATAGATAGATAGATAGATAGATAGATAGATATTGTAAGATGTAAGATAAATAGATAGATAGATAGATATTGTAAGATGTAAGATAGATAGATAGATAGATAGATAGATAGATAGATAGATAGATAGATGGATGACTGACTGCTGAGTTCATTAAAATAATTAATTAATTAAATAGTATGTGTGAACAAACCACAAGCAAACATCCTTTCTCCAAAATTAACCTGCAAATCTTTGCTCTGTGTAAAAATCATGTTAGAGAGACTGAATATTAAACATAACACAATAAGCAGCACATCCCTGCACTGTATGGGGGGCAATTAAGGGGTTTAATACTAATAAAACAAAATAACAGTCAAAAATGGGGGAACAGGTAGAGGACGGAGGTTTAACACATCAAATATTTGGTCGCTTTACGTAGGGGAGGCTGCTTGTGTCTCCTCTTTCTTGCTTTATTACGGAGCAGAAGTTGTTAATTACCCAGATTCTTATTTCCTGTCCCCTAAATCCCCCCCTCCTGCTTCCCCCCACCCACCCCCACTCCTCTCACTGCCTCCCAGATGAGTGTCTTTGAAGTGCAAAGTACGCTCTCCTCACTTTGAACTGTGCAAACAATGCTCCAGTGGTTGTGCTTACCTTCCCCATGTTACCTCATTTAAATAGACCTGGATACGGCTTACGCCGTTTTCAAGGGAAAACTCATTTCCAAAGCAAGCACAGATCCCAGCCTTCATTAGGCAGCTGTATATGGCAGGCAATCAGGAGAACTGCTTTTAACAGAGGTTTCGGGTGCTGTTATGTGGCCGCACACTATTTCCTGAGCACAGTCGGTTTACTGCATTTTGGCTCCTATATTTATATGGTTTGAACTGAAATGAAATGATTTTAAATTAGGATTTGAATTGAATTTAAAAAAGGACAAAAAGGGATGTGGGATTTAATATAACTTTTATTAAATTATTAAATATGACTTAATTTCAAACATAATCTGTGATTACAAAATAATATATAAATAACAAAATGGTGAAAAATATTAGAAAAGTTGTGGGGAGAAAATAATAGATTTTTTTATTTTATTCATTCAATTTCTCTCCTATTATGGTTTTCATAGAATTTTGGTTCATTTTGTAATTTTCAAATTTCATTTTAAAATTAATTACACATTTTAATTCTAAACGTAGTCTATCTTAGATAATATATCCTTAACATATTATATAGATTAACTTTAATTTAATACATTTTAATTTAATTTTATACATTTATTATTGATCTAGACAGCAAGAGGCTTACTTTTTTCCATCACAAATGCAAAATCCCTTCATTCAAAGATCAATGTCCTCATAAAATGACTAAACAATGGCAGGCATGTTGTCAAGCTGTTTTTTTAGCATGTCTGGAGGGCAGTTTAAGAGTCTCAGATCACTAAATTGTCCCAGCTGTCTTGACCATCTGCACTCCAAACAGCCAGCCGCAATCTTTTGTACTGTTGGCCATCTCCAAAAGCCAGTTTACAGCCCCACACGGACTAAATGACTTGAAACCCCCAACTTGACAAATGTGGTATAATGGATGAGACCGAGTGTGTGTAAAAACCTGCTGCCCCCTGCATCTTTCCAGCTAAAACCTTAATCAATGCAATCAGGAATGGCAGCGTTCATAATTACCACGACAGGGTCAAGGAATGTTGGATAGTTCAGGATGCTGATGATGCTGAGCTTTAGGTCTGGCTTGCTAAGTAATGTTGACGGATTTGCACAGATGTTTCATTCGGTTACCATAAGCACTGATTTAAGGCTCAAATAAGCATTTTTAAAATGCATGACATTGTAATGCACTAAAAAAGTGCAAAGGATTTTTGAGGCAGAATCTCTATAGCCCTATTAATATAATAGTCTCTATTTCTTTTTTCACGGTGTCTCAAATATCCTCTATTTTTGTAGCCAAGGAACTTAAAGAAGGGTCCTGAATATGATAATCTGATTAACCACAATTTCTTTGAGTCTTTTTTTGTTCCTTGACAGTGCAAGCTGTTCAAGGGTTAACAAAAAAATTTGAATATATGTTTGTCTTTACTTTTAAAAGTATAGGTTAAACATTTAAAACTGCAAATGAAAGATTGAGATTGCTAAAAAACAAGCTAGAAGCTACTATACAGCATGAAATTCACATAAGCCATTGCGGAACTGTGAAAGAAATTGTCAGAAAATGTATGAAATCTTTTTAGCAATTGTCCATTTGCATTTATGTGAGATGGATCCGTCATTTGTGTGTGTGAAAATGGAAAAAAGGGTAAAAATCTACTTGTCAGAGAAACTTTTATCATTACTAGGGGCACTTGAAGTTTGTTTGCATTTTGTTTTTCAGTACTCTTAACAACTTCAGAAGTCAGATCACAGGAGCCTGTGATCAAAGCAGTTTTCGGTTATTCAGGAAACACAGGAGCTATACCCCATGCTTTGATATTCTACATCAATATTTCAATTCAACAATCGCTTGACATGCGCCTGCACTCCCTGAGACGAAAGACGAAAGGAAAGAGTGAAATGGAGGGGGTACTGGAACTGTATATAAAACGAGAGTGAAGAATTTACAGCAAGTTACAACTCCCTTCCTCAGCACCGATCTGCCTCGTCTGTCATTTAAATACACGCTGACTGCTTAATCCCAGAGCAACAATAGATAGGAAAACAGAGCGATTCAGGTCTTTGACCCACACCAAGTCACATGACAAGCTCTGAAAGTTGCCAGCTGAAAGAAATTTGCTCAGTCTTCGAGCTTTGAAGACTACTTCAGCACTTTGAACTCTCACATTGAAAAGACATCCTGTTTGAAGACCAGACATTCAACCTCAAGCACTTTCATTGGAAGACAGACTATTTGATTTATACTACCGTTCAAAAACCTGAGGTCAGTTTTTTTATGGAAAGAAATTAATACTTTGATTCAGGAAGGATGCATTAAATAGATCAAACTTGGCAGCAAAATCATTTACAAAAGTGTTACAAAAGATTTGATCTCACATAAATGAATTCTGATGGTTTCCGCAAAAATATTAAGCAGCACGATTGTATTCGAGATTTAATAATGAGAAGAAATGTTTTTTGAGCAGCAAATCGTCATATTAGAATGACTTCTGAAGGATCATGTGACACCGAAGACCAGAGGAAAGATGCTGAAAAATCAGAGTTGCCATTTTTAAGATGTTACATTAGAAAATGCTTCTATTTTGCTATTTAACTTCTTTTTTTTTCTAAATGAAAAACTTTTTTTTTACTTCCATTTCAAAATGTCTTAGCTATAAATAAATAGAAAGATACATACTTTAGTATGTATCTTTCTATTTATTTATTTATAGCTTTAAATATTTAACCTAAATACATTTATTCCAAATGTAAATTTACCATACTTTTAATTCTCTTTATTACCTTACTCTGACGCTTTTTATGTTCCACAAAACTCAAACACAGCAGATGTTGGTGTGTGTATGTACCATATCTGAAATTTAAAATGAATGATTACTAATTTACGGTGAGAGGGGGACATTGTTTATTTATGGATCATGTTATTTAAAACCCTTAAAGACTAAAGACTAATTCCCCAACATAGCTGTCAGTCTAAGGCAACATAATATAAATAATATACAAGCCCAACTGAAAACAAAAGGAAAGAACAGGCAGATTATCAATCAAATACGGCTCATAACATGCAAACACACACTGAAAACAAAAGAAAATAAATAGTCAGAACACCTGACAATGTCGAGTTAATGTGGGTATTGTGCAGCACATGGACCCCAGCCAATTTCCTTAGAAGCTCAGAATTATAGTGAGACACGTGAAGAGTATGTCAAGCTTTGATGGCTGTGTTCTAATTACATGTATGATTTCTGTACCTCCATTTGATTACATGGCAGAAAGCTTTACTCTATGGAAATCACCATAGAATACTGGTACAATCTTATCTAACTTAGCAGTAAATTATATTCCTGTCAAATCAGAAATCACTTTTATTTAGTTAGAAACATTTCAAAGGGATTGAGAAATATCTTAACAGTCCAGGTGCAAAACATTACAGTAGTTATATATTCTGAGCTTGAACTGTGCAGACCACAATTGTTCTTACATTCCAAGAAAAGCTGTTGAAATGAATATGACGTTGCTATTGACAGTGACGATTTTCACAAAGGACAAAGGTGAGTGATGACTTCAGTATTTTAACAGTAAAGAATGTGTTTCTTTAAAAGGATGCAGGTGCTTCTATCAGGGCCACCCATATAACTGAACATGTGAAAGTCCAGAAAATCAACTTAAAAGTGCTTAAAATCCATTATATTATCATTTAGTAAATAGTATCCTAACTGAATTAATTTAACATGTAGCATGAGCAACATAGAATAATTCATCTAAAGTGAAAATTTTGTTTTTATATCATGACCCTCATGTTATTCCTAACACGTTTACTCTTTTTTTGTTTTTTTTGTTTAATGAAACACACACACAAACAAACACAAACATTGTATTCTATTCCCTAACCCAAACCCTACCCTAAACACAACCCTCACAGAAAAGGTTTTGCATTTGTACTGAAATTCTGCGTTTAACTATTAAAGGGACAGTTTACAAATTGTTTTAAAATTCTCATGTGGTTCCAAACCCCTATGACTCTTTTTTTCAATGGAACATACATTTTTTGCATTTTGAAGAATGTTGGTAACCAAACATTTCCGTTTCGATTTCCATATGGATTGACAATGGAAGTTAATGTGACTTGACGCTGTTTAGCTGAATTTTTTTAATTAAATTTTTGGGTGGACTATCCTTTTAGTGTAACTGTATGAAAATAAATATTATAAATAATATATATTATAATATATAAAATGATATTTCAAAAAGCAGCGAATGGTTTAGGAATGACATGAGGATGAGTAAATAGAACTTATGAGTAAATCATTTTTTGGTGAGGTCTTCCTTACTCAGACTCCTCTGTGCCCTTCCTCCACCCTGTATCCCGGGCCATATGCGGCCTACTGATGCATTAGTGATGAGCCAGTGGCAGAGCCCCTGACACAAGCACCAGCTCTCTGCTCACAGATGTAGATTTATTTGTGTTTGCACACCTCCATCAACAGCTGTTTGGCCCCCACGGTTAGCACAGCCCCCGTAATGCACGGAGAGATGTCATCCGGCAGCGAGCCATGCCAGGCATCGGCGGCGTGCTGTTGTGTGCTGCTTAACCAGGGGCGCTTTGAAGATGCCACCTTTTGACAGAGAGCTGCTTTTATCTAATCCTCATGCTGTAATTTGCACCCCCGTAACTTTAATTTATGACTACTGATCAAATACCTGCCTTTGGAAAATGAGAAACATAAGTGTTTTTTTTTCTTCTTCTTCTCGATGCAAAAAGAATTTCTAATGTTGCAGGCTGAAGGGGTGCACATTATGATGGTGAAGAACGATGGATCAACTTTTCTTTGATCTATGGCTTAATTGAGTGTGCAGACATTATAAGACCAAACCTACTGTGATGGATCAATGACAAATTCATTCTTGATACAAATTTCGATTCCAACTTCAGAAAGAATGGGCTTTTTTACATGCAATGCAATATATGGTTCCCACACCTTTTGTCCAATCAATTTCAAATCCATTGTGATTCATATAAAGCATTTTAATAAATGGCCCTCAAAAAAGTTTTTCTAGAGTTATAGTTTAGAACTAAACATATAAATAATATGATGTTTCAATATTTTTTAAATGTATTCTTTTCATCATTTTTAAAATACTTAATTTTGTACCAAAGGTATTTGTTTTTTACTTTAATTTTACATTTTAACCATATAGTACTGAATAATGGCATCCAGATAAATCAAGAAAATCAATTCATTTAAGTTAATTAAAAATCTAAATAACATAGAAAAGTGATGGGCAACATTTTTATAAATAAGAAAATAAAATTTTTAATTGTGAGATAGATAGATAGATAGATACATGCATAAATATATATACAGATACATAGATCAAAATATTATGAAGAGTCTAAATATTAGATAATAATATCTCAATATTATTATCATAATATTGATAGCAAAAGAGCCTTTTTCCCTCCATCACATATTTTTATGTTTTACACCGAGTCCTGGTAATTGAAAAAACTGATTAGATGTCAATGTGTCTCTTGATTGCAATGTAAGTTTCTTTGGATAAAATTGTCTACCAAATGCATAAATGTAAATGAATTTGATGAGTTTGAAATTTAACAGACTTAGAAATGACAAACTTCTGAGTCACCACTGGGATGCTACACTACACATATGTGAGAAAGTCCTTTCAAGACGTCTCGGTCTACTGTACATTACGTATATTGAGTTCACTTCACCGGCTGACGACAATCAAGCACCTCAGAGGCAGTTTTTCTCCTTGTCTTCTAAGATCTTTTCTTCCTCTTTTCCCACAACAGAACAGACGGCTCTAGTTTGCAAAACAAATGAACAAACAGATAACAGGAATGGAGTGATGAAAGAGTAAACAACATGCTCGATGCCCCACAACCATAATACACTCTAAATAGGTTATCCGCCATAACCCACTTTGATTGTTGCACATCTGAATGACGAATTTCAACTGTCCACTAAATCCAGGTAAGTCAAAATAAAAAATAAATAAGACACCTCATTCATAGACTATACCCCAAACACTTCATTATGAAGAAAGATGATATTTAGTCAATCTATTGATGTTGCCTGACTAATTGTAAAGCAGGGACTCAAAGCAGATGCTGCATTTCAAAGCACTTGTGAGCAACTAGACAGGTTATGATTTATGCTAAGATGCGTGGCTTCAAAGCACCAAATGAGGCTTCTAAACAAATTGAACAAGTCAAGCACTATTCACCCAGGACTGAGAGAGTGCCGAGCGCATGCAGATCAGAGGAGAGCGCCTGCCGCTTGTAATATCCCTCAATGGAAGCACAGGTCCGCTGGGAAGAGCCAGGAGATAGTGGTTAACACTGGGCTGTGCACACGGATATGGGAATTATATGCCAACGCTACTGCAACACCTGTGCCTTGTGTCAGGGGCATGATCAGGCAGTCGGTGGTGGGGGGACTGGCAGACCCTCCCCGGAGACTTGACACCTTTTCTGCATGGCACAGTTATTTAGGTGCGAACAGAGAGAAACACACGGTCTGTGTCAACAATCTGATGCAATATCAGTAAACATTGATAATTATTTATGAAGCGCCGGCTTACTGTACCGGGATAGCTGTTAAAAGGCTTGTGGAATATGCTCAGCGCACGTGTCCTCTGGATATGTCAGCTTGTGAGTAATGAGCCTTGACAACTCAAGTTAGTTGCCAACAGGTTTTGACAAAGGTGGAGATGTAGCATCATCTGCGTGGGCCCCGAACAGAAATAAAATGCATTGTGGTATATAAGAACAAAATTACTTATAAGGACAAAATAACTAGACATGGTTCCTTCAAACTAGTTCCTTAAAACTAAGTCAGTTTTTTGGTTGTTTTTAAGGTTGAATGTTGTTTTTGACCCTATTTCGAGGTTCATTGTATGGGCATATATATATATATATATGCATACACATACATACACAAATACATTCTGCTCAAAAATATCACAGTATAGCACCAAGTCAATTAAACTTCAGGGATATCAATCTAAGTTATGTTAGGAGGTGATTGTGGTGAAAGTGGCATTAGGTGAATTAGAGAGGGAACAGCAAGACAACCCCCGAAAAGGGAATGATTTTGCATTTATATTTACATTTATTCACTTAGGAGACGCTTTTATACAAAGTGACTTACAACTGAGGAATACAGAAAGCGATTCATTGTGAAGAAGTAAAAGCACACAAGAAGTGCTTAAGATGCAAAGTTATAATATTGACAGGCATTCTGTTATATTCTGTTATCAAGTTCCTGATAAATCAGGGATATATTTCTGTATTGACAGGGATTCTGCATTCTGGATGAAAGCCGAGAGATCATTCCACCAGCAAGGAATAGTGAACGAAAATGTTTTGCAGGTGGTGGCCATAGAGAATTGTTCTCTCCTTATTCTTCCTGACTGACTTTGTCTCAGTTTTGTGTTTTGTTAGGGTATGTAGCAGTGACAAGGCAGTATCTGGTTGCACAGGCAACTCTCCCCTGCTCCTCTATGATGGCACATCCATACATGCCATGGCAAGGAGGTTGGTGTGCCTCCCAGCACAGTTTCAAGAGCATGTTGGAGATACCAGGAAACAGGCTATTACACAAGGAGAGCTGGACAGAGACAGAAATGATGCATTCACAATAATGACTGTAAGAAAGAAAAGTAAGGATTTTTTTCCTTTCTGCTCTCTCCTGAGGGAGAGCAGTTAGTGTTTGCACGGCGTGTTCGACTCTCTAGAGAGTTGAAGACACTCATAGCTCTGGATTTGTGTCTGTTCTTACATGTTTCTTTATAAAAAAGAAGAATCTGCAACTTGAACTAAGCGTGTTTGTCTCTCGAGGGGGGGTATATGAGTGTTTTTGTGTTGCGGTCGTAGTATTGGTTCCACCCTGGCTTGACTCACTCTGCGGTGGGTATGTGGAATCGAGAGCAGGGTTGTGGGCAGAGCACGGAGGAGTCAAACAGGAACCTTTCGTTTCCTTGGAATCTCTTCTTGGCTCAAATATTGCTACTGAAGTTTCTAAATCTGAGGAATTAGGGGCAGAAAGAGTGTAGTAGGACAATTGTAATGATATTGAAGTGCAAGGGGATGCTCTGAGTACTAAGTACTGCCCTTTCTAAAATTCATGTTTATGGTAAGGAATAAAAAAAGCACTCCTGAATATGTCCTCTCCACCATCTAAAGGGGGGCTGTTCGTGCGGCAGGCAGTGGTGCCAAGCTGTCAGGCTGTCTGTGAGTCTGAATTATGGAGCAATGTCAAACCTTCTCTCATTATAGAGAGTCTCTTTGTAGAGGCCTCTGCTCCTCAGAGCTCCACCTGGATTGCAATTTCAAGTAGCTATGCTGTCTGTGAGCCTCCTTGATAAGCTGTTCTAGGTGTTGGACATAGCTAGGCCCCCTCTCACTTTAGAGAGTCATCTTGATGTGGCCTCTGTCCACAGAGCTCACCCAGGCGGTATAGTGATGAGTTGTTAAACTCTCTCTGAGCCTTCTTGGTTACTGCCTGTGCAATGGCTATGCTCTCTATGAGCCATCTTGGTAAACTGTTCTGGGTGTTGGACACAGCTAGGCCCCCTCTCACTTTAGAGTCATCATGTTGAGGCCTCCATCTTCAGAGCTCAACCAGGTGGTAGCACTGAGTCATTTGGTTCCCACTGATCCTCCTTGGATGTTGCCTGTATTTTGAAGCATTGTTAGGCCTCCTCTCACTATAGTTAGGCCTCCTCCACTCCGCAGAGCTTCGCCTGGATAACACTATCAAGTAACTAGGCTCTCTCTGAGCCTCCTTGGTAAGCTGTCCTGGGTGGTGGATGTAGTTAGGCCTCCTCTCACCTTGAGAGTTGTCACATTGAGGCCTTAGTCCTCGGGGCTCGAACAGTTGGCCAAGCTCTGCTAGGATAGTAATTGTGAGTTGTAGGCTCTCTGTTAACTACCTTGCAGATATCCGGAGTGTGGGGCATTGTTAGGTCTCCTCTCAAGTTAAAGAGTCGTTATGCTGAGGCCTCTGAGGACTGAGGACTCATAAGTTGTTAAGCTCTCTTTGAGCCTTGGCTACTGTGAGCCTTGTTAGGATTCCTCTCGCTAGAGAGTTATTATTGAGGTCTTCGCTGCCTAGAGCTCCGCTAGGATAGGGATTGGTAGTGGTACTCGCTAGGACTGTGAGTTGTAGGCTCTCTGTGAGCCTCCTTGCAAGATGTTCTGAGCATGTTGTAATGTTAGGTCTCCTCTCGATTAAGAGTCATCTTACTGAGACCTACATTTCTAGAGTATACGGAAGGATAGGACGCTAGATTATGCATGGCTACTGACCCAAGTGTGGAGTGTTGTTAGGCCTTCTCTCATTGTGAGAGTCGTTATCCTGAGTCCTCCACTCTATCAAGCTTCACGGGCCAGTTAGTTCGTTGGCTCTTTCTGAGCTTTCTCTGTACTGTCCTTGGTTAGAGCGTTGCTAGCATTCTTGTTTGAGGCCTCCACTCTGTAGGGGTGTCTGATCAGAAGTTCTGAGTGGTAGGATCTCTGTGAGCCTTCTTGGATGCTGGCCTGAATATGAGCGTTGTTAGACTTCCTCCTGATCACGTTGCAGGTTTGCACCTCAGGGATGAGGACTCCTTTGAGTCCTTTAAGCTCATACAATAGGGCTCTCATCTCTTCAGCATGGCATTCCGTTTGGTATGATTTTGATTCTAGCCTCAGTGTGTTGATGATTTTGGATTCCATTGTCACATAATTTTGTTCTTGACAAATAGTAGTGAACATATATATATTGTGTGAGGGTGACTGCATGATTTTACTTAATCTGAATGATATAACACTTAGTGACTTTTGTGGCACTTTTGTGTACACACATAAAAGGTTAAATGGTCCTAAAAAATAGTCCCACACACAAAAAAACGACCATTATAGAAGTAAATGAGGAGAAAAAATATATAAAAACATCGAAGATCATTTTTTGGGGGGTAAAATTTACAAATCAGCCACAATGGTGAAAAAGTACACAATAATGAAGGGCTTAATTGAAAAATTATAATTTTTTTGGGAAAAACAATTGCATGGATTAATTGATTCATTGTTATTGTGAAATAAATGTGGAAACAAATTAATCTTAATTATTGAATAAACACTATTCAGTTCCTTAAAAACCCCTCAAAATAAACAAGTTACATTCTAATACTTTGACCATGAGGATTATGAGTGTGACCCATAATGAGGGTTCAATATAAACGTATAAGAATAAGAGAAATATATGAATGTATATGTATATATTCCAGATATCTGGACTAATCTTTTCTAGTCATAATCAAATATAATGTGACAGGTTTATGCATCTCTCTTTCTCACTCAAAAAAAGAAAAAAAGAAAAAAAGGAAAAAAAGCCTTCTCCTTTCTCCCATTTGATGCAACCTAAATTGGTGCCGAAAAAACAAATTGCTAAATTTTTAATTAACTTCATAACATCTGCACTTCAGCTTTGAGAGAGCAGGGAGATTTCCTTTTAACCTATTCCAGCACATTTGCACACCAAGGTAAATCTTGATGCTGGCACTTTTACAGAGAGGAAGAAAAAAAAATTAAAAATGGAAATGAACTCATACTTGTGTGTGTAGATCAAAGACACAGAATTATTCAACTTTTTGCCATTGCTTGATCTTCAAAAATAAAAGAAATGAAAGTGGGGAAATGCAGAGATGGATAGAGAGGTTGGATGCCGTCTGCTTATTCATCGTACTGCTTTTAGTCTTCTTCACACTTTTGTTGTAAATATCTGTCCTGTTGGTTTTCTTATAAAAGTAGATAATCCACATGACCAAGATGATAACATATTCACATCAAAACCAAATCTGCATCCTTGTTCCAGTGAATAATAATCATTTATTATTTTTATTTTTTTTGCTTGTTAAATCATTTTGTTAACTTTCAGTATGTGTAAATATTGACAGTATTTATTGCTGTATTGTTGCTAGTTAAATACTAATATTTTGTCTGTTTTATTAATACTTACTTTAGGTATATGAGGTGTTGAATTTGGAATGTGTCGTTTTTAAATGACTGTATTTAATATCTATCTTAACCATATCTATCTTTTTAGTTCTTAGACAAATGCAGTTCTCTGAGGAAATAAGTTTCAACGGTCTGTACCGCAAGTTGTTATCCAGCAGAGAGCAGTGCTGAGTCAATCGTGAACCAGTGAGTCTACAGCAAGTGGTTCACATAGGCCTGTTGCATTATTCACAATTTTGTCTCGTTTTATAAATAGACTGAGTTTGTTCTGCACAGACTGAACTCTGTAGAATGACAGATTCACTATATTTGTCTATAGCACAGATACCTTCATGTAGCAGAATAAGCATGGCTGAAATGTGAGCAGTCCTGCCACCATCCCCCTCTGCACACCTGCACTGATGTGTAAGATAGTCCAGAACAGCACAACTTCAACAACTCTCTCTTTGATGAGACACACAATGCCACCTCTGTATGGCAGTCATCGCCTGTCTACCTGTGGGAAACAAGGGCACTAATGGGATGCCTTGGCTCCAAATAGCAGAGCAATACAGGGAAGTTGCCTGCTGAGCCTGTACAGTGGGTTGTGGTTGATTTTTTTTATTCCCACCTAATGAAGTGTGAAGTTGTCCTGTATCAATTTCTCCACTAGGGGACAGTCTTTAAATCATTAAGTCTCGGACCATATAAATAACATTACATTGCATAGTAATTAGTTGGTAATATATATGTATACACTATTCAAAAGTTTGGGGCCATTTTATTCAGAAAGGATGCATTAAAAGTCAAGGTACAGACTTTTACACAGCTACAAAAAAAGAATAAAAAAATCAAATAAAGGCTGTTTTTTTTTACTTTAAATTCATCAAATAGTCCGGCAAAAAAGTTTCACGGTTTCCACAAAAATGTTCAACAACCGTTAGTTAAGCACTAAATCAGCATTTTAAAATAATTTCTGAAGGATTATGTAACATTGAAGATTAATGATGCTGTAATGATGCTGAACATTGTATTACAGGAAAGCATTTTAAAGTATAATAATGTAGGAAACACTTGGTGAGAATGAGATACACACCAACCAAACTTTTGAGTGGTAGTGTATATTATAAATGCTACTATACTAAACTATTCTTATTTGAACAAAGATCTGTGGGGACGATTCGGAAATCCATTGCCGCTTGTATATATTATTATTTTATTTTTCTTATTTGTACCTACATTCTTTTCTTTGTCTTAATTTTCATATGTTTCTTTGTCTTATTTTTCATATGTTCTTTTCCCTTTCTTATTTGAATGATTTGTAAAGAGTGATTTATAATCAAGTTAGGGATTTTTATTAATTAAAACCTTTCTTTACTCTTCTGTATTTTTCCATCGAGTAAGGATGAATGTTGTCAGCACTTCTCAACAGATAGAGAATGTTATCAGAATGTTTTGGTTTATAGTTGGAGCCTGAGCCGAGTTCAGCCTTGGAGAAGCTGTGTATTTGTGTGTGTGCGTTAATATGGTCTGTATTGGTGAGGTGATTAACTGGCACCATCAGGAGACGGAATGACTTGCTGTTCTCGACAAGCCACGTCACGAACCCGTAAACCATGTGATCAACGAAGATATGCTTCAGACTGTCTGCTCTTGTGTGGAAAACTAGTTTTGTTTATCTTTCTTTCTTTCTTTCTTAGCCAATCAGAATCATTTAAACGTCATCATTGACGTAGTTAGCACCCTCTGTTAGAGTATAATTGCTGTAACAATGTTATTGTAAGGGGGGCGGCCTACGAACTCCTTGTGAGACCTAAAGCTGGCTTCTGCTGATGAAACTGCAAACTAAACTTCACTTAAATTTCTTCTATTGACTGCACTTCTGACTCTGGTCTTCATTCAACATATCTGGTCCTCGGGTCTTAACTGTAAATCCCCTACAGTTCTCTCATATCTATAAGAGAAGTTTGTACTTTAACATACATTCTTATGTATAAACAAGAATGTATGTTAAAGTACAAACTTAAAAGATAATTTATGTGGACACGCTGATATTATCTTAAAGATAATCTTAGTTCAAATCTCTCTATATATACAGTATATATATATATATATATATATATATATATATATATATATATATATATATATAAAATAACAGTTTGAGAACATTTAAAGTGTTCATTTGGGAAGGTGATTTTTTGTAATAAATATGTGATCTTTAAAGTCCTCAAATTGTTATTAAAACATTACCACCAAATTATACCAGAATAGGAGGAATAGAAAATATTTTTTATGTGCCATGGACCTTTCCAAAATTTTTATTTTTGTTTAATTTATCATCATTAGTTATACTCATTTAAAACTGGTGATACCTGTTTTCATTGATGATATTTCAATTTCATTCACCTCTTTTTAATCATCAATCGCCATGCTTTAAAACGAGCACAGTATCCTCAGCAAAGCGGAAGGGGTGAGTCTCCAGGCACTTGGCTTTGTCTGGCTTTTTCGCTCGGGCCATCAGATAACAGTCTGGACAATGGCCCTCCATTCTGCGGCACAGGTCTTAAATGACCAGGAAGTGGCCATGAGCAGTCCCGTTGGTCGGATCCCATGGGTCCGCTCAGCCCTGACGGGGCCTGGATCAGAATGAATGGCAGGAGAGCATGTGGGAGGAAATAAGAGGCCGATGGCCACCCAGCTGGAGCCATGTCTGCCCTTTGATGCTGAAAACAGAGGGGTGAAGGTGAAGGGTGGGTGCAGGGAGAGCAGGAGGACCAGTTATTGGTCCTGTATCTATTAGTTATTGGGTCCTGAACATCATGCATGTTTCGGCCCCCTCCTAGGGAACACATTAAGGGAAACATGTTAATTCAAAATAGTATCTTCTGTTAGGAAATTTCATACATTTTACACTAAAAAGTATAAATTTTTCCCATCATTGGCATAGATCTCTTAGCTATGATAAAACCTTGAGTCGAAAGAATATTATAGACAGGACAGTTTGGCAGACCTTTTGCGTCTCTTTTCCTCACAACTTCCTCACACTTGTTCTTACTAATTGTAGAAAGCCTTACCATTACATTATATATGTATTTTAATTCTGCACTCAAAAATCATGAATCAAGGCTCTCTAAAATATCTACTTTTTTTGGTCATCTGAATATGTCACAAATATACGTACCACAAAAATATTAATTCATAAAAATATAAATGTAATATTATTTTTAATCAGTCTGAATATTATTCATATAAAATGTATATTTCTTAGGATTTCATATTTATTTGTAAACATCAAATTCCAAATTTTAAATCATATATAAAAAATTATATTTTTATACATTTAAAAATTATATTTTATCATATTTGTTGTTTTAGAATGTATAGTTATTTTAGTATTTATATTAATTTATTTTAAATAAATAAACGTTTTATTTAAATAAAAATTATTTGAGCATCATAATCCAGTGATCATTAAATTTAATACGGTGACATATGATTAATTCAGCCGAACTGTATATATGACCTAAAAAGGCTCAATGTATGAGTGTGAACAAGTCAATATACGGTAAGTACCTCCATTACAGCCTCTTTTGCAAAACTGACCACATCAGTGTTTCACTCTCTGAGAAGACACATTTGTTTAGCAAAATTATTTTGTGCATCTAAGCAATACTATAAGAACTCACTGTTTCATTATCACTAATCATTCTCTAAACTAAAACCATGACCGGTTATCCATGAACATGACATTTTGACCATCTCAACGACATTTGGCATAAACAAATTAAACCAGTCTGACAGAGTGGACTAGAAATCACTGATGTCAGCTCTCTTTTAGAGCCAAGAGTCCTTCAGGACTCCTTACTTAAGATGAGTATGTATGCGTGCGTGCGTGTGTGTGTGTGTGAGAGAGAGAGAGAGAGAGAGAGAGAGAGAGAGAGAGACAGCTGACCAGGGTCCACCCAAGACCGCTCTCTGGCACCAAGTATTTGTAATCAGCCTCCACTGAGTTCCTCTGGGGTCATATAAAGAGGGATATAGAATTTGAGGGCCACATGGGTGGAGAACTCAGTGATGGAGCTGTGGACAATGCAAAGAAAATTTCACAATGTAGTTCAAGGTTGTGTCCCAACAGGGCATTAGAGCAGCACAATGCTAAAATCAAGGGCCAGGAACAGTAATTCCCAATAGCACAATCCACTGCTACACTTTTGAAGTCATCTTTACTAACCATAAATGTTGTATAATATCTATCAAATCCATTATATATATAGAGGAGTGTGAGATTAGAGGTCAAGATGTGTCTGCTCAGGTTTATCCTCCTCAGAGAACAGAAGGTCACTGCACATCCTTCCACTCCCCTTCCTCTCCTGCTGCTGTTCAGACGCCAGTCACACTCCTGTTTTCCCAATGACAAGACAAGTTACCAAGGTTCAAAACAATTTAAACTTTGTAAGCATTTTACTGTGCTGCCTTTCTGAGTCAGCACTCAATGACCCCAAACCTTCTGTTTTTGTAATCAGTTATTTTCTGGCCTATCTGCGGAGAGCCGTTATAGAACATAATGGAATAACATTTTGAACATATTTTGCAGCTGTTTCTTATGGTTGTATGTATATTTTTTAAATGATAAAAAAAACACAATAATCAAAAATATAGGACACACAGTGGAGTTCACTTATCTCGACCTCGGTTAACTCGCCAACCCTATTATGTCTACGTTTTTGAAGTGGAACTGCCAAACTCCCTATTTGTCTTCGCATTTTCTTATCGGTTATGTCAATTCTTTTATGTCGTTGAACCCTAATATCTCGAGCACAAAAGAGGTACAAATTCGTCACTTCACATGGTTATCTTATCTTGAGTGTACCTAGGATCGCGGTCCGTATGGTCGCTCACTCCAGTGACGCTTCACTCAAAGTGCCACGCAGCTGCAGAAGAACACGTGGAAGTGGTGAAAAAATCAAGCCTTGACATAACCGGATTCCACTGTAGTACTGTTCAAAAGTCTAAAGCACATTGGTATTTTCATCCCGATAAAAAGGCAGACATTCATATATTTCCTGCAGTGTGTCAGTAGGAAATATTATTTTTTACATTTCCAAACATTCCTTTTGCCATTAATTGTAACAATCCAGTGAGATTTGATTGTAATAATCCAGCCGTTGCTCCAGCTGATCTGATCTCGCAATCATTGAATCCATCCGTGATTACATGAAGAACTGTAACATTCACTAACACAAAATAAAACACAAGATAAAATGTTACAAGAGTGGGGTGATACATGATACAGTAAGGGAATAAACCCTGGTACTGATGTGCCCAGTACTGCTAAGATGGTCATGTAGTAAAACAGTATGGAGAGACCAGAGTGGCTGATAAGGAACAAAACAAATCTAATCATGATTTATTATACTGTATATAACTTATGCTATTAATGTGGAGACGCACTCGTGATAGAACAGGATGGGAGAGGTGGTCGGATGGAGACAGAAAGATAGGTTCGGCAACCGTCTCGATGTCGAGGTCAGAGCTAAGGACATACAAGTGAGGGGAAGATGAAGTAGCCCATAAAAAGATAAGGAACAATGAGAGGAACTATAGAATTTTGACAAATTATTATGACACCCCTCCCAAAACAAGAACAGCATGATGAAGCAGACGACAATAGCTGAGGACCACGACACACTCTCAGCGTGAGGGGGGCATGGAGGTTAACAAGATATTTTTCTAATGCAATTATTGCATATACAACTGGGGAAATTATACCACAGAAATATTTGAAGCCAAAGAAAACTAACTTGGTCTCTCCCGCATGCATGTACTATCATATGACATACTTTATTTTATGCAATACAAAGTATGCAATGAGTTTCTGTAACAGCACTATTTACTTTTGCATTTTACATAAGGCCTCTTGAACAAATTGTGTTATATGTATAAAAAAAGAAGAAGCTAATTCCAAATGCTTTCTCCATTCAGCTGTTTACACAGCATTACAGAATTATTGGGCAGTCAGTGGGGAAATATGTCCGAGACACAGCACTTTATTAACTGTCATCTCAGAGCGGACTGACATCCAGATTAGCTGTAACACACTCCAGTCAAAGGGAATCAGAGTCATTCTTGTTTGTATTGCCTTTGTTCTGGTTTATCATAATCTGTCTTTTCTTGGAGTGCTTAGGTTTAGTCTTGCTTTTGGGGGGGTTCAACACTCCATATCCTCTTCCACTGAGCGCATTGTTCCTTTCACCGCTGATTAATATCTTGTTTAAACAGTCACCAGACGCAACACACCATCAGCGTGTCCATAAGTTCTCCTGAGCTGATGAACACAATAGCTGCATTCCTTAACAAAAAAAACTCCACATATGAGAGTATATCTACAGAGACCTGGAGATTCTTGGAATATGGGATCAAAACAACTGTATTTTTTTCTCTTATAATTAAAAATAAACCCAAAATGGATACACTTCACATTTTGGAATGTAACCAACGGTGAAGACATTACGAAGACATCCCCTCTGGATGGCTTTTGCTTTGTCTTTAGCAATACTGCCACAGTTACAGTTACGAAATTAATGTCTAATTCTGAGATTTGTGTATTTTGGGAACAATCTGTTAAAGAATGATTGAGATAATTAGTAATAAAGTTCATGCACTTTAGCCATGTTTCCCTCAATCAGAGAAAGAGATGGACTGACTTTTTCTTTTGAAAATACTGTATATCAAACAGGATTAATATTTCTGTTAAATAAATCTTCTAAATTGTCTCAAATCTAAATTTCACTCATTCATATTGTTTTCATATTGTTAGAAGCAGTGCTATTTTAATATCATTGATATACTAATATAGTTTTAATTTTAATTCTTGTTTTATTAATTAGTTATTTTTATTAGTTTTGCTTTAAAAAATGTCTATATTGTTTTAATTTTAATTATTTTAGCACTTCAATTTAAACTAAAGGAAAATTAAATACATTACAATGCCAATTATAGCTGAGATAAAATGAGTTGAATAATAAGTTAACTAAGTTTTAGTTTACAGTATTTTATGATTTTTTGAATATCACAGTTCATGCAGTGTTTGGGGTTGTAAAAGGTCTGCAAACTTTTACAGATCAAAGTGCACAACAAACACAATTATTGTCTTCTAAAAGAAAGGATTGAATCTGAGCTGCAAAAATGAGATATCAATAATTCCCATCTAAATTTGCAGTACATGTTCTTCATTGGCTGCCTGCAAACAACACTGTAGTGATAGCTGAGGCCTGGAAGAGTTTGAATTGTCGACATGTCGAATCCACTTTGTGTGTACTTAAAAAGATGAGAACTCGTGCTGGAATTCATACAGAAAAGTTATTATACTATTTGTATCATTGTATATCCAAGCACTTAGGAACCTTCCAGAGTTTAAATGAAGTGGTAGATCGATCAGGCTGATACATCTGACCAATCAGAGCAGAGTATGCTCACGGAATGGATGGGTTTAGAATCTTTGAACAAACCGTTTTCAGACTCTTGAGGAGTTGTGAAAGCATTAAAGTGTTTTTGACCTTTGATGCATGTAAATCTATTGTAACCTCCAAAACAAAATTAGGAACCTTTAAAGTAATAGGGGCACTTTAACGTTTTTTTTTTTATTATTTCAAGTAATGCAAAGGTTTTTTAAAAATGGTTTTAGTTTTAATTACAATAATAATCGATACTGAAATGAATAAGAACTGAAGCAAGAGTTTGCAGTGTGACTGCGGCCTGCCCGGTCTGACCCAGCGCAGGTGTGTGGCATTCTGCACGCACCAATAAACAACACGGCCAGGAAGAGCTTCATTCATGTGTCCTAATATGGGCTATTACCAAAACAACTGTTCCATTTATATTGTATCACTCTTTGTTTTATGGGTTGCACATTTTGTGAGATTGCAATCTCAGGCACCCGCAACATTGTCTAGAGGTTCAAACGTCAATGGGTTTTTTGGCTGAGCCAGTGCTGAAGTGATCTCCACCACGTTCACACAAAAACTGCGGGCTCACCCATTTTTCATTGAATTTGATCAACATAAGTTACTTTTCAGTGAACAGAAAATACGTAATAATGGAAATGAAGAACATGCAACTGGTATG
Source organism: Rhodeus uyekii (assembly GCA_037043235.1). Classification (NCBI taxonomy): domain Eukaryota; kingdom Metazoa; phylum Chordata; class Actinopteri; order Cypriniformes; family Acheilognathidae; genus Rhodeus; species Rhodeus uyekii. The sequence goes on from JAWRVZ010000027.1 coordinate 762,826, forward strand.
AGAGTTTCTTGAATGAAATATTTTTGTTTAAAGGGTTATACTTTGTCTCTAGGCTATTCAATAGGCGATGCCCCACTTCTATAGTCAAAAAATGTCATCCCAAATTGACACTCTTTGCTTCCTCTTAACTTGTGTATCTGTTAATGGAATATAAAGCGGAATCATATTGCGGTTTGATCAGCGAGGCGAACAAAACATAAATCCTTACACTTCACAAGTCCATAACGACACCAAAGAAGGGGGAAATCGACCCCCTCCCGGATGGAAATAACCGCCTCTAATAATCAGTAATAGTTGTGGTTTGAGGTTTCACCTTCTCGTACTTTGATCATCACGCAGAAGTCTCACAGAGCTATACATTGTACACTTTCTATAGGGTGGTCAGTGACTCCTCATGTCAAAGCTATGATGAAAGAGTCTTTTTTTTAAAGAGTTAAAAGCCATGATGTGGAGGAGGGACTGGGAGCTGGTCTATGTGTTAAAGATGAGTGCTCATGTCATTTTTTGCTTTGAAAAAAGCTTTTAGCAGTAGGACCTGGAAGACCTGCAAGACATTTAACACTGAGGTTGGTCAAGTATTAAGCTACAAGGTAGAATGTTTTTTGCAGTCTGACTTTGACTTTACTACAGACAAAAAAAAAAAGAAGAAGAAAAAAAAGACCCTGCTGTTCAATTGGCTGCAGTACTTGACAGGAAAATACAATTGTTCCTGATGTCAAATTCCAACGACTCCAAGTATAAATGACGGGTTGGGCTCTTGTTTGGAGCAGTTTAACTCTGAAGATTATTTACTTTGCTCTCGGAAGAACACTTTAGGTCGAGATGAGCGCGTCAGTGGCTGTGTATAGAAATATATACACCGAGGATCGCTTCAGACAGACTTATGGTACGGAAGCCCAGTCTGGAGGGAGAGAGCGGCTCCGCGACAGGCTGGCGCAGAGATGCAGCTGCTCTCAGGTGGAGTGTGTTCACCTGCTCAAGAAGAGACTGCCCGTGTGCAGCTGGCTGCCAAAATACAAGCTCAAAAAATGGCTTTTAGGAGATATCATAGCGGGACTGACGGTTGGAATAGTACACATTCCCCAAGGTAAAAATAAACCGTAATTCATTAGTTGGTTCTAGTTAATGGAAAAGCGAGAGAAAGAAAAGGTTAGAGAACAAGTAAAAGTTATTTGAACAATAGGCCAAAATCGTTGACAACATTAGCCTAAATGACGTTTTTGGTACGGTGAGGCTTTGATGAGAGACTTTTTTAAATCGAATATTTTTAAACTAGGTCTATTTTTAAACGCTTAGACTACTGGATATAAACTTCAATTCATTTTCATTAATAAAAAGGCTATATAATTAGACTTATATCTACCTATAGTATGCATATATATATATATATATATATATATATATATATATATATATATATATATAGCTTTCTTAGAAGTGTAAATCAATGTAGCCTATAAAAGTAAGATTCATATGGTGTTGTTAAAAAGAACACAAAAAAACAAAAAACAAACAAAAAAAATAAACAGTAAATTCAAAACCATCAAATGAAAAGTGTTCAAAAAATTTATTTGAATAGACGTGAGTAAAGAATTTCACGAATTATTTTTAAAAAGTGCTTGATATTCTCTAACGTCAAAATAATAGCCTCTTACAAACATTATTTTGAGATATATCGATGCATTTTCTTATCTTTACTACATTCGTATTCAAACAAAACTTGTCATAAAGCGGTTAAACTATTTATTTACCGGTACATAAAAGTTTCTTGTCACATGACAGCAATATGGCGTCATATGTTTTACGCACTGAGTTTGATTTGACTCTATTTTTTAAAATAGAGATTGATGACCGATAAAAAAAAATTTAAATAATTTTTTAATTAATAACATGTTCAGCTTATTGAAGATTTATTGAAGATTCTGTGTGAATATAATTTTAATGTATTCATTTTAATATATGAAATATGCATCATATCTTTGTTCCTTATTCAATACAATATAAACATAAATATAACATTTATTCCCGTTGTTGTTAGGAATGGCCTTTGCTTTGTTGACATCAGTGGCTCCTGTCTATGGCCTTTACACATCCTTCTTCCCTGTGGTTCTCTATATGCTCTTCGGGACTGGTCACCATGTTTCCACGGGTAAGAGACCTTCATTTGCCAGAGTTTGACTGTGTGAAAAAAATCGCAATCCAAAATTAACCAGTGTCAATCATGTTAAATCAGTAAATTGAAATACCATTATCCAAGGGTTTGACTTTTGCAGGTACCTTTGCTGTGTTGAGTCTGATGACTGGCTCGGTGGTGGAGCAACTGGTTCCCATCCCGCTCGCTCTGAATTCCAGTAGCCCAGAGGCTGCAGAGTTTGAGGCCCAAAGAATTGGGGTGGCATCAGCTGTAGCATTTCTCTCAGGCATAATGATGGTAAACAGCATTTGGTCTAATTAAACACATAGCACTCTATTTAAACACATAGGATTATGATAGTGTGTTGCTTGTTTTTATTGTCCCAGCTTTGCATGTGCGGTCTCCAGTTGGGTTTCCTTTCCACATACCTCTCAGAACCGATTGTTAAGGCTTTCACAAGTGCAGCTGCTTTCCATGTGACCGTCTCACAGCTGCAAAGCATGTTGGGATTACGACTACCCCGATATGCTGGTGCCTTTTCTCTTTTTAAGGTCAGAAATTACAGTTTTTTTTCTATTCTGCTAACTAGTGTAATAATTCTAGTAACAACTGCATCATTATTATCATTGAAAATAACAGCACAAATGAATCAGGCATGTTTGAAGTTCCCTTTAAATCAACAGACTTTGGCTTCAGTGATGGAGAATGTGCCCCACACTAATTTGGCTGAGTTGGTAATCTCACTGCTCTGCCTGGCTGCTCTGGTACCAGTTAAAGAGGTCAACTCACGCTTTCGGGAGCGCCTGCGCACTCCAATCCCTATAGAGATCATCACTGTGAGTTTGCAAGATACACCTGCATCTGAAAAGATTTAGAGTGACTCATAGACATAAATAGGCAAATGAACTGCATTGAAAGTAACCTTCAATTCTGTTGTGGCTCCTGCAGGTAATAATTGCAACAGGAATTACATATGCCTTTTCTCTGGATTCCAAGTATGACATACAGATAGTAGGACATATTCCAGCAGGGTAATATATTCTTTTTTTCTTTAAAAAAAAAAATACATTAGAGTCATAATATTCATCAAGAACAATGGTATACACACTGTAACGTTCAAAGGTTTATGAACAGTAAGATTTGAAATGTTTTTGAAAGAAGTCTCATGCATTTATTTGATAAAAAATACATTAATATTGTTAAATATCATTGCTGTGTAAAATAGATGTTTTTTATTTTAATATCTTTTAAATGTAATTTATTCCTGTTATGGTAAAATAAAGTTCTACTTCTAATGAAATGAGACACTGACACTGTTTTTCATGTTTAATAAGTTAATGGTGCTTGATTTTAAGCAATCTACACTATAAAATGATTTCCCTGGTGTTCCATAGAGCTTGTAAGCACTATGAACAGATGCTTTTCTTATGCTTTATTAAATTGCTTGCAGTTTTCTCAATTTTATTGTGTTTATTTTGTTATTAAGAGAGGAAAGCACGCAGTACATATTTAAATACATCTACAATTATCTACATACATTTTACATATTCATCTAAATGTCGCTCTCAGCACTTCACTTTACCCCTAAACGAAGAACGACAAAGAACTTTGCCGTGAGTATATCGGGGCCTTAGGGTAGGCTAAGGTATAAGGGAAGGTCAACAGTTTAATTATATATGTAATTTCCAAAATTATAGCTAATTACATCCAGGTATTTTTTTAAATAGAAGTACAGTGTTAAAAATTCTATGCACACAATCAAGTATCAGATTACTAATTCAAATGTTAGTGGACAGTCGTTAAAGACACTTAATATAAAGCTGGGCCAACTCTAATTTAAAGCTAAATGTTTACTATTTTTTCAGGTTCCCTGAGCCACGGCTGCCTGCCTTGGAGACAGTTCCAGAAATTGCTGGTGACACAGTTGCTATCACTCTTGTTGCCTACGCTGTGTCTGTTTCACTGGCCATGATTTATGCTGATAAACATGGATACTCCATTGATCCAAATCAGGTAAATACTGTGTTTTTAATCAAAGTTTTGATTGGTGGATCTAATGGTGCTAATAAAACCATGGTTATGGGTTAGTGTTGATCATCAAAAGATAAAGTTCTTGTTGTTGTAGGAGCTTCTAGCACATGGGATCTCCAACACTGTGTCATCTCTCTTCACCTGCTTCCCCAATTCAGCTACACTGGCCACCACCAACATACTGGAGAGTGCCGGAGCTCACACACAGGTACTGGTTTGTTTGAAATCACCTCTATTGTTCAGCCTCTTAAAAAAACCCACAAAAAGTTATATAAAATAAAACCCTTTTTCTTTAACAGCTCGCAGGACTGTTCACAAGTCTGGTCGTTCTTATTGTACTTCTGCTGATAGGACCTCTGTTTTACTTCTTACCCAAGGTAAGAGTCCCTTCCCAGCTAACAGGAAACTCATTAAATAATATTTAACTTTAATATGGTAACATTATGAACGTTCTGAGAATTACTTAACCCATTAAATAACTTAATGGGAACATTACCAAAACATTCACATTCACAATGACACATTTGCAATGAATTTAAGTTGCTTAATGTTACAAAATTCAGAGTGCAACAGAGAAAGCAAGATAACCTTGTCTGCTCACACTGAGGCTCAAGTAATTTATTATATAACAGAATTATTGTAAATTGTTTCTCCTGCTGCAGCAACTTCCATTTTTCTTAGCAATATTTAGCACCAGTTTATCAGGAAGTAATGATTTTGTTAAATTAGAAAAGTTAAAATCGCAACTTTGGATGGAAACATTGCTATTTACTTATAGTTCATAGATAGTACAAACAAATAGGGTACATTTTTAATTAATGTTTTATTTAAGGAATTATCCATATTACAACAACATCTCTCTACCTTCTCTCCATCCAGGCAGTGCTTGCTTGTATAAACGTGACCAGCCTGAGACAGATGTTTCTGCTGTTTCAGGATCTTCCCGACCTTTGGAGAATCAGCAAAATCGATTTTGTACGTTGTTACCACTTCTTGTAATCAGAAAAGTGCTGAAAACCTTCTCTATTTTCTAAATGGCTTTGAGTCCAGATGATTAATTTCAATTCTTGTTATGTATGCTTGAGCAGATGGTGTGGCTTGTGACCTGGCTGTCAGTAGTTGTGCTAAATGTTGACCTGGGCCTGGCCATTGGGGTGGTCTTCTCCATGATGACAGTTATCTGTCGCACACAGAGGTATCTTTTAGGCATTATATAGTCATTTTGTTAACATTTATTGAGTAACAAAATGCAATCAAATGTATTTAATGTTGATTGGATAAAATGCTATGACACTTCCCATTATGGGTATTTTGTCATTTTTCGAGTTTTTTAGTGCAAAATTAGAGCAGGGTTTCCAAACTTCAGGGTCGTGACCTCCACTAGGGTCACTAGTGTCCTCTTAGGGTTGCCAAACATACTTGATTTTAGAGGAAATGATTATGATTTCACCATAGACTGAAAAAGATGGACGACGTGTCTCTACTTCCTTCCACTGTAGAAAACTGAAGGCAATAAATGAGCATTGACATCATGTGCCAATTTCGCCATTTGAGCCCAAGGCTGCACAGTAGTGATCCTGAGGTAGATCCGCCCATACTCCTGCTTCCACAAACTCAGGGGCCGTTTATACTACACCAAGGAAAACTAAAATGGAAAACTGTTTTGACTGTTCATTTACACGACAATGGCGCTTTGGGGGCAATAACGGTATTGAAACATTTAAAACGTTTACTTTGAAATGTTTTTTTAAAACTATACCGTTATTGTCTCCGTCTAAACTATAAAAAGTTAATTTGTGAAAACGGTGACATCATGCACGTGTGTAATACATGTCCAATCCTTTTTTGTTTTGTTCATTGTTGTCATGTAAACGTAACCTCAATCGCAAGCAAAAATAAATAACTAAAGCCAAACTTATTGGAAAAATGAACACATACACTTGAACGTCTCAGGTTACTTACGTAACCCTAGTTCCCTTAGAGGGAACGAGACACTGCGTCGGAACGCATATGGGAACGCATTAGCGTGATTGTCTCTTGAAGCGCAATTGAAACCAGGTGTGCGAGTGCAATCACCGAGGGTGATATCATGAGCCAGGAGTATATAGGCACGCAGTGAACTAGAAGCCTCAGCTTAACTAGTGTCTGAAACAGCCGGCGTGCGATGGAGCTGAGGCTACGAGACGCAGTGTCTCGTTCCCTCTAAGGGAACTAGGGTTACTTAAGTAACCTGAGACGTTCCCTGTCAAGGGAACTCAACACTGCGTCGGAACGCATATGGGAACGAGAATACCCACGCCGCCTCAGCGAACGGAGTACGCCAAGCTAACGTAGCTCACTACGAAAGGGCCAAGGTTCCCAAAGCAGGGTTAAGGTCTAACTGGTAGAACCTAATAAGAGTATACGGTGAGGACCAGCCAGCCGCATCACAAGTATCAGCAAGGGGAGCCCCTGCGCAAAAGCTTTTAGAGGTAGCCATGCTCCGGTAGAGTGGGCGTGGACATGCAGTAGGAACTGCTGACCCGCCGAGCCATAAGTCAGTGAGATAGTCTCGACTATCCACCTGCTCAAAGTTAGTTCTGACGCTGGAGCTCCCTTAGGAGCCCCGAAGCATACAAAGAGTAGGTCTGACCTACGTAATGAAACCGCTCTGCGAACGTAGGTGTCCAGTGCTCACACTGGACAGACCTTGTTCTTGGACTCCTGGTCACGACTGGAGGGGAAGACATAAGGCCTGCAGTATAGTGTGACGAGCCGGGCTCGCACACACTTTAGGAACATATCCAGGTCTGGAAAAGAGGAAAGCTTTCGCCAGACAAGGAAGAAACTCCAAACAGGAGGGGCCACTGAGAGGGCCTGAAGGTCACCAAGCCTCTAAAAGGAGGAGATGGCTAAAAGGAACACCGTTTTAAGGGTGAGGAATTCCTCCGAGATGTCCTCGAGTGGCTCAAGGGTGCCTGGGACAGAGCCTGGAGAACCAGGGACAGGTCCCAGGGTGGCACCCGAGAGCGTACTGCTGGCCTTAGCCTCAAAGTGCCACGAAGGAAACGCACTACTAGGGGGTCCCAACCCCGAGGGGTACCACTTGGGGGTACGTGGTAAGCCGTAATGGCAGCCACGTACACCTTAAGCGTGGAGGGGGACAGCCCGGCAGCGAACTTTTCTTGTAGAACTCCAGGACGATACCACATGGCAGGTCACTGGGTCTAAATGTTTGTCACTGCACCAGGAAGTGAAAATACTCCACTTCTGAGCGTAGAGCTTCCTCGTGGACGGGGCTCTAGAGTGGAAAATGGTCTCAACGACCTCAGTCGAGAGACCTGAGTCTATGAGTCGGGCCCCCTCAGAGGCCAGACCCACAGATTCCGCAGTTCCGGGCGAGGATGAAGTATCCTGCCCTAAGCCTGGAACAGAAGGTCCACTCTGACGGGAACCTCCAAAGAGTGCCGTCTAAGAGGGACACCAAGTCCGAGAACTACACCCTGCCCGGCCACTGCGGGGCAGTAAAGGTGAGATGGACCCTGTCCTGGCGAACTTTCTCTAGAACCCTGGGAGCAGAGCAATCGGGGGAAGGTGTACAAGAGGAGCCTCAGCTACTCATGTCGTATCGCATCCAGCCAGAGAGAAGCTGGGAGAACAGGGGGGAATAGAGCAGGCAGCGAGCCGTCTCTCGCTGAGGCCGGAATTCCCCCCATCTGCTCCAACACCTCGGTGTGGAGTCCTAATCCCCGGGCCTCAGCCTCTGTCTCGACAGAAAGTCTGCCCCTGAATTTGGGGACCCCGGGATGTAAACTGCTCGAAGGGAGCTGAGTTTCCCCTTGGGTCCACAGGAGGTCTGGGAGAAAAGCTTGAAGTGCTAAACAGACAGCCACGCTTCCGGCACATACTATGTGCCAGGAGAGGTGGAGTCTGCTCCACAGACCCTAAGTCGAGCGGCCCCTCGGGGCCACCCCCCAACCCGAGCGGGAGGTGCCTGTCAACAGCGTCACGCGGTGACAGAGTGATCCCAGTACGGGCCTTCGGGAAAGAAACCAGGCTTTTTTCCACTCATGCAAGACCCGCAGCATCGCTTTGAGACCTTGATCAGGCGGGAAAGGTTGCCCCTCGAGGAAAACCCCCTGGTTTTTGAGCCACCATAATGGTCACAGATGGCGCAGGCCTAGTGGAAAAGCACTGGGAACTGCCGCCACAAAATTTAACACTTCATAGAAGCGTCTGACCATGAGTGGCCGACCTAGCCTTATGCTCTCGACTGAGGACGGGATGGAGGCAACACGCACGGGAGAAACCGTGCTGAGTTTGACCCAAAGTCCCGTACAACACCGAGGGACGTAGTGCTCTGCCTCGGCAAGAGCACATTCCTCCCGGTATTCAGTCTCAGCCCGAGCTCCTAAATGTGTGCGAGAACAACATCTCGATGTCGCACCGCGCTCTCCCGAGACTGGGCCGGAAAGAGCCAGTCGTAGAAGAGATACGTAGCCACATAAACCTCCCGGGAAGAGAGAGCCCTGAAGCCAAGCTGGCCCGCAGGAAACAGCCGGCAGGGATACATCGGCTCTGGAGAGGAGAGCGGTCTTAGCAACCTCGGTTGTGAGACCAATACCATGCGCTAGGCCCCCTCGGAGGCCGAGCACATCTACTCCAGAACTCCCAGGAGCGGAGCTAGAGCTGCATCCACGCACTTGTTGAAAGTGTGAGGAGACAAGCTAGGCCGAACGGAAGAACTTGGTATAGATAAGCCTTGTCCCCAAAGGCGAATCTGAGGAACTTCCGGTACTGTGGAAGGATGGAGACATGCAAATATGCGTCCTTCAGATCTGTCGCGACAAGCCGGTCCTCAGACCTGGCTTGCACTACAAACTGCTTCAGAGTTAATTCTCTAAATCTCAGTGGCGAAGATCTAAAGTAGGACGCAAGCCTCCATCCCTTCTAGGGACGATGAAGTATCGGCTATAAAAGCCCGGACCTCTGGCTGAGAGAGGAACATACCTTATGGCCTCTTTCCCCAGCAATGAGTCGACTTCCTATCCCATGACCAGAGCCTGCTCGGGGACCACCAGAGTTGGCAGAACCCCCGAAAAATCCGGGTGGATAGACCCGGAACAAAGTAGCATATCATTCTGATACGGTACGCAGGACCCTTCTGAGAGATACCTGGCAGACGTAACCACGCTACCATGAAATCTACTAAGGGTATCAGTCTCTCGAGACTGACCTCTGGACAGATATGTTTTTCTACTCGGGGCCCTGGATGGCACCAGAGAGCCTCCGGAGCAGATGCTCTAAAACCCTCCTCAGAGGGGGCAGCCTGCCCAGTGCGCCCCGTGTGGGGCACAACCGGAAGTAGCTACCTGCGATGAGCATGACCCGGCCCCCTCGAGGTACCGAGCCTGCTACCGCGCTTACAGGGCACTGATCTACCCCTCGAGGCAGACCAGCGGGGGGCCCCTGCCTAGCCTGGAGGACAGCCCTCAGATCTGTCCTGCCAGAAGGCTGCAGCTGAGCGTGACAACCTGTACTGCCACCCAACAGAGGGGGCTGTCAGGTGACAATGCTCTGCCGCTGAGCAGCGCGGTAGGAGGAGCCGCTGCTGGGCTGCGGCTGGCTCGCAGTCCCAGACACTCGAGAGCAACGGGGAAGAATTCTCCTGAATGCTACCTCCCGCTTTGCAGCCTCATTAAACCTCTCGACTGCCATCTCGATAGCATCGCCAAAGAGGCCAGGAGGCATAAGAGGGGCATAAAGAGGATATTCTTATTTTTCTCTCTCTCCCAGCGCGGTCAAAAAGCATGGCGCAGAGAGAGATAGCAGTGGCCCTGCGCAGCTCGGCGACTGCCAAAGGGCCATCCCCCGCCCTCATCGAAGGATGGGCGGCGTCGGGATTTCAGGGGCGGCGATGAGTGGTGCGCGAAATAACTCGCCAACTTCCACTCTAGGCATCGCCCCTAAACCGGCCACAGGAGTAGCATAGTTAACGGCTCAACGCTGCTATACACTCTGTGAGAAGCGGGCTATTTCCATGACCTCAACACCTCGATGTGGAGGTCCGGGAAAAAAAGGCAAACCCCGACGCTGAGGCTGCACTCGGGCGGCAGGCAACACTCGTCCTTGAACGAGCGTCCCTTGGCTCAGCTGGTCACTCGAGACCCAGCCTCGCCATTGCCCGAAACCTCAAGCAGCTCCTCAAATGCAGATGAGATTGATGGCGGTTCAACCTCATCCACATCGATGCTGACTAAATCCACCTCCAACTTCTCAAAATTGGAGAGGTTCAGCAACGCTTCCTCACCCTGGTCGGAAGTAGTCACCACATGGTGCGCTTCCGAGTCCTGCGTGAGGGTAGATTTAACAGGAAAGGGAGAAGAAAAGGCGTCCCCGTCTCCAACCCCGCTGTTAAACCCAGTTGTGATCCTCATGAGCGCGACCGCCGCTGAGCCTCAGCAGCAGCGGGGCAAGATCACGAGGACCGCGAGCCTGAGCAGTTCCCTCAAAAACTGCCAGGCAGAGCGGAGAGTGCGCGGCGGCAGCCGCAAACACTCTGCACACTCAGAGCCCTCGAGCAGTGAGCATGCATGCAAACATGTGACACAGAGAGCGTGTATATCACTGCCCGTGATGAAACGCGGCAGGAGTGACACAACGCAAAAATCTGTGTACCCGCCATCAAAACATAGGTAAGTGAAAATCAAACTTACAGCCAGCAATGCACTTTACACACACGTTAGCTTCGAGCGCTGTTGAAGACACTAAAGCTGAGGCTTCTAGTTCACTGCGTGCCTATATACTCCTGGCTCATGATATCACCCTCGGTGATTGCACTCGCACACCTGGTTTCAATTGCGCTTCAAGAGACAATCACGCTAATGCGTTCCCATATGCGTTCCGACGCAGTGTTGAGTTCCCTTGACAGGGAACTATCTAAAATGAAACTATTTCACACTTCAAGCTTTTACAGTTACTTACATTTTTCAGCTTAGGCTTTCTCAAACCAACATTAAAGTTTGTTCACAAACTTTACTCATATAGTTTGAAGTGTAATTGGATTTAGGTTGGCTTGTGACCAATTCGATTGCTTGGTTTATGGTTTGTTGTGGTTTATGACCTATTCTGGAGCCTGCCACCAGAGGGCAATCAAAGCGTTTTGGCTCCGCTTTTCATGTGTGCGACTCACTTGGATTTCACTCTTAGCTGCTAAAATCTAATCTGTGCAATAAATGAGTGAAAAACCTTTAACAAAGAAAAGATAATATATTAGAAAAAATATTAAGATCCTATGGCTAAACCAGACAGAGCAGCTCTATACATGTTAAAAATGGCTATCATTTAAAAGAACATCTATTTCTGATCCAGCAACACCATGCAACATATTGCAATTGTGCAATGATTTTTATATGGCAAGCAATAAAATCACTCCTGAATGTACTTACTGTGGAAAAGCATGCACAGGATTCCCATTAAAGTTGAATTGGCAAGTCATTTTTTATGTTAAGGATAACCAATTGTTTGTGGATGCAGGGTACTTCTGTGTAAATCAGATTTAATTACAAGTATGTTTCGATTTCAGAAGGATTGTGAAACATAGCATTTAAAAAAGTGATCCTCTGGGAAACACCGAATTAGAGGATCTGACTGTATAGAAATAATGATATTGGCAATCCAACTAGAGCAGCCCCAGTGAAACGAGATATTGAGTACATAATATAATTGAGATTGAAACTACCTAATTAGATTTGCGTATTTATCTGCTTTAATAATCATGTTTACTACATCCTTTAATTATACTTTCCAAAGCTCAGGGGCTGTATAAAAACAGCAAACCAGTATCCCTTACAGACCCCTGTGTTCCAAAACAACCTTCCTCTCCTGGCGGATATGAAATTCACATTTAAGGAAAGGGGAGATAAAGTTGAGACAAAAAGATGTCCCTGAACTCACAGTAAACTTTCTGTTTTCAGGGCCAGCTGCTCCGTGTTAGGAAGAGCCGCCAACACGGAGATCTACAGATCAATCAACAACCATAATAAAGTGAGTCAACAGAGTCAGTTATATTAAGTTTCTTTTCTTATTACCACACATAATGTAATTTACTATGTTTAGCATTGGGCCTTGTGAATTTGGACTGCAATCGATGAACCTTTTCTCTGCTGCATTTGTCTTAATCACATCTCTGTTGTGTAACTGAAGATATTGTTATGCCATCTCTATCTCTCTGTACCACAGTGCTATGAAGTTCCTGGTGTAAAGATCCTGACCTACAATGGGCCTATATACTATGGGAACCGTAGCTTTTTCAAGGCTGAAATGGCTCAGCTTCTGGGCCTCACACCTGAGAGGATACGCAGCCGAGAGAAAGCGCTGAAGGCCAAAGAGATTAGAGAGAGAGAGGCCATTAGCTCTGTAGTAAGATGATCAGTCTTTCAATGCATATGCAATATGCTCAAGTTTGTGAGTTTTTGGGATTTTGCTTTTCTATTATCTGCTTGCTTTGCCTTAAAATGTCCTCCCAGCATTTTATTTAAAATAAAGTATTACATTAAAAATAGTTCTGAATGTTTATAAGCCATTTTCAGAGCTGTTTTAAAAGCACAATTTCACATTCTGTTAATTAATGCGCCACGTCGCCATGAATACTGAACTACATTACTTGATGGAAGACCTGTTTTATAAATAAATAAAATTTGAAAATTCAAATAATTTCAATTTTAAAAAGTCAATACATTATCAATCCTTCCAAAGTGTGTTTTTGTCTTGCCCTGATTCACTATTGTAAGCCTATTATAACCACTCGCCCATGCGTTCTCGTCATTACGCGGATTTGTGTGGGAGACACAACGAGCGAGAAAGGTTGACATGGGACAGCTAAATCTCAAACCTCCAGGGAATCACTTGCTTAAGAAAAAAGAAAAAAAAAGAGAATAAGACAGAGCTTGTAATAAAATATGAATCAACATTGGCTTGGTTACATAGTATCCCTTTTGAGAGAATATTGAATTATTATTATTATTATTTTATTTCTATTAAAAATTGGTGTCTCATGGCTGCTGGTTTAATTAATTAGCATTTAAGTGATTTTAAAATCACTTGTAGAAAAAATCTCTAGAAGCATTTATCACTTATTTATCACACGCATTGTTATTTTGATATGTCTTTGTCTTGACTTTTTTTTAAATTGTTTTTCAAGGATCAAGGAGTTGCAGACAGTTCATTTTCTTCAAAGAATGACTTGTTCAGATCAGGTGCATTCCCACTTTTTTTTGGTAACATCAAAAATCACATTAGATCCATATTTCAGATGGATCACACTCGTGTGTTTTTCTCAATTGTTTAATGCAGAGATGGGTGAGGGTGAAGTCCAGGCCGTGTTGATAGACTGCAGCAGTGTCATTTTTGTAGATGTTGCGGGAGCTCGGTTATTCATACAGGTAAAAACTGTTTTTTCCCAATTGCTGTCTCTTTATTGAACTCAAACCCTTGATAATCCCACTCCCCTCATATACTCTCCTCTCCTTACATATGCATGCTGAACCACACTTTTAACTGTAATATGCAATCACTTTCCACTGCACTTTTACACTTTTTCGAATAGCTTCTGTCCATACTTTATTGCACTACCTTAAATCTATTGCTATACTGCTCACCTTAGCCTAACATATAATTGTATACATCTATCTGTAAAATTCTGTTTATAGTAATAGCCATCTGTATATTATATTCATGGTACAAATTCACCTGTAAATTCTGTTATAGTAATAACCATCTCTATATATTTTTTGTACACATCCATGTCCTGCACTTATACAACCATTGTATAAATCCTGCACTTGCTGCTATTGCACATCTGGTTAGACCTAAACTGCATTTTGTTGCCTTGTACCTGTACTTGTGTAATGACAATAAAGTTGAATCTAATCTAATCTGGCCATATAGGTTTTGTTTTGACATGACGTCCTCACAAATGAAGTCATATTGTCATGATACTTATATCCTATCACAGATGTGCATGGAGTGCCAGAAGATCGGGGTAACAATATACCTGGCTAACTGCAATGGTGAGTTTCCAGGTATATACTTGGACAAACCTTCCTAACTATTTCCTAAGACTTATATTTTCTCTCTTCTGTAGAGAGTGTACTGAAGATTCTCACATCCAGCGGGCTCATGAACTACATGAATCCTCAGCATACCTTTGTTACAGTCCATGATGCTGTGGTCTACATACAACAACAACGGGTAAGATGCAAAGTCTTCTTCATATACATCATTTCTTCAACAAAACAGCATGTTTTGAGTGCATTTCCATGAACATTTCATCATTTTGTTTGACAGGAGAAACCTCCTGAGAACAACACAACGGTATGGGTATGATTTATCTGACACTTCCAAAGTAATGCAAGACCAAAACAGGACCTGAAGACCTGTGAGCGACTACAAGTGTATGGAGGAATGAGTTATTCCAATATTTACTTGGACTCAATGGCTGTGAAGAGTTTGTCAGGGCCCTCTATGGTTTCTAAGAGTACGCAGCTGCTGTTGTGTTCATTACTTGATAAAGCCTGTTCACACCAAGATACTTGTGAAATTTTTTTGCGATAAACATTTTCTTTCTAATGAATGGTGTTCATTTAAACCAACACAAAGCTTTGCATGCCTTCAATGTGATGGACTTTTTAAAGAGGGGTGATTTTGCATCTTCACTTTCCATCTGGCACTGTTAAGAAAACTGGCCAATCAGTAAGATTCATGTTTTTGGTCACGTGCCCAGAGCAAATGCTGTTACATAAAACTACGACTTGGTGGCGCTCACGTACAGACTACTTTGCTGAGTAACAGTGAACAGCAGAGAAACAATCTGGAACAGTCTCTTGTCTGTTTGTACTCTTTATTTAACTTGTTGATTGATATCTGAATGGATGTTTGATGGCATGTGTATATACTGTTTGACTTCTTTCTTTGTGACAAACAGGTGTCACGACACGAACAGACAGTTAAGCAGTTCTTTTTTTATTATGTATTACATGGGGTATTTCTGCTTTTTTATTTATAAATGCCTCCTACCGTCAGAAATTGACATTACATTTTCATTCAGCCCATCAGTAGTTTTTATGCATAGGCCTGAACAAGTCCTAAATTCAGACAGAATAATTGTGATGAACGTTCGTGTTGGGGTGAATTGACCTTAACATGAATAAACATGATTAACAGCAGACCTAACAATATTGCTAGCCCTGCAAACTCCATGTGTAGGAAAAGAGAAAGATATTGATTCTATATATCTGTATCTTTTCGATTTATCAGAAGCGGTTGAATTGGTATTTTTTTTTATAATAATGTACATTTTGATTTTACATTGTTGTCGCCTTGTACAGAATAAATGTTGTGCTTTTATTATGTTATTAAAACGTCCTTCCATTGTACAGTGTATATATATATATATATATATGCAATATTCACATTCTTGTCAAACTAATTGGTAATCATGACATTGGTAAGATTACCAAAAGACCAAACCAAGGTATATATACATTTCTTCAATAAATCTTTTCTCCCTCACTGAACAATTTTTGTTTCCTTTCAAGGTAATTTTTAAATGTTAAACTTAATAAATGAGATAAATATTTTGATACTTTACTCAGAACTCCTTTAACCAGGTTTGGATCAAAGTTTGGTCATAGTATAAACTCTTTACATTTACTAATGAGTGCTGTCAAACTTACACATTGCATGGACTTCTACTGACTATTATCATTATAACCCGCTACCTTGACCTCATAGAAAATATCCAGTTCAAACACAGACTCAAATAATTTGTCTATTTTATTGTTTGATGTCTGCATTTTTCCTGGTGTTTTTCAAAGACCACTCTCAGGAGATCACCAGTTTTCTCGTTAAAGCTCAAGAAATACTACACTAATTGGCTGGATGGAAAGCAGCCCATATTACTGGTGTACAGGACTGCCCAGTTGCCACTGTTGGCATCTCTCAGCCACACTGGGTGTTGGTGTTATACCAAAGACTTAAAATAGTCATTCTATTTAATGATTATGTGATTTGATGTTGGTTTTCTTTGCTTTATGAAGAATTTCATACAAAATACAAAACCAATGCTTTAAAAACATAAGGGATATTGTGATGGTAGATTTTATATATACTGAACAAAATACTAACGACAGTATTTTTAAATTATAGCATGATCATATTGTAGTGTTTAAAATCATAAACATCCCCCCCCCCCCCCCAAGCCTTTTTTTTTGGTGAAAAAGGCTTCAAAAGCTTTTTTTTGTACTTTAAGATACGTTTCTACACACACACACACACACACACACACACACACACACACACACACACACACACACACACACACAATAATAAAAAACCTACATGAGAAATATCAATAAGAGGTAGTTCTACAACAATTTTCTAAAACAACGCCGAAAATAGGCACGCTATATTTCCTACTAACAAAATGGAAGTCCTGATGCCTTGCTGCCATCTTGTGGCCTGAAAGGGGAAATAACCCCTTTATTATTAACAATAAAGCAACAGTAACTTTCAAAAACATCAAGTAAAAAAACTAAACAAATGTTTTTTTTTTTATATATATAATTTTTTGTTTGTTTGTGAAAAAGTAATTTTGAAGATACAGGCGTCAAAAGTAGTTATTTATCTGCTTGGAATGGTGGGAGAAGATGCTCTTAGTAGGGACAATGGGTTCGTCTCAATCCGCTCGTAAATCAATATCGTGTTCATAAATTCGGGCACTGGTAAGGAAAGTACAGGATGTTGGCTCACTACACATCGGAAAAAGTATGACTTCCAGTGACGTAATGTCGTCGTTGTGCAAAAATCACTACTGGTATTTATGAACAACAGCAAAGCTGATATCTTTCTGACATTACTTGTAATGTGTTATACATGTTATACATATACATTCAACCGTTTCAGCCGTAAAATAAATTATAAATGTTAGCTAGACTATGTTCATTTCCTGCCTAGCGATGTATGTTGAAATAAATTGAAATAGTTGTTTGATTTTTTTTAAAACGTCTATCACGTGTCGTTATGTGTACGTAGTGAGTCAGCTCACATGATATTATGTTTCGTACTTCAGTACATCCTTTGAGGGAACATAGTGAGTATCAATGCATCCTGGTTTTAACAGTGCTTTGTGGGATTTATTTTAGGGATTGAGCGTTCGATTTTAGGGAGTTTGTTTTGGTTGTACAGCACCTCTAGAAGAGCAGGCCAATTAATATTATTGATGAATATTAAGTGTCCCCGACTTAGCAAGACAGAGGCAACAGTGGCAAGGAACCAGTGGGAAACTCCATATGGTCACAGAGTGGAAGTGGAAGTGGGGGGAATTAGAGAGTGAAACCAGCCTCAAGCAGGGGACCAGTCTCTGGCCAACAAATGAACAGTGCATGATTATAATTGTAAACAGCATTTCAGGTCAAAAATCAGACTGGCATCAAGACACTCAAAATATTTAATCCAGTTCTCTCTCTCTCTGGTTGAAGATCAGATTCATGAGGCCTTCACAGGGGAGGGTCTAGTAGAGTCACAGTTTCTGCTGACACATCAGGGCTGCGTTGTGCCTCTGTGCAGGTCCTTCAGTTCCTTCCCTCTATGGTCAAAAGGCTGCTCTCCTTAACACATCTTATTCTAATCTTCTTTGTGTCCATTCATTCTGGTGTTACGAGGCTCGTTGGCTCTTTAATCGAGAGAGACAGCCATGACAGTGTTCGAGAATGAAACATTTAGTTGCTAGTGACACATTTAAAATGATTCTTGAGATAATAAAGATCATATTCATTCACTGAGTTCTCTTGAGTGGCAGGATAACGGAACTTGGAATAGGCTTTGTCACTCTCAGACTGTCCCCATGGTAACATCGCCTGGATCTTCGATGCATGACTGACAATAATGTCATCACAAGAGCCCACATGAAGGGAGCCGAGCCCATCAATAAAAAATGCTGAAGGAGGAACAAAAATGTTAGGGTAATACAAAAACATTGTCACATACATACATGATCTACTTTGCATTAGACCTCTTACCTAAATGACCAACTCGAGCCAGGCGAGGGTCAAAGCCTACTTCTCGTATTTTTTCTGTGCGAGCCATGAAAAAATTAATGACGGCATCCGCAACAACACAATTGGGGAATCCCTCAATGACGTGGTGGAATCCTGTCCTTATGTGTAAGCAATCTCCCTCTTCATCGCCTGAGTCTGTGGAGATGGTGTGTCGATAGGTAGCAGTATATCCCGTCACTTCTCTGACTGCTCCCCCCACCTCACATAAGAAATACAAACCCAGGAAGCAGTTTAGAAAGCACAATCAGATTATTGAAAGTACATTCATCATAATTGCACGACAGTATTTTCAAAACAATCTTTATTACATTTAGGCTATAAATCAGTTAATATTACTTTTAAATGTCATGAGAAATATATTTATCAAACTTATTAAAAATTTGATTTTTTAAAAAGTGGATGGCAACAAGTCAGTGAGTCCACTGAATCACTGATTCAATGGCAACCCATGCACTCAAAAACAACTGGAAGTCGTAGATAATATTTATTTTGACTTGAAGTGAGGCCACAAGATTGCCTGTATAATCTGTGGTGAAAGTTACAGGGCATGGGACGGGATACTAAACATGCATCAGGAAATGGATTAGCGGACTTGACAGCCAAAAGGGAAATGCAGAGTAACACAATGACCCCATGGGCTAAACAAACTCCACAAATACTAACATGATGACGCATGTAGCCAGCATTCATGCCATAGACATTAAGACACTTCAAAGTCGATCCACACCACCAGATTTATGGCATTGGATGAATCAAGATGACATTATGTGAGACAAACCAAACCATATAACTTTCATAGACTATTGTACGTGAGTAAGCACAAAGTTTTTTGTGTCAATGTACTGTACTGCATATCAAAAGTGAAAGAAAAAGATTGATTCTAGATGCGTGTTTAACCTGTGTAAAAACAAATATCCAGCAACGGCAAATATGATGCTTTACCACACCTGGAAGCACTGTTCCAACATCTACAAATTGATTTTACCCATATGCCTCCTGTAGGGAATGTAAAACTTATGCTCCTAATAACTGATAGATTCTTAAAGGGGCCAGAGGCATTCACATGTGTTAAAGTAAACATTAAAACTGGCAAAAGAAAAAATCTGCTTCAAAAGTGACTCACAATTGATTGGCATTTCAACATTCCTTATCCCCCACAATCCACTAGAGCAGTGGAAAGGCAGAATAGAACATTAAAGTGTAGCTTCACAAAGGGTATGACCCCATCCTCAACAACTAAACTGTCTCTATTTGAAATGCTAATGGCTAGGCCTTTCCCGACCCTGTGGATCAAAGGAAACATAGGAAAAGGATCCAAAGGAAACCTGGAAGTGATCCTGGCCGACCATGCTACTGAATTGGTTGATAAACTAAATTTTATATATAATGATGGTGTACCTAACCAGCAGGTCCTGATCCAAAGTTTGAAATCGGCGAAGGTAGGCGAGCCCAAATACTTAGGTCCAGGTACAGTGATCACGGTAACCAGAATCGGTGATCTGACTGACTACCAGCCTCAGATACAGGCAAAGCAGACTGAAGCAGGTGCCGCGTTAACCACACATCTACAGCTGTTGTAACACAATGTTCTCAACCTGACACCTCCTGCCTGTACTGTGGTGTGGGGATATCCAGTGCCAAGTGGCAACAGGGAAAGAAGAGGTCTGATCTTTTTACGGTTCCCAAAATTGGCTATAAAGAAGGGCAGGTTTTTGGTAAGGTCTCTTGGGAGTGATTACTTTTGTCAATGAAATTCAGAGCGCAGATTATTGCACATGCTTGATGGCTGGCCGCTACTCTCATGAGGTAGAGATTGTATAAATAATTGTTCTCTTCCAGAACAATATTTATTTACTGTATGTAAATCATAAATGATTTAAAGTGGCAGTATATAAAATATTTATTGGCTCTCGGTTACCCTGCTTGTGATCTAAAGTTTTATTTCTGTGTGAGACCCTACTTCCAGTAATTGTTTAGTACTTGTTTTTGTGACTTAGCCAGGGGACCTAGGACAGAGAACTGACAGTAGTCAACGTATCAGCATAAACATCCTCCTTTTTTCCTTTATTCAACTGCCCAGCGGTCTAGTTTCTGTCTCTTATCTGGTTTTCCCACTGCACTCTAGGGATTTACGACTTCCGGAGGGCGTTGCAGAAAACTAAGATCATTAGTTTAAAAAAAATACATAAAAAAATTATCTAACAAGTAATACAATTATTTTACCATCAGTGATTGCCTCTTTTTTTGGAGGGAGTATTTTTCTTGTATTACATGCTGTACTTCTATTTAATCATTAAAATCTATTTGTACAGTTATATATTTCACATCCCCCTAAAATTGTTTATCTATAGGGAGGTACTGACTTTTTACCACACCTAGTAACTAATCTTATGAAACTGTTGCTCATGCGACTTTATGAGCATTACTTACTGCCAGAAGCGCTATGCATGCTCAAGCATGTCCTGATTTAGACATGCACTGTAAAAAAAAAAAAAAAAAAACTGTACCTCTAAGTTGAATGGAATGTTGTAGCATCAACAAAGATGTTTATGTAGAAACATGATGTGAAACATTGCAGAAATCAGGTTCAGCGTTCAACAACAAGAATGTGTTTTCTATTTCTCAATCCCCCATTAAGCCAAACACACTTGAGTATATGTTAATGGTAATGTTTGTTTGCATAGTGTGACAATGGGAGCAATGTTTCTCAACATACTACACGTAATAGCCTTTAACTTTAAAATGTCTGTGTTTGTTGAGGCAGGTGAACCAACCTCCAGGTGCATGACGTCTCCGCTTCTTTGCATCTTACAAGTTTCTGTTTATGTTATGTTTGAATCTCATTTGTTTGCCACAACTAGCCTAACAACACAAAAGCTTTGTGTTATGAGAAATCTATACATTGCAGTGCTTTGTTTTTAAATGTCACCTTTGGTTTTGTGCTGTATGAAATATAAGAAAGTTACCTCCAAATGTTGGTATTTGTGCACCATAGCAAAATTTGACCACCATTTCTAAAGACAAACCTGTTTCTAAGATCCAATGTTGTTGGTTCATACAGGGAAGTAGAAATAACGACTATGTGACAGTTGGGTTGCCATTATTTCACATTCACTGTCTTCATTTCCATTACGTCCTGCTTTCTCCGTACTAACATGTAAACATTTGAATCAAATTGAATCCATTGAATCAAAAGGTCCTCTCACCAGGTCCAAAGTGGTTCTCTCCAGAATATCCACCATTTTTTCCAGTTTAGTGCTTGAGGTGAAAATAAAGTCATCATCCACCCAAAGGACATATTTGGTTTCTACCTGAGAGACTGCCAGATTACGCCCAGCAAACCAGCCCTGTAATGATGAGCAGACAGCACTGTAAACAAACTATTTCTCCTGAGAAGAAAACATAGTAGCTCAAAAAGTACATGCTGAGTTCATATGTAATGCCATCCATACCTTGCCAAAGGGCATAATATAATGTTCGATGTAGGGTCCAGATACAGGTTTAGGATCCTTGGTGTCATCAGCTATAACAATAGTTATAGTGGGGTAGAACTGTCGAATACTGTTGATCAAATCCTGAAGTTTATCATAGCGTATAAATGTTTTTGTAGCAATGGTGACCAGAGTGTTTACATTGTATTCTGTGGGAAGGACAATGTCAAAACATGAGTATTGTGAAATTCTAATATTCTTATAAATGTAGTTGAATAAAAATGTATAATTATTTTATATATAATGGTTTTACCTTTCCTGGGTCCAGGATTAAAGAATTTAGGTATTGGTGGATGTTTGATCTTAATGGTAAAGATGGCCTGGAAAATACCTGATTTAAATTGTACTGCCATGGACAAAGGAATAGGGTTATAGAATTTAAAAAGACACAAAAAATACTAAATGTGCATTTCGGCATAAATAAAAGCTAAATGACATATATTTTCAGTAAGTGTATCAGTTTATCAATAGTTTATAACTTTATATAATGTGTAATCTCCGAAGTTTTGACAGGTTTCTACTTTTCTGAGTCTTTCAGTTGAAATAGCTTCTTGATGATCCTGCCTTACTCACTGAATTGTTTGCTTTGTATGTTTTAATCCAGTATTATTATACTGTGAATGGCTTTATCATCTGTCATTACCACATCATGACAGGGACATTGTGTCAATATTTACCCTCATTTCAAAACTGTTTGAATTTGTTTAATTTTGTGGAACACAATATATTTGTGTATATATTTCTAATCTCCAAAGTTTAGTTTTTTTGTTGAAATGTACCATGTCTTGATCTTGGTAATCTTGTCTTATTTGTTGAGTTGAGTACTTTTGATTGTTATAGTTGGCTCCATCCTCTGTGTCATTACAACATAATCATCTGGCAAGATAATGGATATTTGACTTGACCAAATCCTGCAGTTCTACTGAACAGTCATAAAGGCAATCATGAAGCTGTTTGCTCAGGTAATTGTAGATGGAGCAGAGAGCATGTGTCTGAGAGCAATCTCTTTATTTAGTCAAGCCAATGAGATCATCATTGTTGTTGTTTGCATAACATACATTTGCATTCATTATACCTAACTGCCGATGTTCTATTTTTAATTATAGCTCCATTAAAGAACTGGGGTCTCACCTGCATCTGCTGTGTTGGGATGGAACAGTGTGTTTGTGTAGGTAACAAACTCAAGCTGTCGGTTTAATGCGGCGAGAGACTGGCTCATAAAACTAATATGCATCTCTCCTTCCCCGTTGACTTGCACTCCATCCACCAGCGCTGCAGTATTGAATGTTCCCATTGTAGCACTCAGTTCCACCTGCAAATGATATTGTGTGAAATACAGATCTCTGGGCCACAATAGGGCCAAAATGACTCAGCTATGTAGCTTTATTTGAATCATATTTCTATTAATTGGATAGTTCAGTGCAAAAATAATTATAATTGTGTAAAAATGTACCCTAATTTCAAACCTGTATGCTGTTATTTTATTGCATGGAACACAATAGAAGAATCAAGAAGAATTCTTTACAAATCTTTATGTGGTTCCATACAAGAATTTAGTGACCATGGGCTTGCAAAATCCATAAAAAGTAGTCAAAACTCATTTTCATTTCAACTCGAATTATTTACACGATAGGTTTGTATGAGAAACAGAACCAAATGGAAGTTATCCGTTATCTTTCTTACCAAACATAGTACATATAGCAACTCTGATGATGTGACGGTTGTTCATAAGACATATGAGAATCTTTGAAGGTATCGAGATCGAAACTGAACACAAATTAATTATGAATTATGTAGGTTATATAGAACAATTTTCAGTTTCCTTTTTGTAGCTTGACAGCCCATGGTCACCATTATGAGTATTGGCTCTTCTACTACAGGGAAAACAATGAATACAGATTTGGAATGACATGAGGGTGAGTAAAAAAAGTACAAAATTATTGTTATTATTATTACCATTTATGAAGCATACAGAATAAGAATGGACTTACCAGATAATAATCCATTTTGTGCATTTGGTTCAGACTCAAACCTTGAGAACACAATAACAATGATTTAATGTGCAGTCTTGTGCTTTAACTTAAGCATAAAGATAAAGATTGGTGACAAAAACAGCTTATTATAATATTATAATCGCTAGCATGTACAAGACGTGTATATTAAAATTATAATTTAATGTATTAATTTTTATAAATTAATTTTATACAAATTATTAATTTTTTTAATTAATTTTAATTTGTATAAAATTAATGTATAATTTGTATTTGTTTCCTGTAGATTGGAAATTATGTTCTCGGGTAATTTTGTTCAAGACAGATACTAAGTCTTCCGCATCTCTGATTGTAAATGACACATCAAAAAATACAAGTAAAATCAGTTATACCAGGAATCAGAATGGTGCTTGTTGGTCTGACTTCCACACCCTGCGTAGGATACTGAAGAGGGTTGTTGGCTTCGGCTAAGATAAGGGAGTCTGCCGCTGAATACGTCCTGAATAGAGAAAACACTACTAATTTAACAGTTAAGGCCACTAGTGATGTTGGGATCCTACTTAAAGGAATAGTTCACACAAAATGAAAATAAATACTATAATTATTTATTAATGTGGTTCCAAATCTAGTTGAACAATAAAGATATTTAGAATTGTATTTAATCTTAAAATTCATTGGCATCCATTCGCTTAAAAGCCATATTCAAAATATCTTATTTTGTGTTCTACAGAAGTAAGAACATCATACTGGTTTTGAATGACATGAGAGTGAGTAAAGCATGACATAATCTGCATATTTGAGTGAACTCTCCCTTTAAATAGGTAAATGGAGAACACAAGAAAGATAAACACACAACACATTGGTATCTTTTTACATTATTATGCCTAAAGAAAAAAAAAGAAAAAAAAATTGAAAACTGAATATGGTGAAATTATGCACCACCTCTTATGGAAACTGCGATACTCTTTATTTCTGTATTCCTTTGCTTTTTGCAGGTCTGAATCTTGGAAGGATGCATGTAGCTGTGTAGCTGATACTTCAGGGAACAGCAGGTGAGCGAATGGGAAATTAATTCCTGGTTTGTCACCTTCACAAACACACCCATTCGTAGCAAGTATCCTGGTAAACAGTAAAAACAAAAAAAACCATATTTGAATGGGCTAAAGTTCAGGCAATAAACATGTCATTCATTCCAAGCATTAACAATTGTTTTTTTGTTTATTTACAGCGTCACTGAATCCCAAAATACATCTGCAATTTATCCTGATCAGGAAGTTGTACTGTATGTAAGTCTCTACTCACTTTGACATGTCATCTTTGATTTGGTAAGGAATGTGGTCATTTCCACGGTCCATTTTTTGTAGACTTCCCTCCATTAGCACTTTTAAAGAGTCTGCTCCTTGTGCCACATCAATCGTTGTAATATTGAATGAGTTCCATTGGTAAACGAGCATGGCTGTGAGCGGCAAGACCACCAGCAAAGCCACCGCTGCTTTCTTGCTTGCGACACGCATAATTACCTAAAGCACGAAAAACAGGACAGGTAGAGACCTTTTTAAAACATACACATTATCTTCAGGACAAGGTTCCATTCTTCCATTCTGATCAGTACAGAATTCTGCTTATATCAATGCAGACGATTAATTCCAACCAACCAACTGCAGAGTCAGTTAAAACACAAAGCAAGGACCTAATTTTCTTACATTTGTATTAAAACTGGCAGCTTAAGCTCAAAAAGACATGTTACAGCGCTTCTGCTGACCAAGCTCAAATCCATCGATCAATTTTCTGTATCAAAACTCAAATCTATAAATAAATATAAATATACATTTAAAGCATATTCACATTTAGTTTTTTTAAGCTTAAATGAAATGAATTGCCAGCCTTGCCTCAGTTTGTTTTTATTTTTTTTGTCAATTAAAACCTACTGTACTCTGCAACTGCGCCCTTGCCTCTGTTCTTGCACCCTCACCTAAAACACTGCTGTAGTTTGTGCTGAAGCGTCAGTTAGTGAATGATTTAGAGGTGTTTTCATTCTGCCTCTGGACAGTGTAAACAATGGTTCACTATCTGGCTGCCTAGAAACAACAGACCTAATGTGTTTTTATATCAAGTGATAGCAAGTGTTTCATCTTTCAACTATGATGACTGCATTAAAAGCAGGTATTGGAACACATTTAATAATTAAACACAGGAAGTAAACCAAACTGCCAAATGTCAACTACCAACCAACTGCTACTTTCTCACTACCAGAGAGATGCCAAATAATAATTATAGTTTTTTCAACCATACCTAAACAATCTAGAGTTAAAGTTAAACATTCTTTTACAAAGATTTTCTTTTTTTATACCAGTGCGGTCTGCATCAGTTTATATCACGGTTCGCAAATTCATTGTCTCCTAGTTACTGCCTGTGTATGTATGCGAGGTGAGTGTGGGAGGCGTGGTCACTGATCACCGCCACCGTCATCATCACCCACACCTGATCCATATTTCCTCTGCCTATTTAGTTCACCTCTCACCACATCCTTGTTGTCGAGTCGTTGTCTTGCTTGTGTTCCCTCGTCGATCTCGTCTACATTCCTGCATTCCTGTGTCCAAGTGTCTGCTCGTCAGCATGTCTCTGTGTTCCTGGTTCCAGTGTTCCGTGTTCACTTCCACGCCGCGCACCTTGGGGATTACACGGCATCACGCCTTCAATCACCTGCCCATTGAGTACCTGCGCCGACTGCCTTTCCTGGACAATACTGAGTTTTCATCCACTTTCAATAAACTATCTTTTGCAATTGAATCTAGTCTCTACTCGTTCCTGTCAGAACGACTCGACCATCTCTCTCATGGATTCAGCAAATGCTCCCGAGTGGCAGGAATTCGTCTCCAGCAACATGGCGCCTAGACAGGCAGGTGGAGCAAATGCTGGCCACTGGGCGCGCCGTTCAAACATTAGCGGCGCAGGTATCCGAGCTCACCAGCAGATTCCAACAGCTGCTTGTTCCCGCTGCTCCAGCCCCGCCGCCTGTTCCCCCCACCATCAGCCATCCTGCGGGGCAGTCTGAACCTCATCTTCCACCACCAGAACGTTATGCCGGTGAACCGGACTTCAGCAGAGTCTTCATCACGAAGAATCCTTCTCGGAGGAAATGAAGAGGGTATTCGATCGGTCTGCGGTCGGCCGCGAGGCAGCCCGGAAGTTATCCGACATCAAGCAGGGAGACCGGTCGGTCTCCGAGTACTCTATTGAGTTTCGTATGCTCACGGCCAACTGCAAGTGGAACGAGGAGGCGCAGTGAGACAGGTTCCTGACTGTGTCCAATGTAAAATATACACCCTGGACCTACCCCACAACTCAACGGCCTCATCGAGCTGGCTCTTCGGGCGGACGCTCGGTTGGAGCCCAGCCAGTTTCACCCCACCTCACGACCTATTCCACTCAACATCCTGGTACGGTCTGCCCCACGTCTGATCATGAACCCATGCAGGTCAGTCGAGCTCGGCTTCAAGGCGGAGAAATGTGTTTTTCATGCACAGTCTGTTCCTTTCTTAGGGTATATCATCTCGTCGGAGGGAGTGCGCATGGATCCGACAAGGTTAAGGCTATGGAAGAGTGGCCAACCCCGGACTCTCGCAAGGCCCTGTTGAGGTTCCTGGGGTTTGCCAACTTTTACCGATGTTTCATCCGCAACTTCAGCCAACTAGATGCTCCTCTGACAGCCTTGACCTCTCTCAGAACTACGTTCAGGTGGTGCAACGATTTCATACCCTTACCCAAGTTACCTTCTGCTAAGGAGACAGCGGCGTCTGTCATTGAACACGTCTTTCGCATTCATGGCCTCCCGACGGACGTGGTCTCTGACAGAGGGCCCCAATTTATATCCAAATTCTGGAAAGAGTTTTGCAAATTACTGGGTGCGAGTGTGAGTCTTTGGGTTTCCATCTCCAGAGCAACGGCCAGACCGAACGAGCCAATCGGTGTACTGTCACAGAATCCCTCTTCCTGGAGTCAACAACTCCCCAACTCGTTACCAGTATCATCCACGGGCCTTTCGCCGTTTGAGTGTAGTCTAGGGTCCACCTATCTTTCCCAGTCTGAAATCCGAAGTCGCAGTCCCCTCCGCTCACGCATTCATCCAGAGGTGTCATCGCACGTGGAGTAGAGCCCGTGAGACTCTGCTACAAGTTGGAGCGCGCACCAAGGTCCAAGCCGATCGCCACTGGTTGAAGCCTCCCGTCTACGTCGTGGGTCAAAAAGTGTGGCTTTCTTCCAAAGATATTCCTCTCTGCTCCGTGTGTAATAAACTTGCTCCTAAATTCATTGGCCCATTCCTTGTCACCAAGATCATTAGTCCGGTGACAATCCGCCTCAAATTACCTCCCGCGTACGGGAGGATTCATGCCGCCTTTCATGTCTCCAAAATAAAGCCTGTTATTCGTTATTCTCACATTAATCCGCCCACCCCGGTTCCCCCACCGCAGCGTCTCGTAGATGGGGAACCAACTTATTCAGTAAACCGTATTCTGGATTCAAGAAGGAGGGGACGTGGATTCCAGTACTTGGTGGACTGGGAAGAGTATGGCCCAGAGGAGAGAAGTTGGGTACCTACTAGGGACATACTGGATCACAGTTTAGTGTTATATAGGTTTTTCTAAATTATTGAGGATATTTTTTAATAGTGAGATCATTTTACCCTTCACAGATACAACCAAAACCATGCACACACATTTAAATCATAAGTTTTAGAAACAAATTCCAAATGTATCAAATTTGAGGGGGAGGAATCAAAATCATGTACATTTTGATGTACAAAATCTAACGTTTGTACTGAAAACAGAAAATACATTACATGTATAAAAACTCTTCATACTTCCCGTGACCCACTTTCAACATGGCCCAGAAGTTAATTTCACAATCAAAATTAATACCACAAAAACACTTCATATATTGTGTATTCACATGAATGAATGTGCATTCATTCTTCAATGTCACCCAACAAATACACATTGTCATTCACAAAAGAATGATCTAAAAACACTAACTACAGGAATAATTGTAGTGTTTTTCTTTTGTAAAATGTCTTTACTCTCTCTCTCTCTCTCTCTCTCTATATATATATATATATATATATATATATATTAGAGTTGAGCCGGATACTCGGCTGAAACGAGTATCCGGTACGGATAATGCACTTTTACCGAGTACGAGTATCATACGAGTAATACGAGTCATTATCTGTGCTCGGATTGAATACAAATCCTCATTGGGCAGCTGACTGTCTGCGTGCAAATTTGCTGCGTCCCGCGGCTCCGCCCTGCTCATTCACACACAGAACGCCCAGTCCGAGTACAGATACAGATACAGATACAGATACAGATACAGTTCCCTTTCAAGGGAACTCGCGCTGCGTCTTTCGATCGCTTTGGGGAATACTTGGACAATGCCTCGCGAAGCACAATATGTAAACTTCCGTCGACCGAGTGTGAGTGACGGTCGCAGGTCGGTGACGTCACGAACCAGGTCATAAAGGGGCGACAGAACCCAGAGGCAGTAGCTTGTTTTGTCTTCGCAAGCACAAGTGTGAGAGTGTGTTGTGTTGTCGCGCTGGTTGTTTGAGTTCCCTAGACTAGTTTAAAAGAAAAGGGCTCTCCAAATTCCAAATGGCGAATCAAACATCTGTGTAGTGCGCGTATTCCTGCCTTCACTACATTTCGGGTGGGAACGCGCACTTACTATGTGTGTGCGTGGGAGCAGAGCATGCATACAGATGCTCCGCTCCCGCCTGGCGGTCTTTGACACTGAGTCCGTCCAGGCTCGGCTCGCGCTGCCCAGGGCTCAAGTCCCGCTGTAGTCAAGGATATGCGGTGATATGGGTCCTGGGATTCGCGAATGGATCAGACGGCGGGGTGTGAGACGAGCCCTGCTCTATCTCAGCCCTTTCCCGGCAGATCCAGTGCCCGTGCAGCCCGAGGGCTGTTACATATAGCACAGACACTGCAATGATCTATCTCTGAGGAGTTTTGACATTGTCAGCATTTAATGATGAGAGAATATTCGCCACTTTTCTCTCCAGTATGAGGAGTTTTTCGAGGAAGTGACTCGCGCCATGTTGACTATTTATTGCCGGCAAAGAAGCGTTCCTCCTAAGAAAATAAATAATTAGATGAACGCGTCCTGTTAGCGCGAGTCACCCCCCGTGATATATAAAATGATCGATCCTGAGACTGAGGAGGCGCTTGCGAGCTACCTCTCTCAATCAGTATTGATGCAAAAAAAAAAAAAAACCCTACACTGCTCTATAAACCCGTGAGAATTATTTCTACTCTCCTGGGCAGTCGAGCATATAAGATTCAAGAATTTTATTTTCACATACAGTTACATACAATATACAGCTGTCAGTGAAATGTAAACAGGGTTATTGGGGGACCTCGATGAGAGCATACATATATATATTTCATTATATAAATCTATCCTTATATGTGTGTATATAAAATATATATATATATATATATATATATATATTATATTTATAAATGAGGCATCTGCGGCTCAAACCTTTAAAGATAAGGAAATAAGTTCCTACTGGACGCCTCTCTCTCGTCTTCTGGGCTTTTTCGGCGACACAGTTGAGACGGTCGTCGATAAGTTCTAGGAGGCTGCTAGCAGCAGGTGGCGTTCAGTGTGCTGCTGCCTCGTTGCTCTGAAATTAGGGGCTGTGAGCCAGCCACAGCCCCAGAGCTCCTCACAATGGGCCGCTCTGAGGCACAGCGTCGCAACCCGCTAACCCCTCCAGAAACCCGGGGGGTCGGGCCGGCACTCCCAGCCTCAACCCTCTGGCAAGAGGACGGATCTGAGGACCGTCATCCTCGCCAAGAACATCAAAAGAGGCTACATCAAAGAGGTCCTGGCGCTACGGTGCCAGACCTCGCACAGGCGTCCCTCCTCAGCTGCCACCCGTGAGTCTGGTTGCTCTGAGGAGATCGCCCCCTCCAAGGAGGGTCCTAGAGCATTCACTCCAGGCGTACCCCTGAAAACCGGGCCCTGGAGCGTCTGCCACTCAAGCACCAGAGGCCAGCCTTGAGAGGCTGGTTCCCTCATTAGAATTTCTGGTCGCATCTCATGCCTACCAGAAGTTTCTCATTGGGTCCTGCAATATATATATATATATATATATACATATTATTTTCTTTTAGCAGGGTTCTACCCACCGTGGTGGACCCTGAGCAGGCTCTGGTCACGGAACAGGAAGTAGACACTCTGTTGAGGCAAGGGGCCATAAAATATGTACCCCCCTCGGACAGAAAGTCAGGCTTACAGTCATTACTTCATCGTTCCCAAGAGGGATGGAGGATTGCGGCCCATCCTAAATTTGCGCCTTCTAAATCACGTCATCAATTTTGACTTTGAACTAGATCGTGACAGATCAGGTCCGAGGACTGGTCTGTCAAATCGACCTGAAGGGCGCATATTTTCATTCCATCCTTCCACAACACAGGAAGTACGTCAGGTTCGCCTTTGGGGGGAAGGCTTACCAATATCGAGTGCTTCCATTTGGCCTAGCTCTTTCACCTCGCACGTTCATCATATGCATGGTTGCAGCGCTAACCCCGCTGCACCTCTAATGAATCAGAGTTCTCGATTATACTGACGACTGGTTTTTCTACCCAGTCGCTACAGCTAGAGGTTCAACATTGAGATGTTGTTCCCGCGCTCTTTAATGTGTTGGGGTTGAGGCTAAACGCAAAGACGAGTGTGCTCTCTCCTCTCCAGAGGACCACCTTCCTCGGCGTTGTTGGGTTTCGGTTATGATGTCTGCACGGTTTTTCCCCGTGCGCATCGTTTCCGTCCTGTTAGCCGTCAAAGAGTTTAACTAGGCCAGCCACTCACTGTAAAGCACTTCCAACGAGTGCTGGTTCTCAGACAGCAGCTTCCTGCGTTACCCCACTCGGGCTGCTGTACGAGGTCGTTACAGTGGTGGCTCAGAACCAGAGGGTTTTCCCCGAGGGGCAACCCTTTCCGCACCATCAAGGTCACGCGGCGAGGCTTACGTGCCTTAGATGTGTGGAAGGAATCCTGGTTTCTGTCTCAT
Source organism: Rhodeus uyekii (assembly GCA_037043235.1). Lineage (NCBI taxonomy): Eukaryota > Metazoa > Chordata > Actinopteri > Cypriniformes > Acheilognathidae > Rhodeus > Rhodeus uyekii. The sequence goes on from JAWRVZ010000027.1 coordinate 794,649, forward strand.
GGACCCGTATTGAGAGCTCCTTGTCGACGCGTATTGCTATCGACAGATGTATCTCTTACGGGCTGGGGAGCAGTCTTGAGAGACTGCGCCGCCCAAGGTCATGAGTACCTGTATTGGGAGCTCCTTGTCGACGCGTAATGCTATCGTCGGATGCGTCCCTTACGGGCTGGGGAGCGGCCTTGAGAGACCGCTCCACCGAAGGTCATGAGCACCAGTTATCCTGGCACATAATCCTGCTAGAGATGATGGTTGCTTGGAGGGCGCTTTAGGCGATCCTCCCAGACCTTAGGGGCCATCATGTGGTTGCTCAGACCGACGGCACCACTGTGGTCTCCTATATAAATCATCAGGGAGGTTTATGCTCGCGACCATTATAAAACTGGCGCGGCAGATCCTCCTTTGGTCCTAAGGGAGACTGCTCCATCTACGGGCAGTTCACATCCCTAGGACCTAGAATGTGGGAGCAGACGTCCTGTCGAGGCAGGGGCCGAGGCCCGGGGTTTGGAGGCTCCACCCCTAGGTGGTGGAGCAGATTTGGTTGAGATTCGGCCGAGCACAATTAGACCTGTTCGCGTCCGAGGAATCGACTCATTGCCCTCTGTGGTTTTCACTCTTGCACCCAGCCCTGCTCGGGCCGGGTGCCATGGTTCAGACATGGCCGAGGCTATGTCTGTACGCCTTTTCCCCGATTGCTCTGCTCCTGGGAGTTCTGGAGAGAGTTCGTCGAGACAAGGTCCGTCTCACACTATTTGCTCCATGTTGTCCGGGCAGAGTGTGTTTTGCGGATCTTGTGTCCCTTCTGGACTGAGCCCCCCGGGAGATCCCAGGGAGGATTTTCTGTCCCAGGCAGCGGGCTTGATGCGTCTCCCCTGCCCAGAACTGTGGAAACTGTGGGCTTGGCCTCTGAGGAGGCCCAGCTCATAGAGTCTGGTCTGTCAACTGAGGTTGTTGAGACCATCCTCCACTCCAGAGCTCCCTCCACGAGGAAGCTGTATGCCCTGAAGTGGAGACTCTTCACTTCTTGGTGTAGCGAAAAGCAGGTGAACCCAGTTACCTGTCACGTTGGCAAAGTGCTGGAGTTCCTGCAGGATAAATTCACTGCAGGGCTGTCCCCGTCCACCCTGAAGGTCTACGTGGCTGCTTACCACGTACCTCTGGGTGGCATGTCCATTGGCAGGGACCCCCTCGTCACACGCTTCCTCCGTGGTACTATTAGGCTGAGGCTTGCAGTACAGACCAAGGTTCCTACCTGGGACTTATCCCTGGTACTCCAGGGGTTGTCCCAGGCACCTTTGAACCTTTGGATGAGGTTCCCCTAAAGTTCCTCACTTTAAAGACATTATTCTTATTAGCTATAACATCGCTAAAAAGAGTTGGGGATCTACAGGTGCTCTCTGTAGCTCCCTCTTGCCTTGAGTTTGCGCCTGGGATGGTGAAAGCCTTCCTTCATCCCAGACCAGGCTACATGCTCAAAGTGCCCACTCATGTGGTCAGGTCTATTGTACTGCAGGCCTTCTGCCTTCCCCCCTTTTGGTGACCAGGACCAGGAATTTAAAAACAAGGTCTGTCCAGTGTGAGCACTGGACACTTATGTCCACAGGTCTGCCCTTGGCGTAAGTCAGACCAGGTGTTTGTTTGCTTTGGGACCCCTAGTGGGGCCCCAGCATCCAAACCTACTTTAAGCAGGTGGATAGTTGAGGCTATCACCCTGGCTTACGAGTCGGCCGGATCCCCTTCGCCTCTAAGGGTCCGTGCCCACTCCTCTAGGAGCGAGGCTGCCTCTAAGGCCCTTATATCAAGTGTGTCTTTTATCTGATGTTTGTGATGCGGCGGGGTGGTCTTCCCCCGCATACCTTTCTGAGGTTTTACCAGCTTGACCTCAACTCCGCTCCGGGAACACGGGTCCTCTCGTAGTGAGCTACGAGACACTCGTCGGCCTTCGTCACTGAGGTGGCGTTGGTATATCGTTCCCCAAAGCGATCGAAAGACGCAGCGCGAGTTCCCTTGAAAGGGAACGTCTCAGGTTACGTATGTAACCATAGTTCCCTGAGAGGGAACGAGACGCTGCGTCTTTGGCCTCAGCTCCTTGCGCCTTCCGGGCTTGCTCAGACACCTCTAAGCTACTGCCTCTGGGTTCTGTCGCCCCTTTATGACCTGGTTCGTGACGTCACCGACCTGCGACCGTCACTCACACTCGGTCGACGGAAGTTTACATATTGTGCTTCGCGAGGCATTGTCCAAGTATTCCCCAAAGCGATCGAAAGACGCAGCGTCTCGTTCCCTCTCAGGGAACTATGGTTACATACGTAACCTGAGACGATAACAGATACAGATAATTCATATGGTTAACAGATACAGATACAGATACAGATAATGCTGTACTCGCTCATCCCTAATATATATATATATATATATATATATATATATATATATATACTGTATGTAGACTAAAACCTTGAGCAAGAAAATTTTATTTGTTTAAAGGTGACAGATTTTTTATGTGGTTTTTCAGTGAGAGATGAGTGGACAGGAGGTAGGCTACTACATAGTCATAATCAGGCCAATATAAATGATATTAGGCTTTTACTCTAAACATCAACTATATGTTCGTTTGAACACCGAATTAAAATGAAAGTGATAATGTACTGAGTAGCTTAATTCTAACGAACAACACGCTCTTCCGTAATGTAGATGAATAGTTTTATACAAAGCACCTCTCTTTTTTATTACTTCGATCAAATATTCGACAGTCTAATGTAGTTTATGGACATTAATGAAACGTTTATATAGGCAGATCTTCATTTAGTCAGACGTTGAGAACAACAACAAGAAATAGGACAAATAAGTTAAAAGATTTTAAACTTAGAAAATATTTTTTTATATATATATGACATATGTTTTCTTATTAAACAGACCTCATTGTAACAGGTACGAAATATTACAATTACCATTTTCTTTTGACCACCTTCACGTCGAGTTTCATTTAAGGTTTCACCCAAAAATGGGGTTAATTCCTACTTCGATTTAATTTCGACTTTTAGTGGCTTAGAGTGAATGAAGGTTTGAAACTCGACCACCTTTAAAGCATTTAGCATACACTGAAAGACGTACAGTAAATTAATCATTTAGACGAGACAGAAAAACTTTATACTTACGCAAATTCAGTAGTTTGAGTAAACCGGATATAACAGAAGAGAAGAGGCGACAAAACACCCCCTCAAGATTCATGCAATTGACTGTTATCACGCAATGACATTATACGGAAAAAAAAACGCAATACAGAAAATGTGCGAACAGACAGCTCGTGCAGCAGCGACCTATTCAAAACACGGGAAGCACAACTTAATAAGATTGTACATTATTCCAGGATACGTTGAGCAGTCAGCCTCTCTCCCTCTCATCTTGAACCGTGTGAACGCAGAAAGATCTCTGTTATTCTGTTTGTTTCCTAATGTTGGTTAAAAGAAAAGGTTTACCTACTACGACTTTTTGTTCATCTCTATTTCTGCTAATGTCGCAGAATTCTGAGGAAACCAATTCAGAATTGCGTAATAGTTTAAAAGGAGGAAGCATTATGGCAAAATGACCTCCTACCACATCTGATCTTTATAGAACATATCTTCAGACCAAATTAATCATATGATTTATAATAATGTGTTAACTATGTACTGTATTTGTAGCTAAATTCGAAATGTAATTTGATTAAATTGACTGAAATCAAATGTTTCATTAAGACAAGCAAAAGTACCATGGTAGAAGTGAAGGGAGGTTTCAGCAAGGGGAGGTTGCAACATGATTTACTCCTCCAATCAAGAATGAGCTACAGTGATTATATTTATACTACACATGTTCAAATCCTGGAAGAAAACCCCACCATTCCTTAAGTTAAACAAGTAGTTTTTGCATTTATTTTATGATCAGATTCATGTTTTTTTTTTTGCTTGAAACATTGTAAAGTCATATTTTAATGTGTTTTCTTAGCTTCTAACAGGCATAGCTAGCATGTGTCAAAGCGATTGCGTCAAGCTGACATAGCATGGCTGTCAGTGTAGTGATAGTTGCAACCACCCCAACATACTGTCACAACTGTCCCTGCACACAAAAACGATGTAAAAGCTTGTCATAACAAAATAAAATTGTAATATTATTAATAAAGTACCCCTTTCAAGAGTCAGATATCGCCCCCTTTTTAGATAAATAGCTTTTCTAAAATCAGGATAGGCCACGATGAAGTCCACATTTACATTTATGCATTTGGCAGACGCTTTTATCCAAAGCAACTTACCTTGCATTCAAGATATGCATTGACATTCTAATCATTCCAATCAATTGCTTTCCCTGGGAATCAAACCCATGACCTTGGCATTGTAAAAACCAATGCTCTACTGATTGAGCTATAGGAAAGCTATAGCTTAATAACATTTGATCTGAAAACACAAAAGATAGTGGTTTCCCTCATGATCTGATGGTTTTAGGAACCATACTGAAAAATAAAGGAAGAACAATGAAGTCTGTGGCAGAGGACTTTGAAAGAAAGAGAAGTTATGCACCCATGGTACAGGCAGTGTACTTTACTCACATTGGTGTCTTTACTGATCAACAGTCTTAGCACCAAAGAGGTAAGTATGAGGAAGGTATATAAACAAAGAGTGTATAAATAAAAGAAAGTGCTAAAAGAGTGTGTGTGAAGGAAGTAAAACAAGAAAGACTGGTAGGGAGAATGAGAAAGATTTAAATAAAAAAGGTGTTTTTCAGGTTTGTCAATTTGCCTTCCAGCTGGCTGTGACTTATTCACTATAATTACCCTGAAGTCTGGTCATTAATCTGTAAAATAAAATAGTAAAGAAATCGCCAAAATGATTTAAATCATAATTGTATTATATTTTAATGAATGTTGCAACTTCCCCTGACTTTGCAGCCGTCCCCTCATGGGATTAGTTACAACATTTGACTTTGTCTATTAAAGTATAAACTGTATAATATGTAACACATGTTACAGCAGCGTGGGTGGGTAGCTAACGGATATGGGTTTAATGTATTAAAATGTTGTCTTTCCAATACAAACAGTCTCTGAGTAACCAAAGGAAGTGCAAAAAAGTGTTTATTAGTTAATACTACAATTTTGTTCTGGAGCCAAACCAGTCTGACCAGGTGCATGAGTTGGTATCATTGACCGTCATTATGGGAATACTAGTGGAGTTTGAGTGGATGGAGTGGAGTGGAGCCTCGTCCAGTCAATAAAGGCGAGTGTGAATGAGCTTGACCATGAGCCTATGAAAATATTTCAGGATATGGAGGATCATAGCACCGAGCCTGTTTAGTCACCTAGCACCGAGTTATTGGTTTCTGTGTTCCCTCATCCTCTGCCTATACTGAGCCAGCTAAGAGAGTCATTTCTGAAATATCTGACTGTTATGTGTCAACCAAAAGGGTCATTCCTGAAATGTCTGATTGTTCCACGTTGGACAAGCAGGCATTCCTGAGATTTCCATCTGTCCTCTATCAGCCTGGAGGGCCATTTGTGAAACCCCTGCCCAGTCCTTCAGCACTGCCTACACTGCCTCTCATCAGCCCTTTGTTTCTACCTCAAGCTGATTGTTTTCCAGCTCAGCTCTAGACCGTCGACCCATTTGCTCCGCCTAGAACCCTGTCATTCCACCTAGGCCTGTTGACCAGTCGACTCCACCTCCTCATCCTCAGGTCTACCTGGGATCATTGTCTCTATGGCTCCATCAAGCTTCCTTGACCCTCTGGCTCCACATTGGTCAGTTGTCGCTTTGCCTGCACTACAGACTTCTGGACCTTCAGCTGTGCTTTGTGCTTCAACCCCTTTGGCTCCGTCGGGCTCTGCCTTTTTTCTGGCTCCACCACAGTCCTCAAGCGCCCCCGGCTCTGTTCTTCTCGGCATTGTTTACCTCATCTACTCATCCCCATGGTTCTGCCTGGGTCTCAAGGACCTTCAGTGTTACCCGGAGTCTTCAGCTCTGCCTGAGTCTCCATCACCATCGGTCTTGTCTCGGTCATTCCCCTGGTTCCATCTGTGAAGCCTCCGCAATGACTCCTCCCTTCCTCAACTCCACCATGGGGTTTTATCCTGGGGTTCCTACTGGAGATTCCAACCTGGATCCTCTCATCTTCATCTCCATCCTGGTATCTCCTCTTGTTTGCCTTGCATTTGTTCTCCCCCGCGCGTGCCCTATGCCCACCTCTTAAGCTCCCTCCCGCCCCCTTTGTTTCTATGTTTTGTCATCGTTTGATTAATTTGCACACCTGTTGTTTGATAAATTGATTGGTTTGTTTGTTCTATTTAAGCCATGTGATTATTTCAGTTCATTGTCAGTTCACATTATTGTTATGTTTTCCATGAGTGTTTTGGTTTGAGGTTTATCAATAAATCTGATAGTGCTGCATTTGGGTCCTGCTCAAATATGTCACAAAAATTTAATGCAATTGTATCTACATTGTACAATAAGATTTATTAAGACAGGTTTGGCCTCAACATGGAAAAACAAGACAAAAAGTCAGAATTGTGAGATGTAAACTAAAATAAAAATAAAGAATTGTAACCCTAAGTCCAAACCTCAGAGTATATGGTGTAAGATCACTTTCAAAAAGATGTATGCACAACTTTAAGCATTCATATTCGTATTTTTAAACATTTGTGCGTAAATTAACTTAGTCACGCAAAATTACGTTTTCATACACGTGAGTCAATAAAATTACATTTGTGTTTTTATGTGAGTGTGACTCTAGAAGCCATGACTGTAAACATTCACGAGTACAACTCTGATTTCTACGACTACGAATTCTTCACTATGAACACAAATTCAAGTTTGTGGGTACGAGTAAAGAACAGTTGAAATGACGTCACTGCCGTCCCAGGGCAGGTAATCGAACCTCGATTCCATCTAACGCGCATGCGTCAAAGGTGAAAGATGGCTAACAACAGACCTGAGGCTGCCAACCTAGGCTCAGCATCACAGGTAAAATAAATAACGTGTTTATTCAACATTTTTTTATACGATTTTACTATTTTGATAGCACTTTATAATGATATACATTTCTGCAACTCATAGACGTTATTGCTTTTGCTTGCAACCTATTTACTCGCTGTTAACTAGTGCTAGACGACGTTAGCGTTGATGAAGTGCTCTGTGTTAAAGTAACGTTATAGTTAGTGATGTTAGAACTAAACTGCTCTGTTATCATATGTTTAGCAATGTCGACCAAATCAGTAATGACAACTGAGCCAGATATATGAGTTAACGTCAACCAGCAAGTCATTGGAATGTCAATGAGCATAATGTGCTAATACAAACTTTTGACTCATGAACTTTTTCCAGGACTACCTTCAGGAAATTGAGGATTCTGGTGTGTTTTAGCCAATATTGAATAATATAGAAGTAGTAAGCTTTTCTTCTGCTGTCCTGCAGTAATTTTTGTACAGCACAGTGGAAATGGCTAGCTATGAATTTACATACTCCAATAAATTCACAAGCCTTAGTATATCTTTTGCAGAATCTTGATGTAAAATGTGAAATTTAATATTATGACCTCTAGAATAACACTGCTTCATGAAATTTTACAGACAGCCAGGGCTTTTAACACCCCCTGCTCCCAACCCAAAAAGGGGCTATGCTTAACATGTTAATCTGATTTAATTGAGGGATTGTATTAACTAATTGTATTAAGTTGAAAAACTATTAAAAAGATGCTGCCTTCCTTTAGTTATCCAGACTTACATTTAATCTCTTTTTTTTTTAAGAACAAGATGGCCCAAGCAACAACAGTATTGCTCCAGAAAGTTTGACTGTTGGACGAATCATGCAGTGGCTCACCGGACAGGGACACAAGCCCCTTCTGCCTAGTGAAAAGAAGGACTTTGTCATAAATGTGAAATTCCACCATGACTGTGACACACAGCACACTGTTTGTTTTCCTATTGTCAGCGCCTGCAGTCGTACAGTCACATTTCCCTCAGCACACCTGAAAACATTCAGTGAATTCAAAAACATTATGACATTAGCAATATGCCATGGGCAAACTTTTGACAGGGTGTAACAAGTAACTGCATAAGTCAAAATAGGCATTGAATTGTTTTGTTTTATTGCCATTTTATTTGCCATTTTCTTGTTTCTGTGAATAACTTTATTCATTGTTACAAAACCATTGTTTTGCTGTTATTAATGGTTCACTTTAAAACCAAAATGAATGAGGAGTTAGTTTTTTACCTCACTGTTACTCCCGTGATAAAATGAAGTAATATCACAGCAAGCCTTTTGTAACTGGCAGTCTGTTTGCAAATGTTCAACTTCATTCCATTAAATCTTTTGTAAGGACTGCTTATATCTTAGGTGTTTCTTTGTGTCACACAAAGACTTTCAATGCACTGAACCATTGATATATAAATGTCTCTGCCAAATGATTCTGACGATGCAGAGGGATCGATCATGGACTGTACAGTTTCCATACTAGCTGGAGTCAGCGGGCACTCAATTTCTGGGACTTCAACTCCATAAGGTTCTTCAGGCACACCATCAAACATCTCCCAGTCAGTTCCAAACAGCTCCATGTTCTGAAAATAATGTTATTTTGTATGAAACAACATTTAGAAATATTTGAAAACACTGCCAAGCACACATTGACATACAAAGGCCTAGTGCAGTGACTAAAGGAAATGAAAATCAAAATTAAGCTCAGTTGACTGTCTAATTGTGTGCTTAAGTGAAGCAACACACTACTCTTACATACTTCTATATTATTATTCAATAACTTTCTTCAAGAGTTATTGACACCATTCAAAAACTTTAAATTTCAGCTTTTTATATAAGTCTAAATCGACACTTTCAGGTTGAACACATTTGAACTGCATTTTTTAACTGCACTTTGAGAGATAGCTTCAACAAACCTGCAAATCTTCATCTGCGTCACAAGGGTTCTGCATGTGACCCATAACCCAGAGTTGGTTAGGGGTGAGTCCACCTTCAGATCGTAAGGGATGGTTGTCCCAGCCTTCTGTGAATGTGTGAAGGGTCTCTGCCAGACGCGGAAGGAACACATAATGGGCACAAAACAGATGGACAGCATCTGACAAATCCAACAGGCCATCTTCTTCTACACTGTGAAGAACTTCATAGTACAGATGAGTGACAGAGGTCCAGACATCTCGCCATAGGCGTTCAATCCTAAATAAGAAATAACAGGCCTTATTCAACTCAAAAGTAATCATTCACATAGTCTTACTTAAAATACTTTCCAACAATGATTTAACATTCTCACTATGAATATACTGTAGATTATGTAAATTATCATTTTAACCTTTGGTTGTGTACGCTTCGCCCAGCGATGAAGCTCCCTCTTCCGGTGCCTTTAACACTGAACATGGTTTCAGCAATTGCGACATTTTCAACGCCTTCATCTCCCCTGACCCTGGAAAATGAATAGGGGAAATGCTCAGTTATAATTATCATTTATCACAACAGAATATTCCATTGAACATTACTGAAATGATCAACAAGAGCATAGAAACAGTAGCACAAGATATCACTATTTACCTGGAAGGCCAGCCAAAGTTTTCCACTGCCTTGAGGAAAAATGAAAGGGCAGTGTTTGAGCAGTTATTTGTTGCTGTTTCCAGATACAGTATCTATACAGACAACAGAGTTTCATATAGTGAATCTGCAAACGTTTAAATATACTCACATTGCCTACTGCACACACAATAATGACTTAGGTTAAAGTATATTACCAAATGTAATGCACCAAAAATTTGCTCATTAAACGTGACTTTTGCTGTGCACATGGATAAATGCACAATATTAAACTGCATGTAATCAACTACTGTTGTCCTTTATTTTGATATTTTTACTTTTCATCTGACCCAACTGTCTTGTTTTTCTTAATGTCTTAATTCAATGGAGAAACGAAAAAATGAATTTGCAAAAACCAAAATCAGACAGTTATTTGAATTTGGTTTTGTCATTATACGTTTTGGATTCAAAAATGAAAAAAAAAAAAAATAATAATAATACGGACGGACCCATATGCAGTCTATCAACAGTGAATACATGAACACAAACATATACAGGAAGAATAAAGCACTATAATAAAAGCAGTAAAAAAAAAAAAAAGTGATGCACCTTTCTTGAGTAACCATCTATTGCTCCAAATATGACGATGTTGTACCTTGAAATTAAAAGGATGAGATGACAATGAGCAGTCAATGAAAAGAGCTGCATTAACTCAACACCCATAATAAAGTACATAAATAAATGAATATCTTACCTTATGAGCTTATGGTTAGTGTCCACGTGCACTAATGACAAAGGCCGCTGTACGAAGTATGTCCTCCTGACGATGCAACCCAGCTGTGTCATTCTTTCCAAAATTCCTGGAGCGTCAACTCTGTGCATGGACTCCTTGATGCGATTCCACTGAACTCTATGTCCATTTGATTGGAGACAACCTTTAACCATTCTGTATCCTGCGTTTGGGATCCTGGTTTTTATGGAGATGACAGCATCATCCAGTTCACTGTCAGATAAACTGCTGTATGTAAGTCTTGTGGACAACCTGAGTTCATGCATACGCCGGAAAATTGTACTTTGGCTGACACCCAGCAGGTTGGCGATACAAGACATTGGTAAGGGCATGTCAATGAGCCGGGACAGCAGCTCCTCAGAAAAACAAAATTTTGGTCGGCCGCGTCCTCCTTCTCTAATAAAAACACAAGGACTCTCTTGGGAAAGAGCTGCGTGGATCATTCTTTGAAGGGATAAAAGACACTCCACAATTTCAGCTGGGATGTTTAAAATGCTAGATGCAGATGTCAGAATAAAGGCTTCCTGATTTACAACGTACTGGAAGTAGTCCAAATTAAAGTATGGTTGACTTAACGTGTCAGTGATCCTTGATTCCAGACGCTGCAGTAACTGAGTAGCCAGTGGTCCCTGTAAATGCCAAAATACATATTAGATGCAATACATGGTACCGTTACCTTAGCCGTACCAATTCAACATTATGTAACGTTAGGCTAAATAGACATTCAAAACATTACAACTGAAGTATGTTTGCAAACTAATAGGCGTAACTAAGTTAACGTTATCATTATTTTGCAAGCTAAAGCAATTACTTCGTCTGTTCATTACTGATTTGGTCGACATTGCTAAACATATGATAACAGAGCAGTTTAGTTCTAACATCACTAACTATAACGTTACTTTAACACAGAGCACTTCATCAACGCTAACGTCGTCTAGCACTAGTTAACAGCGAGTAAATAGGTTGCAAGCAAAAGCAATAACGTCTATGAGTTGCAGAAATGTATATCATTATAAAGTGCTATCAAAATAGTAAAATCGTATAAAAAAATGTTGAATAAACACGTTATTTATTTTACCTGTGATGCTGAGCCTAGGTTGGCAGCCTCAGGTCTGTTGTTAGCCATCTTTCACCTTTGACGCATGCGCGTTAGATGGAATCGAGGTTCGATTACCTGCCCTGGGACGGCAGTGACGTCATTTCAACTGTTCTTTACTCGTACCCACAAACTTGAATTTGTGTTCATAGTGAAGAATTCGTAGTCGTAGAAATCAGAGTTGTACTCGTGAATGTTTACAGTCATGGCTTCTAGAGTCACACTCACATAAAAACACAAATGTAATTTTATTGACTCACGTGTATGAAAACGTAATTTTGCGTGACTAAGTTAATTTACGCACAAATGTTTAAAAATACGAATATGAATGCTTAAAGTTGTGCATACATCTTTTTGAAAGTGATCTTACACCATAAGAGTAGCGCTGCATTTGTTGGTGATATTTTAACAAGGAATGGTCAAATGAGTGAATCCTCAGATATCCTCAAAACTCACAACATTCACAAACTGCATTCACCGCATGCAACAGTAATTGTTTCCATTCTTTAATAAAGGCATAGTGTAATAATTGCCTTATTTGACCAAGATGTTTGACAGACCATAAGGTCTGGCCAGAACACCTGCTTTCTGTGTACAGAAAGTAAATGGAGACATCTAGTGGCAACATCCAAGTGAAAACAATAATTCTATCGTTAATCTTTTTTATTTTATTCTATTGGCATCACTTGATATTTATTTATTTATTTATTTTAGTTTAATTTGTATTTATCTTTGTATCATATTATGCCATCTGAGGATTATCAGGTATTTTTTCTGCGTTGACAAAACGTACTAAATGTTAAAGAATGTTTTATGATACATTTAATACTTGCATTTGGTCTTTAGTACAGCTACAATATAAAAAGTAAATTGTTTAATTTTGCTATTAAATATTACATTTGTCATCCCGAACGTCCCTAGTGGGCGGGGACACCCATGACAACAAACTGGCCCTTCCTCCAATCAAACACCTCGATACGGCGATCAGTGTGTGATGCTGACACTGTACTCGCTCAAGACAGAGGATCCGTTGTGCGGTAATAGCCCACAAAGAGGCCTATTAATCTCATGGTTAAAGGCAAACCCCGTGCTAATACGAGGCAACATAATTCGGGTGACTGGCACACAACTTGCCTTTTAAATAAGGAATAAACCCTTAACGTCTGTTAATGTGTAGACGTCACAACACGCACTCAAAAGCAACCTGACGCGCTCCTTTCATGTAAACTCGCGGATATTGAGGGAAGGAAAGACTGAAGGCATGCAACTGACCGGAGCTCACAACATTGTTTGGGACGGTGAGAGGCTTGAAGAGGGGAGGTAAAGAATGCAAGGTAAGGGCCTTTGTCCTAGATCTCTGGTGTACTTCTCATGTCAACACAAGTACATGCATTCTGTTCGCTGTTTTGTGCATCTGACCATTTAATACAGGATTACAAAATGTTGTTTGTTTTATCCGTGCACAAGATATATGTAATAACTTTACATATAAGACGATATAAATTAAATTAATTATTTCCGTTCAGCATTCTGTCATAAAACCAGCTTGGACTTGGATTTGAGGATTTACTTAGGTAAACATTTGATTTGAACAGTTTCAATAAATCAAAATGTTAAGCCCGGCTGTTGTGAGAGAGATTTAGTTTAAGCTATGTAAATGGTTTCATAAAGTACATTTCATCCATCATACAAAGGGTTTATTACAGTCAACCTGATCGTCACTTGTCAACTTAAATAGTAGCAAAGTGACTAAAGGCCTGGAAGCAGAAGGTCCCTAATTCTTGGAAATTAGGGTAAGAACCAAGATTTGTCAGTCACACAAGGTAACCTATCTATGCCAAAGATTTAACCTGCAATCCTAAATAGAAAATGGGCTTAGTATATCAACATGCTTGAAATAATCTTGAGAAGAACTTATAAAGTAAATGGATTATGCTTTGTGTATTCAATTAAGTAAGTTTATAATTCAGACTGTATTTACCCCTAACATGTAGAAATCCCATGGTTCCTCAAGTATCCTTTTGGTGTGTCTTGATGAAAAGGTAATAAATTTAATCATAATAAAAAAGACCCTGCGTGTCACGGATATGACCATTAACTGACACCAGAGACCCCATAGACATGCAAATATGTTTTTAAATTAGTGAAATATTAACTTAAAATCTCACAGGGTACTTCAAATAAATATTTCAGGTCTAAAGGTATTTTGACTGACAAAGTGTGGGAATTTGGGAATTCCTGCTCTAGAGAGTAAGGCTGAAGGGGTACATTTGTTTTGTCAGGATAATCAAAATGAAAACAGAAAACGAAACAAATGAATAATTGTAATTATTAAATAAGTAAAAATAATTATAATTTTGAATATGAATTTTTGTTATTTTATAATGTACAATAGTCTAGAAAGTCTTCAAAATGCTATGTGCTAATTTTGTACTTTATTTTGTGTTGGGGAACTGTTATTTGATATTGAAGTTGAAATGGAAAAGGCTTTGGTGTTGTAAGTGGAACCTGAGAGAGAGGGGACAGAAAGAGTCCCTCGCTGGTTCAAGTGTGTATGCCGTGGGTTGTGGCCGACAGCAGCCTCTAATAAACACCCCATTGTCATAAAAAATGTCTCGTCCTTTTCTGAGAACGCTACAGTTTATTAGAATCTTTGTATCCAAACTGTTAAAACAATCTCTGAAATGTAATGCAATCAAATTAATGTAACTAATTTTTTCATTCTAGCCTCGCAGTGACCGATGTGGCAGGATCCCTGAGTGGTCACCATGAAAGCTGGAAATTCAAAGTGCGCTTTCACCCTTGGCTTCCTGGTGGGCAGCTGTACTTTATACGTGTTTTTGAGACAGGTGTGGTTTGAGGAGAGCGCCAGCTGGCAGTATGATAGCAAGAGCAACCTTGCTTCAATGGGGCCAGAGCAAAACAACCCCAACCTTACCTGGAGAGTGGAAGGATCTGCCCTGATCAACCTTAAGCATCCTCACCAGCCAGGTGCTGCAGCTCCCTCTAGTGCATCATTTATAAATGAGCATAACATGATATGAAAAACTGTAACTTAATAACTAAAGCCTTCACTTTCGGGTTTTCATAGGAATATGTAACATGTAAGTGTGTTTTGTAGCCACTGTAATATGTTTAAAGTGCAACAAGCAATTTTCAGTCTTGGACTTATTATGCATTAGCATTATGCAAAGCCGATGTTTTCAGTTACCGATGTAATTGTATCCACAGTCAGCACATTTATTTATTTTGTGAGTAAAAGTGTTTGATAAACAGGGGTGTAACTGAATTAAAGTGAGAATTAGGATGGACATGAGTTAATGACTTAATTATATAACTTTTATATTATATTTGTTTCTTTAGTTTAAATTTTATATTTATATGTCATTGCACCTTACAAAATCAAATAGTTTTAATTAGGCTGCTGATTACATATTTTTCAAAAGGACTTTTATTTTATATGTGTTCAAGACATTTTTAATTTGGAGAGAGTTCTAGAGTATGCCTTTTAAAATACAACTCTTACTACAGTTTAGTTATAAAAAAGTCTTTATTGAACAAAATGTGGTTTGTATTAAATTGCAACATATCTGTAGAATTTGCTTTAAATACACAGGAGAGGACGGTCACATTGCTGACGAGCTGTTTAAGAAAGTGCGCATCCTGTGCTGGGTGATGACAGGGCCTAGTAATCTACAGTCAAAGGCTCGGCATGTGAAGGCCACATGGAGTCGTCACTGTAACGTAGTTCTATTCATGAGCTCTGAAGAAGACCGCAGCTTCCCCACAGTGGGCCTCGGTACAGGAGAAGGCCGAGACCAGCTGTACTGGAAGACTATTCGTGCCTTCCAGTACGCTCTGAAGAACCATGGCAATGAGGCAGACTGGTTCCTCAAAGCAGACGATGACACGTTCGTCATTGTGGACAACTTGCGCTGGATCCTGTCAAACTACACGCCAGAGCAGCCCATATACTTTGGCAAGAGGTTCAAGCCGTACGCTAAGCAGGGCTACATGAGTGGTGGTGCAGGTTATGTACTCAGCAAAGAGGCCCTAAGAAGGTTTGTGGAGGGTTTTATCACTAAAGTGTGCACTCATACCACCCCAGTGGAGGATCTAGCGATGGGTCAGTGCCTGGAGAAAATGGGGGTGGTTGCAGGAGACTCCAGGGACACACTGTACCGTGAAACCTTCCATCCTTTCATTCCTGAACACCATCTTACTGGAAAGTTCTCGAAGACCTTCTGGTACTGGAATTACTGCTTCTATCCAATTGTAGAAGTAAGTTACGCACATTCATTAAACACTTAGACTAGCGTTCAAACATTCAGGATGTATATTTTTTATGTAAATCTGTTATGCTTACCAAGATGCATTTGTTTGATTAGAAATAGTTAAAACAGTTATATTTCTATTTCTATTTTAAAATGTAATTTATTTCTGTAATGGTAAAGCTATATTTTTCAGCATCATTACTCTAGTCTTCACATGATCATTCAGAAATCATTCTGATTTGCTGATTCAAATATTTTTCTTATTATTAGTTAATATTCAAAGCAGTGTTTCTTAATATTTTTGTGCAAACCATGACTTTTTTTTAGCATTCTTTATGAATAGAAAGTTTGAAAGAACAGCATTTGAATATTTATTTGAAATATAAATCTTTTGTAACATTGTGGGTGCTTTTGCTGTCGATTACATACTCTCCATGTTTCCAAAATTCTGATTGGAAGTGCAAGATAAAATTTTGTCATGGTCAATTTTAAGCACACATACTGCAAACTGTGGACACACACACCTGGAGCAGTGGGCAGCAGTTTTCTGTGGTGCATGGGGAGCAAATGTCCCAACAAAATGTTCTTTGTGACATTTCTCTACATTTCACAGCTTCACACATATCAAGCTAATTAGTCTTTACTTTTTTATAGAACTTAAACTTTTTTTTGTAACTTTAAGGACTTGAGTAACATCTGTGCCTGAGAGAAGAAAACAAAGAGTCAAAAGTAATTTCCCATTCAAAATGTAGTATTTTGAGAATGAATAAAAATCAAGAACATTGTTTGAAAAATATACTTTGAAAATGAAAATACCTAACTTTAGCCCATTCATTTTTTTTAAATGCAAAACTGAACTAGCAAGTCCTTTAGGTGATTGCAAGTGAAACCAACAATGGATAAATTTGATGGGTACCGCATTTTGTCGATAGTTTTTCTTTCAGGTACATGATGATGTGATTCGTGACTAGACAGCTATTGACATACAAAACCCAAGAAATAAACACAATTTTGTCTGGTCATGGTTATCAAAATGGCAACAAAAGAGATATATATAAATGCATTTTCTAAAAACTAAACTACATTTTGCAAAACTAAAACCTAAAAAATCTGTGCAATTTCTTATGTAATAGTGCTTGCTTTTTAGTTCATGCTTTTTTCAAAGCAAAAAAATTCAGTGAAGCTCTTGCAATGGAAGGAAATATTATTTTAGAAATTATTAAGCTTATTTAAGATTTAGTTTAAGTGCTTGAATTCTGTTTAATGTGTATTTATTTATTTTTGTTGTTTAAGCAACAAAATGTTCTACTTTAGAACATATAGAAAAGGTTAGCAAGTTATTTCTCTTCATATGACCATATATTGTATTAGCTGTATTTTAATGTTTATGGATTTGCTCTGTTAATTTCTATTGCAAATGCCACACTGTTACCCAGATTTTTGCTATTTTAAAGAAAAAGAGGGAGAAATCGAAATATTGTGATATTCAAACTTTATGACACAAGTTCTGTCAATTAAGCTTAACTTGTAATGAACCTGGGATATCATTTTAATGCAACCTATCTGTGATCACGTGGAAATGACAGCCCAGCACATCTTATGTCTGTTTTATCCCTACAGGGCCCACAGTGCTGCTCTGACCTTGCAGTGTCTTTCCACTATGTAGACCCTGTGTTAATGTACACGCTTGAGTACTACGCTTACCGTCTGAGGCCCTATGGCTACCAACACCGCTACCAGCCTCCAGTGCCTGCTCTACTGCCTTTGGCTTCCCACACTGTGAAACCCACCATAGAAACTCAAAGATTGGAGGAGCGTTTTAAAGAAAAGTCTGTTTCAGCATACACCGTGAATCCCAGAGCTGAGAACATGAAGACTACTGAAACAAGTCACAAAGTCACAAATGCTGTCCTGGGTAAAAACATAACTGACAGCACAGCATAAAAATATTGAAAATATTGCATTATGTAAATCCAAAATGAAATAACGGAATAATGTGAACTTTTTTTATTGTGGATATGGAGTGTTGTGATGTAATGGTTACAGATCTGAGCAAATAACCAAAATACTGTTGGCTCAAACCTCAACAAAGATTTATTTTTTTGCCATTTATTATTCTTATGTTAGAAGAACATGCTGTTCTTATTTTCCCACAGTATTAAGTCACTTTGGACAAGTGTTTGCTACTTACTATATACTCAATGGATTTGTTGAGAAGGATTAAATTGTTTTGTTGCCTTCTGGTCTGAATGCAATAAAAGTGTCTGATTCACAAGCCATTTTTCATCATAGGCCAAGGACATAAAGAGTGCCAATAGTTTTTCAACAATGAGACAAAAAACTAAAAAGCATATTTCATTTAATTATCAATGATTCTTTGGGGTTTCTTTAACATATCTTCACTTGAAAAGTGACTATTACATTAATGAACTATCCTTAAGGCACAATGCTGATTATAACATACTTTTAATGATCTACTGTTACCCAAAGCACTAACATCCACTTGAAGTATTAAACTGTTAAGCATTAGGTTTGCTGCTAGATGGACACAATCTTTAGTATGATTAAGCCTAATACACATATAGGATTGATATACGAAATTGGTATATAAAATTATTCTTCATGCTTCCTCTCAACCATTCTTTCACATTTTGAGCCTGATATATCCTGACGTTGTTATCCTGGAATGTGGCCATGATGTGTCTTCCCAGACAGTGTTTATGCAGACAGCGGTATGCAGTTCCCAATGAGAAAGCCTCAGTCTTTTGGCAAATGTAGCAAATTAGTAGTTAGTAGGTTTTTTGGTTTGGTCGGTCACTACATTTTAGTAATAAAACGTGAGATCAGATTGATTGTGTTTTTATTTACAAAATCATGTTTTATACATTAGACAGCAAAAATAACTTATATTGAAATACGTTGGATAGAAGTGAAAATTTTAATTTGATCATATGTAACGTAGGTAAATGTATAATTTGCAGTACAATGAAACAAATCACACCATAAGAAATCATGTTTATTTAATTCATTTTATATAAATATTTTATTTTGCTCTATCACTTGTGTAAAATAAATTATTTTGCTCCAAAGAAATGTGTTGAAAAGAAGCTGTCATGACAGGTCGGTACAGACGATTCACTGGATATGAAATAATTCATTTGCCTATAACCCACGACGAAACCTGTAACAAATTGAAGAAAAAAAGAAATCACAAATTATATGTAGCAGAGCAGATATACCGTACAGACGTGCTATAAGAACAAATGCTGAAACATGTTGTAATATGTTCAAAAAGCCTGAAGGTGGCAGAAAAGCCTTAATGAAATGCTAACCTCAGTTTGCATTTGTTGAAGAAGATTCGGCCGCTTGATTCTGGATACTCTTTTCTCCATGGACGCCCAGTTTCTGTCAACACAAGTAACAGTAAGTAACAGTAACTACTTCGTTGCATGTCTGCGGTTCAAACCACGCGTTACGATAAAGACACAATCTTTGCAAATGTTTAATTTTAACAAATGCCATGTGAATCAATCAGATACTGATTTAAGTTTCACGACCCTTAAAACACGCACAATTTGCCTAATTTCGAGAAGGACTTCGTTGAAAGTAATAACTTGCAGTTAAGTAAGTGAGTCAGATATTGATTGAGTCTGCGCTTTTGTTTATTCAGTAAACGATTCATCAGATTCAACTCGAAGTGTGTGTCTTTATAATCAATTGGTTCAAATAATATGGTCATTTGCTCGTTAACTAATTCACACACGCGTTGTATGTTTTTGATTCCCCAAAGGAACCGACTCATATGAGTAATTTTCTTGTTGTAAACAATTAACACTGCTCGCGTTGGATGTTTTTGATTCCTCAAAAGAACCGACTCAAAAGAGTCATTTGTTTGCTATTCAAACTGCTCGAGCTGAACGTTGATTTATTTCCTGCAGCCAGCGAGGACAGCTCATTAGATGTTAGGACGAGAGTAGAAAGATAAGTTAAGAGTCATCTAAAGCCAGTAGCGTAACTTTGCTATAAAACGCGGGTGGTGGTGGGGTTGAATTGCTAACGCAATGTTACATCAGATATGTTCTACCATAACATTTGCAGAAAAAAATAACATTACGATGTCCAGTAGTACAATGAGTTGAATAAATCCACATAGTCAAGGCAAAACAATGTTTAACGTGATAGTTTCATCCTTACTACAATACAAAATATTGTTTGTCCCGAGACGTTTCAACTCAATGAGTCGAGAGGTCTGTCGGTTTAGCTTTTGCTAAGCGTGTCAGAAGTTATTGGTTCCTAACCACCTTCGTTATTTTCGAAGGTGATCATCATTTAAAACCAAAGATGTTAATCAATGATTGTATATCAAGAGCAGGGAAACTTTTGTGTGCTTTTTGTTTTGTGATTTCATCGGAACGAATAGTCTCCGCAACGACGTTAAGCTATAAATTGGGTAAAGACGAGAGCATCGTTTTAAAACCCATTTCAACGACAAAACGACTCATATTTAACAAATGAACTAAATAAATACCCTGCTAGATAACTGGAGACGTTTAATTTGTATTAAGAACATCCTTGTCGCGATATGTTTCAAAAAGTGCTGGGAACAATATTGAAGAGAAAGCAATTACCAGGGTCTGTGCTTCGTCGACCCATGAGTCCAACAAAGATATCGTGCATTTCTCCTGAAAGACAACACGTATTCAGTTTTCTTTATTTTATTTTTAAACTAAATATTCTGAATGAAATTCCAAAATCTCTTACTTTTACGTTGGGGTGGTATTTCTTCTGTGTCTGGAAAGTAATAACAGTCACACAAACGGAGAAATATTAACACATCTCAAAGGATAAACTAAAGGGAAAGTGATTCAATAATACAGCAACAAAAATATCAATTCACTCACCGGCGTTTCGACGCCCCATTAATCCGACGAAACTGTCATAATCTATGTCATTATACCTCTTCAGCAAGTTATGAGTCGACAGCCGAAAACTTGGACTCTCCTGTGCATTAAATTACATTTTGATTTGAAAAAAACTCGGCAATCCTATAAATTAATAGCTATGAGATGATCATTGTCTGTCACTTACGTTTGAATCTGATCTTTGAGACTCTTGCTGACAGCTCGATTCACTCCATCGGGTTCCCAGCACCAAAACCAAGAACAGACACACTAGTCCACGGTACATCTTTACAGATCAGTCTGAGGAGAAAATATGACGAGATTCATAGCGTCCTTTTCTTTGCCAAACTCAGTAACATTTTCATAAAAATGAAAAAGTTAAGTTTCCTCTCTCCAATCTTAATTGTAGATATTCTTGATTTTTTTTATTCTTGCTCATCCAATTGACTATAACTGACCACTAAAACCATCAGAAGTGAAATCCTTAGATTTTTAATAAATAATAATAAAACATAAAACAATAATGTAAAATTGTTATTTGAAATGGGTAATAAAAATAACATTTTATACTCACCTAGGCAGAGGATAAGGGTCTGTGGAATCGGCTGAGTTGTAGTTGTTGGTCAAGGAGTTAAATCCTTTTATGATGGACTATCAGACAAGAGACACAGAGACAGGGATTCTCTCCTGTCTGATTGTTAAATGATAGCAACATGTGCGTAAGTCCAATCAGATGTCGCAGTGTAGGTGTGGTTTAAGGGTTTGTAGGCTGCATCAGCACCATGAAATTGAGATCCTGACATCAGAGGCGTGAGACATTCCTTAAAAGGACATACCGTAGCCCCTTTTGTCAAACCCCTGTCATCATTTACTCGGATTTGAATTCTTGCCACTTTAATCTCATATCTGTAACTTTGCCAGATTTCTCCCCCCCTTCAAGGTTACTGAGTACCATCTTTGAAGGAAACCGGGTCTCCCGCATGTGCAGGTCAAACTCAAGCATTTGCGTGAGAGCACATCTAAATGTCATGTTTGTGGACTCATTAAGATTATGCTGATATCTATCCAAATGCTACTTTTCTCTGCTAAGTAGGGCCTTATTGTTTTATTTTCCTCCTGACTGCATAATTGGTGCTGTCACTGGCGGGAATGTAATCTCTCAAGGAAGCAATTACACAGATGGAGCGGTGGATGATGAGAACGATGTCTCACGGACTCTACGGACATCTTGAGGGGGCATCTAACTGGCCTGGCGACATGCAGGGTTGATTAGTGGGAACATCCATTAGTTGCTGCCCACACTCAATATGCAGCATGCAAAGGGCAGCTGTGCTTTGAAGTTCCTTTTGGAGAACAAATTTGAGCAGTTCATCAACAGAAGCCAATGATAGCAACAGGGCAAGCAGCACTAACGCACATCAATATAAAACTTACGCCGACACATACGCCAGTGTCATAATCTTTTAGTCGTTATTATCTCTGACATTTTTTTAAATGAAATGTTTGGCATGTTGACCTTGAGTGTGAAGAATGTGCACTATTTAAACCGGATTGACAATGCCGTTTAAGTTCCAATTTAAAATACACATTTGAATTGATATTCAAATACTGTATTAAATACAACATAGCAGAATTAAAATGAATGGAATATATATATACATTCTAAAAGCATAAATATACAAATGTAGTGCATTACTGCGATTACTGCCTTGAGAATGTTGACAAATGGTTGTGACATTAAAGACTGAACTGTTAATTTCATACTTCGTCTTTGAACAATGTCTGAGGACATTTACATTATGCAACCAATGCTTTTATCCAAATCTTCTTAAAAGAGTGGAACAAAGGGAATTTGTCAAGGAGCCAACAATATTCAATGCAAGGTTTATTTGACTACTAGATTAGGCAGAACTCTAGAGAAGACAAGAAATGCAAAGAAGAAAAGTTGAATTTTGTGTATAAGTGTGTAAGTGCACTGGTTTAAAGGGTGTGGTTGGCAGCTCATTTCACTTGAGAGGAACAGAAAAAAACCTTTGCTCTGTCTCTTTGCACTCTGTATTAAATGAGACATGAAAATGCATAATATTTTTTCTTTTGTTAATACGGGAGAATAGATATCTTCATATATTCATCACACTTCAACAAATAATGGAGCCAATACTCTACCCACAGCAGGCCTGGTTATTTCCCACTGCAAGAGATGTTGGTGAAAACACTGTACCTCTACTATGCAAACCATGTGTATTTCATAATGCTTTTGATGCAGATGTTTGGATTTCATTACTGGCTGTGTTGAGCCACAGGAGACAGCCACTGCCAATGTTCTACGAAGACCAAACTATGACTTGCGAGGACATGTCATCTACAATAAAGGCCAGGTCGGAGTTCCATATGGCTGGTTTCCCCAAAGGTTAGCGGATTAGCATGTTTTAGTTATGAGTCCTAGCCCATATATGTCTCTTCCTGCTCTGCATGGATCTCGCAGTGGTTCAGATTAAGGATATGGGCATGGATGGGAGGCCGGTCTAACAGCAGTAGGGGAATAAAAAGTAATTGCATTCTTCCATAATTAATGACTTCTTTCCCTTAATCACAGAGCCACATCCTGGGAGTATCAATGAGAACACCATAGGGCTGTTTATTTGGTGCATGCTAGGGTGGAGGACCCCTGCCGCTCAGAGGATGACTACAGGAAGAGGATGCCTTAGTGGTAAACTTGCGACAACGTTGCTATCAGTATTAGATATCATTTAGTGTGCTCAGAACGTGAGAGAGAGCCATATACTGCTGCCAAAGAAGAGTTTACTGCAATTATATCTGGTTGTCATCTAAAGTGTGTTTACCAAAGGATGCGTACAAGAAACGTGAATCAGCACAGCCAAAATCAATCCTGATGTTTCTATTGATTTCCTGCGAGACATAAATGCTTTTTTGTTTAATGTGAAATGGAGCAATTGCATTTTGTGGCAGCTGGTGTTTGAAAATCATCCTTACCCGCTAATGTCATGAGCCCTTCACATTTTTTGTACAGTAATAGTTTATTGTAACTATTTTGTATTTGTAATTGCTCACAGGGAAGTTTGCACTACTAAAACATCAGGTGACCACGACAGTTTATTCCCCACCTAGAAAG
Organism: Rhodeus uyekii; assembly: GCA_037043235.1. NCBI lineage: Eukaryota > Metazoa > Chordata > Actinopteri > Cypriniformes > Acheilognathidae > Rhodeus > Rhodeus uyekii. Next base: position 818,373 of record JAWRVZ010000027.1, read on the forward strand.
ATCTTCCTTAAGGTCATGTTTCTTTTTAAAGGTGTGTTTTTTTTTCTGTTTGCTAACTATCTAAACTTCCATGGATTTTCTTGTGCAGTTGTGTCCATGACGTTGTTTTTGTCCATGCATGGAGAAGGAAGTAAATGAGATTTGACACATGATGAAATAGTGACTGACAAGTCAGATTACTGATTGCAGCCATGCTCAGGAACAGCAGGGTGTTGGCAACAGCTTTGTGTAGACTAGGGACAAATACAGCTTGAAAAATAAATAAGATATTAAGTGGAGACCAGAGAGGTGACTGATGAGAACTAATAATAATAAATATTAAAACTGATTTAATTATAAATGTATTAAATTGTACTGCCTTTATATTATACTCAATATTTTTCTTTCACAATATAAATGATTTTTTTATACATCAACATATATACCTGATTTTGTATTCTACAATGAGAGTCCCTCATATTTCATCACTATATTCATCATATTTGTGGATCCTTGGCATGGAAAAGTTTGAAAACTCTTGATCTAGATAATGGTATGAGGCAAGCTGTATGTAAACATCTCCTTTGCCACCAGCGCTCCTTCGATTGCCTCCCTGCAGCCAAGCTCCCGACTGGAGCAGATATAAAAGAGGTGGGCTCAAAAACGAACAGCGTCTGCAGTATGTGATGAAGCATACCTGAAGTTAATGCCGTCTTACCAACTGCTGTTAAATGCCAAGCATAACTCTCTCTCTTTTCCTGTGAATGCACAATGGTGTCCTTGGAGCGGAGTGTCAAGTAATTTCTTAAAAAATAAATTTAAACAAGATTTTGTTGTTGTTCCAAGCAAAAAAATCTAGCATTACTGGTCACCAGCATAAGGTATGATTTGGCTGCTAAGACCAGTGAAAGTTGCTGGTTTGCTGGTCCTCAGCATGGGAAGTAGGGAGTGTTAGTGGACCTGCTGCACTAGCTCAGATTTGCTTCAGAACAGCATGACTATGCCAGTCCAATAGCTTGACCGGCAGTATACCAGCTGTAACCAGCATAAACCAGCCTGGATCATCATGGAATATATACTGGTTTATGCTGGATTTTTCAGCAAGCTTTCTTTGCTGTTGCTGTTGAATCTGTACTTCAGCTAAACCGGTTTAAAACCATTTTACTTAAATGGTCTGAATCAACTGCAGCCTCCATAAATAACATTCAAGAAATGACTGTTGCAAATAAAGCAACATTATGACCTCCACGTACATGTGCAGATCATGTCTATTGTGTAGGAAATTGCGGAGGCAGTAGGCTGTTATTTCTTGCCGCCACTGTGCTGGCAGGGACTGCAGAAGGCCACGAAACCCCTGTATCTCCAACGTTTTATTAGAATTTTCACAGTACAGTTCAAAGCCTTATTTCTATTGAAGTATTAGAATGGACTTGAGCTCAAGGACAGAATGACACGTTCCTCTTCCTCACTTCCCCTCACAGGTTTGTGCTGCTGGCTGCTATGGACAGAGGAGGAAAAGTGGGCGGCAGATTCAGGAGAGTGTCGCAGAAAGCTGATAAAACTCAAGAGTTATTAAAAGCCAAGGTGGAGGAGGGTCGGTGTAGTGGCGAGGCTTAGGGGAGCTAAATGTGAAGACAGGCTTCGGCGGGGCATCCAAGAGGCATTGGGGGTGGCTGTGTGTGTAAGGGACGTGTCTGACAGTGGGGTGAGCTCAATGTAGCTCAGAATCCCCCGCTGCTCGTGTCACCCAGAGGCGACACAACAGAGCCATAAATAAAACGGACAAGAGGAAGACCAGTCCTTTCCCCTGCATGCATGTATAACCTCACACACGAGTTACGCTAATTTGATTGATTAGCTGGAATAACTTGTGAGACTTAGTCATATCCCCTTCTGAGCTGCTTCTACAGGACCTGCTACACAGGTCTTCGGGTGTGAACGTTGATCTCACATTTTTTTACCCTGGCTTTCAAGATTTTATGGTCATCTAAATGTTAATTTAAGTCTGATTGCATCCTCTTATCGAAAGAGTTGAATGTTCTGCACTTAGAGACATTTAGGGTTGTTAGGCAGTGTGTTGCGTCGTTAAGGCACATCTCCCATCTGTTGCATACATATCTCCTCATCAGTGGTTTGCCACAGTGTTTCACAGAACAAAAGGATTCAGTCTTTGCGCACAAGTGGAAATGCAATTGTGTTCTCATTTTGTCTGTTCAGTCTGTCACAAATATCTATGTCATGATAGCAGCATATGATGACCAGAGTTTATAGACATTTGGCTCTTCAGTAATCAGTGTTTCTCACTCTGTTCTAGCTGTACTTTGCCATGTTTGTTTTTGATTGCTGTGCTGCTCTTGTATAATCTTTAATTACCTACTTAATATCATAGGACTACCTAAATATTTTTCACCAGAATGTTGACAACAAAATAATTGCTCAGTGTAATGCAAAAGGAATAAGTAAATCCAAACCTTAACTGATTACAAAGCAAATATAAAGAAATATCTTCTGCGAAAAATAATTGCCAGTGTTCTTTAAAATTAGACTATTGTCTCATTTATTGTGTTGTCTTAAAAAAGTTTTGCAATGGTAAGCTGGAGATTATTGTGATAAGATGGTGGTTATTGTCCCAAAATTAGATCACAATCAAAAACTAGAAGGTAAAATTCGTTGGGACAAACTTTTTTGTTGTTAACATGTCATATTTTGGCTAACATTATTTTACATTTTGTTAGCGTGTAGCAGATTTTAAGATATTGCTAGCGTGAGTTAGCATGTTGTTATCATGTTACTAATATATTTTAACACATTGTTAGTATGAATTAACATGTTGCTAGCATGTTTAGCACATTGTTAGCATGAATCAGCATGTTTTAACACTTGCATGTTTTACCATGCCCCTAACATGTTTTAACACATGATTAACATTAACTTGTTAAAAGCATGTTTAGTACATTGTAATACCATTTTGTTAATATTTTTTAACCTGTTGCAGCATGATTCAACACATTTACATTTTTTTGTATGATTAGCATATTGCTAATGTGTTAACATAATGTAACATATTGTTAGCTCGCCATTTAGCTTGTTGTTACTATGTTGCCAATATTTTTAACACATTGTTAGCATGTTTAACAAGTTGCTAAAATGGTATAGCACACTGCTAGCATGATTTAACATGTTGTTAATATGATTTAGAATGTTCCTAGCAGGACTTAACATGTTTCTAACATGATTTAGACTGCTGCTGTCAAGATCCATAAGTCGGATCAGTTAGAGAAGTTATAGCAACCCGAGTCAGAATAGTCTGAAGGTCGGAATTTGATCAGTGTGTCTTGAAAGCTCTAGGAGGATAGTGTTTAAATTTAGTCTCAGAAGAATAATAATAAGCTTAAATAGTAGATGAAGCCAACATAACTAGAGACAGGAGTCAAATTATTGTGGACAGATCTATCATACTGGCTTTTAAAGGCATTGCCCTTTGGATTCTGTTCTTTTCAGTGATCTGTAATTAAAGCATTTGGGTGTTGATTAGAGCAGCAGGGACAGGTTCAGTGACGGTGATTGTCACAGTAAACAGATCCTGTGTATTGAGTCCAGACTCTTTCACAGAATACAGACGTCACATGGATGCAATACTCTATAAATACATCCGACATGGATTTAAGAGAGATGAGAATGATCTAATGTGTTATAGATGAGCCCAAACCTTTTGATGTACATGTTTAGTTTAAAAAAATAACATTCTTCTTGCACCTGAACATGCTGACTTCCATGATATATAGTAGACGAAAAAGAGTATGTTAACTGAGTAGTATGTCTTCATAATTAATAATATTCATAAAACAGTAGGCAAAAAGTACATGGACTTATTACTTCCAGAAAGATTCTGAAGTGCGCATCCACTGGACACGTTACTATCCCACGAGGCCACGGGAGAGGATTTGTGAATGGCAGTGAAGCGACACAACTGACGCTGTAGGTCACATGATAGTGAAAACATGGCAGATGTAGTACGACCAAATCTCATATTCATTTACTACCCATCTTCATGCCGTAGCAATCATACACTACCCACATTCAAGCAATGTATAGGCAACATCTATTTTCAATGGTCATGAAGTAAATTTAAAACCAAATGTAGTACCTACAATACAAAAAAACGATATATATGCATTTTCGGATACAGTGACTGCTGTGTGAGTGACTGGTTTCTGGAAGGGAGAGGTTTTTGTGCCACCCTCACAATTACAAATCCTGAATGAACCTTGACCACCAAGATGCACCAACTTCAATATCTTCACTGGCCAGATCATTCACCTGACTTAATTATCCAATGATTAGTTTTGACAGTTTTGGAGAAAAGAATCAGAAGCTGATTCCCCTTCCAACATCTCAAGTAATTAGCAGATGATCTGATTATCAATATTCCACTGGAGACTATTCATAAGTTGAATGAGTCTATTCTAAGAAGGTTGAAAGCTGCATTAAAGCAAATGGTGATAAAACTACTTAATAAAGAAATATTGCCCATTTCACAATATTTTGTCCAATACCATATGCGCGAATGTCTGCGTATAGATAAAACAAGCTAATTCAGTAAATACTAACATCCTAATTCGTAACAAAATACCCCAAAAAATAAATTAAAAGAAACAAGTTAATTAAACTCAAAAAAGAGAAACAATTCAGATTACTCACAATGTGTCAGTTTCATGAATTCAAAAAGAAAATGTTCTAAATACAAAAGTGAATTATTGTAATTATTGAAATTTTTGTTCAAAATTTTTATTATTTGTTTTGAGCGTTAGCATTCACAGTGAAACCCAGAGACTTTATTCAACACAAAATTCAGTTTGTAGCTGTCTACCATCCATTTGCATTGTATTGAAGAGAGCAGTTCAGACATTGTGCTATATTGTGCTAAAGTTATCTATTTGTATTTATCAGAAGAAAGAAATTCAAATGCATCTGGAACATAATAGTGAGTAAATGCTGAAAGAATTTTAATTTTTGGTGAACTACTCCTTTATGCTCTGAAAGCTTTTGTGGTACTGGCATGTTGATTACCACAGGAAGTAATTTTGACTTGTGCTTTAGGAATGCGCTTAGAATGGAAGCACACCGGGTTAATGTTTTGGAGGGATTGAAAGGAGAAATGTGAAGCATGTTTTTTTTTTCTTTCTCAAAGCATGAATTCTTGAATTAATTATTCTAATCTAATTCCAGTATACAACAGTATGCATTTTAGTGCTTACTTCTTGGCCCCATTTACCTTTATTGTAATTCCCTTAGTGTACGTAACTAAGTTTTTATGTTAGTCAATTAAAGTTATTGGCAATTTGTTTGGAAAAAGTCTATCTTTGGAACAGCTAATGGACCTGTTCTAAGAGGTTTCTACACTGTTATCCAAGAGTTCAATTTACACTTTTCAGTGTAAATTGAAATAGTCTTGTTCAGAAACTTTATAGTAATTTATAGCTTTTTAGCTATAGCAAAATTTTACAGCAATACCTATCACTTGATTCTCAATTGACAACCTTTTTTTATCAGAGGCTGCATTCTATTCAGAATTGATAATTCCTATGTCATGTTTCCATAATGAGGGCTTTTGGAGCAGTTGAAGAAATCGATTTTTAATGATAATTTAAAATGGACTTTGGCCAAATGAGCCATTGTTACTGTTGCCCAATGGCTGACATTAATGAATAAATAAACCAGTTTAATACACATGATTTGGCTGCACTAATAAACACTTTTACAATGTAAACAAAATTTTGAATTGTTGAATTAAATTGTCAATTGGCTATTAGAATTACTGTTGCCTTTCTTAAGCTCGAGCCAGTCTAGCCATTATCCTCTAACCTCTGGCATCAACAAACTATTTCCGCTTACTGGATATTTTCTCTTTTTCAGACCATTTGTAAACCTTAGAGATGATTGTGCCTAAAAATCCTAGTATATGACCAATTTCTGAAATACCAGACCAGTCCATGTTCAAAGTAACTTAAATCCCATTTCTTCGCCATTCTGTTGCTTAGTTTAAATTTCAGCAGATTGTGTTAACCATGGGCAAATTCCAATCGGAAATGAGCATCCCTATGCCCTACTCACTCTGAAGGGCAGAGCCCTTGAAGTGGGGACTTTGGAGGGAGCAGGGCACTTGTGTGTCATAATGAAGCTGTTTGGAACACTTGGCAATGGGATCAATGAAAGACCATGCAATTTCCTCATTAGCTTCACATGGAATGTTACTATGACAACGTTGGATATCTTTTTATTGCTGTTAACATGATACAACTAAATATTTTTGTTTTTAAAATATGCTTTATATGTGTGTGTGTGTTCCTGATCTGCTCTTAACTCTATAAGTTAAGCATTAAACATAAAAGCATTAAACACATTTCTTTCCTACAGGGGCCATTCTAAGATTTTCATTTTAGCAGGGCACATTTTATTGTTTGAATTTCTATTGCCGAGTATAAATCTTAGCCTGGTTGAGGAGTCCAAGGACTATTGAAATTGAATATTTCTATTGACCTCCCTCATCTCATTAAACATTTCTGTCAGATGTTGCTGAAATTCCACTTAAATAAAAGTTACTTCTGACCCGTGTATTGCCCATTCTAACCCATTAGATTTATAAATGTCTCAAAGTTGCAATGACATAATGAAGGCAGCATCCTTTTATACTAATTCTCTTGATTCCAGTCTTTTAGACTACTGATGAGTTTCATTCATAAGGTGATCAAAAGTTATTTTTTCTCTTCAGCTCTTTTATATTTGCAAAGAGATTTTCTTTTCTGTGGATGCTGGAACGCCTGTGTCTCTTAGCCCTTCGGACAGGAAATGGTGTTGTAGCTCAATCGATGTGCCGCAGAATGTGATGAATACATCTGCTCTTATGATGCTAAATACCCTAGTGGCTTATTCCAGTGATATTACACCATTCGGGACTGAACGATCCCTTCCCAACCAGCCCCCAGACAAGGGCCTCGGTGCTCTCAACTCCTCTACGCCTCTTATTCCTTTGCCGCTCGCCTAAAATGTTTAAAGGAAATTGCAATACGACAGGGATCAGGATAGGCCAAGCAATAACTGAAAGTCAGATTGGAAAGGATTAAACTTGTCTGACTGCCATTATGCATTCACTGATTGCAAGAGGGGGGATCAATCTTTACCAGATTTATTCTTGTCCCTTATCTGAGTACTCAATCTGTTCCAGCACTGATGTTGCACATTGTTTGACACCTATTGGCCACAATTCTTTCAGCGCCCAATCGGTGGCAGCCAACGACATCCATTAAATATTAAGATGCCTCTCAATCCTGCAATTATTCACAACTGATCGCTTCCAAACTGCAAAAACTGGCCTAAAGCTCAATTTTGTAATGATCACCACTGTTCTATGTTCACATTGTCTTTGAGACTGAAGGATGGATGAATGCACCAATAAACAACGTGGTCAGACTTGTGAATAACCAGTAGGCCCTGCGGCTCTACAGAAGGTGATTTATTGCCATGGCAACACATGGCTTCTCTAGGGGTAAAGGCCATGGGTGTAAAAGTAATTTCCAAAGCAATAATACAGCTCTCACCTGCTCATTACTTTTGACATTTTTCTCTTTTGTTTCGTTTTTGGAAGAGGACAAAAGAATTGAGTTCCTATTAAAGACATTATTCATGCAGCTCTATGGACTCCAGATCCATTACATACACATAGGTATGATTATTGCTATGAAAATGTTCAGAGATGTTGCTTAATGGTTTCTGACAGAACACAGTGGAGAACGTCTCCTTGCGCTCTGCCCTTGAATCTCTCATTAAGCTTTTGCATTGAAGCAGGGGTCATATTGCTCATGCTGATATTAAGTGAGTTATTGCCCACCAAGGGAGTTGTCATAATAAGGTTTTCCATAAATACGCTATTAAGAGATCTGCCTTTTTACCTTACCGCAAACATTCATAGCTCGACGCAAAGCTCTTATCTTTATATTCTTTGTATGTTATCTGCGCTAGGAAACAGTGATGTTTTCTACATTGTATTAACAAAACATACAAGTCTTTTTCTAGAAAGGCCGAAATGGCTGTGATCTGTCTTGGCTTCATAGTTGTTTTTGTATTTACTGGTTGGAGGCCTGTCAGTTAGGATAAAGATGTTCTGTGATGCCCAGCATGTGAATAGTTGCCTTTGTAGGGCTGCAGATATTGATGCTTTCGGCTAAATACAAGTTTAATTGATGTCTTTCACTTGCAGTGAGAATGTATGTCAACAGCCTTGACATAAACAAGATCCCTCGGTTTAAAGGTAACAGTGCAGTGATGATGTGTTACCATGGACTGAATGACTGAAATCAGTCATTTTCTAATATATATTATACAGCTTGTTTAATTTGTAAGTGCACTGAAAATGTCTCATTAAGTGGTCTACACAAACAGAACAAAACAAGTGCACTCTGTATTTGATTGTCCTCTGCCTCATTAGCTGTGTTAAATTTTCTGACAATGTCCTCCATACCACTTCATATCACTGTGCATTATGAGAGATGATGACAGCTCAATATCATCTTGTACACATTTGTTGCTCTCACATTATTCGTTACTCACCACGATATGCTGAAACGCATGCGTTCGTTGTTCTAGATCTTTATCTGCATTGCATATGTGTGGAGTCTTTGTGTCCCTATATGCGTTTTCTTCTGTAGAATGTTCCAGAGGATTTGCTGACAAGTTGTTGATGGCATCAACCCATCACAACGCCTACACTCCACACGCATATACATGCGCAGATACAATATACAAATGCAGGGACAAGATTGATGACCATAGGCTTCCCAAATGGTTGTCCCTTTATAACAGACAACTGACATCCAAGCTGCCCAGTGCATGATGATTGGATTATAGTCATAACACACAATCATGGTAAACATAAATCTTAAACCTTTCCTCTATCTATAAATCACACACCACCTAGAAGACCAAAGTATTGCTAGAAAATGTAAATGTCACTTTCCTAAAAAAAAGAAAAGTCAGTGAAAAGGGATGCTTAGGTCAAAGTCAAACTAGATATACAATATGACTGTGAATGCCGTTTCATTTTACATTTATTTTACCCTCACCAAAATCTTTCTTAAATAGAATTAAAATATTTGTATGGTTTTGGTATTTTCAACCCACTTGAAACAAACAAAATATTAAAACAATTTTTAATTTTAAATTAAATTAAACCAATAATAAATAAATTGTAACAGGGCTGCAGATTTAAATAAAATTAGGCTCCTCATTGGTGCTAGCTAGTTTGGGTTTGGTTGGCTAGTTGGTATACCTAATAATATTTTAAATAATTTAATTTGAAATATTTATTTTATTTAAGAGTTATGCTATTCAAAAACTAAACTTTAATTCTGCCTCTATCTGTTTAAAAGTAATTGGGAATGAAAGTGTTACGTTTCACTGAAAAATAGCTAATGCGTCATTTTAATATTTGGTGAATACTAAAGCAATTCTTATGTATTTTATTTGTTCATAGTTTAAAACTATGAATTTCATCAAATTGATTATAATTTCATAGTTCATATAAATATATTGATCTGTCCACTTTGTAAAGAATCAACTATATTTGTTTAAAAATTGTATTTACTATGCTCAAAAACATTAAGGGTACATTTAATCATCACAGTATAACACCAAGTCAGCTAAACTTAAGGGATATCAAGTCCAATTAAGAAGCATAAGTGATTGTGAATCAGTTTCACCTGCTTTGGTGCAAATGAAAGTGACAACAGGTGCGCTGGAGAGATAACAGCAAGACAAACCACAAAAAGAAAATGATTTGGCAGGTGGTAGAACTTGGGACAGACATGAAGGAGTCTGGAAATGCTGTGGGGAACTTATGCTGCGTGCAAAATCGTCCAGCATGACCTGTTTGGTGGTGAGTCTGTAATGGTCTGGGCAGGAAGGTTCTTGGAGGGTCACACAGACCTTCAAATGCTAGCTAGTGGTTCCATTACTGCTGTTAGGTAATCTTCAGAGCCGTTGTCAGTCCTTATGCCGGTGCAGTGGGCCCTGGGTTTCTCCTGGTGCATTAAAATGCCTGGCCTCATGTGGCTAGAGTGTATAGGCAGTTTTTAGATGAAGGCATTGATGCCATTGTTCCCCAGACCTGAATCCAATTTGAGGAGATACCCCAGGACACCATCGGCCATCTCATTAGTTGCATTCCCAGATGTTGAAAAGATGCGAAAGAGAGCTCAATTCAGTAGCCTACTGGTGTCTAAGAGGCAGCTTTCTGTGTGCACCCAAAACTGGACTGAACTGAGTTCTCTTTTGCGGCATCACGTTTTTTCATATTTATCCATATGTCTGCTCTTGTCTTTCTCCCAGACATTTACATTTTTTAACATTTTAAGAGGCATGCAGCAAGTGTATGTCAACTTATGTTTCTTATGTCTTGGTTTTTGTAGTTGACGACAATGTCAATAGATTTTTGTCATTTTATTTTAATTATCTCATTTTCTCATCTCATTAATTATCTCATCTCAGTAAAAAAGGTTGACTAAAATTATGTCAAATTATTTGTCAACTAAATTAACACTGCTTTCCATAATGTTTACTCTTTAGGACTTTTGTGGCTGTTCGAATGCATTCTACCACGTAAGTGTCTACACCAGGGGTGGGCAAACTACGGCCCGCGGGCCATATCCGGCCCGTTGGGCTTTTTTAATCCGGCCCGCCGAACTTGCATTAAACCTCCTTCATTTTACATTTCCCTGTAATGTCACTCTGTCGTGGCTGCAAGCGGCAGTGGCGCTGAAGCTGTGCTGGAGAGTAGGCGTGTGTCGCAAACCCCTCTAGACCCCCCTTTATGGTGTTAATTCCGTGCTAAAAAGGAATGAGCGTAAAACTGATGTTTGCGCGCGCGTAAATTACATCTGCGAGCGGAAAACAGAGCTAGACGTAAATACGGGTACCAGCGAGCTCATTTTAATCAATCACGCGCGCGTGACATGTAATCTGCGCGCGCGAACATTCGCCCGCTCTGGACTGCTGTTTTTGCTCGCGTGAGCACTTTTATTTTTGTCAGTCGTGGGGCGGGGCTTGCTCTTGTAATAGTAACATCAAACGTCATTGGTTAGTTCCCTTTTTTCCAGAGGTCAGTTGTGATTGGACGCCTGTGATTGTCAATCTAGAACTGAGTCATATGATTCAGTCACATTGCATATTATGGTTTTTCTGTAGATTAAATTGTATTAATATTGTTTTGTTGTAATTTCACGTGTCCCAGTCGAGTGATTTAAGACCAAACTATAATTTATATAGGTTTTCTAGGATTTCTTATAAGTAAATGCACAGGTGCGACCTTCACCCCGGCCCCTCTGTCAATTTTAAGAAACCAATGTGGCCCGCGAGACAAATAGTTTGCCCACCCCTGGTCTACACTATGAAAGCAATCCGATTGAATGCATTTTCGATTACCCATTTACACCTGTATTTAGCATCATCCACTTGTTGTTTGCCTGACCAAAAATCATCTTAATACCAGGTGTAAACTGGGGCCAAAAAGAGAGCATTTTTGTGAGAAAATCTATGCTTTCTTATGTGTGCTGTTTTGGTTTCATCCATGAATTCTGGGTAGAAAGAAAAGATGCTCACTGGGATTGAGCAGAGTGTGTACCAAATTAACTCCCCTCTTTTCTTAGAAATTGCATTTCACAATAAGTCCTATGATTAATATATGTGCAATGGGATCTAGCTTTGAGATTTAATTTGACAAGTCCATTGTTGTAAGCTACACATTGCAACCAATAATTGCTAAAGCAAATCTATCAGTTTGTGATTACATCCCTCTAGCTATCCATGTCTGCATCTATCAATTTTTCTCATTTAGGCCCCACTTGCATTGTAGTCCATTGTGTCCACCAGTTGTTGAGAATGAAATAGACAATCTGGCTGCAAATGAGTCTATTACAGGATGATTCATTGGAGGCTTTGGGAAGAAAAGGAAAACAACTGTTTGTGTCCGTCTATAGCTTCTCCTATGACATGTGTACATGGAGATTGGTATAATTATCAGTATGATGGGCTCACACCTGAACCTGCCAGCTTTTGTTTTGCTGGAGCATCCTGGGGAATGTCTTCTCTATTAGAGACATCTGGAAGCACACAAATGTACCTGTACAAAATCCCTCTAACGATTCAGTGTGGCTTAACAACATGCACGATATAAAGTGATTCAAGAAAATTGTTTTTAAAACTCAACTATAATTTCAAAAACCACAGGACTTTAAACATAAACAAGACCGAACACTGAATTGAAAGAACTCAAGGCTTAAATACACAGGGAGAGGTAATCAGCTGAACAGAAACGAGTGCATGAAACTTATTAGCAACCAAGGAAAATAGAACACATGCAAAACGGGAAACAAAACAAAACCAAACGCAGTGAATCTAAACAGAATGAAATATAACCCTGGCAATCCCCTCTCATGCACCACAGGGGCGTAGCCAGAATTTTTTTTTGAGGGGGCCGGGGGGTGCTTTGTGCTTTCACTTTCGTTTTCACAGTCGCGATTTTAAACAATTGAAAATCTGAGGGGGCCGGACATGTAAATGAGGGGGCCCAGGCCCCCCCAGGCCCCCCCGTGGCTATGCCACTGATGCACCAGTTTTAAATGTTTACTGATATTATACTGTATATCATATCAGAGGCGAGCATGGAATTTTTTTAACCAGGGAATGCTGAGCTGCTGGGTGGTGCGTTATGTCAAAAACGCACCTGGTGCAGATACGGTGGATGGGTTTTGCGTTCGCTCTATACATTGTTAACTACTTAGTTGCTTACTCTCATGACACATAGCAACACAGCTAATGTGTTTGCGCTTTGAAAATAACCTACATTACCTGTTGAGGCCGGTGTGATGCGCAAAAGGGACAAAATAGGCTGAATTTTTGTAATTCCGCTAGGTGGCACTAATGGTATGACGCATCAGATTAGGACATCAAAATAGATTTTTGATACAAACCTTTAATTATATTCTCCAACATTACAAACACAATTTCGCTCACAGCGTAAACAGTCAAAACATATTCATGAGGTCATCACGCTGTACTAGATTGCATACATTCTTGCTTTCTGCCTGTCTAATGTGCTTTCTCAACAAATTCGGCTTCGTCCCGTCTTTTAATAACCTCAGGTCTTCAATCCGATCTTCAATTCAATCATTATTATATCTAAAATTAATTTGCAACTGCATTTAGGCTAATAGTATGGGCTCTGTTGTTAACCGTTAACATTATAGTACAGTGCAAGTAAGGGCTACCTATATAGTTTACAGCATTAGCATTTTGTTTATCCTTAAGATGTCCTTAAGGCTTTCCTGTAGCTCAATCAGTAGAGCATTTGTGTTTACAACGCCACGGTCATGGTTTCGTTTCCGGGTAAAGCAAGAACTGATTCAATGTGTTCCTTGAATGTAATGCAAGTCACTTTAGATAAAAGTGTCTGCCAAATGCATAAATGTAAAATGTTAAGAAACTTGTAAATATAATTGAGTTTATTTAAAGATTTTTTTTCTGTAATTTACAGTAAACTACTGTTTAATAATAATTTTAAAAAGCGGAACCGTAGCATGACTTCGAAACTGTGGTACATACTGAAACCGTTTTGTGTACCGTTACACCGTTATGTGCAAATGACTATTTTATTAGCTATATAGTTTGCAATTAGCCCATCAATTTTCACCAGTTTGACTAATTCGTGCAAATTTGTAGACAAGTTGCAGACATAAAAGGCGGACATTATGGCATTGACAGGGTAATCAGGACAATTACTGCAACATGGAGGCGCTGTCTCCTCTCACGTGACTTTATGTGTAAAACACAATGAACTTTTGGAAGGCTCAAAGATATTGCCTGATTCTATACCTTTGTTGTTCGCTGTTGAATATAGCGAACATAATTTATAGTTTGGTTTTTTTTCTTCTGTCTGAAGCACTCAAAATCCTATTAAGAAGAGTTTACATGAAGGGATTCAACATTGCGAGCATATAATTAATCATTTATATGTGACCCTCATGCAGTGGCCACTTGAGGCAACGCAAGTCTGTGATATTAATTCGTTAAGAGGATTGTTGTTATATATTATGTAGTTGTTATATTATAAAGAACCTTTTTACTTCTCATTATATAACAATGAAACCCTCTCTAATTATCAGGATTGTTCGCTTTCCTTTGAAGTCAGATTGCAAGATACACACACGATCCAAATTGTTGTCTGATGTAGCATCCGTAATCGTGACTGGGGGAAAAAATGCTGTCAAATGTCCTTTCATACTGCCATCAGAACACCCCCAGCCCCTCAGGGACGTGAGTTATCTCTGTATTGTTGCTCTCTCACTGTGATGAGTGTCACACAGAGAAGTTGAAAGCTTCAGAGAAGTGTTGCCTCCAGAATTCACTCTACATGTGTGATGCCACTGCTGGGATGTGGATGAGGTTCATAAAGCCATGCTCTCTCACACAGAGGCAAGCAACCGGAGCGTCATAGCAGAGGAAAGCACATCTCAATGGGAATGATAAGAGGTGTAGGTGAAGGGTGTGGGGAAATCAATGTTAGTATTTAGGATGTTAGAGAGCATAGTGAACTGCACAAATAATACAAGAAGCTTTTGTGTACAAAGTAAAAATAACTATTTTTTTATTTGAATATATTTTATTCCAGTCTTCAGAAATCATTCTGATTTGGTGCTAGTTACTATCAATTTTTAAAAATAATTTTTAACCTTATAAATGTCTTTACTGTCATTTCTGAAGAATTTAATGCGTCCTTGCTAAATAAAGGTATCAATTTCTTCTTCTTTTAAAAATCGTACTTACCCCAAATATTGATATTAATAAGAAATATTTCTTGAGAACTAAATCAGCATATTTTAGAATGACTAATATAGAATATTCTGGAAGATAATGTGACTCATATTTTCTTATTTTTTAAATAATTGCAATAATAATAATATTAAAAATAACAAATGTGTGTGTATATATGTATGTGTGTGTGTATGTATGTGTGTGTGTATATATATATATATATATTATTTAAATATAATTAAATTAAATATAATTTATATATATATAAATGCTTTAACTGTAACTACTTCCTAGGTGAGCAGAGGATGTTTATTTCAAAATATTAAAAAAGAAAAATCACAATTATTCCAAACTTTTGACTGGTATACAAATTATATACATGTTTTTGTGGTCAACAATGGGCTTTACAGGACCAGAGTAAGACATTAAATCAATTAAACATTTTTACAATGCCACAATATGAGGGCTCAATTTCCTGGTAATTGTTGAATATTTTTAAACTATAATTAAATCCCCTCCTAATGACATTATCAGGCAGAAATGTAACTCTCATTATTCCTTATGTTCGTGGATAATCTCAAGGCGTACACAAAGAACTCGTCAACTTCATCTCTATCACTATGTCTTTTGTTTTGTTGTCAGCATTAGAATATTTCGTAGGTGTCAAGTATGTAACAATGCATAAATCACCCTGATCCCTTTTCTCTCTGTCTTCTCTGCATGTCTTTCACCTTTAATGATTTGCTGTTGTTCGATGTATGTGTTATTTGCTGTGTAATTATGCCCACAGATCTGTTAGGTTAGTGCTAAAATCTTTGGTAAAAGCACAGGCACACATTTAGCTAATGGAGTTCTCCATTTGCAGAGTGCGATGTGTGAACCTTTCAAACTCTGACACTGTGTCCTTATGAGATGCGTGTTTGCCACAGCTCTCCTGTCCCTTCTTCCTTTCACCCATCCTCTCTACCCCAGTATGTGTACTTCAGCTGTGCTCTCAAGTATTATGGAGACAATTATAGCTATAATAATGCTCATAATCTAGTGCAGAACTGCTTGTCCCTTGATTTTTGGATGATGCAGATAATCTAAAACTTTCTGGAACAAACCTTGAAAGAGTGCATGAATAACATAATTTTCCTTCAGTCCCAAAAAACCATTTACTGCAACTATACGATGCAAAAAAAACTCTTGCTCCAAAACTCTTGGATGGCATCATTCAAAATAACATATATATGTATATATTCCTATTAAAACAGTAACCTACAGGGTCAGAGATCAAAGTTCAAGTCTATGAAGTCAAAAGGATTTTGAACTAACTATCATTCAATCTGTCAGGTAATATCTATACATTATCGACTACACTATTCACAAAGCTACAAAGGAGAGAGGAAAATATAAAGTTCAGACACAACATGGCTGCATATTTTTGTGATATAATCAATTTATACATACTAATGGTTCGACATAATTTAAACGTGTACTGACTTTACAACTAAAACATAAACACGCATCACAGAGTTTGCTAGTCTATATAAAATATTTATTTATAGCCTATTAAATGGTTTTAACTAACTTAAAAAAATCCTCAGCGGACTACTCCGCGTACTTTTAGTGCACTTGATGCACTGTGAGCATATCTGTCCGACAGCGACATCTAGTGACCCAAAACAAGAATGTGAGCAGGGATGCGACGCTGCTTAAATGTAGTCACTTCCTGTGCAAAGTAACCTTGAAAGAACAATAACGTGGGGTTTACTTTTATTTATGTTTGACCGTTTCTGCACTTTAAACACATTTGATTTAAACTGTAAGAATCCTGGAGTAAAAACCTGTGTAGGTTTCCTTAAAACAAATAGATTTAGTATTTCATTTAATGTGTTTGCTTCTTTTACAGTAAAGTAGTACTGTAAAGTAAGTGAAAAAGAGCATCATCTTATAATTTAAAAAGTGAAACCTATAAATAAACATTCCCAAAATTCCCTGTGTAACACTTCACATGTGATATATTTAATTTATATTGTGTTTAGCTTTTGTTATTAGTTATACATGTTATGTTTTGTTACAACTTATGTTGTTTAATTAATGTTTATTGCATTAGTGTAGTGTTAAAATGTTTGTGTTTGGCTTTGTGCACTTTCTCTATATCGACACTGAACTCGGCTTTAACTTTGAAAAGGGTATTTGTAATGACGTTTCGTTCTACTTGTGGATTTCTCTTTACCACCTATGCTATTATGGTAAGTATATTTTTACGGTATAAAACTTTTGTAGATTTTAGTCTCAGTGTGGCCTTGCTAATTCAACAGAAAAAGGCTGTTAGATTTACCAATTTAAAATTAAATTTTGTTTTGTAAATTACACTTTTAAACTGTACAGGTTGTTCTGTAAATGTCTACAGTTTTACTGTATTTTTTGCAAAATGATTTGCAACCACATCTACCATTTGTTTAATTAGAACATCCCATAAAAATGAAAAAAGAAGCATGAGACATGACTTTTAATATTCTTTATTGATTTATAGACATGGATTTTTTTTCCCCTTGTGGTAACTCGAGTTTCTCTGATACCAAGTATTTCAATAATTTTCTGTTTGATTTAAATTACATCTATTATTTTACTCACATATGCATCTATTGGTTGATTTCCTTATTGCAATAAACAAGAGTAGCCAGTATGAGTTGAATATTGCTACGTTCCATCACACATACTGTTTTCCCATCTGACAATTTAATTTAAAAATAACTTTATTGGCAAGACGAGGTTTGACCAAAGCTTCTCCGTCCGCGTCTGCTCCTGGAGAGGCCTGGGGTGGAATAAGGCTAAGGCTAAAATAGATTTCACCAACTAACATTACACCTGCCCTGAAAGGTTGAATAAATCTACCAAAGACAATTCTGTACAGTGATGACATAGTTCTGACTACAGGATGAACATGGTCTTTACAGTGTTGACGGATGGGACTAAGCGAGTCTTTCTCAAGCTTGTGAAGTGTGTTAGCTGTGATGGCTTTATCACCTCACATGGTTTCAATGGGGCACTGGACACCTGGTTTCAAACTACAGCATGTGTCAGTGTGCAGTGTTAACACAAAATGCTGTATCAGCCAAATACTCCATCCACTGATTGTTTTAATATTTCAGTTTGGGATAGAAACAGCTGATTGCAAATGTGCAATTTAAAGGAACAGGTCACCCCAAAAATGAAAACAGTCATTATTTACTCACCCTCAAGTTGGTTCAAACCCACAGGCTGTTGCTTGTTTCCCTTCACAGAACACAAATTATCGTTATCATTATTTTTTTTAATGTTTTTTAAGAATCACTATGCATATGCATGGTCAGATTTCTTGGAAACTGCATTTGGAATATTCTGATATTAGAAAAGAAGCACATTTTGTTTAGGTAGAAATGTTGCTTTGAAACTTTACTTTTTAATTAATGTAGGTTTTGACAAATAAAGATTTTAGAAAATATTTCAGCCTAATATATGATGTATGTATATTACAGATCTTATGTAGCCCCACCGTTGCTCTGTGCTCTTTATGTTCTTTGTATTTCCACAGCATGAATGTAAGATCTTACAGATTTAAGAAAGAACCGCTTGTTTAGAAATATTCCTAATATAACTTTCTCTTTGACAGAGATGCCATAGGAATATACAAAGCTAACACAAAACCGGAAGTTCAAAGAAAATATTCTAGAGATGACTGTGAGCTTGCTTCTCTGGCGCATAAGGTCTATACTGTATATAATTGGTCTGAACAAAAAAGGCAGATTAAAATAAAAATAATTATTTACCAAAATCACTCTCTGACAGTAGGTGGCGGGAATTTCAATGTCAGGATATCAAATGTGCAATTTAATGTGCTCCTGTTTTTTAATGAAAAAAAATAACAGCACATATGGGTTGGAAATTACATGAAGGGTGAGTAAATTACAAAATTTTATCCTTTAGTGAACTATCCCTTTAAGGTAGATTCTGCCCATCACAAGTTTTTCCAGAACCGGATTCTATCCGTACACACACACGACACTACACGATACACACCGACATGAAACTACACCATACTAGTGCCTCGGTAACTAATGAGAAACAGAGGTAAAGTTTCATCAAAGCACAATGGTGGATGCTAACCACAGTTAGCATGAAGTAATGGCATTATCATGATGCTTCCCACACAATGCAAACAATGCCACGAAGAAACAAAAATGTGAACTAAGCTACATACGCAAAGGCTATGGCTGACTACAGATTGTTTGCGTTCAGATATAACCTGTCCCCCCATTCAGAGATGAGAAGAGACCCTTTAATATGAAGGGCCTGTCCCTGTGGGTGCCCGCTCTTGCTTTTAAACTCCCAGCTTTTGTACCGAAAAGGCTAATTTATCTCTGTGGAAGAACATGGAGGCCTATTAGCAGCCATACAGAACCATTTATAAATGATCTTCAACAACAAATGACATAATTCAATTGCTTATTGCATTGCAATATCCAAACAACAGTAAGACATTGTCACACTTTGCTTATCAACGGAAGACCGCCGCGTAGTTCCACCAACACGACAGGCCCTAGTATTTGTACTTCACTTCCTCCAAATATGCTTTCTACAACGGGTAAGCCGCTTTTCGATCTCATACGAGTGCAGGTTTTCAATCTTCCATAGAAAAATATTCTTGTTTTTTTTTTGTCAGGATTTCCACAACAATATTTGTTCAACGTAACAGTGTACTATGAAAACGAACCAAAAAAACAACATCAAAACAAATAATTGATCATAATAAAAACCCAAAAATAAAATGCATTGCATGGCTTTAGATTCAAGACAGGAAGTTCATACTAAAAAAGGAGAGATTGCACAGTCGTGTCCTTAGTGACCTCCTCTGCGTCTTCACTCGGTTCATTTTTCTAGACTCTCTTGGGGTTCCACTGGAGTGGCTGACCTACGGTGTCAGTCCTTTCCGGGATGCAGGCTATCTCGTGAGACTGAACGCAGAAGTCGGACAGAAGGGGGGACCGTATTGCTAGGGGTTGCATAATGTCCACCAAACATACAGAGACAAAAATTAACCAGTTATGTATTGTTAGTCCAAGTGTGTGCTTAGGTTTGTTGCCTTCCTCTGAGAATCAAAGTACCTGTCCATCTTATTTTAGCGTCTACCAGCAGTTACATCATTCTCTACGCACGTATTTCACTTCTGAATATTTTTCTAAAGTCAACCAGCCTGGAGGTTCTGAACTAAACTATGCTACGCAATAGAATAAATAGACATCTACTGATTTTCTAAGATCTAAGACAGAGGTCTGGGGTTTTTTCAGTTAACCGCTCCTAGCGCTATCGGATGTAAAAGCGACACAAAAGAGATCTTGAGGATCTCTTCATCTCTCGGTTTCTGCAGAGAGATGCGTCTGTATGATGTGGGGCTTTTTGACGACGACAAGCTTCTAACGCTCATTTCGAGCCAGAATTCAGAAAGAGTCGAGCAACCTTAGACCTTCCCCACAATCCACTGCTGTGAGTCTTGACATGGTGGAACTGCGACCGAGATTGTGGCGTTTTCCTCAAAGATGCCAAAGCCAGACGGGACAAGTTGAATACAGCGAATACTAGGAGAAGCGTACTGATGTAACATGGTTTCTGTAGGTTTCTTGAGGTGCATAGGGTTGAGGGTGCATTTATTCAGAACAACAGAAATGTAACTGTAGTCTTTGTGTGTTTTGGGATCTCTAGAAAGTTGCCTAACTCATTCCAGCATGTCTGGCTACGATGTGACTTCTGCTACCTCACAGTATGAGTATAAATAGAGGGAAGGAACAAGGATGTCAGATACATACAATATTGCTCTATTCCAACAATCCCTGCATTTGTCCATTCATCCACCAATGAATAAATCACTCAAATCAAACAAACAGACATGGAGGAGGCAGTTAAGGGTGATGGAAAGAGAGTTGGAACGCCAGTTGCACCCTCCTTCATGATTGCTTCCGCTTTACGCCCCTTTCTGCTTGGTTTGATGATTGACGCTATTGTTGATGAGCCGATTCTAGTCATTGCTGTGATGTTTCGCTATTTTTTTTTTTCGTCTTCACAGTGTGCTTTTGGAGGTGAGGCTCCGGACTGGCTGTGATTGGCTAAGGGGGTGAGGGCGGAGTCAGTACGGCGAGAACAGGATCGGACCGTGTGAGGTGCGTATGGGCCCCGGAGCTGGTCTCAAGATGGCGTGGCTGAGGGGCGGACCCTGCAGGAGGTGATGATGTGGATGGTGGGAGGGGGCCGCTGCACGGAGACCCAGCGGATTGGAGGAGGCAGCCGCTGCCATTGCCGCAGCAACGGCAAGAGGACTCGGCAGGAGCCCAGCGCCTAATGCTTTGGTGAGATCCTATATAAGATAGAAATGTTATGACTCAGCGATAGCATATTGTAAATAGACATCTAATTACTACGTTTTCCATCTTGAAATACTGTACTGATTTTATACCACTTACCGCAAGGTCAGCTCCCCTGTGCTTCTTGTGTCGGCTCAGGAGAGGGTTTGGCTTTCCTGCCACTCCGTCTCGGTGCCGTCGACTTGATATGTGCTGCAAACAAACCAAAAATTGAAATTTATATTGAAAATTTTCAAAAGCAAAAAACATAGCAAGCATTCCAAAGCACACACACATTTCATATCGTTTTTTTTCATGATATCTGACCCTTGCTCACCTGTTTGAGCTGTAGTTCTGAGTTGACCCGCACATTGCAGATCTCACAGTGGAAGGTGCGTTCCTGAGTATTGGGATCTGATGCCCCGCCTCCCTGCTCCCCGCTGGGCTTCGGACCCAAACGAGGGTATGCCTTAATGGGGCCCAGTCCACTGCGGGCCTCCAGAATGGTTTTGTGTTTAGTGCCTGAGGAAACGATGAAAGATGGTTTTATAAATTAGCATAATTATATATATATATATATATATATATATATATATATATAAAACATGCACACACCGTATACATTCATACAAACTATGGCTCAAAACTTTGGGCTTGGTGAGATTTTAATTGTCTCTTATGCTCACCAAGGCTGTCACAAATTAAGGCTTTTGATAAAAAAGACAACAATATTGTGAAAAGTTAATGCAATTTAAAATAATAACTGCTTTGTATTTTAATATTTTTTTTTAAATGTAATTTATTCCTGAGATGAAGTGTCACATGACACCACAAACATTTCTTCTTATTATCAGTTAATATCTTTTGTGTAAATTTTGATGCATATTTCAGGATTATTATTTCATGAATAGAAAGTTATAAATGTCACATTTAATGATTGAATACATCCTTGCTGAACAAAAGTATTAATATCTTAATACTTACAGTCAAACTTTTGTTTGTAACAGTTGTGTATATACAGATCATTTAATAATAATTATAAAAAATAATACAATGAATAAAAACAATGCAACAACAATAGTAAAATGAGATGATAAAAGATAAATAAATAGATTAAATGATGTATCTATAAAGATAATATATCTGGTAGCGGCCACTAGAGGGCTCTGGGATCTTCCACTTTGAATTATCCTTGAATGCAGCTGCTCATGCCAGGGATGATTCTTATTCCTGACGGTCCACATGTCTAATAGGCATTCACACCATTCTTTTATTGGAATGTTTTGCATTTGTGAATCATATCCTTTTGTAATTTCATCCAGGTTACACTCTAGTACAGGGCTGTTCATTAATCAAGATATATATAGCTTGGCTTTCAATTTCAAAACTATGTTCTGAGTTCTTCAAGTCTTCAAGATTTGTTCTGTCCTCATTATAACGAACCTCATCAATTTTCCATTTCCTGTGTTTGTAGCCATGCAACACATGGTTCTCCTTAAATGTCCTGCCGTCATGTTCCTGGCCTTACAATGTCAATGAAAACACAGCTAATCTATATGGACAAAAAAAAACACGTGATGTCCACATGCTTGGGTTCCTAGGAACTAATGTCTTTGTTTTGCTCTTAACCAAGAATACATTGGAAATATAGACACATTCTCTTGCCAAATCAAAAGCAGACTTAATTTTCTCCCTTTGACCAAAAGTTCACCTTAACTTTGGGCTTGTGCAGACAAAGCAAGAAACTAGCACAAATGACCTTTGTGCTTTTCAAAAATGCATTCTTGCGATATTTACACAAAAGATTTGTTCCAGACAATGAGCATTGCTAGTTTCACTGTGTAACGGTCATTTGTAAAACGCCATCTGAGAAATAAACAGATAAAACAAGATTTGACAGCTGTGTCTGGACATAGAGCTGCAGAAAGAAAGTAAGCTAAAACTCTCCCTTCCTCTCCCCGTGACTGTCTGCACAACATATGATTAGATTTTTGGCCGTGGTTAGGAGTTTAATTCAGGGAATGGACTGTATTGATTCCAGATAGCTTTCCTTTACCCAGACCATGATTATAAATTCACCCTGAAATCACTCATGACTTGTAATGTTTACTTTAAAACATGGTTGTGTTCCAAGAGGAACGACTTCCATGTATCCGAGTGTGAATGTTTAATTTCCAGACCACACAAACAATTGTCAAATACTTTATGTAAAAGCATACATTTATTTTGGGTCAGGCTATTTAA
Organism: Rhodeus uyekii; assembly: GCA_037043235.1. Classification (NCBI taxonomy): domain Eukaryota; kingdom Metazoa; phylum Chordata; class Actinopteri; order Cypriniformes; family Acheilognathidae; genus Rhodeus; species Rhodeus uyekii. Next base: position 841,820 of record JAWRVZ010000027.1, read on the forward strand.
TCAACAAGCACAACATGAGAAATCAGACGATAACCATGACTGCAGTTTTTCCTGATAAATAAAAAAGGAGATCAATAATAAATAGAGTTGTGTGTGCCTCTGCAGCAAAGTCTCCTCAACATCCACCTTCGTCTCTCCAAACAGGGTTGTTTGTGTTGATACAAACTGAATAATAGAGCAGAATGAGATCTGCTCAGGCATTCGATATACCACGAGAAATCAAACACTCCCCTAAAAACTACAAGCAGCACTGCAATTCAAAAACCGATCATTTTTGTGCACACCTTTGGTGCAAACCAAGAGAACAAGTGGCGCTGTAAAGTTGTGTATAAATTATGAGTGAGTGAAAGCTTCTAAAGACTCCTCTTTTAGAAGTTTAAAGCGCTTTTTTCTGTGATGGACATAATTGCTAGTGTTCCTCTGTGAGCTGCCTTGAGCAACGCAAAACATATTTCTGCTGCTCGCAGAACAAGATAAATCTTGCAGACTCTCCTTAAAATAATGATGTCTTCTGAAGGAATATGTGCAAGTATTGAGAAAGACAACCAAAAGGTCAGAATTTAACACTTGCCAAGTGCAAAATTCAAGTAAAAACTAGAGGAGGAATATATAAATACTTAAAAAATGTAAAGTATGTGATTTCCCAGTTTGTCAGCAAATTTATTAGGAACTGCAACATAAGACATGGTTTTAATCCAATTGAAAAATAGTCTAACTCTTTGCAATTCAAATAATAATAATAATAAAAAATGTATCAGTCTTAATTTGCATCTTCTACCATTAGAAATTAATCTAGGATGCATAATTTATGGAATAATGAATGTAACATTTATATATGGATTTCATCTCGCATTAAGCCATGAAAATGGCAAGCAATTATATATTGTTTAGTGACAGGAAGATTTATATATAATAGAATATAAAATGGAAAATATTCATGGCTGGTAAATTTTCCCAATGCACCTGCCACTGCCAAATGTTCCTTTGGCCCCTAAAAGTAACATTAACCAAGCAGAGAAACACTATAGTACATTTTTTACATTTGCTTTTTCTGCTTTTCTGTCATTGCAGCATCGTATTGTTGAGTCTCAAAATGGCTTTTGAGTTTTACAGTTATACCAGTACAAAGTCACGGGTATATACTAAATGCCTTGAACAAGAAAATACATAGGGATCATTTATGATTATCTGCAATCTATCCACCTCTAAGCAGCCATTGGAGACTCTTTATTCCAATAATGTTTTGTGTACTCAATCAGACGGGTAAGTTATTAATTTGATGAGTTGCCGCTAAATGAATATTCACCTTTATTGTGGGCCTCCAACTGGGAGAGCGAATTGACGGCCACTTTGCACAGTGAGCAGTAAAGCAGCTTCTTGGCTTTGTCCTCTTCGGTCTCAGGGTTGCTGGGAGTGACTGATGGTGCCCCAGGGGCCCCAGTGCCAGCCGGCTCTGGGTTAGAAGAGCCACAGCCGGGGGATGAGGAGGTGACTGGGGGGGGTTGAGGGTTAGTGGGGGTGGGCAGAAGGGGGCATGCTGAAAGACCGGGGGATTCTGGGGTAGGTGGAGCAGAAATGACCACGGGCCCCGGGGCGACCGCAGGTCCATTTAACTGTGGCGCTGACCGCGTCTCATCTGCAAAACAAAGCAAACAAAAAAGTGACATTTTAATAGAGTATATAATGGAAGTTAATAGGCTCTGCTGTTTCATCTTTGAAAATAACAAAGCTGCTACGCACGAATTCAAGAGCTTTCAGTTCAGCATGCCACAGAAATGTGTTTTTTCCTGTAAACCTCAAACCAGCCGTACTTCAAATACCTCGTCTTAAAGTGTTCAACCCCGGCTTTTATAGACCACATAAAAATAATAAAATACAATTATTTACATATGTTTCTATTTTTTTAAGAGGCATCACATATGGTTTAGTTTAATTTCTGAAGTAAAATGGGAGATGCTGAGAAATATGTATCCATATTGTTTAGTGCATTTCGGACGTGAGACGTGACACAGAGACTAAAAACAGCAAGCAAAACTCATAATCACTGCCTGTGATAAGGCAATTATGTACAATAAAGGAAAACATTACATAACTATCATTAAAAAAGAAATTACTGATCAAAACTACAGTAAAAACAGTAGTATAGTGAAATATTAAAATTTAAAACTAATTTAAATTCTTTCTTATCAGTGTTGAATACAGTTGTGCAGCTTAATATTTTTTTGTCTGAATATTTGTGAAGGATTTTGACTATAAATATAAATCTTTAGTAACATTAAAAATTTACTTTACTGTCACTTTTGATCAATTACTTTTTGCAATTTGTTAGACATTTTTAAAACTGCGTACAATGCAGTCTATAAAGAAAAAACTATATTTTTCTTATCAGTCCATGTCACTTAAAATCAAACCCATGCCCTGACATTGCTAAATGTGCAATAGATTTGTCAATCCCCATTGGGTACAAACTAAAAACACCCTAAATGGGAACGGGGAGTTACGCAGTTCATAAATTTCAAAGTGAGTTATCTTATTTACATTATATGAGACAACTAAAGGCCAAACATACAATCCATAGATTATGGCTTTAGAAAGAATACTCAGTTTCCTTACAAAGATTATATATGTTTTTGTCCTTTTACAAACATTTGACAACAACATCTTACATAAACTCTTAATCATCTCAACTCAGTGTCTCTCTCTCCTTAAGCAACGGACTGTTGAGGTTTAATTCACCATGACTTTTGAAGTTTAACAACCTCTGATGTGGTGGCAAATCCTGAATGGCAGGTGTATAAGAGCTGGTTAGAGGCAACTAGATCCCTCGTTTAACAGGAAACCGTTCATACTCTGTCTTCATAGTTCTTTCTCTCTATTTTTCTCTGTCTGTCTCTCTCTCTCTCTCTCTCTCGCAAGTTTCCAGGCAAAAGTGTCTCTTTCTGTTTGCGGAGCAGATGACAGTTTGTGCTATATTTCTTTTGGGCTTGCGCTCCTGTCAGAGCCTCATAAAAATGATCTGGATCAAAGAACGGGTTGATGACATACTGCTCTTTTGGAAGATGCAGGATGTTACAACAAACCCCATGACCCTTAAAAAACACCAAATATAGATCAACACATCGTGCAGTAACTGTTACAGCTTCAGAATGGACAGACAAAACCATCTGGCTTGTACTCAGAGTAGGTGTGGTTCTGAATAGACTGAACTTTTAACTCTGAACTAATATTCCCAGTGCTCCTTTTTCACAACACACCCCTTCCCTTACTGGCCCCCGCCTTCTAACGAACACACACACTCGCACACCATGCGTGTGCAGTGAAGAATTTGGGTTTGGCCATGCACATGTGGTTTGTGTTAGCAGATCGTGGTTCAGGGGGTGGAGGAGAGTGTGTAATGGGGGATTTCAGAATCCTTCATCCTCTGGACTGTTGCCATACACTACCATCACTGACATGCCCTCCATGTTTAGCTGCAATATCCACCCGTCTACCTTCCATTTATTCTTGCTTTGCATATTTGAAAGTGCGGTTACACAACATGCACTCTCAGAGGACTCATATTTAATGCTTAAATTAACACTCGCCTTCCTGCAACTTCTGAAGGAGTCAGCCACTGTAAACACAAGCTAGTAATGATGTAAATATTTCATGAATGTTCAGAGTTCCAACAAAATATAGTTTTTATATTGCTTTAAATGTGTAACTGTTACAAATCAACAGTGGCCATGGAATCATGTGCATCACTTTGTATTACAAAGAGGTGGATGTGATGTTTCTACCTCTGGGATGTCACTACTTTTTTTTTTTTTACTGGTTTGATAAATGTTATACTGTACACTACCATTAGCTTAGAGGGTGATGGGTCAGTAAGACTTAAAAAAGAAGTAAAAATAAAATAAAAAGAAGTAATTAATGCTTACCAAGGCTGCATTTATTTAATAAAAATACAGTAATTTAGTGAAATAACAGTTTTCAATTTTGATAAATTTTCAAATGTAATTTTTCTTGCGATGCTCAAACTGAATTTTCATTATTCCAGTCTATTCCATATTATTCCAAATATTTTATGACAATATAAAGATTTGCTGTCACTTTTGATAAATGTAATGCATCCTTGCTGATTTAAAAAAAAAATTCTTACTGAACACAAAATTTTGAGCTGTTTTTATGCCAAATGAACGAACACTCTGCAGTAGTACACAGTAAAAAAAAAAATATGTATGTATATATATATATATATATATATATTATTTTATATTAGATTATTATATTATTTAATTTTTTTACTTTGAAGGATTTTCCTATTTTCTTAGTCTATTTATATTATAAAAAAATAAATAAAAAAAATAGAACACTGAACAGCTGAACCGTTAAACCAAAAATCATGGATGATAGATAAGGTTATATAGACAATATATATAACCTTATCTATCATCCATGATTTTTGGTTTAACGGTTTAGGTGTTCGGTGTTCTATTTTCTTTATAATATAAATAGACTATATAGGAAAATCCTTCATCCTCAGCAGGAAAACATATTTTATTTCATATTTTACCATAACTGATACCAGGGTACAGTGGGAGATGGAGAGCATGTCAGAGCTGTTTCTGCAGTCACTGAAAACAAACACTAAATGAAACATAATAAAATAACAATTTATATTGAACTGTAACTTAATTATAACACACAACAGCATGAAAACAACTGGACAAAACGTTGTCTATTAGTCACATCATGTTGTGAGTTATTGTTTAGGACAAAACTGGCCTTGACAAAAAACGGAAATGATGCCTGTGCATTTAGTAGAATTATGATAGCTTAGTTACATACTTCACATACAGAACCTGAACCCATGGGAACAATCTCTCAGTTCCAGACAGTAAACTAAACCTGCTATTAATGCTGCTCCGGTTTCACAGCCACTAACAGAGCTATAGCGGAGAAGATGGTGTATGACGTGGTGAAGGAGGGGTCTAGCTGTGACCCGTGCAGGTGGATCAGATGTCCGAGGGGTCAGGTAGAAGAGTGGCTGCCCTATACCCCAATCCTACCCTGCCCATCATTAATGATTAATAAACCCTGAAACAAGATGCCTGAATGAGCTTTGGGACTTTTTAATTATAGAGTTGGGTGCCTCACTCAGATGACTGTTTCCCAGATGCATCTTACAGCAGGCCTGTTCACCAAATGATACACTTGTTTTTATAGAGTCTGCAGTATTAGTGCAGATTCTGCCACTGTAGGTCAATAGAACAATGCTATCGGAAATGGAGAAAGATCTAGCTGGAAATGTAATGGCACTTCAAGCTTATGCTGTGAAATACGGAGGCCCAGACGAGTGTCATGCAGCCTTCTGTCTCTATACAATCTCCAGATGTGTAGAAGACTGCTGGAGACGTATGGCTTCATTAAACAGAGTGACTGTGCGGAACTGGCTCATGGGGACAAACAGAGAGCTAAGACTGTTCAATGCCAAACGTCCCTCATGACCTGCCAAACCTCAATGCTATTACGGGATCTATTAGCTGCGTTCAAGCCCTACAAATAATCTTCACAATAAAAAATAAATAAAAAAATGTATTCCTGTTATAGAAAACCAAGAACTGACATGACTGCAACTAAATACTCCGTGATGATGACAGACAGCTGAGATGATAATCAGTGACCATGGAAAACAATGAATAGTCGGAAACAAAAACAAAGAAACACATGACAGGTGAAAATAAAATAAAAGTCCATGATGATGAAACAAACAGAATATATAAGTAATTTTTTTCTCAAAAGACATTTCTTCTTCGTATTATTATTAATAATATAATTAAAAGAACCGCATTTATTTGAACCGCATTCATTTATTTGGGGGGAGTGACCTATCCTTTTAAATTATCAATGTTTCTGGGTACAGTCAAGAAAAAATGAAAGGCAGCTGAAACACTATAACCACTAAAAAGGTGACTCCATTGGTCTGAGTATTGCCTTTCTACCTCTGAGAAGATGCCGGCTCTAGTGATGCGTGAGAGAAAATCATCAATAAATTATATTGGCGGCAGCTGAGGGCTAACACGGCTTACTGTTCCTCATGAAGCGTGGGAATTCTTCTCTTGAGCTTTCACATAAAAACACACACACACAAAGCAGAAAGCATGTAGTGTAGACAAGCCAAATGTATTGACTAGGCCCAAGTACCGAGTCTTAATGCATCCCCAATATCAAGTTTTTAAACTGACTGCAGTGGTGGTGGTTGTTGGGAGGGGGAGGGGGGGGGGGATTGAGGAGAAACACTCGCTGTGCTCTAAACTTTTGATAAATAAGTTTACACTGCATAACCTCACACACACACACACACTTCACACGCTGGGTTTGCAATGTCCAGATGGAACTGCAGCTGTCAGGACTCTAGGGGTTGGCAGCTCAATGAAGACTCTGTTGTGAAACTAGTATTATGGGCATTAAAACAAAGTGATTGTTGGGATATACAAACAAGCGAGCCACCGGCCCGCTAGGGGTCAGGGTCACGGGAGTGAGCTTTGGATGGAAAATGGCATTCTTTCAAATGTATCTGGTTTCACATTTAGATCATGGTCGGTTTGTTTTGGCTCTCTCCCGCTGGAATTCTTTCTAGGCCTGAGGACTGTAGACAGTTTTCTCTGGACAGGCAAATCCCTCAGTGAGAGGCAAGGCTATACTGTCCTCCTCCATTCTCTGTGACAGAGACGATTAGCAGGATGAGGGGGAGGTGGGCCTTAAAGCAGTCACTCTGTAAGCCATATTATATAATGAAAAAAATAAGGTGCTCGGAAATTAGTTAGCTTTTTTGTGGTTGAATGAATTTACTTGACTCATTTAAATGTCTTGACTTCATTTAAAATACCAAGTTGTCCTGATTAAAAATCTGCCACTAATTTAAGTAGATTTCCATTTCAAATAAATGCTGTTCTTTTGAACTTTCTATTCATCAAAGAATCCTGAAAAAAAAACAATACAGTTTCCACAAAAACAATAAGCAGCACAATTGTTGTCAACACTGATAATAATGCAAAATGTTTCTTGAGCACCAAATCAACATATTACTCTACCGTAATTTAAAGGCTGCGAAAAATTACATGAATAAATTACATTTTAAAACTATAATAGCAATATCGAATCTATGGTCCCTTTTTGCCATTTATGAATGTAGAAAATTTAATTCAAACACTTTTTAAAGATTTTTATAAAACATCAACCAGTTGTGGGGGCTGATTGTTTGATCCATATTGAGCCTGGCAATAACAGGAGCTTGGAAAGTGGAGGGAGCATAGACAAAGACAGGCAAAGAAGACAAACATATAACAGGCACGAGAGGGAGTCACCAACCCCCTGGCAATTTATAAACTCTGCACCCAATTTCATCTCTCCATCATTATGATCTGCCAGTGTTTAATCACTTCTCATTAAAGCAAGATCAACTGTGATGTTTCCCTTCTCCCCCTTAACTAATCCTCAGACCTCTGAACTTTTTTATATCCACAATCTGTGTCTCACAAGCTCTCAATCACTGCTCATCCTCCGCTCCAAGCTATCCCTCCTAATCCCAAAGTTTATTCTGATGCAGACAAATGGGCTTTTAATACCTAATAACCCTGTACACAGCTCCATAAACACATCAGCTAGGCCTTCCTAATACAGCTCCAAAACAAGTGGTGATGATTAAAGTCACGCTACTCTAGTAAAATTAGGCCCTGAATAAGATGGTCCATGTTCGAGACCTTAACCTAGACTTCCTCAAGATGTTTCAACAAGGAATGACCCAGCTTATATTTCATAAACTAGCTATTTTAAATATTGTGCTGGGACTTAGGGATGTTGTCTTTGTCTTTTTCTGTTATTGTACAGCTGCGGCTGTAATTGCCTTGTGACAGACCCTAGAAAATCAGCGTTGGGAATGTTCGATTGGTTGCTTTTTGAAGAGTGAGGTCAGACCACACACAGATTGAATATTTGTGGTGTCTTCATGTTCTAGTTGTGATTATCCTCGCTTTCCAGTCATCTCTTTTGAGAATTTCAGAATACATTCCCTAGCTTTGTATTGTCTGTACTTCCAAAAGATTGTCTGTACTTCCAAAACATGCTGTGTGCATGAGCACAGAAGACCAGATGTGCTTGTTTTACAATCCCTCTATTGTACAAAGGCATTTATTCTCAAGCTCCTACCTGTTTTGTTGGGCTCAGAGTCTGAGACGGCCAGCAAGGGTCCTGTAGGTGAGGGGGACGAGACAGGCCCGGGAGGAGGTTTATCACTCTCTTGTGGGCGGCTCTTGGAGGTTTCGATGCCTTTGACTCTTCTAGCATGACGGTTGCCCTTGTAGTGAGCTTCTGCCTGACTCTGAAATGAACACACAGGTGATGCTGCTTAAACATTCAATGAGCACACCTTTCAAAATCTACAAGGAGCAGCACACAAACAAAACAGCTAAAGTTACAAAGTTTCTAATGCTCACAGGCCATCTTTGATATCTGGTACTGGATGCCTTGTCCAGGAGTCATAAAATGGGCTCATACTTATGTGCTTGTCCCAGGACACTGATGGCATCCATTTTCTGTTCTTAATCTGCATTAATTCTTACTGTGCTGCTTTTACATGCGTCTTACAAAGTAACCCCCCCCCCCCCCCCCCCAATATATAAAAATATACTTTGTATATAAAATAATAGATATTGTCATTTCAACACTGTAATTTATTAGTTTTCACACTTACACCCAAGGTTGACTGGTTAGCATGGTATAGTTAGCCTGGTTGTTCTAAAAAGCATATTTCTCTGAGTATTCAAAATTAACCATGTATTCTGAATATATAAAATGTTATTATTATTATTATTATTATTATTATAAGTAATATTAAAATGTTTTATTATTTAAGTTATTTCAAGTACAAGTATTATTTCAGTACAAATTATATTATTATCATTATTATTAATAATAATTTTAGTTAATGTATTCTAATTATTTATATTCCAATAAATTACATAAAATAATGCATATCATTATTTGACAAGGAATATGTATTCTGGGTGAATACACTAATTTAATAATAATAATAATAATAATAATAATAATAAGCATGATTATAATACTAATTATGTTTAATTTATTATTAATTATAATTAAATAAATTACATACAATTACCTATACCATTAGACATAACAAGGAATATGAGGTCTTTTTCCATGATTTCATTATCAACACTGTTTGGATTAGCAGAAAAAATATAGGGAAATGATATATTTAGCCGTCTCAGCGGTCAGTGCATAAACAGTGCAAAACCTAAGAAAACACAAAAAAGTTGACTACTGTGAAAGCTTGAATCTGCATAAACAATTCCACTTCTCTGATGTGGCAACATCTAGTCCACTCATTGATCATGCTGACTTGACCTCTAGCAGGAACACATGACGAGATATAACTAGATACGCTCACACAGGAGCTGTCGCCTGTTGTCTGCATCCTCGTTACAGGGGACCCGGGCCGTCACACAGCGCAACGCGTATCTGTCGTGCCTCCCAGCAGCACGCTTCAAACAGATCACCTAACAACGGCTTCCCAAAACAGCCATGGCTTCAGAATCAGTCCAATAAGGACAAACATGATGATTATTAAGTGGCTGGATTAGCTGTTGTGTGAAACTGAGAATGAGTTGACAACAGTTGCTCCAGACATTGGGAGCAGGACCAAGAGACTCATACCAGAGTGTCATCCAGGGCTCAGACGCTCACAACATTAAAAGAGGCGTGGAACACCAGCAGAGACTCATGGGAACAGAAGAGATTAAGACAGCTAGGATAGGCCCTTAGAGACTGTTAGGGTACACTTGCAGTGAGGGAACGGCATTATGTTGGCTCTTCCTGTCTGTTGTGGCAGGTTGTGGGCTGTAATTGGTGATGACAGAGCCTTATATAGCTGGTGGTCTGTAATCGAAGCCTTCGGGGGTTTGAAGAAGCTGCCTGTCTAAAGCATGCAGGAAACTGTGTGGAGGATGTGGTAAAGAAGCACTAAAAGAGCAGCAATCCTTGGGATTAAGGAGGAAAGAAGAGAAGATAGCAATGCGGACCGCAAAGAATATGGGGCTAAAGTACAGGTGCTCTGTATGGTTTGTAGACTGAGGTCACACAGACAAAAACATGAATGTAAAACTGATCAGACTTGCATCAGAGTGAAGAAAGAAGAATTCAAAAACAAATGAGAAACAGTTCATGCCATTGACATGTGCAAGCAGCTCAAAACAGTCTAGGGCGGTAATCATAACCATGAGTTACAGAGAAGCCAATACTGGAGATTCCAAGTCTGTGACACGGGATAGGAATTGTAAAGGAATGAAATGTTTCAGTTCTAGTTTCAATTCCTCTTAACAATTCTTTTAGTATTGTAATTTAGTCATTTAAATATTTGATAGAAAAAAAGTCAAATTCTTGAATAATTTAATAATAATATTAATTATAATTTTATTTTTTTATTTTTAATAATGCATTTACACAGACCGTCTTTTAAAGGTGTCATTCATTCGAGAGTCAGACTAGATTCACTCTAAAGAACAGGTTCGTAAGTGTAAGGAATTGGACTGGACAGCTCATGTTGTCCATTTCTCATAACTGATTCAGTAGTGCTGATGTGCTAACACTGAATAGTAGTACAATTCTCTGTATTAAGTGTTTTTGTATGAATACATGTGCGAAAATGCAATCGAGAGTTATTCTCTTCTACTATTTAAACAAAACAAAACAAAAACATCACTATCCTCCATTAGAAACGTACTCATTTATAACAACCGGCTTGCAGCTAAACTTTTTTGGCTAGTAACTCAATTTCAAATATTAGCAATACAAATCTATTTTTTTTTCCATGTCTGAACTCTTTGAACCCACACAGAATACATTAATTGAAATTCTCAGTGAATGCTTTCATAACGAAGTGACTTACAAGAGAGAGCATGCATTATGTGTGAAGAATATCTCAGCCATTTGATATGAATACAAATCAAGTACCAAGCCAAATCCATAATGCGCCAATGAGAATGAAGTGCTCGTATGAATGCAGTGCTATATATAGAATAAGGAAATGAGGAAAGTTCTCTCACAGATGGCACAGGGTTTTACATAAGAGAGATGAGTTGGTTTTGAGAGCACAAGATTAATTCTTCTAAGCGCAACGATGGGAAAACAGGGAGAATGAGCATGAAGAACTTTTCCAAGGACAAATTAGGACACAGAGACCAGATTATCCCCATCTCATCGAACCATATGAGAACAGTATGTAAAGCAACACACACCAAAATAAATGGAGTTGCCAAAACAAATTGGGAATGGGCTGCATGAGGAGGATTGACAGCTGTGGCTATTCCCGAAGCTCAACGCACACATGGAAGGTTCATTTGCCCTAGTGACGGAAAATCAGCCAGTGAATGACGGAAATTGTGCGACATCAGCGGGGCCTCTGCAGCTCTGGCAGGGGGAGGGACATGCATTCAACCCTGTCCTGCAGCAACAGTGACACAATATGGTGACATCACTTCTGCAGCGCGGCAAGGTTATACCTCCATCTTGCGCTAGAGTGAAAGGGACAGAGGGACACTGGCAGCACAGCATAACACAACTCTGAGCTCCTAGTTTGATGAATGCATCAGATAACACTTGCTGGCAACCAATAGTCTGCTTTTTCCACTACAAATGTCCTCAGTTATCGGCATTAGGGGGTTTGGAATCTATGAATCCATAATGGAGCGTGAAATTATGATGGGAAGGAGACGAGGGAATAGATATTTTCAAGGAACAAATGCATTGCTTCATTCAGCATAGTAGAGGACGAAAATGTAGACTCGATGCTCTGTGTAACCATTTAATGAAATACGCCGTTGTAAAACTTTAATCTCCTAACGTAGCTGAATAATTTCCAGTGCAACAATGCATGAAAGTAGAAGAACAATTTCTAATCAAACATACAAACTTGTCTTATCTTTTGATCTCTCTGTTTTTCACTCACAACAGATTTGATGCTGTGAATACCTGATGCCTGACAACATTAAAAATAAGTTTAAATAGTTCGGAAAATGACAAAATAATGTGTGACTTTGTATAAGTGTTTATGAGTGTGGCACTGTGCACATGGATACAGCACACTTTAAAAAAAAAAATCAACACACAAATTGTGTTGTGAAAACTTTATTATCAAACATAAAATTAACCTAGCATAAAAAGTAGCTAGTTTAAATACACAATGTATAAATTCATCCTAAATTAATCTAAAAAATGCAATAATGAATGAATGAATGAATTAAAAAATGAGAAGTCATAATTCATTAAGTCGTCATAATTTTGTATTTATTAACCGTCATTTATAAATATGATCAAAAAATATATATATATTTTTTAAATGCAAAATGTATAAATAAATAAAAGTAAAAGTAAAATTGTATACAATTTTAAATGTAAAAATGTAGAAAGTTTTCTGTGAAGAGTAGGTTTATTGTAAGGGGATAGAATATAAAATTTGTACAGCATAAAAACAATTACACCTATGGAGAGTCCCCACAAAGATAGAGAAACCGTGTGTGTGTGTGTGTGTGCAGGGAGACATTGCAAAAACAGGGGTGTTGAAATTATATGCCTATCTTTTACAAACCAGGACAGCTGCAGGTGTCAGAGATGTCCAATCAGTAGTCAAGTACTTAAAGTTTATTGAACTGCATGCATTATTATTGACAATCCCACTTTTATGTGTCAAGTTCTTTTGACTCGAGGGTCATGAACTAGGTTGTAAACTAAAGGCATCTTTGGGTTGCACTTTGGGATATGGAATTTATAGCGTCTAGGATATTTACTATGAACCAAAGCGACATTAGATGATGGAAAGAACTGTAGCACATAACTTCAATCTACTCTTCACTTCCATGAAATATCACCTCCAATGAACCTACTACAACTCCGGAATTGTCTCAAAATCTCTCCCCATAAATCATTAAAAGTAAGCTGGGCTAACAGCTATTTTCGCAGGTCTTCACATGCAGGCTCTCTCCGTCTTCTCCTTGCCTTTCTCTCTGTGGACGCGGTTTAAAGAAGGCCATACATCTGTTCGACCGGAGGCCCAAGATTACAGGCTCACACCAAGAAAGCCACTTTCTGCCCATGATTACAGTTCTCATCCGTAAAAATAGCACCGGCTAGTGGGGCACTCCCAAGTCCTGCTCTGTTACTAATCTCACACGGCACAATGTTTGCCCCAGCTGCAACTGAATTCAGCCCAGAATATTTCAGGCTAAAGTTCCCCCCCAAACAAGCGTAGGAGCAATTTGGTGCATAAACAACTAAAATAATTGCTTTCATTGATGCGCAAGGAATATTGGAACGGCAAAATGTGTGATTTGGATCTTTAATAAATTACTGTGGCAAGTCTAAAATGGAACATTTGAATGTTGTTTTTTAGGAAGGATGTAGGAAGGTTTCTGTAGGATATCCTAGAGGAAAAATTATCTTATAATTGAGATATTACTGTATGCTGAGAGAGAGTTTCTTAAAACTCTTTTTAATCATAAAAAGAAAGAAAAACACTTCATGTTATAAGCATCCACCCTGACAGGCTATGTGGATACAGTACTTCAAAGAGGATTTGCCGTTGGCTATTTCCGGACTAGAAAGCAGAGTGTGCAAAGTATCTCAGCAACATAAACATAACACTCATATTACATAGAAAGAAATCTCACTCTAAGAAATCTATATTCGATTTCATGTCTTCAATAACACAAGCCATTTGAGTAAGTCACGAAAGAGAACATTTATGTCAAACAGTCCGATATCAGATACCTTACCTCAGAGTTGAAACGGATCTGGCAGACATTACAGGAAATGATTGGCCGTTTGGTCTTCACCAGTGGAACTCCAAAGGTGTGGTTGATCACTGCCTTCTGAACAGGATCCATCTGAATGCAGAACAGGAGAAAGAGAAAGGGGGAAAGGGAAAAGAGAAAGGACACGTGAAACTAAACTCTGGTCCGGTTCCCATTAGACAGACAAGGTCATTAATCATGTTGATGGAAAGGTCTAGGTGGCAGTAGAACATGGCTAAAGGGCTGGCATATGGAGCAAAGAGTGAGGACACCTGTGAGATCGAGTCAGATCGAGCAGCTCATCTCTTGCACAAATGTTGTCCTTTCCTTGCATTCAGTTTCAAAATCTAAAAATTTATTTAGCTAATAAACGAAGATCATAAGACTAGATCATTCTAAACCAGCATATAGACTGCATACCAAAATATTCCTGAATAGAATCTACTGGATAACATTAACTAACAATGAGTATTTTTTAAGCTTTGATAATAAAGTTAGTTACTGTTTACTGTTAGTTAATTTTACCTCAGGTCCATTAAATAATATTAACTATAATAAGTAAATGATTTTTACTAAAATGATATTATAAAATAGATATAGATATATTTATTTATTCATTTGTTATTTATATAGAGTACGTAGTATAGAGAATATACTGTACAGTATATACATTACAGACACACACTGCCCCTTAAATTGTTTCAGTGTCCATAATGTGAGTGGTCAGATTTTAATATAAATTTAACCCACTATCCTAAGTACCGCATCTCATAGCGCCAACGACTAAGCCTCTGTTTATGACCAGCTTAATGCACAAAGCCTGATAGTCGCAGTCCAAAAATCTTTTGGCCTTGTGGTCTGCATTCAGTGCTCTATTGTCATATGATTCCCAGTGTTATTATTCACTTGATATAGTTTCATTTCTTTTTAATACTTTGACCTGACATTTTATACAAAATGATGCAGCTATTCTGTGTGCATAAATTGACAAATTCGTCAGCACTTCCTGACAGACTTTGTCAAATTGTTTGGTCTAATACAGTAGAAATGATGCATGATTTCCAATATAGTCCGTTACAGAAAGAAAATGGTTAACCTTACAAAAACATCTATAATGGCTGTGCATTTTATTAAAAATTTTAATAACAATAGTCTAAGACACGCTAGTTGGGACCATCTTCTCTTGGCTGGGAAATGCGAGAAAGTCTGAAATGAACATTCTCTTA
The DNA here is from genome assembly GCA_037043235.1 of Rhodeus uyekii. Classification (NCBI taxonomy): domain Eukaryota; kingdom Metazoa; phylum Chordata; class Actinopteri; order Cypriniformes; family Acheilognathidae; genus Rhodeus; species Rhodeus uyekii. Next base: position 856,896 of record JAWRVZ010000027.1, read on the forward strand.
GTCAAACAAAAACATTTTGAAACTGAACGTATCCAGGCAACCCCCCCCCTACTAGAAGCAAACACAGAGCTGAGACATGGCTCATGATGACAGCGCACACCAACTGTAGGTTAGCGGCCTTTAACCGGACTTCCTCCGATTTTTGCCTCTTATCTATTTAGGCACGGGCCCGAAAATTTGTTTGTGTTCTGTCATTGTAACCGTCGAGGGCCCTGACATTGTGCATGTGCAAAGTCCACACAAAATCAGTCAGACAGGCAGTGGATTAGCCACAATGATGTTGTTCTATGCCTATGCCTTCATGAATCTCCAGAGGATTAAGTGAAGCTGGCAGTTAGCTGGGTAATCAGAACACCTCCAGCTAGAACACATCAATAGATACAACTGTCAGTACTAACAGCCTCAGCGTGGAAACGGATGGGGGAGGGGCTCTGTCGAAAAAAAAAAAATCAAAGCTCTGCAAAGGCCTTTCAAAAGAAAAACATTACAGTAAAGGCTCGTGTTTTCTTTTTAAAGTCTACTGGCTGTATTTTTAACTCAGAACGCCCTTATAATCTAGATGTAATAGCATACAGAAGTTAGAATGTGTTTCTAGAGAAAAATCCTGGGTGTTGGTCTATCATGAAGTAAAATTACATTATGAAGTAAAAACAGATGTGTGTGTGTGCAAACCTCACGACTGACCAAAGAGGCTTTGGTCTTTAGCGTCCTTGTTACACCAACCGCTTCCCATCCCAAAGACCCAAGTTTGAATCCCATTCGGAATGGGTTCAGTTGGACTGTTTACAATAACGCTGCATTGAAGTGGTCTTGATGGTGTTGATTTATACCCTTGACTTTATCAGCCGAGAGACATCTTGGCTCATAACTACACCAAACATTTCCTTAAACAAATGTTATACAATTTTATGTTGATGCAGCAAGAATCTAACAAATGAAACCACCAAACCACAGCTGAAAGATGCCTTAAAGGGATAGTTCACCTAGAAATGAATATTCAGTCATTATTTACTCTCTCTCATGTTGTTCCAAATCTGAATGCTTGTCTATGCCGAACACAAAAGGAGATATTCTGAAGAAGTGTTTTTGTCCATAGATTAAAAGCCAATGGGGTCCAAAACAACACTAAACTCTATTGACTTTCACTGTATGGAGAAAAAAAAATCTTTAAAACACTCTATATTTGATATAAAATACATTTCCACAGCAGGTGTAAAGTAAATTATTCATTTTTGAGTGAACTACTCCTTTAAGGTGTATGTATTGTTCATGTTTTATCGAAGCCTCTAAAACATGCTGTATTTTTATGGTGTTGGCAGACACTGCATCCATACTAATTATCAAAGTGAGCGATTAACAGTGCATGTTACAATTTATCCAATTGGCAAGCAGTGTCTGTCATATGACCTCCTGATGCTCCCTCCGGAAAACCACATCCCGCAAACTGAGAACTGTTCAAAAATAGCCAGATCCTTCTTAGTGTAAAAACACTGACCCTTTAAAGGGATAGTTCAAACAAAAATTTTAATTCTGTCCTCTTTTACTCCCTCTTTTACAGACTTTCTTCTGTGGAACATGATGTAAAAGATCATATAAAGAAAGTCAAAAGAGTCTAATGTTGTTTTGGACATTATTGACTTTCATTGTACGGACAATTCTTCAAAATATCTCCTTTTATTTCTTCTGAGAATCAAAATTTATACAGGTTTGGAACAACATGAAGGTGAGAAAATGATTTGGGGTAAACTATTTAAAACAAGTAATTTGGACCATAATTCAACCTTAATTCTCTAGAGTCTCCCCTTCCACTTACAACTAGATCCCATTTCAGTTAATACAAACACAGCATGCCGGACATCACAAGCCCAAAATGCACAGTGTTCAAACACAGAAGAAGATGCAATGCCAGATAAAACATCCCACGAAGAAATGCTTTCAGCCTCCAGCGTTTGAGACTCCGAGAAAAATCTCCAGCTTTGTTACCTCTCTGCCTGAGCTAGCTGGAGGGCACTCACCTTCATATCCTCAGCAGCGCCTGGATCTCGCAGCTGCATTGGATCCTCCATGAGGAAGCGCGTGTTTGTGTGTGGGAGTGTGTGTGTGAGAGTGTCACTCATCCTGAAGGGATCCTGGCTGTCCCAACACACCACCTGACTCTCCCACACTCGCGCGTTCGCACGCGTCCGTGCCCCTTCTGGGAATGACAGCGAGCAGTTCTTTTGTTTACAGGTCCAGGATATGATTAATTGATTTCTCTCTCCTTAGTTTTGTCTCTTCTTTTCCACAGTCGGTCGTCACTCTTGCCGTTAGGGATCAGTTTCTCGTTCTCCGCTGTTTAATCTCATCCACCTTCCTTCCATTCCTCCCTCCATCCTTCCTGACACTTCACAGCAAGCCAAGACTGCGTTCCTGGTTGGTTGCTCTCTCTTCATTTTCCTCTGCCTCTCACTTGCTTTTTCTTTCCTTCCCTTTTTTTTCTTCACTAATAAATTCTGTCATCCCTTCCAGTGCTCTTTCAACGATCTCCTTCCTCTTTCTGTCCTACATGCTCATTCGCTGACTGCTTATTTTGCCCAGATGCACTAAGAATGTCATGCACTCCCTCAGTGTTTTTCCTTTCTCACTCCCCAAATCATCCCTTCACTCCCTCATTCTATCAAAAGCACTTATGGACAAGCTGCAGAATTAAGCCCTCCTCCTTCTCCCCCGTCATGACAGTCCTTGCTATCTTGCTACATACCTCTAAAACTCATATGGAACCAATACAGCTGTGACCCCGGACTCAATTAATAACACTTCCAAAATATTTGAACTCATAACGTTTTGTGATTGATATCTTCCAACTATTAGTGTAGAAAATTACAGTTTTTCAAGAGAGTCATCAGAGGTAAAGTACATACAGCCAAAAGATTTCAACTCCAAAAGTCCACGTGGAGTTGCATTACTCAGCGAGGAAAATTGGCAAGCATTTCGCGAGTGAAGCTTTACTTGAAGGTGGCTGCAGGTGAAATGCAACAAGTTGGTGCACAAGCCTCACAATTTCAATGCCTCTGACATTCCTGATTCTGCAGAATAAGCGAATGTCTGGGGAAGCTTTTTTGCACCCTCACGCCACAACCAGCTGCTTTGTATAAATTATTCAGGTGCCTCACTGCCTGCAGGCAAATTGACTCAGACAGGCAGGTAGAAGCCAAATCACATTAAAGACAAATGTAGAGGAATGGAAGATTGTGGTCTGTCCCTGCTCTATCTACAGCTGATCAAAAGCATCTGATATTGGTGAAATGTACACAGCAAAATAATTATTTGGCCTAACCCACACAACTGATTTCAGCTTTGATCAGGTTGTTGCATTCCAACATGAATGTGATTCAGGCGGAACAACTGGAGCACAGCTTATGTTTATTCGTCTTGGGTTTTTGCTTGGGTAGATTGCCAAGCAAAACTAATAATAATCATAATAGTTGTTTTTTTTTAAAGTAGGTAATTAAATAAGTTACACAGTATGTTTTTATAAAAGGAAAAACATTACTATATAATTTTATCATCTATATAATGTAATTAATCAGAGCTATTTTTGAACAATGAACACACATTGACAGTAGGCTTGAATAGATACACTTATTTAAAAAATACAGCTAAGCCACCCTAATTTACATAATGGAGTCAAAAACATGGTACAGGAACTTGAATCAGTAAATCATTTTTATGAATCTGATGATTTAATTGAACTACTCGACTTAACCGATTCACTGGATAGAATGAATCACACTTTTCAGTGCTAAATTTGAAAGAACATAAAGACTGTTTGGAACAAACAATTCATTAGAATGAATCATAATGTCAAACATGGCTTTATATGAAAGAGAGAAATGCTTAGCTGAGCACATTTGATTATTACTACACCATTTGCTTTTAAGTTTCAATTTAATTAATGAAAATTCTTCTAAATAAATGGATAATAATAATAGAAAACAATCCCAGAACGAAACGATCCAGCAGCTGAGACACTAAACTCACTCAAGGTTATGTAGTTTATGGAGTTTGATTTTCACTGAAAATATAACACTTTACATATATATATATATATATATATATATATATATATATATATATATATATATATATATATATATATATAAAATATACACGTATACACATATGTATGGCAAACATTATATAAATCCCTCTTTGTATTGGCAGACATTATATAAATACCTCAGTAAATGCTTGTGTATTACAACTTGTGTGAGGAATTTCTTGTAAATGTCAGTATTCCATTAGGCGACAGTGTAAACACTGCAGTGTCCTAGAGAGGGGTCAGCCTGTCCTTCCAGCTACTCCAACATCGCCCCCTACTGGGCATCAGGAGAATATCGCCGTCGGACACTCGGCCACTCTTACATCGAGCCTGTATCTGTTGTGTTTAATTGCCTGCTGCAATGCTAAATTTAAACTGCCTCAATTTAAAGATTAAATCTCAGTTTCCAAATATATAATAAATGGTGAAAGTGATGTTAGTTAAGGCTCTGAGATGCTGACTCTTTCACAATCTCGTGTATATTTTAAAACATTCAAACACCCCTTAGATTTTGCTAAAAAGAAAATAATGTGGCAGAATTGGAACGCAACACGTAATGTGGATTTATTGAGCTGGCATGAGTAGTGTTTTTTTCCTTCTCAGTGTTACAAGACTGTGCCAAGGGGCACAGCATCTTTCACACTGGCAACAAGTGCATGCAAATATATGGAATTTAAGAGAGAATATATATGACGGACACCTCGGGCATGGCTGGATCCCAAAACCTTTCCTGTTCAATTCGCTGACCAGCATCCTCATTTACATAACAGAAGGCAATCTGGGAAATGTGTGGAACAGACTTGAGTAAAAGTGCTGAGAGAGTGAAATGAGCTGCATGCTAATCAAAATGATTAGCTATAAGTCACAGTGACATGCGGGAACTTCAAAATACACAAACAAGCCAGCTATCACAAATAAACTGAGTGGTTTAATATTTTAAGGCTACCTTTACTTAATCGGATCCTTTTTTGGAAATTACGAGAATGCATCAACACGTTGTAACATTAATACACCAGATCTGAATAGAAGAGAGGAATATTTCCAAGTAATATTGATTTACATTTGGTGATTTCTGTCTACACATAGGGCTTTATAAAACTTTAATACTTTTATGTGCTTTGAAGAACTTGACCATTATAATTATCATTATGTTCCACAGGTTTGGAATTACATGAAAAGGAACATGCTTTTAATATTGCTCCTGCAAAGCAGTATCACTTTTTATTTATCAATTTATATATGAAAATTTAAAAGCCATTTTCTTTGTTATATACAATACTGTTCATATGTTTGGGATTTGCCACATTTTTTAAAAGCTACACTTATTTGAAAACTGAAAAGTTGTAAGACATTATAATTTGAAATTACCGTACCTTTTTCTATTTTTATAAATTTCAAAAAGTAATTTATTTCTGTAATGGCACACTTTACTCCAGTCTTCACTGTCACGTGATCCTTCAGAAATCATTCTAATATTGCTGCTCAATAAACATTTCTTATTATCAATGTTAGTGAAAGAATTTTTCAATATTTTAGTGCAAACCGCGATAAAAAAGACTGTTTTTTGAAAAAAGAAAACAATTGAAAACAATTTGTTTTACGTTATTGTTTTAACTGACAAATGCAATGGACAAAGTTTCCAGTAATGTTGTGACAGACAACTTTTGTAGACAGAGTCTGCTCTAAAAATAAGAGGCATGATCCAACCAAACAAAATGAGACCATTCTCATAAGGAATATACACTGTCCGGACAAAATATATATTTTGATTTAAATAGGCAAATGCTTATTGAGAGTATATTACTGGATCATTATTGTAGTGATTATTATGTTCCTAACCCTAATTGATGGAGTGTGTAGTTTTCATTTCCTAAACAGGGAGGGAGCATGAAGAAACATTTTCACACATGAATTGGCATCTTAAACCTTAAATTCATTGACAGTCTTTGGGATGTGCTGGTGGAGACTTTACAGGGTGCTGGACTCTTGCATTGTCAATACAAGATCTTGACGTAAAACTGATGCACTTGATGGAAATAACATCACAACATTTATTTCCACCAATTTTCCTTTCCAGAAAAAGTACTAATATATGATTTATTAATTTTATAGAAGTAATGTAATAATGCAACATTGTCAATAGAGATATAATCTCACCGCGTTGAAGTTGTGGAAGAGCCCAACACTGTGTGGAGGAGTTGTCTCCATTTGAAACTGTAGGAAGGGCTTCATATCCAGATGAGGCTGGATGACGGTGGGGGTCCGCAGGAATGTAGGGACACCCCCAGTTCGGTTGATGCTTCCTGCAGAGACAAGAAGAATGAAGTTAAAGTAGCCAAACACTCTAATTCTTCCTTTAAACTTTCCAAATGAGCTTAAAATGCTGTCATCAGGTTAAATTTGCAACATCAAGCCTGAATAAAGCGCCTTTTGCTCAAATTCTGACTTTCATGCCATACAGGGGTGAAAGACGGAGGCTCAGAGGTGGCTGTGCTGACACATTTTTTGTCAGCACAAAACTCATCACAGATATATCAACCTTTGGTTATGAAACAGCCCCCTCTTTTTCTCTCTCCCAATCCACATCACCGAGTCTCTGTTCCCTGTCAGCCTGTCTCCTCTTATCCTTTACAGCCCGCGCAACCTCTTGCATGAGACCGTGCGAGGACCCTCTCTTCAGAATTAAGCTTTAGCGAGCAGTTACTTTAAGCTGCTTAATTTCTGCTGCTGGATTTTCCTCGCCTCGAATTCCCCGCAGTCTTAAATCTGTTCCCTTCTATCTTTCTCCCTCTCACTGACTGTCTCCTTCTTTTTAATCTAGGATGATTTTTTTGCCCTTCTCCGCTTCTATTTCAAGATTGCTCGTCAAGCCTCTACTCTCTCCTGATTTCTCCAGCTCTTCTGAGCGCCGTTGAGATGGTTTCCTCACGTAGAAGATGTCATTAGGCTGAGCTGCAGTCGAGACTGCTGTGGGCATACATGTCAGGATGAGCGGGGAGACAGTGAAGGAGAAATAGAGATAGCACTGGAGAGATATGCTGCCTCAGCCTGGCCGCAGCTGTTCCTCCTGCTCTCCTGCTGGAGCCTCAGGCCTGGACGAGCCTTGGCATCGTTAACTCAAATTAGGCATGCAAGACTCCTCACTGGCTGCATAGCACACAGGGAGATAAAGAGTGAGGGAGAGAAAGAGAAGAGCAAGAATAAGGAGACAGACTGGTTGCAAGATTGCTGGTGAGAGAGAAAGTGCCAGCGGTCGCTTGTGGGCACTGCTGGTCCCTGATGCAGTGCTCAACTAAAGTCACATGACTCACACTCTAAATACTCCCTATTGCTGCAAACTGTTCTCTTCAAAAGTGCCGCAGTGTGCCTTAAAGGGATAATTCACCTAAAAATGGAAATTATGTAATTTACTCATCCTCAGACGTTGTTATTTGTTTCATGGGATACAAAAAGGAAGACATTTTCTTTAAGCACTTAGTTACCAGGGGCTTCAAAAAGGACATCAAAACACAATAAAAGCACCATAAGATATCAAAATATCTTATATAGATGATATGATATGACATATATCAGTTTGCGTGGCATCAAAAGACTTGGAATGCAGTGCATGAGTTGGATTATGGATTACTTTTTTGATATCTTATGGTGCTTATATTGTGTTTTGATTTTCTTTTTGAAGCGCCAGGTAAATATAAAGAAAATGTCTTCCTTTTATATATATATATATGAGAGAGTGAGAGAGAGAAAGGGACGTTTAACCAAAAAAAAAACTTATTTATCACGAGACACTGAAGGTTTGCCATAATAGGAATAAATTACAATTTAAAATATATTACAATAGAAAACTACATTAATAAATTACAATAGTTGTATTTCATATTAATACGGTATTTTTGATCAAAATGCATGAAACGTGTGCACATCTTTAAGGCAACGTGCACATCAATGTGTGCAATGTTACATCTTTTTTGTTGTGCTTGGAGTTTGAAAACCAGTTTCAGTATGAATTGTAATACGCAGCAACATAACTTTCATTATTAAGTGATCAAAAAAAAGAAAAGGATTTTGTTGACATCCTTCAGCCACATAAACAAGACAGAAGTCTAAGCTCTAATGTAAATCGCCACTCTTGCCAGCACTGTTTGCTTGTCACTGCAATACAGTGCCGACATAATTCAGGACATGTGTGACTGATCCAATGAGAGAAGACCCAAACCCGTTTAGTCTGTTCATGTGCCAGCTGAGAAACGACACAGATTTGTTGACAACCGAGTAAGATGAAGAGAGAAACACAGAGGGGAGCAGAACACGAGTGCGCTCAAAGTGTGTGGGGGACAGTTGTCCTTGCAGCAGAGTCAAAGTGTGTGACAAAACAACACGGCCAGCATGCATAAATCAGGTCCAGTCTGCTTCCTGCCCCCAGTGTATAATTACCTCATTAAATTAAAGAACACTTTCTGGGCCCAGCTCACACTTTAAATCACCGTGACAGGGTAAGTGCATGCGAGCGTGTGTGCGTGTCATGCGTTTATGTAGGATAAAAAGGGGAAGATTTCATACTTACTGTTCAGAAAACGTACATCGCTAGAACGAGTCTTAAACCTGCACAGTGACAACTAAAACCACTGGATTCAAACAAGCATGTAGATTGGACACTGCCACACTACAAGATCCTCTGCTGACAGACAAAGTGCCTTGATGATAATACCAGCGGTCTTAACAGCCTCATTAAGCCCATGTGGCGCAGGAAGAGATGTTGTTCTGCCACTGTATCTGAGTCTGATTCTCCTAACAAGCTGCGGGAACCTGATCGGGCTGGAGCGGGGGGGTTTGGGGGGGGGGGCAGAGGACCGGGCTTTGGTTGTCGTTTAAAGCCAGTGACATGCTAGGAATCCGGCAACACTCGCCGGGGCCATAATCACCCCGTTTAAAGATTCTGCGGCAAGGGGGCAGTCAGGAACCGAAGGACAAACTCGAATAGGGATGAGGGAGCTGGTGTGAAAGGAATCGTTGGGAAGAGGATTTGGGAGAGAACGATCCTGGGCTGTGTGTGGATATGGGAGAAGTACGGTAGAAAGAGTGGGGGAGGAGGGGTTTATAAATAGAGAGAAGGGCAAGGGAAGATCAAAGGCAAGGGGAAGCGATTCAACAAACTCAAATAATTCTGAGCCTGTTTGGGCCTGATAAATGGAATCTCAGGCGTGCCCGTCGCTCTTTAATACTGAAGCTTGGCAATCCTATTTCTTACCCCATGCGTTTGCCATTTTCAGAGGGCTGGAGTAATTGTGAGGAGCGTGGGGGGGAGATAAGAATGAAATGGTTTGGAGATAAGGAATAATCATGATGAGGTCAAGGCTGACACAGCCACGGAAGGAAAGGAGGGAAGGTTTCTGAGATGGCTGAAAAATAAAAAGGATGTTGGCGTAAAACAAGGCACTGAGCTGTATCTCATTAGCTGGCTGATCACCTTCAAACGACGAGGTCAGTAGTTTAATTGGTTGCATTTGGAACAGAAATCAATGATTTGGTTTCTTCAGGTGTGTTCATCATTTCTGGCCTCAGGCTGCTTCCTTGGTCAACATTATTGCAAATCTGAATACATGCAATACGCAGAGAGAACAAATTGCTATCATTATTGTGCTGGCATGCTCTATATTTTTGACACCCAAGGAGCAAAATAATTTGCACACTTTCTAGAGTATGATGAGAAACGAGTATATAAAAAAAAGTAACGTATTATGTTTTTTATATGCATCTTACAAATCAACATTATTTACCCTATTTGTTAATAATAAAATTATTCATATAAACATGTCAATCTTATGGGTTCCTTATAAAAGGGTTGCAAACACAAATTAAGCTAATGATCATTATCATTAACATAATAATAACAACAACAATAATAATTTAACTTTAATTTAATTAGGTAAAAACGGTATATTAACAATTATTATTGTAAATATGCTAAGTTGATGAAAGAGTTATTTAATGAAGCTAACAACAGTAATAATAATAATTATTATTATACACTTTAAAATCTTTTATTACTAGGGCAAAAAAAAAATCTAACTCAATATTTTTTTTGTACCCTGTTCCGGGAAAGTGCGATATATTTTTATGTTTCTCTCTTTTTTTGTCTCCTGTCTTCTATACACCAAGGTAAAACAAGTGGAACATGAGTGAAGGAGGGATGCAATGAATTAGAAATTAGAGAAAGGGTAAAAGAAAGGGATGAAAGGATGGATGGATTTGAATGAACACAGATGTCCCCTGGCAAGCAGCAGTGATCCTGAACAAATTGGAGTGAGAGCGAGAGAAATAGAGAAAGAGTAGGCAAGCAAAGGGCGGAGTGAGAGCCAGGGTCCCTTAGAGCCCCTCAATGAGCACCTGTCTTGCAGATGATCTAGAGGAGAGTGAGATTGCAGCAAATGCAGATTAATGAGTTGAGAGATGCAGATAGATACATAGTCCCCTCTGAATCCGCTGCTCTCTGTCTTTCTCTCTCTCATCATTTTGATGAGCTTTAGATTATTGGCATTAAGATCTTGAAGGCAAAAACATTTCCTCAAAGTGAGCATTGTATGTAAACTTAATGAACAGAATAAAATCAACTTCAAGGGCACAAAAATAGCATTTGGAATTTGTCCATTATTCAGTTGCAATCAAATTTGGTTCTCCTGCTGGCACAGAAGTTGATTAAAAAAAAAAAAATTAACCAGTTGATATTTTTATTATTACGTATAAAGATTGTAAACAGATTCACAGATAAAAACATTAAGAACGTTCTGTGTAATTATTGCTTGTATTACAGCAGACAGGTGACATCTCCTTCAACCATCAAATGAAAGTTGTAAGTAGGAACAGGTGGAGTTTATTAGAGGAGTAACTCAGCATGGGACAAAAACCGTTTGTACGTCTTCATTATTTCGCTTTTGAAACTCAGATGTTTTAATTAAAGCATGCCGCGACAGAACGGCACAGTGTGTTTGCAAATCATGATTATGAGTCTCAACAGCTTTTTAGACCCAGTTTTGTGCTATATTTACATTTGTTTATATCACATTTGCGAAGAATAAAGTAGGCTAGATATGTGCAGAGAATTTTGCTAATATTGCCAGTGGCAGTTTTGTTGTGCACTGCTGACGTCTGTGCATTTTTGTGCCGAGGAGAGATTTAATTAGCTGAAATCTAAGAAGGACAGACAGTCAGGTGATAAGGTCAAGGTTTGTCTTCAACAGTCTACGGTTGTAAATTAGAGGAAAACAACCAAATCAGCGCTCCATCCAAAATTCATCAGAACTCATCACTTTTGCTGATCAAAAAATAAATAAATCACAATCTGTCTGCGGTAAATTAATTTCTTTCTTTTCATTCATCTGTATGCTGACAGACCTGTCTGGTTGGGGACCTGGGCCTATGTCTGCCCTCTCCCCAGCTGTGACCAAGGCAGCAGAAATGGCTCATTCATTTAACCAATTTAGGTCCAATTACTGTGACGGCAGCATGACGCTGCTCGCTATTCCAGTCCTGTCTCAGAACGGCAGGGAAAGACAGCCTGCCCCTCATCTGACCGCCAACGCAATCCACCATGAAAACCAACCTCAGAAATAAAAGAAACAAACACAACCTTATAAAGCTAAATCACAGTAACACACCGCCACTAACTGCATATTGCACTGCGGAAAAATAGCGTAGGAATTTTACTAGTAAATTTCACAAATAAAAACACCAAGTGACATATTGAATAAAATCTGAAATGTTGACGTTGTAAGACATTTATTTACAAATTTGAAATATTTCTTACAGTGTGCTTTTGACTCAATATGCATCTGCTAAGTAAGCTTAATCAGTCAAGAAGTTGTTTCCATCCAAAGCTGCAAATTTAAGTCGCATGCAAAATTAAAACCTCACAATATATATATATATATATATATAAAGCACCATTTCTATCTAGAGAACAAAGTCGTCACTTCCAGTGAAATTAGAACAAAATATTTGTAATAAAATGGAAGGTGCTGCAAGTGGGGAAGCCATTGTGGCTGTTTTTTCATGCATCATAAATTACTGCAAATGCAATTTAACGCTGTCGTGTTTTCTTGCTTTCGAAGGCGGATGTCTGGTATTTGGGAATACAATCGTGCGAGACAGTTCTGGTAGGTCATTTTGATGCCATCGATGTGATCAAACCCACATTGGTCCCAAATTGGTCCTCTGCTTAGTCCAGTTATCAAATCACATCCACCGTTGAGGCAAAGTCACATGAGGAGGGAATTAGTCGGTAAATGTGTTTCTATTTAGTTTATAGTTTATGTGGATATTTTCTTATCAGATAAAAAATGTTATTCACCTCAGTTGAGTGCAAAAGTTTTTTTATGCTTATTTTATATTTTTCATCCAGAGTTATTTATGCAATATCCCAAAATTCACATACAAGTAGGCGGATGAAGCAGCTTGTGGCAAATTAAAAAAAATATCATTCTGCTGGTTGCTTGGTTTCTATGTCTTGACTATTTCAACAAAAGTTGCTTATTCGGTCAGATTTTATAGCTGGAACTGTCCATATCTTTCTCTCAATCATTTTATGCCCCCATAATCCAGTGAGTGTCTGGGTTACCAGCCGAATCTAACCCGCTGGCTTGATTTCTTCACTCAGACTGAGCACATGAAAGTGGCTCGAGGTCTGTGGAGAGAGCAACTCATTAAGATTCTCATTTAATTAGAATGAACGCAACACTTCTGCACATCGCCTGGCTTCCTTCAGCCTATAAACTCAAGTCTGTCAACAAATATAAAGACATGTGCATAAAGCTCAGATTACCAAAAACTGACTACTGAAGTTTTAGAGTCCAGTGTCTAAAGTAGAAGAAACGAATGAGAGCCAATGATATTGTAACCTTAAATTTGTTAGTTCATTTATGTTATTTCACTACTTGTTACTTGATTATTTCATATGGGGGAAAATAAAACAGATTGATTACCTATTTTAAAAAATGTGTTTCATACATTTTCATTTGTCTTATGCAAAGTTTATTATATATTAGTGAGAAGGTTATATTGTGCCCTTGCCCCTTTAAGGCAGAGCACGCTTTGAAAAGTAGAAGAGAAGTAAGTTGAATGTGAGTTAGGTGGCTGTTCATGCTGTTATGCCAATGGTTAAAATTAAAAATGAAAGATTCTTTAATCGTGATAATTAAAGAATTGGCACCATTGTAACCCATGCTCATCTCCCCATTATAGAGATCATCATGTCAGCCCATCGCCACATCATCAAGATCGTCATGTAAACACATTATGGTGTTCAATATGCCAGCCCTGCTTCTCATCATCATAATCAACATGACGGCCCATCTCCACATTATCGCGATCATTTCCGATCATCAAGATCTCCGACTTCCGATCATCAAGATCATCGCTTACATCACGCATCTCATTAGGATCATCGTACAAGAGATATCGTTTCTGTGAAGATTGTGTCCCCCAATCTTCTAGTGACAATCTACCCTCATTTGGGGGTCATCATGTCAGTTTTGATGGTAGGGAAATGTATGGGCCAAGTATCTGCTGAGTCTATGAGTGGCACCAAACAAACTGAACTGGTCATTCCCAAACCTTATGTTTTTGCTATCATTGAGAACATTGCTGTACAATATTTTATAGACACAGCCTCAAAAATATTTATGATCAGTAAAACATGGAGAATATCGATTCCTCCAGAAATCTTTTCTGCTGGCCAAATTGGTGACACACTCATGGTATGTTGCCTATTACTATCAGGCAGGGTGAGAACGAGTTCTCTCATAATGTTCAGGTGGTTAGAAATGCTACACAGCCTGTTATCCTCAGTTGGGATTTTCTTAGCAAACATCACGCTGAAATTGACCTCAGGGAGAATAATTTATGTGTGAAACTGAACTGTTCCTCTCTTCGCACCATATAGTCCCTTTTAGGAGCAGTGCTGTGACTTTACAGCCCATTGTGATACCTGCTAGGTAACAGATTAACGTTTTGGCAAACATTCAGCCCAATATTGGGTTCACAAGATGTTTTACCAGGCCTGACTCAAACTGTCTACCTTGGTCTATATGGATTATCTCAGGAACCCCATGCTGTTTAATGTAATCCTCAAAAATGCACTGTGCCACAGTTATAGTTCGCTGGTCTTTCAGGAGGTACAGATTGACAAAGCGAATAAATAGTCCATCACAAGTAAAACAAACCTATTTCCAAGGGAAGTAACAGGTACCTCAGTGATATCTGCAGCAATTTTTTGGAATGGTCTTTCCTCATTGATCGACTGTAACTGGGCCCTTTGATGAGGTGTGGTAGAAGTACAGGACTGACAAGATAAACATTCAGCACAGAATTGCTGTATATTATGAGACATGTAGAGCCAGTGTCACATTATCCAGGCTTTCAACAAAGTATGCTCAGCACCCAAATGTCCACTAAACTTTTCCCCATAAAAACACTTAAGAGCTGTTCAAATCAGTACCTCCAGCAAGACTACCTGGTAACCAGGCTATGAGGAGATATTTCACTCTACGACACAATACACCCTCTTGGACTGATAATTTAGGGAATTCGAGCCAAAGTTTCCTCAGTGTGACAGGGAAACGTTTGAGTCTGTCTTAATGGGGGGCATTACCATTCTCTTACCAGTCCATGACAGTACTGAGACAAAGGTCAGCCTTTTGCTGAGCTTGCAATGCAGCCAAATCGACTGACAATGTCAGAGTCATGTCAGAAAGAACTCCAGAAACATTCAGTACTTCAGTAGAAGAGGAGGCTCTTTCAGTAGTGGTATGGCTGGAAATGACACACTGCATTGCTTTTATTTCTATCACCAAAAGGCTAGGATACCGTAACAAGGAATCAGCATTACAATGCTGCTTTCCTTCTCTGTAAAGAATGGTAAAGTCATACACATCCATTTCAAGTATCCAACGTGCTCTTTTACCAATCGGATCATTATCAATGGAGTGTTTTTCAGATTCAACAAGTGGTTGTGGTCATTAAAAATTTTGAGCGGGGCCCCTGACAAGAAATGTTGGAAATGTCGGACAGACTACATGACATTGCTAAGCTCATGGTCATAGGTTGACAATTTTTTCTGTAACGAGTCAGCGTGTGACTGGCATAAGCAATTGCGTGTTCCTTCCCATCCAGAGCAAGCACTGAATCCACACAGTCAACCCCTGGTTTAGAGCATGAAGGGGTGCAGCAACTATAGAAACATTTCTGACAAACCTATAATATTAGCAGAGACCATCAAAACAAACTTTCCAGTTAAGTCCACTAAGCATCAGTTCCATCAGTCGTTGGAAAGTAGGAGGGGCATTGATAAGACCCATTGGCATAACCTTGAATTGATATAAAGCACTGCCTGTATTGAATGCAGATTTCTCCCTGTCATCAGAGTCTTGCTCAACTTGCCAGTGTCCACTTGACTTATAACTCTTGGGGACCACTGCGTTACTACACATGCAATGCTGGGGTTATGTTAGTAGGTTGTTGCTACAGAAGTTGTGGAATTATTCAGTATTATATTGAGAGAAACAAGGACGTTTCTTTTGATAAGCTTAAAAAACCCACATTAAACACATCACTTGTAGATAATTACAGACCTGTCTCTCTCCTACCATTCATAGCGAAAAAACACATGAATGAGTTGTTTTCAAACAGGTATCATCATTTCACTCACATAATAACCAGTTGGGCGTCAAGCAGTCTGGTTTCAAAAATGGCCATTCAACCGAGACTGACAGTCGCTGAAGCCCTACAGATTGCGTGAATTGATGCCAAATCATAATTTCTCATTCTCCCGAATCTATCTGCTGCCTTTGACACTGTGAATAATCATATTCTTCTGTCCACCCTCTCATCACTAGGCATCACAGGAACTCCACATCAGTGGTTTGAATCCTATCTTACAGGTTAACCTTTTAGGGTTTCAGGTCTCCAAAGCACATCAACTGATCACTGTGGTTCCTCAGGATTCAGTTCTTGGACCCCTCCTCTTCTCTACATACACTATATCACTCATTATACAGGTACATGGTTTCTCCTACCATTGCTATGCTGATGATGCAACTCTACCTTTCATTTCAACCAGATGATCCCACAGTATCTGCATAAATCTCCAGCTGTTTGTTGGACAACTCAGCATGGATGAAAAAACATCACCTGCAGCTCAAACTGACACAGACGGAGCTTCTCGTCTTCCCTGCCAATCTGACTCTACAGTACAACTTCACTATTCAGCTAGGTTCGTCAACGATTACCCCGTCAAAGTCGTCCAGAAATCTTGGAGTAATCGAACACATTGCAAAGACAGCTTGGTCATGCAGGTTTGCACTACATAATGTCAGGAAGATCAGACCTTTCCTAACTGATCAAGCAACACATCTTCTTGTACAGACCATGGTCTATTCCAGGCTTGGTTGTTGAAATGCTCTTCTGGCTGGACTTCCAACATGTGCAATCAAACCCTTACAACTGATCCAGAATTCTGCAGCACGTCTTGTCTTCAACAAGCCCAAAAGTGCCCGTGTCACACCTCATTTATCTCTCTGCACTGGCTGCCATGAGCTATGGTACCATCACAGAGAGGCACAAAATCACTCTCCAGAACATTTTCTTTCACTGTTCCTTGACGGTGGAACGATCGCTCTGCCTTCACCTGAAATGCAGAATCTCTGACAATATTCAAAAGACAGCTGAAAACCCTTTCCTTTAAATCCATCCCTTTTCTAGCTTATACTACTAAGAAATGTCTGAATCTTTGTATTGTGAGCACTTCTTGTCTTCATCTGCCTCTTTACGATTAATTGCTTGCTGTATTCCTCCGTAGTAAGTCGCTTTGGATAAAGCATCTGCTTAATTAATAAAATGTAAGCAGGGGAAGACTGTAACCTTAAATTTGTTAGTTCATTTTTTTATTTGGGGGAAAATATGTTAAACACTGATCATTTATTTAAAAAAATGTCTTATGCAAAGTTTATAATATAGTAGTGAGAAGGTTATTTTGTGCCCCTTCCCCTTTAAGGCAGGGCACGCTTAGAAGAGAAATGAGCTGTATGTCAGTTAGGCGGCTGTTCATGCTGTTATGCCGAAGAAACGTGAATTATCACCATTGTAACCCATGTTTTATCTAGGTATTATCTAGGTACATCATCAAGAAATAAGGGTTACAAT
The DNA here is from genome assembly GCA_037043235.1 of Rhodeus uyekii. Taxonomy (NCBI): domain Eukaryota; kingdom Metazoa; phylum Chordata; class Actinopteri; order Cypriniformes; family Acheilognathidae; genus Rhodeus; species Rhodeus uyekii. The sequence continues at coordinate 874,171 of JAWRVZ010000027.1, forward strand.
ATTATGATGTCTAGAATGGAATATTAGCATACTGCTTATAGTGTACTGAGCATAATGTATTGTATACTGCCTACTATATGCTTAACAAAGCAAGTGAAGCAGAATGCAGTGTAAAATACTAAATGTTTTATTTATACAGTCCAATGTATAAAGCATAAGCAAAGGAATAAGACAAGACTGTACAAGATCATTGGCTGTGTTCAGAAAAGAAAGCTAGTGTACTGCATACCACAGAAACCCTGTATGAGCAGTATGGTATGGTACCATTCCAAACATAGCCTATGACTGTATGACTGTGTCAGCCTTTTAAATGACCCATGTTGAAAGCAGAACTTATTCAAGCAGAACATCTCTGCTGCCACTGAAATTGTCTGGCTGCGTCACACGCTATATTTGGCCACAAGGAGGTGCCACTGTGACCTTGCTTGCTGACCCTTCCGCAGATATCAAACAGGATATAAATCCCTTTTATCCTTATTTCACAGCTCTTAATCAATTAGCCTCCCCTTCTCTATCTTTAGGCCCTGCAGTATCAACCCGTCCCCAAGAGATTCTGATGTTAAGTGGAAGTTTTGCAGGGGGATAAAAACTTCTTCCCAACTGCATGTGCTCAGCACTTTGAAGCCTCAGATTCCTGACCATCATGCCTTGCTATGTGAGATGTGTCTGCGGTCCGCGTGTGTGCGTGCTGAGAGAGAGGCGAACAAAGAGATGATTGACTGTGATAAGCCTCCAAGACGCTACAGTGGGAGGCTGGTATGAGCCCCAGCATGTCTGACATTAATCCCACACATCATACCTACACAAACATATATATACACCCATTCACAGCAGCGCACTTTCATGGTACTAAGTCTTGACTGAATACTGAAAGAGAGAGAGAGGAAAGGCTACGGGAGGAAAGTGTGAAGCAGCTAAACGATTTGTTTTTGTGTGAGGAAGAGAGGCAATAAAAGAGAAGAAAACAGATAAAGAATGTGTGCACTGTCAGACCTGTGATTTAAAATGTCACCACAAATTATACGCCTATGGGAGCTGCACCATTATAATGGCGCAAATGATATTTATGGGTACTATAATTTCAGCATTTTACGTTGATTTACTCCAACCTGAATTATATATTTGGTTACAGTGTGTGCACATATTTAGGAGGTCACCATATCGGTACAAATCCAGCCACAGACTCTAAATTAGATTAAATCAAAGCGGGTGTTAAATGAGCTCGTGTTGAACAGGGATCCATCTGATTTAAGCACTTCTGTAAATGGACACAGACAAACTAGATGTGCAAACCAAGCAGTGCAGCCCCCTCACCTCTCAAAACCAAAGTCAAGTTTGCATGTACGGACATCACAGTTAAATAGTGTCCATATCCCAATTAACAGAGGTACTTTAAAAACTGCTACCGTACTTTTACTAGTTTTTTTGTAGCTTGAATAGCTAGTTTTAAGTAGCCAACCAGTTCTTTAAAAATATACTTTGATAATTAGTCTACAAACTACCATCTACCAACAGAATAGCTATACATTACAGTATCTTTTTAAATACTCATCTGATAATTCATTCAGTTCTAGTGAGAGTAACTATAAAAACTGGAAACATACCAACTCATATAATGATATACTACTGTTTAATGCATAAACATATAATGATATACTAAGTTTAATGCATTAAATACATTAGATTGAAAAAAAGGGATCAAAAATAATATTTCAAATAAATGTTGTACTTTTTATCAGTCAGAAATCTGGAAAAGGTTTCCGTTTCCCCCAAAATATTAAGCGGCATTGTAAACAATAGTACTGATAACAATAGTAAATATTTCTTGAGCAGCAAATCAGCACATTAAAATAACTTCTGAAGTATCATGTGACCAATTAAATTGATGAAATCAAGTTTAATCAATTAAATACAGCCTTGGTACGCAAAAGAGATAAAAACTTCAAAACATAAACTTCAACATTAGTGTAAAAACAGAACAGAAACAGTGATGAACAGCAGTGTTTTAGTATATATTCATACTAAAAAATAAGAAAAAATGTCAACAGACCTGCAGTGTTGTTGTTTTTTTAAATAGTGCAGTATATAGTTTACATGGACTATTTAAATTATATTTCTGATAAATTTACTAAACTTCACAACACTACACAGGAATATTATGAAGAAGAAAAAGTTAGCTTGTTTATTACCTCATAAATCAAGAAAAATCTGTGTGTGCAAAACAATGTGACAACAGAGATTGCATCACACAACTCTGCTATTTGAAAAATGAGCTTATGTGAAGCTTCACTATTTTGGAAAAATCTGAGCTACTGTTTAAATTTAGTTGTGTTATTAACATCACTATTTTTGTTATTCCGCAACACTATCATATAATTTCCCTCAGTATTCACACAAACAAACAGATACAGCTGCACACATAGCCTATTTTCAGTCAGGAAGGTTTCCAAAGGCTAAATTAGGGTGTAGTAATGACAGGCAACACGTGTGTAATGACACCCCAGTGAGATCATAGACGGCCAAAGACGCAAAGCCCCAGAACGGACCGTGCTTTGATCTTATAAGCAGGTGAATCAAGGCTGCAAGGCTTTAATTACCCGTCTGTCTCTCATGGAAAAGTGCTGAGTCTGTCTGTAGAGTTACTAGTCGTGCTGAAAGTACCTTTGCTCTTCTCTGAAACTGATTAAAGTTGGAGAGAAGTTCACAGGTACTTTCTGTCTTCATTCCCCCTGCCCCCGTCCCCGCCGGCAGCCCCTGTGTTACATCTCCCCCTCACGGCACAGGGCTTGGTGCACGTGTTCCAGACACTGAAGCAGATTCACACCCTAATCCTCTGATAAATCTGGTCTTGGCTCCACTGTGGGGCCCAAGGGTGGTTCCTCCCTACATCAGGAATCACTGAGAGGTAGGATGGCTCGTGGGAGATTTGAGATGGGCTCTGTAGACTCAAGATATGCTTGCTCATCAAGTCGAGACAGGAACTGCTTGAAGCTGGCTAGAATATTGGCCATCAACCATCATCAAGCAAAACTAAGGTTGCTCATAAGAAAGAGTGAAAATGAACAAAACCCAGAGAATTATTTTTTTGCTCAGGCACAGTTTAAAAAAAACACGATCTTACAGAAAATATTTTATTTTAAAAATGTTATTTAAAAAAAGAAGGAAATCGAAAGAAAGAATTTTTTTTAATGCATTAAGAAATTCTTTGTATAAATGTATTACTATTAATTAATATAAGCAACTAAATTTTTCTTGCTTTTTTTCATAAAAAAGGAACTACTAAAAATAAATAATTAGAAGATTGTTTACACATTTGTTTTTTTTAAGAAAATATAATTAAACGTTTATTTTAAATATTTTTAAATTAACAATAATTGATAGTTTTAACATAAGCTTAACACATTAAATATATCTGACTCATGATGATTCATTCACCAAATCCATTCAAAGTGGTTATTGTGGTGTTTTATTACGTACTACTGTGGGTAACTCATCTGGTAACGCAGACGTTTTCATCAAGGGAATGATTGCTGAGCTTTACAGAGAAAAACAAATAGATGTATTGAGGTCAGTGCTTACAAATGAAACCAGCTTATTACTATAGGAGAACAAACACCCAAAAAGACAGAAGCACCAAGAGACCAGCCAAACAAGAGAGTATTCACTCATAAGAAAACACATACACTGAATATGCTGTTGCATAATGCAAAAATATGCACGCTTGTGAGTGTGACAAATACTCAAATGCCTCTTACTACATCAGGCCCAAAATGTTAAAGCGCTGTAGAATTGACAGATATCCTGTAAGGACATCGCTGATTCACTTTACATTAGCTTTCATTAATCTCTCACCCCATTCCCCTACCTCTCCACCTTTTTCCCCCCCCATTTATTCTTCCTCGAGTTTCTATCATTTTCTTCCTATTGTTATAAATCGCTCAGTTTGGCTAAGCGCCAGCTTGACTGGTAAGATGATCCATTCTTATCCATCTGTAATCTATGAGAATGTTCCTGGCTTTAGGGCAAACCGGAGTCTTTGATGGATGGTAAGATGGCGTGAAGTGCTCATGGTGATTCTGAAAAGGGGATGTACGCTAGAGAGAAAGAGAGGAGGAGGAGGGGATGGGGTCAGCTAACGATCCAGTGCACCTTTTATCCATGTCCTCATTGGCAATTACAGAAAAAACTAGCATAACGACATGCCGCCCTGTTACTTCTAAGTTCAAACATTTGATCCTTAATCAGTCTCAAGCGTCTTTGTCCTGATCCTCTGAATAATGTGGTTATCTTCAAACTCTGAAAGTGCAATGACCATCTTGCTTGTTTCCCAACAACAAAAGCACTGACCGAGTGTCGTGGAACATGACCACTCTTTTGTTTTATTCCCTTTCTCCACCTGCTTGAACTTCGCCTGAAGCAATTTCCCGTCCCCCCCTATTAAAATTCTGGGGTGCACGCCCAGGTAAAACAATGGTCGTCCTGTCTATCTCATCCGCATTCTCAAAGCCTCTTGCCCTCAGGTATGAAATACTATCACTAAGCACAAATGGCTGAATTAGACCAAATTCATCAATGGGGGGAGTGGAGAAAGAGGGTTGGGAGATTCCTGCACAGATAACTGGGAGGAACATGGGTAAGATGATCCACCATTGGCCATTTTATTAGTAGTTGCTGGAGGCCTCAACATAAGCCACTGTTTCTTTAAAAAGGAAAACTGCAGAATGGATCTTGGTAAGTCACAGGACATGAATAATGGAGGAGGGTTTGTACAGCAAAGGAAGGTTCATATCTGTAGAGTGGTTTTGTGTTTTTAGTGGCATGATAAACGACTGTATCTTACGTCCATGTACCATTAACGCCATCAGTCCAATCTCTTTAAGTGCTCTGAGCTCTTTGAAAGTGACGTTATTGGTGCGTTCACAAAGTTTGACTGCCCTTACATTGTCCTTAACTGCTAGGTGGTTGTTTACTGCTCCAAGACAAAACAGTCCTTTATTTCATCATGCATTGAGGTCATAACTGAGATAAATTATTATTTTCAGCACTCATTACTCCAGTGCCAAATTATCCTTCAGAAATCCTTCTAATATGCTTATTTGGTTCTGAAAAAACATTTCTTAATACAGTATTATCATTATCAAAAATAAAGTTAATATTTTGTAGAAATATATATGATATACAGTATATATATTTTAACCTTTTTGGATGAATAAAAGGTTCAAAAGAACAGTATTTGTTTGAAATAGAAATCTTTTGTTATTAAGATTATTCAGCACATAAACTATTTTTATGATTTTTTTATGGTTAATTTTTGTAGCTTGAAAGCTCCAAAGGTGTGACCAGGTCCTTTATATTATTCAGAATTTCTCCTTGTGGGATCCGCTGAACAAATAAAGTCACACAGGTTGTAACAACATGAAGGCAAATAAATGTTTTCATCTTTTACCAAACTAATGCTTTAAAACTGGGAGAAGCAGACACTGACAAAAACAGAGAAGAAAGTGAAAGAAAAAAAAAAGGCAGAGAACTGGGTTAGTCTGGAAACATATTCTCTTTGAACGTAAAGGTCCCAAAGGTGGAGTGTGAAAGAAAAGACAGAGGAAGACAGAGAGAGGGGAATCCTGACCTGCTTCTATGAATCTCACACTTCCACATCACTCTCTCTGAATACTGTCACCTAATATAACTGACTGCAGAATAGTTTGATTCTCAGAAAGAAAAGGATCCATTTAACATTCATATGCCACTGAACAGTGAGAACCAGTTATTAATAAACCATCCTTAGGCTACTTGCCAAGATCAAGAAAATACATCCACAGCTCCGTGAGGGTCTAATTTAACCCCATTTAAACTAGAGTGTATCCACTGCATGTATGGTTTATCATGTCTCCTCCCTTCACACAGTCACACACAATTCCTTTTTACAGTTTCGTCCTCTCCTCTACTTTTTGAAGTTGTTTCTTTCTCTCCTCTTTTTTCCAGTTGTTTTTCCTCTTCTCCTTTTTTAATTTTTGCTTCCTATTTTAGTTTTGTTTACTCCTTTCTTTACAGTTTTGTTTCCTCAGTTCCTCGCCTTTTTGGTTTTGTATTTCCTCTCCTTTGACAGTTTTGTTTTCCCATTCCCATGCACCTTCTTGTTTTATTTTTGCTTTATTTATTTATATTTATTTTTCCTTTTTAGTTGTTTTCTCCTCTCCTTTTAACAATTTGGTTTCCCCCACTCCTCTCCTTTTTTTAGTTTGGCCTCCTCTGCTCCTCTCACACTGTTTTTAATTTTGTTTACTTTTTTATTAAAAAATAAATTGTTTCATTAACTGTTTTTAATTACTTTTGTTTTACTAATTTTGTTTCCATCACTCCTTTTTTAGCTGTTTCCTCAACCTTTTAGCTTTGTTTCTTCGTTTCCTCTCCTTTTTTACAGTTTGTTTCCCTCTTTCTTCACTTTTTGCTTTGTGTCTCCTCCTCACCTCTTTAAAGTTTTCTTTCCTTCTCTCTTGTCCTTTTAGTTTGACGTCCTAGGCTCCTCCTTTCTCTCATTTACAGACTTATTTTCACTCACCTCCTCAGCTTTTTAATAAATCCCCCCTTATTCTTTTTCACTGATATTATCATTCAACTCCTCTCCTCTTTTTGTGCTATTTTGTTTCCTCCTCTCCTCCACTATCTTATTTCCATCTCGCAACCTTGCACTACCAGTTTTGCAGGAAAAGGAGAAGGAAAAGGTGAGCGAGACCGAGAGCTCTATGGTGGCGTAAATTTGTAAGTTTGCTGACGCTGCTTCTTTCAATGTTATTGTTCTGCATTTTTTAATGAGTCAACTGCCCCCTCTCTGCTACACAAAGGCCTGATTGAATGTGGCATCCCATTATCATGTAAAAGAGCCCAGCTTCATCTTTGAGTTGCTGACTGACAGCTGATATCATCTGAGTAATTGCACTAGAGACACACACTCACTCACAGTTTGGAGGAGCAGGGGATGAGAGATTTGGAATTTTCTGGAGCTGGTGCAAGCGAGTATGGAGGGGGCGGTGGGTCTTCTATTCAATCGTCTCTACCAGGAAGAGTCTTCTGGGATGAGAGCTGTGTTTTGTGCGCTGTTAGACTGTATTTTAGACTATTACACAACACTGCGCAAGAATCCTCTCCACACACACACACTCTCAGGTGGGTGGTGGAACAGAAAGACTAAGCGGACAGCAGAAAGGTTACATGTGGCATGAGCCAGGAGAGGAGGAAAAACACTGAACTCAACAGAGCGAAACATACAAGTGTTCATGAAGCCTCTTTAAAGTTTGAATAGCTTGAAGCTTGACAAGCTTCAAAGTTCAGCAACAGTCAAGTAACTCTTCTGAAAAAGAACCAAAAACTTCTTCTAACATAACATGCAAAGTTAAACAAAAGTTATTTTATGGAATGGCAATATGTTTTTCTTCAAAACATAACTACTGTATATAAATTAGATATGATAAATGATCGTTCTTTTTAAATTTACTTTAAAATCTCATTTTTAATTGTTCTGACTCCAGTGGTATATTCTTTATTTTAAATGTTTTATTTAAAATTATTTTTAAACATCTTTATTGATATATTTCCATAAAAGCATATAGATCATCTGATGTTATTTAAAGAGTCACAGCAAAACTAGAAACCACAATGATTCAACACACCTAAAATAAGTTAGGAACGGACAGAAGCTTTTGACTAATTACTGCATAATTTTGTAAAAATACAGCATATTTTTTATATTCTAAAAGAAAACATACTGCACAGCTGTCTGTACATGAACTGAATGACTCAGTGAATAATTTTTTGAACCAGATCATAAATGAAGCACCCAATCAAACCAATATCATATCTTCATAATAGAAGTAATTCGGTATGTATCCATGCCCCCCAACACAGAGACCTCAATACTTGGTCTCACAATGACAGTAACGATGGTTCGGACACACTCATTTGAATGTGTATTAATGACATTTTGAGTAGAAAATGGCAAGTTACTGACCTAAAAACAAAAGCAATGATAAAACGATAAATTAATAAAATGATAAAAGTGTAAATACAGCTGAAAGATCAACCTTATTAATTATTCATGCCCCAGTGTATGATGGGAACACTTGTAGGTTTTACCTCATTTTATAACACTGAAATTTATGTTTTAATTTCTACAAGCCAGAATTGTGTACTAATATAGGATTTATTTCCTTTTTTGAAGTATGGTCTGAATTAACTTTTTAGAAAATATCTAACTTAATTTAGAAATTACATTTGTTTTTTCCGTAGAAAATACTTCACCACAAAATTATTTTTATCAGTCACTAATTAATAATTTCAATGCTCAAAGCTGTAGCACAACTGTTGTGTTCTGCATCTTACCTACACACACACTCACACGGGATGGTGCATTATCTCTGCAGTACAGTTCATAGCCTGCTTTTCCATCTAGAACGATTTTTTTCTCTTCTCTATTTTCTTTCAAACTCCTTTACTTCCTCCTTCCTGCATCAGTGAACACCCCCCCCCTCCTCTCCTCTCTCTCTCTCTCTGCAGTAAATGATGATTGAGCAAACAGCACGCTGGAGGAGGGCTGCAGAAAAGATGGTTATCTGGCCTTCACGTGCCGCGCATCCCAAATCAACCACCTCTCTCCTCTTTTCTGTGTTTTTCTTCTCCCTTTATCCTGTAACCCCCTCCACTTTTTTTCTTGATTTTCCTTCCGTGGCTTTGGAGATAAACTGGCAGACAGTGTCAGTGTGCAGCATGTGGCAGAGTGTATACTTTAACCCCAATCTCCAGCTTACCCAGGAGAGACGGAGGAGAGAATGAGAGATGGAGAGAGAGAGGGAGCCACATGGAAAATGTCCAATGATGGGCTGCCCCTGAGGGTCTGTGTGCACCTGTAGGCTCATTTTCAACGCTTCTGTGATTTTGATGTTTCTCCTCATAGCCCAAGAGCTGCGTTGAAGGCAGGGAGAGGAGGAGCAAAAGGGGACACACTGAATGAAAGAGAAAGACTGCAGTGTTGTTACAATCCCATGCCACCACGAAACACATATGGCATCTGAGCTGTCACATCACTACTGCCGTAAACGTCTTCAAGGGAACTCTGGAGCTGAAAGTCGCCTAATGTCTCATATGTCATCTGGTGTTGTTGCTTGAAGAGTTAGTCTCTGTTTCATTGGGGGGAAAAGCTGTTTACAGATGAAAGGTTTTGCATAGCTCATCAAGCATTAAGATGACGCATTTAGATAAGCTCGCAACTCTGGGAGATGAACGAAGACTCCATTGCCTTGCATGCAAAATTCATGTCGCTGTGGTCACAATTGCTCTAATCTCTACATATTTTCTCCACTTCCTTTGATTAATTCAGTCACTACTAGTCCTTAATGTGAGCTTATTAATAGATGATTATTAAAGGGATAGTTAATTCAACCGGTATGACTTTCTTCTTTTGTCTACTGCAAAATAAAAATACTAATAAAAACATAAATAAATAAATACATACATGAAACAGACAGAGGAAACTAAACTAAAATACACAGAAATAAAAATCTAAAAATACATAAACTCATCAAACCAAATTAACTACTAAATAAACTGTCATCATTTAAAACGAAAGTCAATGGACAAAAAAAAATATTAAGGCATACAAGTTTAAAATGACATGAGGTTGAGTAAAATATGACCAAATTTGTATTTTGAGGTGAACTATCCCTTTAAGAATTCTAACCGTTTCAAATACACTGAGCGAAGACCATGTTTACTTTTTCTCCTCTTCTCCTTTTTCTTTCTTCTGCCCACACTCAGATAGCCATGAAATCAATGTGGATTAAGAAGAAGCCGCCACATGTTTTCCGTAGTGGAGAGGATATTAGCCTGCACTCCAAACTGATGGCAGCAAGAAGATGGCGGTCCTTGAAACGCTCATATGCTTATATTAACTCAAGAATGGGTCTTTACGCGGGTCTGTTGTGTGTTCTACCTGCACCTTGAAGGACACGGAGGGCAAAGTCATTTTTTATCTCACACTTGTGTGGCACACAGCGCTGTCGATTCTATCACGCGGACCATTAAACTGATCTGTATGTGAGATCAGTCTTGTGTGGGGCAGACACAACAGGCAAAGGAGTCCATCAAGTCTACGGTAATTTTCACCGTAATGGCTTCCCACCGCAAATGAAAACATCAGTCCTCTCTTTTAAATGCCCATGTGTTTGTATTAAGCATTTAGATCCATCACTGTTACAGTTGCTTAGACATCGCCTCCATCCCAATCAATTGACCTGTCTAAAGAGCCAGTTTATCTGCTACAAATATCCTTAGAGTAATTCCCTTTTCAGCCTGGGTGGAGCAAACAGGAAAAGTCAGGATTTCTGATTCAATGAATATTGATGTGTACCTCTGGCCACTGCTGACATATGTGGGCAACATGGCTGCTGATCCAGAATAATGCCAGGCTTCATCCATGGCGCAAACAACTAGGCATGGAAGCAGAAATAAAAGGGTTGCTCTCTCAGACACTCGCTGTTTTCTATTAAAATATATTAAGTACATAAAAAATACAATGTACACAGTGACTTAAATCAGTGGTTCTCAACTGCTTTTGCCATAGGACCCAAATTTTCCCATGGCCATTAAGCCTTGAGCCAAATATTTAGGAATTTGAACCAAGCTAATTTATTGCAAGAATAACACTAACACAGATTAACAAACAGTTTAAATATGGTTATAAAATAGGAGTCCCAGACAAGTTTTTCATAATAAAGTTAAGTAACTTGGTGTGTCATCAAAACTATACAAAATTGCTCAGTGTGAAAATAAAGTGGTGTTTTGAGTGAAGGTTACAGAAACTACAGTTACAACTACAACAACTGCTACAGATATGCTTACATGTGCAGTTATAGCTAAATGCTAGCACGAACTGTTAACACTGATTCCAGTGAACAGACTGAACATCATACTTGCATGCAAATTTGTTAACACTGATTCTAGTACACAGAATGAACATCACACTTGCATGCAAATCCTTCCCAGCTAAAATACAATGTACCGGTTCCATAATTTATTGGTACTTCTTGACAACGTAACTACGACATTCATATTTAGTGAAGTGATATACAATGCAATGTGATATAGAATGCATGCTGCAAGTACAGTAACTTCTACAGTAACATAACTTCTGACAGGACAGGAAAGTTTATCTTTCTGAGGTGAGCTACGAAAATATTATTAGAATAATAATATAGCCTGACAACATCTCATCTGACAGCACATACTGAATCAGTGAAAAGTGTGAAAAGTGTTTTTCTCAGGCACCCTTTATTTAATCTGCATTGGACAGAAGATTTTAAAGCATTTATGTATGTCTTTCAAAATAAAAATGTTTCATCAGAAGAACGTTTGGAAACGTTTTTAAGTTTCTTGTTGTACGCACTCCGTGAACCACTATAACACATTTTTTATGTAATTTTTGAATGGCATGAATAAATGTCATGTCACGACACATTTACAATAAAACAAGATACAAAAAAAGTATTTTTACGCTTTTGAAAGAAATATGCTATATATATATATATATATATATATATAGAGAGAGAGAGAGAGATTCAAAAATAGTAAAAGAAAAAGGTTTTTTTTTTCATATTTTTATTTTATTTGTTTATTCCTGTGATAGCAATACTGAGATTTCTGCATCACTCCTCCTGTCTTCAGTGTCACATATTAATTCAAAAATCACTCTAATTTGGTGATTTTGTGCTCAAGAAATATGCTTTGATTAATATAATTTCACAAGAACAGCATTTATTTGAAACTGAAATCTTTTATAACAATATAAAAGTATGTAGTGTCACTCTTGATTAATTTAACCACATGTATTTAAGCTGAGAGAAAAAATATTTTAGTATACTTGATATTACTTACATTTACATTTATGCATTTGGCAGATGCTTTTATCCAAAGCGACTTACATTGCATTCAAGAAACACATTGAATCAGTTCTTGCTTTCCCTGGAATCAAACACATGACCTTGGCGTTGTAAACACCAATGCTCTACTTATTGAGCTACAGGAAAGCTATAGACTTGTATTACTTGACAGTAAACAAAAATATTTTGTAGAAAATGTTTTCAAAAATATATGAAGCCAACCATCTTGCCACAGGCTTTAAACTAGATTCTGAAAATATTTCTTCTGCTCGTCATTTCAGACATCCTTATTTGTCACTGACCCATAAATATTTCTCTCTTCTATTTTTCCATTCACATCTCTTTTATCTATCCTCTGTGTTGATTTTGGTTTCTCTTTATCTGTCTCCTCCTCAGTCTGTCTCTCTCTGCTGCTATTTAAGGCTACATCCTGTCTCTTGGTAGCAAGGACATGCACATATAATTTAATGCACCTTGGAGGTCTCCCAGGTTTGCCGGCTGGACAGTGGTGCATGGTGTCAGAATGTGAGATGCGCATTTTCCTCTGGAGTGCAAGTGAAGAACTTGGTGAGGAGGGGAGAAATGGTGGCAGAGCTCCGAGCAGCAATTGGCTGGGAATGAGGGGGAGAGAGACAGACGGGAGAACGGCTGCATGTAATGGAATGCAGCTCTGCAGTGCTGTCAGCTCACTGTGGGGCACCAGGAGAGACCGATATGATGATGCTTCAAAACGGATTTCAAATCATGATGGCCCTCAGCCCTCTTTTGTTCCTGCTTCTTGTGTACATTTTCACCCCTTCAGTCTCTCACTCTCTCTCTCTCCGTTTTACCCCCTCCCTTCATACTTCACATTTCCTCCATGTCTGTGACTGCGGCAATGCAGGGCAGTCAACTGGAAAATCCACTGATTGTTTCTGACAAAAATAGAGGGGGTGACGGAGAAAAGATAGATGGTAAAAGAAATTAAAAAGAGAAAGAAATTGGATGGAAAGAAAAAGAATGGATCGCACATCAATAGCAGGGAGAGATTGTTTGAAAAGAAGCAGTTTTAGAGGTCAATGGCTTTGTGAGCTGCATGTGAGCAGAGATGTCACATAGCTATTTTATCAGGGGGCAGCAGTGGCAGTCTGGGCTCACTTGCTGCCCTAGGCAATATAAGACATGACTAAAAAGAAAAATAAATACTATTAGACAACGTAATAGTTCTTATGCACAACTGAAAGTTTCAGCTTAGTTTCATAGTTCAATTTGTTGGTTCTCAACCCTCCCAAAAACACAACCCTGTATAGTCTTATGTGCCCAAAGCCAACTACAGTGGAACCCGGTTATGTCGACGTTCAAAGGGGTTGCAAAAAAGCGTTGAGATAACCGATGATCGAGATAACCAAAAGTAATTTGTTTTATGAAGTGATGTTTTCTAACAACAAAAGGCATATGTGCACCAACTAACAGCAGAGATTTACCAGTATACAATAAAAACCACCTATCTCGATTCTCGATACGAACCTTTAATTATATTCTCTAACAGTGCAAACACACTTTCCCTCACAGCGTAAACACATTCGCTCATAACACGGTCATTTCGCTCTGACACAGTTCTGAAAAGTATTGTATACACGGTTACTATGGTTTCTTTACAAAGTCTAAAATGTTTTGTTGCCTTTAACTGTCTGCTTGAAAACAAATGCTTCTAAGCTTCTATCAGTAACGACATTGATGTCAGTGTAATCTCAGAATTCCTGGACAGTGATGGCGAACTCCTGCCTCCTCTCCCAACATAGCATCTGTAAAGCTTGATTTTTCCGCCACTTCGGCAAGTTCTTCTGCGGCTGCACGGCACTGTGCCGCAAGAGTGAGTGAAGCGCCATTGGAGTGACCGTGATGCACGTGCAACACAAACTCAGCGAATGCACAGTAAACTCGGTACGATCAGTAGTCACGGTGATCGAGATTACCAATGTTAAGTGGCGAATTTGTCCATCTTTTGTGCTCAAGATATTAGGGTTTGGCGACATAAAAATACTAAGACAATGAAGGAATTTGGCGGTTCCACTTCAAAAACGTTGACTTAAAAGGGTTGGCGAGTTAACCGAGCTCGAGATAAGTGGGATCCACTGTACTATGTTCAGAATATGAGAAGTCAAATTATTGATAATTTCCAGTCAAATAATTTTTTTCCTTTAAGATGTTTATGGATTTAGAATATATGATTCAGGATGACTTTTTAAAAATGTTATTTATAAAGACTTCTTGGCGATGGGGAATTTTTTTTTTATTATTATGTGTTTATTTGTGTTATCTTGTATATTTATTTATATTATATTGTATGTAATTTGGGGGTATAGCGATATCAATATGCTGGGTACTGAAATTGCTTCAGAATGCATGCTTGCTGTTTATTTTCACTTTCCAATTCAAGATCATGTATAGGTCAAACTGGCGGTACTGACCCCACATTTTACAAGATATTTGTCAATGCACAGGATCTGTTGCACACCAAATGTTCCATGCCTGAATTCAGAATTAAGCCTGGTTTATACTCACTGCATCCGCACGAGTGAGAAAATATGGCAAAAATGACAGCATTGCGACATGGGTTGGGTAGTATGCTTGGCAAATTTTTTTGTAACTCTGTTTCAGAAGATGCACGACTTAGAGGCAACTCTGGCCGAGTATAGGTGCATCTATACAGGCATCTTACCAGCACCCAATCTGCACTTCAAATTAATTGCTTACATTTACAAAATTAAAATCCCCTTGTTTCACAAATCTGCTGGTGACAGGGATAAGTGACACCTGTGCGTGCTGGCATCTTTGATGAGATCTGATAAAACTGCACTATGAGTTCACTGCACCTGCCAAACACTTAAACCGCATCACACAGCACTTTCTCTTCATCTCCTCCATCAAAGATCAATTAATATTTGATAAGCCAGAACTCTTTTAACCAAGATCATACTTGCCAAACCTCCCAACTTCAGCAATTACATGCATATGATAATGGGGTCTAAATCTAGCGAGTTGGAGATCGAAAGAAACAGTAGAGCAGATTAAGATTTATATAACATTCACTAAAGGTTTAATGTAGAACAAGTTTTTGTGTGTGTGTGTGCGCGCGTATATATATATATATACCACATGCTAAAGTTGTGCGACTTTGCCCTTGAGTGACTCCCAGCAAAGCAAATGTCTAAATATGTAATTTCGTACCCCACTTTTTCTTTCCTTCCTCTGTCTCTCTCCCTGTCGCATTAGCCTTTGAGGCTCCATGCTGTGAAGGTCATCCTTCCTGCAGCTATGGATTACACAGGCGCGCACACAAGCAGAATTAGATACTGTCCTTGAGAGGAGGTCTGCCTAACGATGTCCACCTCCACCAAGGTGTTAATGTTTGGTGAGGCATTGGGATTCACCCAAGAATAAAGAGCAAGAGAGATGTATAATAGAGTCCACAATAACAAAAAAAATACTGTTTGAATTTCAACTTTGTGGTTTAAAACAAGTTTTTAGAAATGTACTCTTTGATATTATGTGGAAAACGTTTATTCCATTTTCAAAAAAGGTTTCAATTTAATAGCAGATGTCATCAAGAATAAAATATTTTTATTTTATATTTTTCTTACACCTGAAATACCATATTGACAGTACACATCTTAATGATTATTTCATCACTGATATTTGAAAAGGTTTTTATTGCACCATATGATATTTTTCAAACTGCATAAACTGAAACAAATATCAAAATATATTTTAATTTTGAAAAAGATCAAACAAATACTCCCCACAGAAGAGGTGTATTCGATTCTCTGCATTTTAATGTTTTTGAATCTATTGATCGAATAAAAAAATAGACCAACAAGTCATTGTCTCGTGAATATGCTGCATTTGCCACGGCGTTTCTCTGTACTTTTGGGTATTTCAGTTTTGGGAGAGTGAATTGAATTTATTGTTTTGCATGGCATGGAGATCCTTATGTAAGTGTTCTGAAGTTACGCTTCTAAGTACATAGAGAGTGACAGAAAAGTAAGCCCAAAATAGATGCATTGTGGGAGAACTCCACCATCAAGCACCAGAGAGCAGTATGACTCATGCCAACCCCATTCACGAGTAATACGGTCTCTCTCTCTCTCGGCTCTGGTCCGTATCAAAAAACAACCCTCAGAGCTGCAGCAGCACATCTCACATGTACTTCACATCCCCATTTTCTCTTCATACTCAAGTTCAAAGACACTCATCACCTTTCATCATTTCTCTATATACGAACAATAGGCGATTTGGGCCTCCGGGGAGAGCGGGAGGACAGAGGGGCGTGAAGAATCTTGATTAAATGATTATGACTCCCTAGAGTAAGCTAGCGGCAGGCCTCAACTGCGTTCTATGATGTGCTGAAGGTGGACAGGGAAGGTTGGTCTAGCACAGGTTCTCTCTGCTGTCCACTGCATGCTGTGACCTTAATTTGTTCTGTCTCGAGTCAGTACACCCACTGGGCGGCTGATGCACCTTCAGGGAACAAAAGAAGAGCTTAACAGAAGCTAGCATCCTAGCAAGCTGACGTGTGTGTGTGTGTGTGTGTGTGTGTGTGTGTGTGTGTGTGTGTGTGTGTGTGTGTGTGTGTGTGTGTGTGTGTGTGTGTGTCCAAAGCAAGAGAGAAGCCTAAGTAGAAATGACAGAAAAAGAAAAAACAGGGAATGAGGCTTGGGTGGAGGAGGAACAAAGCAAGATTCATTTCCCAGAGCTAATCCACTAATGAAGATATGTAGCCGTGTATGTGCTGTGATTATTGGGGTGCCACAAAGCTCAAACACTCCCATTTCCCGATATAGAAACATTTATGTAGATAGATAACAAAAACACAAGAACGCGGTGACTGGAGCCTTATTTAGCGCCTCTTTGCAAATGTGGTACTGTATAATATGCTGTTTAATCCAATCCGGTGCCAGCGTAAAGATATTTTGTGCTTAATTCCATGAAAGGCCACATATATGAGATCAGCGTTAGGCGTATTGCAGAGTGAGGATTGTGTATTCTCCAGCAGCTCTGGCTGTTGTCTTCGCTCTGCAGGGGCTGCTGCTTCGTTCCATTTGCTAAGCTAATTTTATGGAAATGGCCCACGTCTTTCTACACAAGCTGCTTTGCTGTTTTTCATCGCAGAGTTCTCACAACACGTTTAAGCCACTGGCCGCATCTCAATAAGATTGTGCAGGAGAGCACAGTGCTGCTATTTGGGTTTTAAACGGACCAATGATGGAGGGCTTTGTAAAGTCCCATGTGCTCATCAAAAATACAATAAATTGCATCTGCATAAATCTGCAGCTCAAATGAAAGACCATTTATTAGTGTTTTGATTGTGAACAAGTCAATGTTTTTGAATGAATCATTTAAGTTAACAAATCATTCTTTAATTTATCAACAAAGTGCTTCTAATGAATATTTTATGGTTTAATGATTCACCCTTATCACACAAAAAAATACAGTCGCTTGTAGTCACGAACAGTGAACAAATCTGATCAAATCGTTTTGATGAACTGATTCAAAAGCGGAAAAAATTCTAAGATGTATAATTAGAAATAAAATTATCCGAATAATATAAATGATTCTCAAATCAAAAGATTTTTTTTAAATCACATCAAGGGTTTAAATAAAACATATGCGACCAAATCATTTCAGTGAACATTTTTCTTTGGGGGGGGGGGGTTGCGTAAATGGTCAATTGACTCACTGTTAATACGTAAAATAATTTTTTAAAATAAAAGCACTTGGTCTAAATCGATGTGTCGAATGGGATATATTAAATATAAAGTTATTTATGGTATTTGTGCATGAACCACTGTGTTCATTTTGTGATTCGTGTTAATGTGAATGTGGATACACCTCCACAAGAAGCTGAAATTTCAGCCAATGTGCTCAGGCATGTCAGTCACCGCCAAAAGTGCAGCTACGTTGGAAAGGTTTCCTTATTCATCAAATGGACCCGGCTAGCCATGTCAGCCTGGTGCACCTAACCTAATCTCCACATAGGCATGCGCGCGCACACAAGTGCGTTCCCTCCTGGGCAAGGGCAGGTCTGAGCGCAGTCCCTCTGTATCCTCTGCCCTTTGCCAGATCCCAAAATGAAGGAGGAGGGGTTACTGAGAGGAGGTGCAGGTGTGCATACCAGAAGCTCATGACTGGCGCATCACTTTTCTTTTCACCAAGGAAGCTGTCTGCTAGCCAATGACTCTATGGCGCTCATCCAAACACTGCTGCAAGATCCACATTCACACACGTTCCTACCTTTATCTCCCTTTAACACATACACACACAAAAAACATTTAGGCAGGTCTGAGCCCAGCCTGCATAGCTGGAACTGCCTCCAAAGCCCATTAAAACTTAGACTCTTTTTAATGAAAGATTTACATTGAACATTCAGTAATTTGACATTGGAACACATAACTCCAGATGACAGAGGGTCAAGCTAGTCTCCAGGCCTAAACAATCACACTACAACAGTTAGTTTCCACAAGCTGTCAGACTGCTCAACACCTTATATTAAAAAAAAGATGTTCATGAATTTAACTTTTGGCTAACTCTCCCATCCTCCCCTGACCCCCACCGTTTTAGATATGAGATACAAGTCATGTGAAGTCAATGTGAAATCAATATTTACTAGTTCTTAGTTATATTGTACCTCTGAAATAACTTTAATATTTGGCTGACACAAAGTGCTCCCCTCCATTCTGGCTGTATGTAATGCTAACTTTTCCCAGTCCAATTCCATATATTTTACATTTTAAAACAGTAGGCCAATAAATCATAAATTGTTAATTATAAGCAAAAACCTACTTATTGAACTATTCAAATCTTTTTCCCTGTATAAATGGTACCTTAGAAAGCAATATTATGGCCACGTTTGGTGAGAACTTGAAATTGTATCAACCTGAATAAAAATTGGTCTCTTTTCAGTCTTAAAATAACATGATCACTTTATATGATGAACAGATTTAATTTAGGCTTTTATTCACATAAAAATGCATCAACGCACACATCAGTTATGGTCAACGGAAGCTTAAGCATAAATACTTGACATGTGAGAACAAACGGTTCATTCTGGTTGGTTATGCAGCACGCTGTCACAGTCTGGTCATGTTGTTGTCGATGTTGCGTCATATGTTTCACTTTCGGGTCTTCTCTGTCTCTCCCTTTGCCCTTCCTGTCCTTTCATCAGTATTTTGTTGTTCTCCCAGGTGTTTGTCATTTCCTCATGTATTTTATCCCGCTCGTGTTCCCTTGTCGTTGTCAGTCGTTAACGTTACGTGGTTCCATGTTTGTAGATGTCTCCCATGTTCTTTTCCGAGTTCGCACTAAGAAGTGCCGTTTTGTTTTTGTTTCTTAATAAAGTCTGTTTCAGTTCGATCCCACATCTCCTCACCTGTCTCCGCATCGCACACCTGCACCGTTGTGAGACACACGCTTTAGCAAGATCCACCGAGGTTTGTTCTTACGCGTTAAGCAAGTACGGGTAAGCTTCTGTTTATGTACGCTGATCATGATTTATATGTGAATAAACAGCCAAATTCAATCTGTTCATCATGTAAATCAATCGGTTTCTTCAGAAAACTTGTAGTAAACGGCTCGATTCATATGGATTAGTTACAATATCTCTAAACTTTTTGAAGCGACAAAGTGGTAATTGCGTAGATTGTCAATGGAGGGACAGAAATACTTCAGAATTCATTTCAAATGTTCATTTGTGTTTTTTTTTTACTATTTTACATATCTATTTACAGATTATGCTGAAAATTATATAGAGGCAATTCATATTTTTATACAATATCTTTAAATATAATCAAACAATTAAATTATTCACAAAATATTACAAGATAAAATTTAGGTCACAAAACTTTCTTTTACAAAAAAGAATTATTATAGCACAGAGCAAATGGTGAGATTTTTCTAGTCATTCTATTTCTTTTATGCTCCACAGGAGCATAAAGAAATCAATAAAAAAAATCAATTGTATTAATTGAAATAAGAGTAAAGAGTAAATACATGATGACAGGAGTCTCATTTTTGGGTGAACTAGCAAGACATTTAATCAGAGCGACTTACAAAATGTGCTTCAGTTCCACCCAGAAAAGGTATTAAGAGACTCAATAGTCTTGTCAGTATGGGCTTGGGGAGAGATTTCTCCCTCTTTGCTGCAAGCGATCACATCTCCACCACCCCTCCTTCAATTCCCCCTCAGTGCTCCCAAACATTGACCTTCCAGAATTTCAAGGAGAATTGATTTTATTCCTCTGTTTTGAAACCTTTACAACAGTGGGAAACAATGTAATACCAACTATAAACATCTACAGACTTTCTTTCCTTGAATGGCAAACACTGTATTTTCTCTCTCTCTCTCTCTCTCTCTCTCTCTCAAACACACACACACACACACACACACACACACAATTCTCCATTTGTGCCAGTCCCTTACAAAAACCTATGATATAAGCTTCATAATTCATCCAGCTTTCCAATTTGTCAGGGATTTGCGCTCAAACTATTGATAAATGTGTGCTGTTTGTGGACGGATGTATGTATTTATCATCCACTCTGGTTGGCGTATTTCATAAACCATCTTATTCAAAGGATGACCCCATCTCTGGTATTGTATAGTCAGGCTTTTATGATTTGTTTGCTCTCTGAGTCCTGTCTATACAACAAAATAAACTGTAAAGCAAACAAGGAGCTTCTTTAACAAAGCCAGAATCCAGTCAGCCATGTGCCTCACAGCAAACACAGATACCAGACTGCATTTTGTTAGAAAATACACCGTGTTACAGGATCCCACAGAGGGTTGGCCGTGTTCTTTAAAGAGCAGCTCTATTGGACACCTGGCACTAATACACACTATGCTTAAACCATTAGAGAATGTATTCAGGCCAGGAATGAGGTGTAATGAGTAGGGGTGTGTGTGTGTGTGTGTGTGTGTGTGTGTGTGTGTGTGTGTGTGTGTGTGTGTGTGTGTGTGTGTGTGTGTGTGTGTGTGTGTGTGTGTGTGTGTGTGTGTGTGTGTGTGTGTGTGTGTGTGTGTGTGTGTATGAAGATACAGTTGGGACCATTTCATTCAGTCTGCTGGGCCTCACACAGCCAGTAATGCATTTTCGTCTCCCAGACCTCCTGTTATAGCCAATTCATTAGTGTCTGGTACACCCACTATTGACAGTCTTTTAGCACCCAGCAAGCCTGTATGTCTGGCTAAGAGTGATGGCTAGGTTTAGCCGGGGGAGATGGACAGAGATGTAAGCTCTCAAGTAGTGTGAAACTAAAGCGCAGTTAACCTGCCACGTGGCGAAAGAATGAACTGACCTCCTACCATGCACGCATCTGACCTGCCTCAGAGAAAAACATACACATGCTGTTTTAGTGAGTAATGATTTCCCCCCTTGTGGCTAATTTATTACATCGTTGTCCCATTTCTTCAAAGGTTTTCTGGGCTGTTCTGTCAAATATCACATTTTCTTGATGGGTTTTTGGACTGACATCTTGCCAGCTGAGACAAAAACAAAACCATTTGTGGAAAACGCTAACATAAGGTTTGATTAGGTTATAAAATGAAGTGAATGTGCAGTGGCTAACCAGCATTTACTCTGCCAAACCACTAGCAGGTGTTTAGCCATAATGGATGTGGAACTGCACATAAAATCAAACTTAAGAGTATCTGTATGAGCGGGGGGAAAACACCATGGAATGAGCAGTTTAAGTTTCTCCAAAGTGAACAAAACAGGTGTGAGAAACTGCATGTTAAGCATAACATTATCATGCTTTAGCAAGTTCCAAGTTCTCCAACTAATAACTTAAAAATGAAGAAAAAAAGCCCTAGGCGTTCTTAGCAGAACATCCATGTAGAAAAGACATGAAAAATATCAGCGTCTTCAGTAAAGATTGGAGAAAGTTATCCATTGTATCAGAATAAACAACTACTTTTGATGGGTCATTGTTATGAATACAAGCTCCGCGCCTCCCCTCTCTGGCCACCGGAGGGAGCTCTTACACTTATACTGACACACACAGTACATTTCCCATGTTACCATTCAGTGGACTGATTACTGCAACAATTGCGAACAATTACATGAACTATAAAAGACTCACACACACACGCGAACTGTCATTGCGAAGTCTTGATTTGCTGTGGTGATCATTTCTGAGAGTTTATATTCCTGTCTGTTTTCCTGTTACCAGTTTTGCTTTTACCCGTTTTTGATTCTGATCTGCCTGCCCCGACCTTTGACTGGATTATCGCTTGTGATTGTTATCTGCCTGTCTTGACTCCCCTCCCGCCCTTGATTATCGTTTTATGTATGCTCTCTGCCTGTCCTGACTATCCGCCTGTACGACCATTCTTATTAAAGACACGCATTTGGATGCGCAATGGCAAACCCTCTAAATCTAATCCAAACTCTGACCACCTGGCTAAAAAGACCAGCCTAGACCAGAGCAGTTTGTGGTTGGACTAATCTGTAAAAAATAAGCTAACCAGCTAAACAGTTTAGCTAGAAGCCATGCTGCTCAAAACGCAACAATAAATTCTGCTAGTTTTTCTTCATGTTAAAGCAAAGTACATATTTAACGATGACTAGATTAAACTGTACTATGGCATGCAGTGTTCAGGTGATATCTGGACTGGGCTTTAGGGGACCGATTTCATAATTGCTGTCTCATTCGCTTCCAGCCATGCAGAGGGGGTGGAAAAAAGGGAAAAAAATGCTGAGCTGCTCAAACAAACACATTTTTGTTTCACAACCTCAAGGGACAGGTGAGTGTTAAAGTTGACCGCAGCAAAAGAGGGGAAGAGAGAGAGCAAGAAGACAGAAGGTGAGGAGGGAGGGGATATATGACAGATAACCAGGTAGACAGGAAGCGTGAGAGGACGTCATATCATAAAGACAGATGTGGTTGCAATGAACATAAAATCAGAGAGACAGACAGACAGAGAGACAAGCCAACACATCAGACGACTCTGGGCACTGTGCCTAAATGTCACAAAACATAACAGATCCCTCCAGGGGAAACAAATGAGGGTCGGCATGTGTAAATGCAGAGACATTTTCAGACTCCTTTGTTCTGCATGTCTGTACAAAGCCGAAACATTGGTGTTAAAGCGATAGTTTACTCAAAAATGTAAACCTCGTAATCATTTACTTACCCTCAAGACATTTCAAAACTGTACGGCCTAATTTCTGCTCTGCTTCACTCAGTGAAAATATATTGCATGTTGTCAAACTCTACATCCAAACTAATAATATAAAGCAGTCCATATGCACTATATTCCATACTCACTATATCTTTCCCAAATCTACAATACACTATGTTTAAATATGATGCATGAAAATATGACGTCAAGTTTGACATTGTAAAAAATAATTCCATAATAATAATACTCTTGAAATCCAGTTTCAAGAGACAAAAATCAGTCACACATGGGAAAACTAGCACAAAATAGAAATGGAAGTTGAAGGTTTCTACTCGAAATTGCATCCAGAATATTTTTCTCAAAATTCACATTAAAACATATGGAAGCAAACCCAGCTAATGGTGCCAACTGTCTCTGGATGTTTTATGTCTTGTAACTGATAATGTTGCAGATTTGAATAACCGCAAATGCAAAATAACTTGAAAGCTGTTGCAGGAAGATTTTCAGAAAAGGATTTTCAGAACTTTTCCTCATATAAAGCTGCATTCCTGTATCCCAAACCGTAGAGCATGGCATTAGTTTGATTCCCAGGTAATACATGAACCGATAGAGTGCATACCTTGAATGTAATAAAAGTTGTGTTGGATATAGCGTCTACTAAATGCATTAATGTATACAAAACTATCATACAGCTCAAGATAAATACAGAGTACAAGAGAACACTTATAAATGGCATAAGGGTGAGTAAATAGTTACTAAAATTTCATTTTTGGGAACTATTCCTTTAAATGAATTGGCTGTAAACGCTTTACATCTCTGTGTGTGCTCCAACAGGTGTGCAGGTGTGCATGGAGGACAGGGGGGACGTTCTGACTGGTTGGTCACAATGGAAACCCCACACTGGGCAGACGGCAGTGAATGCACATCGCAGTGCTGCTGCTCGGGTTACTCACCTCTCCTTCAGCAGCCAACCCCACTCTTTGTTTCAGTCCTGCCGATGAAAACACTGGGGACCAGGCAACATGCCACGGATCCAAAAAGTCAATGTGTGTGTGTGCGTTTGAGGGACTCTATGGTGGGGACTCTGAGTGTGGGGCTCAGCAGATCTCCACTATATACACTGCAGAACATTTATAATCAGAGTCAGCTTAGTCATCACCACCACTGGGACTAAATATGCTCACTTTTGCCCAACCTGCTCACTTTTCAAAAGCACATATACTTACTGAAAATCCATAAGAGGAGAGTAAGAGTTTACTTAAGGACCATTTACAGTACACCAAGAAACAATACCTACAACTACAAAAACAACAAATCTAACTAAAAGTTTTAATAATCGTTCTAATTTAATGAGAATAGGACATCAACGACACAACTACAACTATAACGACACAGAAAAACGATATCATTGTAATTACTTTCTAAAAAAAAATCCCAGATGATGAAAGAAAAACATTGACAGCCAATCAGAATTGTTTTTGTTATGTACTATAATGTTATAGTGGGTTGGTGTGAACGCTAATGTAGTTATCGTTATAGTTATCATCCTTAATGGGAATGGGCTCTTAAAGGGCTAAAAGCAGATGTAATATAATGATGAATATAAGAAGATCTGGTCAAGGTCATTTAGATAAGGACAATAAAAATGAGTCATTAGCACACATTCTGGACAAAAAACTCACATCACTCTACAGCTCATATAATGTAGTGTTTTCCGTTGAAGTGTGCGATATCGTCATTGTTTACTGGAGTCTAAAATAGTGCAGAGATGTGCCATTTTGAGAACATCTTCAATCAAACTAAAGGTCACCAGAATGAAAGTCTTTGCTGGAAATTCCAACAACCCACATTAACACAATAATAATTACAAATAAAAACAAATATCTGAGATTAAGATGCAATATTATTTAATTCATTATTCATAGTCAAAACCTTATTTTTAAAAGGCTATATAGATGGAAATACGATAATGAACAGATGCTGACAGAGTGCTTGACAACATTCCTCCATCACATGGAGTAGCCTTCTTGAAAACATTCATTGTCAGACGTGACTGATTAGATTGGATAGACGCAGCTGTAATCAGACGGGTTAATGAAGCCATTAGCCCATCTCTCCAGTCACAAACATCATTCCTGCCTCTTTTGATGGGAAGGGAGCAGCACGTCTGTGCTCGTCTGTTTGTTCAACTAGGCCAAATTCAACTACTCACAAATTCTGCAACCCCTTGCACAGAAATTAAGTAAAATGCAGTTTAAGTTGGAAAGACCTCAACTTTAAAGGGAAAATTAACTAGTTCTGGAGATTAAGATACATTTTTTAAATTAAAATTAAATTAACAACTGAATAACTAAAATAATAATTAAATTAAATAATTCAAATTAATAATTAAACTTAAATAACTAAATAAATTAATTACCTCATTCAAAAAGAGACGAAAGTGAATCTTGACCAAAACTGTATCTGGTCCGCGACTGCTCTGCTAAATATCAAAAAGGTTTTGAGCAACTAGCGATCAGGATTAGTAGATGACGACTTAATTAAACATTTTAGGTGAATATCCTAAAAATAAAGAGGAAAAGTGTATAAAAACAAAAAGAGATGAGAATACACAATTTTTTGTGAACTATCTTGCTTGACTTTAATGTAACATATTTGACATAAAAATGCTGAGAATATTTAACAGAGATGGTAATGACATCTTGCAAACCTAAGGCTGATTGCAGTACATAAAAACACACTGCAACTATAGATTATTTCTCTCTGTAGTAATAATGGCATATGTAAACACACACACAGAGCAGGCAGATCACGCATTACAATCTCTATAATCATTATGCTTGGCACCCTGGAAAACATGCCCAAAGGAAAAAGCCGGTGAGAAGAGTAGCAGCCTGGCTGTTAAATTAGTCCAGGCATGCGTTAAACAATGTGGCCTCAACTGGTGTTCCCTTTACAGAGCATTACACAAACAAACACACACACACAGACACACACAGGTATGTTACAGGTACACTAAAACAGACTGGATATGATGTTCTAAAATAGCTAAAGCTAAGCCACACAATGAAAACAGTTCGACATGATTGAGTTGTTGCAATGGAGTGCAGAGTCTACATTCAATAAGCCCCAACATGAATATGAGCTGGCTCAGATGCTGCAGCCTAGTCACCACACACACATCTATAGCCTAGAGCAATAGAGGAACTCTAAAGAAGCACCCAAAAGTCTGTAAAAAAAATTCTTATATTCAACATTAATAAACTGTTGAGGTTGTTTATAGATTTAATTTTAGAGGAGAATTCAGAGCTCAAGATATACGATTACAAACTCCTGAAGGGAATTTAAAGGTTGCAAAGACATCCATATTATTTTTACCTATTGTATAGGTTGCTATTGGATATTTAATTATGCAAGCTTATTCTTTATTTGCACATTAATATTAGCTTTGCAGTCCTCTGACACACACTTGAACATAGCTTTAAAAAAACATTACACTGTTAAATATACTGTAAATTTGTGTAGTTTCAAAATAATTATAATTGTAATGCCTAAATTATTTTGCAGAACATTAACTTGTAACATGATTAACTTTAGTTTTTATTTGAAGTGTTTTTTATTTATTTAAACATAATAATAATAATAATAATAATAATAATAAGTAATGTATTATTATTGATAAAAATGATTAGAAAAAAATAGCGTGATACGATTAACAAAAAGACATGCTCAAAGAATACAATGGAAATAAGTCAACATTCACACACGCGCATGCACGCACACACACACAAAAGGAAGATATAGCTGGTCATTTTATCTTGTCATTAACTAAGGAAGTTCAACTTAGGAAGTGGATTACTTGGTTCCTTTAAATGTTTATTCATATTTGAGACTCAAAATCCCTCTGAGACTGGACAGCGGGAGTTTGACCAAAGGTGAAACAGCTTGTATAGCTGGACACCCGCTGCTAGAACTGTGACCTTCAACGTCAGCCTGAATTCATCTTGAAGAAACCACTGTGATAAAGACTTGCACATCAGGTTCACACAAGTCATTTTTAAGTTGAAAAGAGTGATGTCTATAAGGACGTTTTGAGCTAGAAGCTCAATCAGAGTCATTGTTTGTAAAGCCAGTTTTGACTAAAGAGCCAGTGGTGTCGCAGCACTAAGCACAAAGCCTTGAAGAAGAACTGAGGAAGAACTTACCTAAGATCATCCTAAAAGCCTCGCTCCTACGATCAGGACCAGCTCTCCACGAATTCTAATCCAGGGGAGCACAAGTTCTTCTCCGCGCTCCTCTCTGTGTCTCTCTTCCAAACCAGAAGTGAGTCAAGCAGCCAGCTCAGCGTGAGAGAGAGCATAGCTGTTGTCCATCCTGTATCTCGTATGTCCTCTCTCTCCAGGTGAATGAGCAGTATTCTGAGGGGAGGGATCTGCAGGTCTTCTGCCGTCTTCTCACAGGTGAGTCAGAGGGCAATGTGGGGGAGGGTCTGAAGATGGGGGTTTGGGAGGGGGGGGGGCAGAAAAGCCAGAGCCTTTGGTCAGTTAATGAGCCGAAATCCCTGCAGGCGGATGAACCGTGCTTCTTTACGGCAAACACAAGATGAACAGTTTCCCTTCAACAGGAACATTTCTCAGATAACATGAAGAAATGCCTCAGTAGCACAGTTAAGCCGGTATCTGCGCTGTGCTCTCTCTCTCTTTCTCTCCCTATCTCTCTCTCTCTCCCTCTATCCCTGCTTCTTGTTTTTGGGGTTGGGTATAACCTAAAGGCACCTTCCCTGCCTGCGCTCTGATTGGTGGCAGTCCCAACCAATTGGAGAAGCAGCAGCCGCTTGTCATCCTGCAGAGTGGAAAGCATGGAAGCATTGCCACACTCTCTCTCTCTCTCAATTTTTCCCTCCATCTCTTTCACTCTCATAATCGGTCTGTTTATGGCAGTCGCGACCATGGTGGTCACTTCTCCATCTCTCATTCCTTTTTGCTTTGCAACCCTGTGACGGTGAACTTGTAAGGGGATTAACGTCCTCTCAGCAACTCCCTCAGGCTCTTTTAGTCTTTCTGTTGCAGGAAATATTCGTTAACCAAAGATTTTCTCAATAGTTTGGAGAGATTTGAGATAGGGGATGGAGCGTTCGGAAGAGATGGAACGGAGAGCGACAGAGCAAAGGAATGAGGAGGAGGAGGGGGAGATTAAACTAAATTCAAACTGACAGAGGGATGAGGAGACATGGAGTGACGTGGAGAAAAGACTGGAAGGAAGAATGAAAGAGACAGAGAAACTAACAAAGAGAAAGAGAGAAAGAAAGAGAGAGAGAGAGCGACAAACCGCAGTCTTATTTAGCACAACTGGGCCAATTTCCAAACGTGTCATTGTCAGGATGAAATGCACCACATAAAGAATTTAAAATTGAACATCTTTGGTATGTAAACGTTTCAGCTCTTCTCAGACAACAGCTGAGCTTATGGCAGCATTTCCGATGGAAGAAAGCCATGCTGCAGGGGTGAATCGACCATTTTATAAAAGGGCTAAAGAAAGAAAGAGGTGTCAAAAATGAATTCTCTAAAGCCATACACTTGCACACATACTACACACGCTTGAGCCAGGGGGTAGAAAATTGCAATCTTTTATTTGGTCCTCCTTTTTGTTCCTTTTCCCTCCTCTCTCTCTCTCTCTCTCTCTCTTCTGTTGTCTCTGGCTAGTGCAGTAAGTAAGCGAGTGGGGATGTGAATACTAAGGAGGCTGGCTGACACTCTCGATAGTGCACTGCACAGAAAATAAAGAAGGGTGGGGGAAATTGGACATATAAGTTATAAAGGTGCATTACACGTGCATTTGCAGGCACGCTGTCATCTGATCCCAGAGGGCACTCATACACACTATTAAACAAGCACCTGAGCAAACAGCTCATAATGAGGATGGACTCGTGTGTGCCCTGATACACCAATGGGTAAACACACTGATAGAGGTGAGGTCTTTATACTGATCTGTAATGATTAACTGCTTATTATTGAAGCTTTGCTTAATCATTCACATTGTAAAGGTCATTAGGAAGGTCGTGAATCAGGGTTTGTCAACTGTGGATGCAAACAGCGACAAAGCTAACAAAATGCACCCTCCTGTTGAGGACATAATGTGTTTTGGATGCTGGTGTCCTTAAAACTCAATCAAATCATGATGAGCATCAATTTTGGAATCAATTATCTACACCCCACAGGTATTTAAAGCAACAGTTTTTCAATAATGAAAGAGAAAGAATTTTTTTTGACATAACAGTTAGAATCAGATGGTAAATATCAAATATTAAGTTGGGTGTCCATATTAAAAATTGTAAATCTATATTGAAATATTATGGGATCTCCTTCAATGATTTCAGAATCTTTACTTTTAAAAAAATATTTTTATATTGACACATTTTAATGCCAGTGTATTTAGTGAACAATTTTTTTTTATCAAAACAAAACAGAAAATAGTACAAATTGGCAAAAGTGATTGTTTTGAACAAGTATTAACTATTATAGACATTATTTTAGCTAAAGTATTTGTATCAATATTTTGTGCCCCATGCTGGTGAGCTATGTATGGGATAAACTCCATTTTGGTTCACCAAGGTCCATTTTTTTTATAATAAAAACCATTTTATCATTTGTTTTTACACAAAATATGTTCCTCCATCAATGTTCAATACAAACATTTTCCCCCTACAATTATAGAAGTGAAAATGTTGTTTTTCGTAAGGTGTGCCTTTTGTCCAATTGTACCCAGAGTCCTAAAGCAGAAATGAACAAATACAGTCCTGTAGGACCACTGTCTTCCACAATTTTGCTCCAACCTATAGAAAACACACTTGATCCAGCTATGTCTTCAGGATTACTAGAAGGCTACATGCAGGTGAGTTTTTATCAGGATGGGAGCTAAACACTGCAGGACAGTCTCCCTCCAGGACCAAGTTTGCCTCTTCCCTTTCCGAATGCTTTCAAACTAAATTTGTCTTGTCAAGCTTACATCTCTAATTAAAAACTACACTTACTGAGATTAATTTCTTTGAATTCTAATTAGTTGAATTTCTGTGTTATCTACTTAACTAGCTTAACCAGCATTTTCTTGCTAGTGAACAACATGGCTATGATGGTTGACCAGTTAGACCAGCAACAAGGCAGCAAGATCCAGCATAATACATTTATAGGGATGGCCATTATGATAAGTCATAAAGTCTTGAATAAGTAAGTATTAATTGTCATGTCATGGCTGATAACAGATACATGGGAGATATTAAAATCCTATACTATTTTGTGTAATAAATAAGTCATTTATTTCAAAGTCAAAATCATTTTAAATGCTGAATTTAGGCATTGTAGCATTAAAGAGTACAGTAAAAAAAAAGAAAGAAGTGTACATAAAGTATGAGTACAGTGTATGTGATTTTCTCAAGATTAAATATAGCAGTGTTATTAAATAATTAATATTATTGTATACAATTAAGATTAACTTACATTATGAACATTACATTATTGCAAAGCTAATTTAAATATACAAATTGAAGAAATTACCATAACAATTAGATATTGACTCAAAATTGATGCCAATAAACCAGTTTGGACCAGGCTGTAAATTCACACGCTTCAAACCTGGGATGCATTTCCCAAAAGGTTTGTGAGCCAATGCTCATCTCAGAGACCATTGGTGGCAATGGTTTCTACAATCTACACATGCTTAAGATGCTTTCGGTAAATGCAGCCCTGTTTTTTTTCAGTGAGGCCATCTGAGCCTGTGTCCGTCAAAGCACTGATAAACATGTGGATTAAATGGACCAGCCCAGTCCTGGCAAACCGAGTGATGACTGGGTGGACGGTGTGCCAGTGTGTACGGCGATACAGAGCTCACACAGTGGTGTGACCGTGTGCGTCTCATCAAAAGAAGGGATAGGGTTCCCTCATTAGATGTGTTGGGATCAATAATTCAGAGCAGGGCCTTGTTGAGCTCAATGGTCCAAGCGCTAATGTGCTGTCAACCCGCTAGGGACTGGGACCCAGCAGGACTTTAATGGATGTCATGATGAGAGGGTGAAATCCAAGAATGGGGATCCTCTTGCAACCCCTGGCTCCGTGTGTGTGTGTGTGTGTGTGTGTGTGTGTGTGTGTGTGTGTGTGTGTGTGTGTGTGTGTGAGAGAGAGAGAGAGGTCTGGGTTGAGTATGGTCACAGCACGAGAAGAATGGCTATTGAAGAACAGGTGTGAACAGCATCAAGGAGAAGAGCTGGAGATGACAAGTCACCCTACAGTAACTTCCACATCACAACAATTGTTACTCAATTAACTCTTTCTTTCGTTTGACAGCTTAGGGACCACAGAATCACATCCTGACTACCTTGGAGTCATTAATGACACAACAGATTAAAAAGAAAGAGAGAGAGAGAGAGGAACACTACATTTATAAATATATTTTACACTTTTTTGACACACTATATGATTCAGGTGTGCACAGCATTGTATTTTCTATTAGGTTATATACATAAAAGCATAGGGGTGAATTCAGGGTGACTGGGACACTTTCTGACATTGAGATGACTTAGAGACCGTGTACAAATCACCCTGAATTCACCCCTAATATTGAAAATAATATCTAATACATTTCAGTAATGAAACATCAAGATGTCTGCATGAGATTAATCAAATCAAAGCCAGGTTGCTGACCAAAAATATTTTAACAAAACATCAGAAGAAAAAGAAGGGAAGAAGAAGAAAAAAAAAAAATCACAATTATGTCAAACAATTTTACAATAATATTCAACATGGAAAGGCATTTTTCCACAAATAAAATACTTTGGAGTTATTCATGTCATGTGGCATATATTTTTCTAGGTGTCATTCACATCCTATTAAAGTGACGAATATATAATTGCTTAGTAAAGTCTTCACCTATTTAAAATCAACCAATTCTACAGGATGATGCATAAAGTCAATTTAATTGGAAGTAAATGGAAGTAATTTGACTTCCAGCAACTCAAAAATACAATCTGAATTACTTTAGTATAAATGCTCAATAGATAGATATAGTTACATTTATATAGCGCTTTTCTTGCTATTCAAAGCATCTTACACATGGAATCTCCTCAACCACCACCTACATGCAGCACCCACCTGGGTGATGCAACGGCAGCCATATTGCACCAGAACGCCCACCACACGCCATGATGGACCAAGAACAATGGGCAACTTTGGCCAGGATGCCGAAGTTAAACCCCTACTATTTACGAAGGATATGACAACAGAAAGTCAGAACCTCAGTTTAACGTTTCATCCAAAGGATGGTACTTGACAGTATAGTGTACCTGTTACTATACTGGGGGTTAGGACCCACACAAACCACATACTCAACCAGTGTTGCCAGTTTGGGCGGGTTCCTTTTGGTCACGTCCGACCGGAAAAAAAATGCATTGGGCTGGATGATAAAAATTGGGCTGGTTTTTGATTTTTTTTTTAAAACCACCCAAATTTCATATATAAATTCCATTAAAACAAGCCCCTTGGGCTGGTATTTTCTAAAATGGGCGGGTTTTATGCTGTAGTTGGGCAGGAAATCGTCAGTCCTATCTGGCAACACTGGACTCAACCCTGATGAGCTCCAGCAGGCAACCAGTCTTTGGCTACAGGGTGATATGGCTGCCAATGAGCCTGAATTTAATATAAATGATACAACAGGCTGTAGACATAAACACTGGAGATGCTAAGAAAGTACAGTACCCAATTGCCCTTCAATTGATCATTAAAAAAATTATATTGCATGAGAAGTTTATAACCGCAGTGCGGCCCGCCTCAAAACGTAAATAAGCCATAAACACAGCTATATATCAAATAAATAATAAATAAATAAATAAATAAACATTTGACTAGGTCAAAATTAATAAGCTTCATTTAAAATGTCATAACATGAAAACATTCACCCTCAAACTGCATAAAATACACAAGAACAGATTCACACTTATTCCATTTTTATGGGATGACACAGTGGATGAATGGCCCACGTCCAAAGAGTAGAAGCAGCCTTACTATCCTCACAACTAGAGTACTGTTATTCTGAATCAATAGCAGTCTGTTCTGATAATCCGACAAAAAATGACAGCGAGTGATGATGTTACATTTATCTATACAACTGTTCAATAACCATAAAGTTAATGTTGAGTAACTTACATATTTCCAGTTAGTTATCACAGTCTGTTTTGCTCCACGAACGTAAATAGTTCCACATGAAACCAAAGAATAATTCAACGCTGCAGGGAGCGTGCGCTTCCTAGCAATACACAGCAGTTCAGTTCCCGGATGAATCAGTGTTTCTGAATGAAGCGGTTACGTGAACGATTCAATGATTCACTCATAAAAACAGAGGCTCGGTTTGAAATACTAATCGCACTAGCATACTATACTCATACTCATACGACTCATACTATATGGTAGCATGCTTCTCCGAATTTAGGCAGTCACATTTTCTCTCTAGAATGAAGTGTTTTTGAAGGAATTGGTAAAGGTTAAGCGAATGAATCACTCACTCATAATACACATAATGTAATTTGTTGCCCCCTACTGGCATAACAATTTAAAATGACCGAAAGAGTCACTGAAAAATCAGGGTATAATATTAATATTTTTTACAACACAATTGCCAGAGGAGCATAGTCTGAAAAAAAATAATTAAAAAAATAAATAAAAATAATATATATATATATATATATATATATATATATATATATATATATATATATATATATATATATATATATAAATAAATACATCATACTTTAATAATTGCCGCAATAAATCCCAATTTATAATAATTATAGTCAATGTGTACCGATTTTCGAAAATGTGGTTACCTTAGGACGCAGACCAAGAGCCAGAAGAGCTGCTGTGTGAACCCTATAATCTGTTTATATCCCTGCAACCATAGAGAAAAGTGGAGAGGCTGGAACACCTCTGCTTGCTACCTTTCAACCATAAGAGCCCACTGCTAGAATAAACCTGCACTGCGACACAGACACAGAGGACAGGGCTTTGACTCCCGTTCTACTGTCCATTTCATTGTTCTAATGCTCCTCTTTGTATAATGACCCCTACAGCAATGGCAAAAGCGCTCTGCTGCTCTCTGCAGGTTCAGATCTGCTATTACATACGAGAATCATACATAAACGCCACGCATTTTATTTACATTTTATCCACAATTGATTTAGGTTTTAAGTAATATGATGCAGCTTGAGGATAATTGACATCTTCACCTTTTCTTTAGATATTCTTACAAATTTGTTAAAGGTTTTGTAAGCATATTGTATAGATGTGCTCGGAGTCAATTAAACCATTTGTGATGGTACAAGACAAATAGAATAGACATAATTTTTGGCCAGGCTGTAATACAAAATAAATTATGAACATATGCAAAGGTAAGCGAGAACCAATAACTGGTTATGGTGTAGTTAATGCATTATTTCCCCAAGCATTTTTCTATGCATTTTGTCTTTTGGGGGGATAGTAAAATAAAACCAAATATTTTTTTCAGATAAATACCTTTATCAAGTTTTATGTTTTGTTCTTCCATTGTATTTTAAATGTTTTCCTCATATTTAAAAGGATTAATCAAACTTGTTGGGTCTTTAAAAGCAAATATCCCATCACTTTTGGCCACTAGTGTATATGCACACACATGTTTATACATATATACATGGGACTACATACATATATATATACAGAATTTCAACATCCCTGCTAAGTCATATTTCATTCTCCCTCTTAAAAGTACCAATTACACAGAGAATTATGGTTTATTTAGAGAGCTATTTTTACATAGAGACTTGGGAATAACATCCCCAAACGTACACACTTCTGTAGCGCAGCAGCCTGGACCACCTCCAAACTGCAAACCAAGCCTTGCTAACTAAACCTCTCATGCAAGCACTAAGCACCTCACTCAGGGCAAAACAGGGACACAAACCTGGGACACAAACAACCCTGCAACTATCATGCAAAATTAAACACTGTGTGCAGGACGAGATCAGAGATGCAGAGACATCAAGAGCTAGAGAGAGTAAGTGACAGAGAAATAGAGGTTTCCATGTTGAGATACTACCCAGCTGCAGGGAAAGGCTGTCAGGAGGACTAGGCCAAGAACATTTTATGGACTCTGTGAAGGCTTCCCTGTCTGGCCAGTGGCCCATGGGTATATTGGAATATTGAGGTTCTATTTTTAATGTGTTTAAAGAGAGACCAGAGCACAAGAGATTAAATCTGGACTCTGAGTTGGCAGTTCAGCAGACACGGATACAGTATATCTAGGGATAGGGTAAAGCCCAGTTGTAAAAACCTGTGTACTCACAGATCTTTCATCATCATCTATTCTCAACATGCTCCTCTGATACTAACAGACCAAACAAACAATCTGAAAGGGAAAGGGTCATATATAAATTGTGCATATTATACATAAAATGTGAATGTTGTGTAATTGTGTAATTTCAAATTGGAAGTAAGGTGTTTTCTGTGAATGTGCAAGACTTCCAATTTATTAGCCACTAAAGGGAAATAACGAGAAGAATTTATCAAAGTACTGTAAACTGTAATACTGTTTGCACTACAAACCAGCTTGTTTATAATTAAGACAATACATTAAAGTTACATGGTAAGAAACACCAGTTTGCGAAAGGCCAATCAAGCAGAATAATGAGTTATTTTGTACACCTAACTGGAAGCCAGACACATTTAAATTACAAATTTCGTGCCTGCTCTTACCTGAAAAATATGGTGGATATAAAGGGTCATATAAGTGTATAATGCATCATAGCAAATGAGATTCAACTCATCAGAATATACATTTTAGTGGTTTCAAATCAGATGACTGACTTTAACATGGAATAATATTCTTAAGGTGATGTCACATTAGCGACATTTTAAGGGGGAAAATAGTATATATATTTTCGATGTCACTGAAAAACCCTGATGTAGGATTTACTTTGAAATCAATTGCTAGTAGACCTAGCCTAAATTTCATAAATTGAAAAACTTAAAAGTAACACATTTTGAAATTGAAAGACTGAAATAGTATATTCTTGTAAAATGTACTCAAATAATCTTTTTTTTTTTGTAGAATAATTTTTTCATAATGTATGTGGATTCCAATTGAACAATGATAAATATATAACAGCAGTAATATTCATCTTTGTTTATCGAGTCAAGCTTTTCTCAACTTTGTTGCAGGACATCTTTTAACAGTCGCCAGAGTTTTGTCAATAAAAATCGGTAGATTAAAAATATGTAAACTGTGCCACTTTGAGAAGCCTGCCATTTGGTGCCATTAGAGGCACAGAAATGTCACACTTCACACTTCAATATCATTACAAGCTGTAATGGAGAGTGATTTATTTTCTTAATTTCATTAACATTGGACCATTGATAATCATTTTAAAAATACAAAATAATAGCAACTAAGATATTCTTGCTTTTTCCTCACAAAGATATAAAGACAAAATGTGCATTCTTTATACCCCCTTTCTATGGAAGCTTTTTTTCTACCACTAAATAAAGATAAAATAAAGGTAATTGCGACTTTTTATCTCATAATTGCGTGATATAACTAAACAAGCTTCGATACTGTTCTAAAGCAGGGGTTTTCAAAGTGTGGGGCGCCAGAGCATGCCAGGGGAGGCGCGGAGAGTTGTAAAAAATGATAGTCTAATAACTAGAGTTGAGCCGGATCCTCGGCTGAAACGAGAATCCGGTACGGATAATGCACTTTTGCCGAGTATCATACGAGTAATATGAGTCATTATCTGTGCTCGGATTACATAAAAATCCTCATTGGGTATCTGACTGTGTCTGTGTTCTGCGATAGGCGCGCCTCCCCTACACATGCAGATTTAATTCGTCTCGCGCGCGCGCGCGGCTCAGAACGCGGAAACGAGAACAGGTGTCTTTCCCTCTCAGTCACTCAGGTTTGCGGGTCTTCCGTTAACGTTTAGGGTTTCTTCAGCTTCAGGTTTGTTTTTTATTTCGGTTTGTTTGTAGTACTTATTAACCAGTATAGTTCTGGTAAGCGTGGGGTTTGTTCAGACGTGGTGCTTGATAGAAAGCGACTAGCGTTGCGCCTGCCTGTCAGAGTTTTTTTTTTAACCGTCTGCTCTTCTATTCAGTTGTTTAACTTCGCGCACTGAGTGTCTGACGCTTTCTTGCTGTATTTCATACAAAATAAAGGAATGCAGATCTTAAAAACATAGCGTCAGACTATGTGATCCGTAAAACACACATTCCCCCCTCTCCCTCTCTCTCTCTCTGTCTCTCCCTCACTCACACACGTGTGGAAATAAATAAATAAAAATTACACTGATCATAAAAAAATTAAAAGTAAAAAAAAAGAAGAGTTATGTTTAAATGAAAACTCTTGTTCATTACAGTTTTCTTCATAATTGCAACCGCGTGAGTTGGATTAATTGTTGCAAAACTTGTTCTCTATATAGTTAGTTTGTGATCAAAACCATTGATCTGAAGCTCAATGCTGATGTTGTCATGTAAATAGTTTTCTAATCAGCAATAAATATAACAATTTCTGATCAACCCATATCAATTGGGGGGGGGGGGGGGGGGGGGCGGCATTGGGTGGGTTGTGTCAAAGGGGAGGCCCACTGTCTCAGACTTTGAAAACCTCTGTTCTAAAGCATTAAGAGGTGAAAATTTGCACCAAAAAGTCATTATTCCTTCTTGCCATGTCATTTAGTCATATACAGTGGGTATGGAAAGATTCACTCTTTGTTATATTGCAGCCATTTGCTAAAATCATTCAAGTTCTTTTTTTCCCCTTATTTATGTACACACAGCACCCCATATTGACAGAAAAACACAAAATTGTTGACATTTTTGCAGATTTATTACAAAAGAAAAACTGAAATATCACATGGTCCTAAGTATTCAGACCCTTTTCTGTGACACTCATATATTTAACTCAGGTGCTTTTCTTCTGATCATCCTTGAGATGGTTCTACACCTTCATTTGAGTCCAGCTGTGTTTGCTTATACTGACTGGACTTGATTAGGAAAGCCACACACCTGTCTATGTCAAAAGAACTCCCAGAAGAGCTCAGAGATAGAATTGTGGAAAGGCACAGATCTGGCCAAGGTTACAAAAACATTTCTGCTGCACTTATGGTTCCTAAGAGCACAGTGGCCTCCATAATCCTTAAATGGAAGATGTTTGACACGACCAGAACCCTTGCTAGAGCTGGCCGTCTGGCCAAACTGAGGTATCAGGGGAGAAGAGCCTTGGTGAAAGAGGTAAAGAAGAACCCAAAGATCACTGTGGCTGAGCTCCAAAGATGCAGTCAGGAGATGGGAGAAAGTTGTAGAAAGTCAACCATCACTATAGCTTTCCACCAGTCGGGGCTTTATGGCAGAGTGGCCCAACGGAAGCCTCTTCTCAGTGCAAGACACATGAAACCCCGCATGGAGTTTGCAAAACAAAAAACACCTGAAGGACTCCAAGATGGTGAGAAATATGATTTTCTGGGTCTGATGAGACCAAGATAGAACTTTTTGGCCTTAATTCTAAGTGGTATGTGTGGAGAAAACCTGGTACTGCTTATCACATGTTCAATACAGTCCCAACAGTGAAGCATGGTGGTGGCAGCATCATGCTGTGGTGTGTTTTTCAGCTGCAGGGACAGGACGACTGGTTGCAATCGAGGGAAATATGAACACGGCCAAGTACAGGGATATCCTGGACGAAAACCTTCTCCAGAGTGCTCAGGACCTCAGACTGGGCTGAAGGTTTACCTTCCAACAAGACAATGACCCTAAGCACACAGCTAAAATATCGAAGGAGTGGCTTCACAACAACTCTGACTGTTCTTGAATGGCCCAGCCAGAGCCCTGACTTAAACCTAATTGAGCATCTCTGGGGAGAGCTTAAAATGGCTGTCCACCAACGTTTACCATCCAACCTGAGAGAACTGGAGAGGATCTGCAAGGAGGAATTGCAGAAGATCCCCATATCCAAGTGTGAAAAACTTGTTGCATCTTTCCCAAAAAGACTCATGGTTGTATTAGAGCAAAAGGTGCCTCTACTAAATAATGAGCAAAGGGTCTGAATACGTAGGACCATGAGATATTTCAGTTTTTCTTTTTTAATAAATCTGTAAAAAATGTCAACAATTCTGTGTTTTTCTGTCAATATGGGGTGCTGTGTGTGTACATTAATGAGGATTTTTGATTTTGATTAATGAGGATTTTAGCAAATGGCTGCAATATAACAAAGAGTGAAAAATTTAAGGGGGTCTGAATACTTTCCGTACCCACTGTCCATTACTTCTGGGATGGCTGGATGGGAAAAGTATTTCACAACCTTACGCTACGTTTTTCCTTCTTCTCCTTTCTTCATTTTAAACTAGCCATAACTTTTATGTATTGAGAGAGCTACAGTGTATGTTCCATGTGCTCATGCGAACATACTGTATATATCAACAGCAGTGTGTGCTGGCGAACGGGTGGTGAATTTAGAGACTGCACTGAAAGGTCAAAGGGACGCCCAACACCCAGCCCACCATATAAATAATAACCCAGATGTATACTGCAAGAGGAAAAACAACAGCCATATAACATAAAATGTATCTGACATTTTAAAAATAGTTGACCATGTTGTGTCAATTCGTACACATAATCTTATTTGATGTTGTATCCTAGATACATCAAATCTAATTTAGTTTGAAAAAATGGAAAAATAATAAAAGCTTCCATAGTGCAAGATTAAAGTGTTTTATTTTGATATTCATTAAATATGCGCACAACCTTCATGATTCTGCTTCGATAACCTTGAATAGCACAGAGCCAGCAGCCGACATATGAGTATCCGTTTGCATGACAGTGGATGATCACACTAAAATTAGAATATTGATCAAGAGTGGATCCATATCAGTTATGTTCCAGTGCAACAAGAAGGAAATATTTCTAGAAAGCTCATGGAGGGATGAAACTTTTCCAAATACATTGCGTGTGTGCTTTTCCAGCTCTGCATATGAGGGGAATGTTGTAGTTGACTGTCACTCCCTCTCACACAGAGATGCTAATTTCACACCTTTGGCAGAAGACAGAGAGCCTCCTAATGCCATGTCTGCACCCATTTATCTTAGCAAATATCCAGGCTTGTACATAGATGCTTACACGTATACACACTCAGAGACACACAAGTGTTTCTTTATAAACATTGCTGGATTTAAACTGACTAAATTAAACTGAATTCACAAAGTGTGAATATTGCCTCAGTCCTAAAGAAATAGACTGACCTTCAAAGCTAAGCTGCTTTTCTATTTTATGTCCAAGCACATATATTAAAAGTCACAAAATGGTTCTTGACCAGTTTGGTCTTTTCTTCGTTTTATTTTCTTCTTTTTTTACAGCTGATGTCCTTCATACTAAAATAAAATCAAATGAGCAAAGGTACATTTAAAAGGTCATTCCAGGAATATTTTTGACAGAATATAGTTCATAAATGGCTGTGGGCAATATTCTTCTGAAATTGTTAATACACTCAATCTAACATATGTGTGTGTGTTTTCATTTTATTTATTTTTTTGTGACATCCCATTGCCATCCCATTTTAAACTGTACGAACTGTAAATTCTAACCCCTTACACTAACTTTAAACCTAAATCTACCAATCACCCAAAAATATATGGATTTTTACATTTTCAAAAAACTTCACTAAGTATGATTTATAAGCTATTTTCCGAGGAGATATTCCCACAATGATAATAATTTTATTGCCATAACATAGGGTTTACCAGGAACAGACATAAACACACACACACACACACACATTGGCTGTCTTTTAGTGACCTACACATCTCAGATCAAACTCATCTTTAGCTTTTTTGATGAGTATAATGAATTCAGTAACAAAACTGTTGAACGTCAGCTTTCTTATTATTGATGAAGAGACAAGATGAGGTGTAAATCTATCGAAAATGCCAGTTCAGATGTCCAGGAGAAGTATGCACTTCTTCATACGAAATACAATCTTGTTAATGACAACACTGACATGACTAAATTAGAAGGACTAGATGCTAGTCATAGACTGAAGTACTCTGGCTGTTGTTACTCCATGAGAAGTATCACATCTCCTAAACTATTAATCTGTTTTCCTGGGGGCTATGTATATCTATTGTAAATGCCATATTACATGAATAATTTTAACTCTGAAAATATAGATCATTTTGCAGCGTTATTCTATAATAGACTGTTAGTATAAACACATAAATGCTGTACATTTCTGCATATGCAGCAAAAAGGCTCTCCAGGAAAAACAGTTTCGTGCTCGGATCTGTTCACCTTAGACTGCAAACAGAAATAGAAGTTAGGGGATGTTCTTACCTGAACCCCACATTAAACTCTCTTCCTCTGATTGTTTCCCGTCCTCTCGTCTCCTCTTTCTGTCTCCGAGGGTCTTTCCACTTGCACCCTGACACCACAAACTCCTGGTAGAAACCCTTGCTGGCATGAACAACAGAGCGTCCGGACCCGGTTCTTTGAGGCTCCAGAGATATTTGGAGCCAAAATAGTCCTGATGGACTTCCGAGAGTGTCTTCTGTACAAAGTATCACACAGTCACACAGAGACACACATTAGCCCATCCCACTCTCAGTGTCACCACGCTGAGAATACAGGACAAGTGCAAGAGATTCCAGAAGATAATCACACCAGAACTGTAATAAGAAAAGACAACTGTGTGAGGAAGGAGAGAGGAGGAGAACGAAGAGGAGAAGGAGGGAGTGGGTGAGAGAAGGAGAGAGAAGAGAGAGAGAGAGAGAGAGAGAGAGAGAGAGAGAATGAGTCAAGTGTCAATGAAAGCACAGATTGGGATGGAGAGAAAGAGAGAGAGAGAGAGAGAGAGGTGCAGGCAGGGGAATGTGAGATACATACCTGATAGCTGGGAAGATGTAGACAGCCTGTGACAAAATGCAACTGGATCATCCAGGTCTTATTTCATAACATGGACAACTTTGTTGTTGCATAATAACAGATTTTTACATTGGAGCTCCAAAAGTGTTAAAT
The DNA here is from genome assembly GCA_037043235.1 of Rhodeus uyekii. Classification (NCBI taxonomy): domain Eukaryota; kingdom Metazoa; phylum Chordata; class Actinopteri; order Cypriniformes; family Acheilognathidae; genus Rhodeus; species Rhodeus uyekii. The sequence continues at coordinate 916,329 of JAWRVZ010000027.1, forward strand.
GTAGTCACTGATGTTTTGATGTTTATGTTGATGACACTGCTGTATCTTGGAAATTTTGCAACTAGAAAAGTATATCAGGAAAATTATGAAAGAAAAAGCCATGCAAGGTATATCCTGTCAATTCCATCTACTTGAGACTGTACATATGGACACTCAAATGTTAAATACTTAAGTAAGCGCACATACATCTCAAGAGTTTCACAGTAATCTCAATCTCAATAACAATTGGATTATATATGCAAGTTGTTATTAACGTTGACATTTTAATACATTTTAAATTACATATTGAACTTAATTTTATCTGTAAATATTACTTTATTCAATGTATTAAAATTGAGTTATGATTTTCATTATTATTTTCATTACAATTAATAATAAATAAATAAATAACTACTATTTATGTAATATTTATCTTTCAATTTATTAGTTAATTGATGATTATTATTATTATTATTATCATATATTTAGCTATTATAATTGTAATTGATTTTATTTGTCAATATTATAAAAAAATAATAATAACAACAACCAACAACAGTTATTATTACTACTGATAATAAACGTCATTTAATTAAGGTTTGCTTATCTTTCAATAAATAAATTAATTTATTCATTCATTAACAAAAACACAAACTTGCAATTGGAGAGCAATATCAGGAAAATTCCAGTCATATTGGAGCCGCGGTACATGACCATTGAGGATGGATGTAGGTTCGGTTCCGGTCTGGGTCATGTCCCTTTCCCTCGCTCTCCACTTTCCTGTCAGTTTTCCAGTATCCTGTGTAGTAAAGGAAAAAACCAATGAATAAAATAAACATTTCAGCTTGATGAAGCATTCACTTTGTGGCTTTGCCCAAGTCACAGACAAGATGGAAGCCATGCAACAGCTGATGGCGACCTATACCCACTTAACTTCTCCTGAGCAGCCGACTGCAAATGGGTGACAGCTCCGGTGTGGGGTCTCGCCTGAAAGGAATGTGCCAAATGTCATGTCTGATGTGAAACTCTAGACTGAATATTAAGTGTCAAACTATCACCACAAAGAGAGAACAAGCAGTCACGAATCTTCAACATCTCACAAATCATTTCACCGAAGATCCTCCATTAGAATGAATATGACCGTCCCAGTTGAGTGATCAAACATTCACCTTTCCGACAGATTAACATATTAACAGCAGAATTTGTTTGTGAAACACAAACCAACACTCCTATCACAAGTTCCTATCAGATGAAGGGCAGAGAGGGGTGGAGGGGCTGCTTTTTTGAAGCAGTAAGCACATTTCAACAGCCAGGCGCAGTGAGATACAGTTACAGAACATGGTGACAGCAGCAGGGCCTTTCCCTATACTCATCAGTCATAAACAGCTTCCAAATGCTCACACCGCAAACCATTAATGTTGTCTGCCACTCACTATGATCTCACTTTATGGTGTATGTATTGGCTTACGGTAATTGGTTAGGTCCTAGTAAGAAGGAACACAACTTGATGAGGGCTCTAGACTCAAGTTTGTGTCTAGTAAATAGTTTATGATGTACGGCCCATAGCGGTTAACTACATAAAACAGGAATTTTTACAGCGCTTGTTAAGGATTATGCTTGACATGAGGTCTCCATTCCGAAGCATTTACTATGTGGTTTTATAGCATATAAAATAACAAAATGAAAGTCAGTGAGAGTCAGTGATGAACGACTTGTAATAAAAAATTTTAAACAATCTAATCACTGTCTGTCTGTCTGTCTGTCTGTCTGTCTGTCTGTCTGTCTGTCTGTCTGTCTGTCTGTCTGTCTATCTATCTATCTATCTATCTATCTATCTATCTATCTATATATATATATATATATATATATATATATATATATATATACACCAATCTATGTTGTTTTGCGATAGATAGATCACATTTATATATATTTAGGACCTTTATTATGTCTTTTATTTTATATATTTATGTACTTTATTACCAGAGCCCGTAAGTGAAAAAAGAAAAGTTCTTAAAAAGAAGGTTTCATAATGTTTTACATAATGTTTTAGACAAATAATAATAATAATAATAATAATAATAATAATAATAATAATAATATATTACATATATATATTACAAAAACAAAGTTCACTGATTTTCAAATTGTAATATCAAATTTCACGTTTGTAGTGGTCCAGCAGAGGGAGACATCACACTACTATTTCAAATGTGTGACATTGACCAGTTTCACTGAGCGAAGTTAACGTTATCATACTTTTAAAGCGAAATGTTTATTCACACAATACAATATCAAAAACTTTGATGCACAGCATCAAAAACTTACATTTATAACAATGTTTTTTTTTCTTTCGTTTGTGTTCTGACAGCTGTCATGGATTCATCAATCAATAATCAAACGCACCCACGCAATTAAACAGCCCCACTCAATCAGATTTATAGTGAGATGGTGAGCTGCGGTTCGTGTGTTCTGTTTGTGCTTCAGAAATGTCGAGCACAGAGGTGGCTGCTTTCCGGCTCTTGTCTTTTAACCAGATGTATAGTTATGAGAAGCGTCTTCAAACTTTTTCAGAGTGGCCTTTTCGAGAAGATTGTCAGTGTACACCAGAGCTCGTAAGTGCCTCAGGAAAAAAAAGAAGGCTCATTATGGCTTATTGTAAAAGGACAAAACATTTGACTGTGTTTAGTACAGGCAGATTTCTAAAAAAATCTCTGCTGTTTAATTAAAAGCAGTAGGCTAATGACAATCCTCTGTTCAGATGGCCAAGGCAGGTTTTGTGCACTGTCCTAGTGAGAACGAGCCAGACGTGGCCTGCTGTTTCTACTGTCTGAGAGAGCTGGAGGGCTGGGAGCCAGAAGACAACCCCTGGTGAGCTGCTCAAGCACACCTTTACAATCTATCGCCTTTGTTTTCAAGAGTGCAGCTATTGTTCACTTAGACCTATTTACACTGTTGTAACAATTGACTTTGGGTGGGAAATGGGATCACTATAAACCTCATTAAATCTCTTTATTGACTCTACTTGAAGGTCCGAGCATGCCAAACGTTCCCCTGACTGTGGCTTTCTCCTTATGAAAAAGACATTTGACAACCTCACGGCTATAGAGTATTTTCAACTTGAACAGGAGCGACTTCGCATCTACATTGTAAGTGTAAATGAGTTTGTAAAGTGTGCATTTGTGAGTGGAGGTGATGTTGCAGGGATGAGAATTATTTGTTTCTGCGTCGCTGATAGTCTCCCATCACAATATTGCATGAATTTTATTTTTATGGTCCGCCTTACACCTGCATTGTTTGTCTCTTTCAGTTTCATTTCAATTGTATTTACATTTAATAAATATGAAAAAGGGTTCTACAAAATAGTGTATAAACGCACTGATTTTCCCCCTCCCTCCCCAGAGGAAGATGGGCCACAGGAAGATTGCCTACTTTCGTGATGAGGTGGAAGCCACTAGCAAAAATCTGAGAGCTCTTATTTGATATTTAGTGATGCTAAAGTGTTTTTATTTGAACTTTCATCAATAAATTAAACCTTTGTTACATCTACATTTTATCTTATTGTTTTATGGGCCATTGGCACCTGCAGTTGCTTTGGACTCTTCTGAATCTTTATTTAAAAAATGTAGTTGTACCACATGGTGACTTAAGAAGCATCCCTGTCCCTTATGACTCCAGCTACAGTATCTGTAAGTCATTTTTTTTTATATATAGAACAATCATAAGCGTTCAATCAAGTTCTGTTCCTCGACTTGCTACTTTTTCTCTCTTGTGAGACCTCCTTCCATCCAAACCTTGACCCTGGCAGATGGCCCCAAGCCCCTCCCTCTCTATACCAACTGTTGCCCCTATAACATCTGTCACTGTAGATTGTATTGGAGTTGGGGAGAACTATGGGTAAAAACTACCACTGGCGGGCTCAGTAGGCGCTGGTGCTGAGGAGAGAGTTTTCAGGTATTGATAGGAAAGAAATGAGGTCCATTAGGAAATTCTGCTTTACTGTTTTTATTTGATGAATCATTTATCATACTTCTAAAACAAACTGCGAGGCATTCTTTAGTGATAAAAGTGTAACTGTATGTGTGTTTGGGATGGGGTAGGCGAGGGATTAGGGATGCTATCCCATCTCCCCCTTCCTATGCCCTGGATTACTGTCTAATGCAACACTCTGGACACTGAGCCCCGATCAACTGCTTAATTCTTCTTTATCCGCTCGCAACAGAGCAAATAGAAAAATAAGACTTAAAAAAAAAGAGAGCGAGATGATGTAACGCTTATCTAGAGTAGGAGTTTAAAGGAGACCCCTTAAATTCTCAAAATAACGATGGTTTGGACTCATGCTTTTGATTTCGTGTAGTTGCATCATTATGTGGAAGTTTCTTTTCCGCAACTTTTAAATGTTGAATTGTCCAGCAGCTTGCTGCTCCAGTCTATATGCATGCAGGCGCTATAGGCATTAGATGTGTTGAGTCTCTACAAATTCAGTTCGCATTAACAATTCGTTTTCTGCCATTCAGCTGAAGTAACTTTAATGCCTTAATCAAATGAGCAGCATATGAAAATTAAATACTGGTGCACAGTCCATCACTTCTTGTCTCATCACAGAGAATGACAGGTGTCCACACTCCACACGGACTGGGGCTTCTCTCCTCTCAAAATGTGGCATATGGATAAACTGACAGATGTTCCCAACAGAAAGTTTACAACCTGAGAGCGCCATTGGGGCCCATCTGTTGCTGTGCGCGGGTCCTCCCCCTCGGCTCTCCTCATCTTACACCAGAAGAGGCTCCACCACACACCCCTGCCTCACCTCCTCTCAGCATACCCTCCTTTTACACAATTCAACTCCCACCCCATTCAGCTTTTATGACACACTGAGCCAAATTAACGCTGAGGGACTTACCTGGAAGAGCAAAGATTAGCTCATGCAGGGGCCAAACAGACTAAACAAAGACCTATTTTACCAATGTTTGAACCAGATTGACTGTTCAAAAATATACATCGTATTTAAATAAAACTCTAGATGCTTATGGCCATGGATGGCAGAGATAAACAATGAAAGTGATTTAAAAAAACATTTGTGTATACATACATATATACACACATATTCAGAATAAGTATTAATGTGATGTTAATAATTCTGTGTTTTAGTAGTCATAATTAATACATTAACTTTACTGGCTATAAATTATAGGAAAAAATTATATCAAATATGTATTAAATATAGAGTCAATATCATGTTAACTTAATTTCATGAGCTGGGCTGCCACTGCCACAATTTAATTTTGACGTTCAGAATAATGTTTGTTGACTTGAATTGTCAATTGAACAGTGGCATTATAAAGTGGACATAAAGCACTTTAAGACTTTTCCGTATAGTGATCCAGTCTGCAACCTCCATCATCCTCTGAGTTGTACCCACTTTAGACTTATGAAGCGCACCAGTACATTAAGGCTTATACTGTGTTCCATAGCTTATATAGATGATTATGCATATCTCAAATGTCTCTGTGACCTTTTCCCTCCCCTTTTCAATCTCCTTCTTACTTTTCCCATCCGTTTCTCTTTTACTCTCCATTACTTTGCATGGCAATCAGTGTGAGCTAACTGCAGGCTCTCTCACACATTCGGGCCCTCCTACCTTGCTTTCTTTTTGTGCCTCCTTCCATAGGGACCCCCATCTGTCCCTCCTCTCCAGCCATTGTGGGGGCTCAAAGCTGGGCCACCTCCACAATGCATTGGGCGTGTAGAGGGGGGAGGCAGGGTAAACATGACAGCATCACCATCCTATTAGAAGCTCTTTAACTTTGACAACCCAACTCTCTCACAATGCTCTGAGGAGACGAGTCTCGTCTCACAATGTCACTTTAATGGCTTGTTCCACCCCTCTGTGAACTCTAACCTCCCTTTACCTTTCCTCTTCTGTGGATTGTCTTTGAATTTGTCTGACTCTTTAGTCTGATCAGAGCTCACAGAGCAGGTGCACTGTCGTGTGGTGTTGTAGTGGAAACCTCCATCCATCCATCTATCCATCTATCATCTGTGTATCTATCTATCTATCTATCTATCTATCTATCTATCTATCTATCTATCTATCTATCTATCTCTCCCCCCCTACCACCATCCCACTCCCATCACAGACTCTCCTCTCACCCCCCCACCATCCCACTCCCTATCTATCTATCTATCTATCTATCTATCTATCTATCTATCTATCTATCTATCTATCTATCTATCTATCTATCTATCTATCTATCTATCTATCTATCTATCTATCTATCTATCTATCTATCTATCTATCCGTCAATCCATCCATCTGTCTATCTATCTGTATAGCCATCTATCTATCTATCTATCTATCTATCTATCTATCTATCTATCTATCTATCTATCTATCTATCTATCTATCTATCATCAATTTAGAAATCCTATCGGTAACACTCTCTGTCTGTCTGTCTGTCTGTCTGTCTATCTATCTATCTTTTTCAACTTCTTGTGTTGTTGTTGTTGTCTTTCTCCAAACTATTCCTACTCTTCCCTTGTCCAGCTGCTTTCTTGCATAAACCACCTATCTGTCTCATTGTACTCCGTGTCTGTACCTTGACCTCACTGTTCTCCGGCCCATCCAGTGTGTGTTTGTGTGAGTGTGTGTGATGTGACTCATGAGGAGGAGGATCACAGCGTTAGCTAAAGCTTAAAGGCAGGGGATTACGGCAACACAGACACTGATTAAAGCCTTCCAGCCTCCTATGGCCCCATTAATACAATCTTAATCACAATGCTTTATCCCCATCTCCCCCCTATGGATCAGGACCTTTCATTTAGTGGGAGACTGTGTTGTTTGGCCAGTGGATTAGTGCCAGAGAGACAAAAAGCTGGGGAGGAGTGAAAAAGGTTTCAGGCTGCACTTTAGTGTCCCATCATCCACTCCTTCTCTAACTTACATTTTAAAATCACAATTCCACACAACTACCTTGCGCAGTAAATGAAGATGTACAATTGCCTATAGAGGCCCCAAAAAGTATTTGAACAATGTTGCCACACTTTAAGGAATACTCTGAATTGAATGACCTGCAGAGACTCTCTGCTACAACTCTGAAGTGACGTTTTACCAGCTGGTGTCAAAGTGATTTTAGTGGATGTAAGAAGTCAGTTCCCCTCAAGTTCACACAGGTTTTCTAACAGAGTAACTGCAGGCTGCAGGTGCACTTTATCACCATTGATCAAATAATAATGTGACAATTTTTAGGTTTTACATACAAAGTGTATATTTTATTTATTCAAATATATTTTATATATTATACACACACACACACACACACACACACACACACACACACACACACACACACACACACACACACACACACACACACACACATATATATATATATATGTATATGTGTGTGTGTGTGTGTGTGTATATATATATATATATATATGTGTGTGTGTGTGTATAAAACATTAATTTTGATGAAGGTTTGAGTTAATATATAAATTAGTGTATGTATATATATATATATATATATATATATATAATATTCATTTATATATTAACTCAAACCTTCTTAAAAAATTATTTTCTTGAATGATTATTTATTTGCCATTTGTTTTGAAAGGGTAATTAATGCACTTATAGATTTTTTTCTATTTAAAATGTCTGTGTACCCTTTGGGCCAGTGTAAATTACATGAAGTCACCTGCAGCAGTCAGAGGGAGGATAAATCCTTTGAGTTTTGGGTGTTAGAGGATGGTTTAAAATGAATTTGGGGTCATAAAAGCACCACACTATTAATGTAGTATTCTTTTTTTTCTTCGTAAACTTTGTATGGGTATTTGCTGTGGCACGAAGGTCAAAGCGATGACCATCTGCCCTATGGGACAATACAACAGTCTTCACATGCCTTTTCATTTATACCAGCACATTTCTCCTTTATGCTTTCTCATCTGTTTTCAAAGGATATGTCGACAGCAGCTGACAACTCTGAAATCGTTCCCTTCTTTCAACCCTGCTGAGTTTTGCATAGACGGCTTGATGTACTGGCAATGAGCAACGCAATGAGCAATCTTATGTAGTTTTAATATAACTTATTTGGATAGCAATTTGAACAGTTTTATGAGAAACTTGCTAAGTTATAAACTAAAATTATATCTTCTGTAAATTGATTTGCATGAACGGCGTTCCATTTATTTATTTAAATGGCTCTATAAATGACATATATATTTTTTTGTGACAATTTTGATGTACTTTAAAAATACTGTGACGTTAGTGGCTTCAAATATATTTGGACACATCAACCAAGGTTAAAATCCATCATTTACTTAAAATAAGCCATATTATAGAAGAAATAAAAAAGAAATTATAAATCATATAAAGGAGTCATATTAGGTTAGAGTCATATTTAAATTTTATTCTTATAATTTGATCTCACTTCCTAGTTTTTTTAACCAAAATACTCTTGACAGCACAGCCTGAAAGCCTCCTATGACCTTGACTCCCTCCATTCTATGCTTTCCTCATCTTCACCCACTCAACCATCTCAACGTGTGGAACGATGTGCCAATCCAATGCCCAGCTGACCCACAAGAGGACAGGAAAAGGGCTCACTCAAGAATAGGGCTTAGTTCACCTCATCTGTTTTGGTTTACTCCCTCTTCCACTTTCTCTTTTTTTCCCCTTGCTCTCTCTCTCTCTCTCTCTAGTTTGGCCCCAGCTGTCCATCAGCCCCCCGCAGTTCTCCCAGCTGTCTCGGCTCTCCGAACGAACAGCCTCACAACAATCCAGGTCAGAGGTCGAGAGAAAGAACACACTGCACTTACAATAGACCAGTGGCGCCCACTAAAACAATCACTCCCTTTTTATCATTCACTCCTTCACCTTGCTAGGGCTGGAAAAGACAAACCTTTGGAGTGGTGGATAAGGTGGGGTCCACTTCAGGCAAAACAGCCTCTGAGGCGCCCATTCTCATCTTAGTGCAGCTTCCAGCAATAAACACACTTCCACACACTGGCTCTCTGGGTTGTAACCCCATCAATCCTCTGTTTGTTCATTTGAAGAGGCATTGCATTGTCCGATATGAGCACAAAGATAAAGTCAATGATCGTTCTGTGCTCAAGTGATATAAAGGTTTGTAAGAATATACAATGTCTTGCATACAGTTCAATAGCTGTGTGACACGCTAGAGTTACAGGAACCATTAAATATACATTCACACTGCAATTCTTTTTGTTTCCCACATCATTAACCCCCTTTTTGTGTTCTTGTTTTGTTTTGTTGATTTCCCCAACCATTTTGGCAATGAAAAGGCTGGGAAAACGCAAGTGAGAGTGAAAGGGGATCCCATGACACAGTCACCTGTTCCACAGCTATGTGTTCCCATGGCTCCACATGCTCCACTGGCTCCCATGCCCATCATAACACTAATGTTAATCACTAAAACATCTATTATTCAACATCACAGAACACAAATGATTTTGCTATGCAACTTTTTAATACATTTTTAAATGTTTTTATTAAAATAATAATTTTTAAAAAACACAACACTTTATTATAATGACAAAATAATCCAATTAAAATTTTTATTATAATATTTAAATGCAACACATTTTTAAAAGTCTGGTTTTATTGTTATAACTATAGCATTTTTAAGGTTAAAATCAGGTTAGCAGAATCTCAAAAAAAATCATAATAACGGTAAAAAGTAAAATTAAGAAACAAAATAGTGTCGTATTATATAAGAATATTTATTTTATTAAGTGCGAAACAGGCAAATATTTACAAATGCTTGAACAAAATTACAAATATTGTGGAGAATGACAAAAATACATTAAACTGGATGATAAATAAATTAGATACTTTATGAGTATTGGTAGCCGTGACTGGCACTGTACCAAAGAACCAATAAAAACAGTGCTGACAAATTGCTTCAAAACATGTACAATTGTCATAAAAATAAATAATAAATACAGTCATAAATAAATGCATTTGTTATGGCAAATGTAGTGTGCTAAATGTATTGTCCTATTCCTTCATTCCTCCGTTTCTGTTGAGTTTTGTTTAGTGGAAAATCAGCATCTGGTTGAACAGTGCCTAAGATACTGAAATCTGTCAATTTGATGCACTTTTGTGGCATGTGTCCAAAAAAAGGAGGAGGAAAACATCAAGTGTATACAGAATACAAATCCCAGAACAATTTAAAATAACATTTAAAATAGTAACAAACTCAGTAGTGACAAAAACAAGAATAAATTAACAACAAAAAAATGCATCTCTTTCTGAGTACTTCAATTGCCACAGGTAGGTTGTGTTTCAGATACTCTCAGTGACCGCTATGGTCTCTTAAGGGATCAGACAGGATACATGCAAAGTGTCTCCTTAAATGTGCTAGGCCCCTGGAGGCACACTGAGGAGCAGGAGGCAGAATTGCTGAGCGTCTCTGGTGGTCATGTATGTTTATTCGCTGTAAATGCTGCTCATCTGTGATGTCACAATGTGTGAAGGGCCAAATGGCTCGAAAGCCATGTCTAAAGGAAGCTCGTAACGGGAGCCTGGGAACAGAGGGTGACCCTGAGGAACTGGAAGACCGGCCAAGGAGGTGGGTGGGTAAGGGTGTGAGGAGATATAATGGGTGGCGTGGGTCGGGTGAGGGGTAAAGTTCCTCTCAGCCTCATGAGGAGATGGCTCCTGCTTGAGGGCGAAGTTTCCGCTGATGCTGAGTGGTGGCGTAAGAGGGCCGTCGTAAGGTGGCGTGCCGCTGCTACATTCATTGGGTGAGGAGTTCTCATAGGCAGCCCCCTTGAAACCCTTCAGATGAAGCAAGTGTGAGGCCTCCAGTGAGCCGTAGGGTGGACTGGGAAGTCCCGGTGAGGGATAGCTAATGGGGTGACCCTGTGGACCACCTGCTCCTGGCACCCCGCACTTTTCATCCAGCTTGTTGGGTACCATGGTCGAGGGTCCAAGTTGGAGGCAGCCGGCTACGAGATTGCTGGTAGGTTGTGAAAGCCCCTTGCAAAGCATCTCCACAAAACCATGGCTCTCAGGTGACTGTCCGCTATCCAGAACCTCAGAAAGCGCCCAGATGTAGTTGCGGGCCAGCCGCAGGGTCTCGATTTTGGAGAGCTTCTGGGTCTTTGAGTAACAAGGCATGACTCGCCGCAAGTTGTCCAACGCATCATTGAGCCCATGCATGCGCGAGCGTTCCCTTGCGTTGGCCTTGACGCGGCGGGCACGGAAACGTTCTTGTCTGGCTTTGGTCATTTTCTTCTTCTTAGGACCTCTTCTTTTGGGTGCCTTTTCTCCATCAAGACCCATTTCTTCCTCTTCCTCCTCCTCCTCTTCCTCCATATCCTCACTACCGAGCTCTACAGGTTCATGATTGCTCCTGTGTAGTCCATAGTGACCTATCTCAGGTGTCCTGTCACCATCCTGTGAGCTGAGGTCTTCCTCCATCCATCCCAAGGAGCTGACTAGCTCATTCACATCCCCTGGTTTTCCGTAAGGTTTGGTCATCATTGTGATCTGAGATCACAGGAGAAATATTTGTTAGAACACTCAAAATGAATGTACATCTTATTTACACCTCTTATGTGTTTAGATGTTCAGATTATGACTTTTGAATTGTGCTCACACAAGTTAAGACCCTCATCATAGAGAGAACACGATTATTGTGATGATTATTTTATAGCTTACAGCTCTACAATTCCATTTCTTCTCTCAGTTTTAATGCTCTATCTAATGGCAAGGACTTTCTGTTTAAACCCTTTGATTTCCGCAGTCATTTTGGAGACGCTGTCCAATCTGGGACACGACTGGATTTAGTTCACAGATAAAGCGCTTGGATTTAATTTGTGGGGAGACTGTAAACCGGAATCAACAAACACAGAACCAAGCCACACTAATACTACTAGAACACTTTTGAATTTGATTTGATTGAAAGACATCAGCATTGTCTCTAAATATTTTTGTCACAGAAATCTGTCGGCCTCAGCTGAAGAATATTCCGTTTGTTTTTCCTTAAAACTCTAGAACGCGCGCTTTTATATTCGAATTAAAGTTACATTCTATTGTGACGTTTAAAAACATTCGTGGTTATTAAGCATCGGCGCGTGTAATTTATTTACAAGTAGAACACAAAGGTTTGTAATAATGCATGAACCATAAGTGTTGCAGATTTCGACTGCATTAATTTAACTATGAATTTTTGTGAATTTTTTTTTAGCATTTAAAAAGAAGAAAAGAAAAAAGATCCCTATATATCATATCACATATATAAAGAGAGAGAGAGAGAGAGAGAGAGAGAGAGAGAGAGGGGAAGTTTTTCGATCACTTTGTATTTAATTACTGAATTATATAGTTTGAGATCAACTAATGACAGGCATAATCGTGACAAATTCCATTTTGTCAAACAGCATAGAGTGATAAAAACTAATTTATAGAATGACGACTCCTATTATATTTTGAATGTTTTATATTTTTTAAATGAGAGATCATAAACATTTGTAAAAAAAAAAAAAAAAAAGTAAACATACCATCAAGCCGAATTTATATCGAATCAATATCTTGAAATAAATTCTGAAATACATCGTCGTTTGATCAAACACGTCCTACAACATTTTCAAATAAATAAATCTTTGCATATTATAAATCACCATTAAAACTGTAAAGTATACGTGTAGCCTATTTGATTAAAACAGTATTAAAAACATCCGTACCTGTTAAAGTACCACCTGGATTCGCTTCAATAAAACCTTGACCACTAAAAAGGTGGTCAGAAAGCCAGAACGCACTGTCAAAATGTTTAAATGTAATGCTGTAAAACAAAAATGCTTTAAAATTTGAGAAACAAAGTTCCAGACGCCCCGCTGATCGTTCGTGTATGTCAACAGTCCGTTAGCTCTCCATTGGTGCGTCAGAGCGCGTCGCATGCCTCACTGAAGCGCACTGACTCCCGGCTTTGACTTTCAAGCGATGCTCACAAGCTCCGCCCACAAGCCCCCCATCCCCTCCCCTCCATCCCTCCAGCTGATCCGAAAGCGCGTGGCGCGCTCGTGGCTAAAAGTTTCACGACTTAAGCGTGTGCATTTATCCCCCGACCTTTGTGTCTGAGGGTGTTCGCGTTCGTGCGAAGGGAACGATGCAGCTTCCTCAGTACATTAACCTTATAAATCTTACAAGATGAGCGGCTCTGCGATTCATTTCTCAGAGGGAAGGAGGCTGCAAATGTTTCTGACAGCATTTGGGTCGAGGACGTGACGCTTAACATGCGATACATATTTTGATCTATTCAATTTACAGTATTTGGATATTGCAGGGCTTAAAATGTCCTGTATGGAGCGTTTCATTAAAAAAAACTTTGAATTCTGAACTCGAAGGCGTGTAATAAACAATTAAAAAAAGCTATTTTAAACTGTTACATTTAAAAATGGACCCTTTTAGACCAACACGTCTTTAATAAACAAATAAAGAGCTACTTTATTATTGTTGCTTTGATGGTCAACATATTACGTTTACTGGATTATGTAATAGCTACACCGGTTGATTTGTACTGTACGATTCCAAATAGAAAATAGCCTCTAATTGGGAAGCTACACAAATATCACTCTCCGCTTTTCTTTCGTGACCTAACGTCATTTTCTGCCCCAATAAAGCGCGCTCGGTGCTGGATTAATACCCCTGAGCCCTATTTGGTTTATGGAGAGGTCAAACGTTGGTCTTAACTCTAATTACAGTAGTCTAGTGTACAAAGACGCGCGCGCGTCCCAGTAAATGATTGTGACAGCTTGGTGCAGTGTGAGCAGGTGTGTGTGTTGTTCACCCGTTTCATTCATTCGCTCCGTCCGCTCATTAGCGCCCCTCGTCCCACCAAAACATAACGCTCAATAACTGCTGGATTAATCAAGCCCAAACGGTTTTGTTTCGCTAAGATAACTCACTCAACCATGCGTGCTGTGCCCGAGGGTGACTTGCCCTCCAAAAATACTCTTTTCTCAAAAGATTTATAAGACTAGGCCTACTTTGATATTTAGCATATAGGCCTACTGGGCATCTTTTAACTCAAAAACGTATAATTATCTAGCCTAAAGAATGCGATGATATCATTCAAAATCCTTGCAGAACTTTGTCAAGGCAGACCCATATTTCAGTTTTCGCGAATGAAAACGAGGCTGCAATAATGACGTGTAGCTAGTCTGTTTAATATATTGAAACGTTTTTAATTAGTTTAATCTTAGTCTTTGCAACAAAAAAAAGGTTGTGGCAAAACCTTTTACCTGTAAAATATGCGCAACAAACTTCCATATTCTGTTGAACAGGTTGTATTGCTTCCCGTTCTTGTCTTCAAAGGAGTTGCCAATGTTCACCGCATATGCAGTTTAATATCTAAAAGTTTTTTATGCATAATTATGCAAAATAATCTTTATTTTGTTCACACTTAAAGTTTATTACAAGAAAAGATTTTATAAATAAAAATACATTTCTGTGCATTTTATCTATTTATGACATTTTGCTCTGTTATATATACAGTTATATATATACTTTCCTGTAGCTCAAACAGTATACCGTGGAGCTTGCAACACTAAGATTATGGGTTCAATTCTCAGGGAAAGCAAGAATAGATTAGAATGCCAATGTGTACCTTGAATGCAATGTAAGTTGCTTTAGATAAAAGCGTCTGGTAAATATATAATATTTTTATAAATGGAACTACATTTTATGTGTTCATGCCACAGTAGGGGCTCTATTGTAGTAGCGTGTTATTGATTGTGGGGTTTCAGGTCACACGTGTCCTCACACTGATCCCATTGTATACAGCAAGTGTGCACATCTGTGGCCTAGACCGTGCGCTCACCATCTAGAAAAAGTTTTGGTAACACTGAATATTAACTTTCATTATGAATCCAGTTCTAACAGATCACATACTTTTAGAAACAGTGATCCATGCTGATCTAATGATAAAAGTTGTTTTCATTATTATCATTATTATTATTTTCACAGGTATTTATTCTTTAAATCTGATGCTTCAATTTTATTACAGTTTATCTCATTTAAAATTGTTATAATTTTTTATTGCTCAGCATTTACACATTTGAGGTTAGTTAAACTTTTAAGTCAAGCCGGACACTGGTGATTGATAAATGAACAGATGGGCTTAAGTGATGCGTCTGTTGCACCAGCGCTCACGCGCCAGTCGCCTGCCTACCATAATCTCTCATGCGACAACACAATCAGCACAATAGGACAATATCCATAGCGCTAGTTCACTCGGGTGACGCTTCTCTCACACAAAGGGAGGAAGGCTTCCACTTGGCAGCATAAAAGTGTTGTAAAGATAGAAAATCTATGAACTGATGAAGATGGAAAGCCTTTGCTATGGTAACAGTTAACAACCAATATCTGATTAATCATGATTAACTTAAAAAAAACATAATTAAGTTAAAAAAAAAGCTTGAATGTTGTCTTTCTGAGTTTCTGAGAAATTGCCGTTCAGACTTTTGGTTTATGAGGGGGTCATAGAAATGGTATATATATATATATATATATATATATATATATATATATATATATATATATATATACATATTCACATGCTTAAATGTGTTCAGGCATACTGTATCAGCAGTGATGATGCGTCCCATATGAACTAGGGATCACATGTTTGTCAAGAGTATGTGCACCTATAACTGTGTCATGCTTCCCCAAAGATCCCACGGTAACCCTGCTTCTCCACAACTTTTCTTCCCAGGAGTGTTTCACAATGTTGTGTCACACCTGCAACCTGTATTGGGAATTCTTGTGCTGAGTCCAAACTCTCCTCCCTTGTGTCCTACCGACGGACAGTTAACGTAAGGATCGAGGCCTCCTGCATTTTCTAGTCCATCTCAACCAGAAGTGAACACTAATCACAAGAGACCATTTACTCATTTTCACCATCTGACCTTAACACTGATGGTTTCATGAAGGCTTTCTTAAGTGTTCGTGCAGTGGGCCTTCATGGAAATCCTGTGAATGTAGAGCCACGAGACCTGCGGTATACTCAATAGAAAACCTCCCGTTGAGACAGTTTAGAGTTCAAATTATATCCAGAGGAACAGAACACAGAACTCCCATGACCCGTTTCATTGTCTGGAATGGCAGTTCCACACCCCTACCCTGCTCTGCACCAAGGAATGGTATCTTTTTGAACAAATAAAACCATAAAACATTTAGATGCACTTAAATTCACTGACTGTATAGATTTATACTTTGAATGCTATTTCAGTATATACTGCTCAAAGTTTGGGGTCAGTAAGATTTTGTTGTTGAAAGAAATTATTCACTAAGAATGAATATACTTGTTCAAAATTCACAGTCGAGATTTATCATGCTACAAAAGATTTCTACTTCAAATAAATGTCGTTCTTTTGAACTTTCTATTTATCAAAGAATATATTTATATTTATACAATTTTATTTCTATGCATTTAAATTTATATATTTGTTTATAAGTATCCCATTGATATTAATAAATGTCTCATGAGCAGAAAATCAGCAGAAAATTATTTCTGAAGGATCATGTGACACTGAACACTGGAGTAATGATGCTGAAAATTCAGTTTTTGCATCACATGAATAAATTAAATGTTAAAACATATTTAAATAGAAAACAGTTATTTTAAATTGTAATAATATATTTCAATATTACTGTTTTAATTGTGTTTTTTAATCAAATAAAGGCAGCCTTGGTGAGCAGAAGAGACTTCAGAAAAATTCAAAAATATCACTGCCCCCAAACATGTGAACAGACTATGACAATTTTTGTTATATATAATAGTGTTTATCTACTTTGTGCAAAAAAAAAATATCACATTTTATGCTGTCACTGTAGTGATCTAAATATAACACGGTTTTGAAAGAATATTTCTGCCTGTTTCAAATAATTGTTGATTATAATTCAAACATATCATTAAAAAAACTTAGCCTCAAACTGTATATAATGTAATATTTGTGTAGAACACTTTTGTGAATGTGTATCTTTATACATAATCACATATACAGTTAGTCAGTAAAAACACTGATGTAGTCTCTCAAATTATTAGATTACAGTAACAGCTGCTGGTTCATTTTACAGCAGTTATAACTGAAAAAAGACATGCAGTCAGTGAGGTTCTGTAAACTTCGAATCTGCATTCAAGAGAGAGTTTGAGGCTGTTTTATCTTCTCAACTGTCTCATAAGAACCCATTCATAAGAATCATTTGTTTGAGAATCGGATATCACTATCTGATGAAACTGCATATCGAAAATGCTTTCAGGGCTGAATTTTAAATTATTGTCATACTAGCGACCATTTTAGTTAGTCTGGAGAGGTTTGTAGCGAATGCATCACGCCACAAATCTGTCAAATCTTCAGCAGAAACCTGACAATTCAAAACAGACTAATCAAGTGCATCCGCCCCCTGTCAACAAATCAGCGACAGTTAGTAGGACGCGTCTCCTTAAGCACACCAGCAATGACTTAGCAGTTGTTTACTCTAGCTGACTTGTTGTGATGCTGTTGTAGTTCCCTTGGTTGAGAGTCCTTCTCCATGCCAAAAAACCCTCACACCCACAACTATTGCCACAAGTGAGTTATCCTTTTCTGCAGTCCCAAGGGACCTGTTTGGAGTGGGAAGGGGGATTCGTGCGCCTCTCTGACAGATGGGTCCTTGTTTCTGTCTTTCTCTCGCTCACTCCCTCTCTCCTGAGCTCAGACACAGACACACTCGCTTAGACTGAGATTGAACGAATACAATAGGAATTAAAGCCATGCACACATGCTCCCTCTATGTCTCCTGAAAGCTGAGCCCCTTGTAATAATTATAAAAGCAGGGGTGTTTTTGGATGATGGGGGCTGGGCTGTTGGGGAAAACTTTCATAAAACATTTGCACTTAATGACTTTTTCTGCCTAATTTTCTTAATCTTATAGTTGGAAATAAACTTTGAAGTGAACTCTTAAGAACTAAATTCGAGCAACGGTAAATGCAATCAAATTTAGTGTACCTGCACACATTTAGTGTAAAAGTTACAGCCTTGGAACTTGGATCTTTAAGTCATTGTAACTTAAATTACATTTAAACTGACATAAAATGAGTTGACTCTTGTATAACTACAAAAAGTACAAAATTGCTTTTTTGTTTACATGTGTAAAGAACATTTGAATACTTTGAAGAACCTTTTTCCACAACTAACCTTTTGTGCATTTAAAGTTTCCATGGATGTTAAAGGATCTTCATGGAACCATCCAAGTCAATAAATAACCTTTATTTTTCAAAAAATAACCTGTATGTTCAAAATTGTGATTCTGAAAACTGAACTGTATTCCCTTCAGAGAATAATGGAGAGTTAGAGTGCGTCTGTGTTTAAAGAGATATGTGTTGTAAAGTTAATCCCAGAGCTCCGGCCTTATCTGCTGCTTACTGGAGCTGAATACAGGAGTTCTCTGGGATGGACCCTGAGGGACAAGAACAGTCTAACTCATGCTCTCTGACACTGGGGACAAATGGGGCCGAGTTTTATAGGTATGGACTTTTAATCTCAGCATCACTTCCCTTCATCACTGCATTATTGGACTAAAACCATTTCTTTTCTCCATTAAACACACTGAAATCATGGCCAATGAGAAGCGAGTGGGGGGACTCTGGGAATAAAAGCCAGTCTGCCAGTTTGTGTAAATCAATTCCATGTTATATCAAGTGCCCACTGTATAATTGGAAGCGTAAAATTGCCCATTTGCACAATATGCCACCTGCAACCCCTCTCTAGGCTGCTCTGCTATTGATACGATGGCTGGAGAGTGTCCACGCAACACCTATTGCAATTTTTCTAGCAATTGCTTGGAAGTCGTACAAATTCCATTCTGTTGGGGAATTTTGAGGGTCATACTGGTTGTTAGAGCCAGCGGAGGATAATTGAACCGTTCGAGTGAGCCGAATACAATCACTTATAGTTCCAATTAAGGTGGTCAGAAAATTCCTCTCAAACCACATTTTACTAAATGAAGTGTTCCTCCAATCACAGTCCATTCTTTTCCTGAACCCCAACCCTGTTGGGGTGAGCTGTGAGAGACGAGGGAGAGGGGGAGGAGGGTTCCATCTGCTTTGCTGGGTGTCCTTTGGGACATGGGCATACCCCAAGGGGCTGTAGCTGGGAAGGATAGAGGGAGGGGAGGACGGGAGGGAGTGAGAGAAGTTGAATAGATTGCACCCATGCACTAATCAAAGGCCATAATCAGTATGCCCAAACACAATAGGCAGATTTTGCTCATTCCTTATTTCAGGAGTGTCATAAAACATATAAGTTTCATAAAACGAACTGCAACTGGCATTTTGTAATTAATGACATGAGTGAGCAGATTTGCAGGATTTCATTTCAACAAATTAAAAGATTTCGGAGTGTTTGGCAGGGAGCCACGGATTATGTGTGATCAGGTGCATGCAGCCCACAAGTGGAATAGTCTGATTCCCAATGCGATTTACAGCAATATGACACACAAAGGTGATAAATGTTTGATTTGATTTAATTTTTATATGAATTCAAATGGAATTTAGTTATATGCATACAACTTTATATTGTCTCTACAAAAAATGTTAAAGTAAGCATAAAATAATTCTGAATATCCTCAACAAATGAAGCAACATTATTTTCCCACAGCTTCAAGAGAAAATGCAATATGCATTGGAGTAGTGCCAATTTGACTGAGCCGACAATTCAATCAGCGTAATTTCTCAGTCTTTGAAGTATTTTTCCATTTTTATGCACTTTTTGTTGCAGAAAACAAATGCCAGCTGGAAAACACTGCAGCTTCTGATTAAATGAGTCGAGAAGTGATTGTTTGTTTGCTGCATGAAAGACAGAGGCAAAATAAAAGGAATCAAGTTGCATCAGGTTTCATGGTTTCTCGTCAGCTCGGACTTGTTGAGGGATGCCTGGATCTGAAAGCTGCGGGTCCATGTGGATACTGGGTACCCCTGCGTTAAGCATCCCATTGATTGAACTGCTCCTCCAGGGCAAAAGCAACTTCAGTGCTTTAGTTAACACCCCTCCAGCCAACTACAGAGTTTTCCGATTGGCTGGCTGCCTCTAAGCTGCCTGTCTTCGAGGCTTATTGTTTCGCAAGCCCAACACAGTCAATATTAAGCTTGGCTAATGTGATATAGAGGCAGCTGGAGGAGCCACAGATATTACCATGACACTATGGAGTAAGGGGTGTAATGCCATTAAAAATAAATCAGGTGGTTTGATGATTCGGCATGGTCCGGGGATTCTGTGAGACATTAGGTGGGGCAGTTGCTGTAATTCTATTACACATTCTAGGGGAACCTCTGAGGAACAATTGATTCCCTCTGCCTAGTTCAGCATAATTCAATTTCTTTCCATCAAAGGCCTGAAAAGAGGAAGGCAAAATAGAAAGTTTACTTTTCCAATTGGAAAAATCGACCAACAGAATGATCAATTCTGGGACTGTGTAAAAAACAAAACAAAAAAAAAGCAGGTGTTTGAGGACCTTCAGCCTAAAGGTGGTAGAATGACTTTGATATCACAATAAAGAAAACGTTTGATTGAGTCTAATATTGGCCTGTATGGAAAATAAACAACAGCAAAAATAAATAAGTAGACGATTTAGCACATTTTATCATACTGGATTGTTTGCTGCTTAGATTCTTTTACAAACAGAGATTAAGAGAAACGTGAATCAGAGTTTAATCTCTTTAGTCGGTTTGGTGTTCACTCGGCAGACATTGCTTTGTTGAAGCTCTTGTTCTTCACTGAGCAAGCACGTGAGGTCTGGTCACCACTGGTAACAAATATATGTAT
The DNA here is from genome assembly GCA_037043235.1 of Rhodeus uyekii. Lineage (NCBI taxonomy): Eukaryota > Metazoa > Chordata > Actinopteri > Cypriniformes > Acheilognathidae > Rhodeus > Rhodeus uyekii. Next base: position 937,137 of record JAWRVZ010000027.1, read on the forward strand.
TAGACGACTATATTGACGATATGTTCACGTTTTTTCTTCGAATAAAACAGGTCTAACGGCCATTTGTAATAACCAAAATATGCTTTAATTAATGAATTAATTCAGTGTGCCGTTGGTCTCCCGGTGGGGGTCCTGTGTCGCCATTGTGCTGACGCTCGAGACACATAAACGGTGATTTCAAGGCCCATTGAGCGGGATGGATTGTACGCAAAATCTATTAAAGGGCGGAGATTATTCGACAGCTTCGTCAAGGCCAAGTCTAATATAGGCTTATATTATGGACGTATTTAACGTTAAGAGTTGTGTTGTCACTAAACAAACATTTTAAGTTTTAACATTATGAAATTTTAAGTTTCATTTAAGAAATTCGTTTAAAAGCTTTTATTAGGGGACTTTAATATACGGGAAGGTAGGGCCTACACCATAATTGAATGATACCGAGAGATTACAAAAGTATACAAGACTAAAATGTAATGAGAGAAATAACATTTAAATCGTTTAGAGCCGATTTAATCAATCCATAGGCCTAATATTCAGTTTTAATAATTCAACGTTGAACCAAAATAGTCTTGATTTATTAATTATTTTTGATAGCTCATGAATCAGTCATAAATTCGTATTTTTCTCTTCACGTGTGGATCATGAAGGGAAAATAAACTATTTTACTTTCCAGTGCAATTTATTTCATTTTGTTGGTCTATTTAAGGCTTTTATCTTGGGCAATACTGACATCTTGTGGTTATAGTCAAGGAAAAACTTGCCTTTGTGCTGTCACTGCCTAACTTGTGCTAATTGGTTAATAATAAAAAAGGATTTCTTGTCTTTTAAGGATTTCATTGTCAAGTCATGATTTTAACACCCCTATAACATCATAATTCAACACACAATTGTCTGAAATGTATTTGTGTGATGTAACATTAATATTTGCTTTCACTAAGCCACAATTGTTTATTAGAAAGGGATGCCATTATACTTTGGTATACTTTTAGTGTATTTTATTAACACTCACTATATAATTAATAGACACATGGATAATATGCATGGACTTTATTGAACAGATTAGACTAAAAGACTAAATCAGTCCCTTATTATTTGGGCAAAACCAAGAGACATTAATATTTGGAGCGGGGGAAAAGTAATAATAATTATTATTATAATTATAATTCTTGACACAATCAACGCAAGTAAACATTGGGGATGAACACAATGGGGATGTTTCCAAGACAGAGAGTATGAGAAAAATATTTCCCAGAGATGAAAGGAAAATAATAAAAATAGAAATACCTATAAATAACCATAGCTAACAGAGCTAGCTAGGTCTTATGGGAGAGAGATGAGAGAGAGAGATATAAGGGAGAGAGAGAGAGAGCTCTAGATACAAATGTAAGATAAGATTATTTTATACTGATACTGCTGTCTATCATTGACACAAGCACCCTAACACCCACATATGTTCATGATTCTGACACAAATACAAGCGGAGAGAGTGAAACAGACTCAGTGAGACCGTACTCCTACGCACACTCTCCACCACTCTCACTGCATGCACATCCACTGCATGAATTCCTCCTAGATTATTCTTGCCACTTTCTGATTCTCTGATTCTTTCTTTTTTCATTTTCTACTACACATGCAATTCATCTGACAGATTCTTCCTTGAGTTCTTCAAAGCAGTGGACAGGGAGGAAGGACCCACACATATCATAGTCTAGCGATGGCACCAAAACGAGAACCATCGATTAAAAAATCTCCATCTGGGGGAACCTTACCAAGGCATGGACCGCCATTTCCTTGCCCTACCACAACACCTTCACCACCGAAACCAGCTCCTGAGTTGAAACCGCGGATGCTGCGCCCCTCTGATTGTCCCTTTGACCCCAGCACACTAGAGGTAAGTGAAGGTCCTGCAACAGAGTCTTTCACATTTGTACTTTCTCCTGCTTATTCATCATTACTATGACAACAGCACTCATGTGCATCAGTAAAATAGCACAGGTAAATCTATCAGAAATAGAATGTGGACCAAAATGACAGACCAGAAACCTTGACATGGATGTAAAGATTTAATCATTTACATTTTCTGCATGGCAACGTATAATGCCACATTGCAACACAACTATCAGATCTGAATTTGATATCAGTCATCAATAAAACATCAATGTAATTATGTAATTTTATGCAGCTTCTGATTACCTCAGCATAGCACATGGAAAACTGTGTCAACCCATCCCCCAAACCTTAAGAGAATATTAGAGCTATATCAGGATTGAGAAATGGGGCACTGATGTATCTGGTCCACAATGGGGTCCCTGAGCCGCATTACTGTCACCTTGAATTTTACTTAAATGTACTAAATCATTTATTTTATTTATTGTAGTATACCTGATTCTCACATTTTGGTTGGAATTAACAGAGCAATACATTCAGTCAGATACTGAAGCAAAGCATAAAAATTGGATTTGTGTAGGAATTGAATATGTTGTATATATTTCCTGTCTTTGATGATTTATCATTTTCACATATCTATTATGTTATTTGTATCCCACGTGATTCACAGATATCCTTACATAAATACAACCAACACCTCCATGTGCTTAGGAATGCAGCATTGAAGTAATTAAACCTTACAAACAAAAGCTTCATCGCATGGCTTCACAGACATAAAAACCATCAGCAATGAAGATTCACAGGCTCTGCCAATTGTGTGCAGTCAATCATGATGTTATAGTGATTTGCTCTGGGAGTGTCTTTTTGCAGTAATGTCACTTATTGTGCAACTGGCATTCTCCACCCTTCACAGTAGTGAAGGGAAGTCTGAGTCATTCTCGAGAATCGGTTATTTCAGTCCAATTCAATGACTCTTTTAAGTCATGACGTAACATGCGGTGACCCTGACATGTTGTGTGGAATGTTCTAATAAAGCCCTTTCACTTTTTACTGTTAATATATTAATTATGTTTAGTTCATAATTCATGTTTATTGTAATTTCATGCGTGCCAGTTCAGTTTGTTGCAGCCATGGTTTAACCCAACATCATATACAACCTAAATATCACTTCCATCTACTTCATAGATTTTAAAATGTCTAAGTCGGTACTCTCCAAAATGCTTTTACTATAAGTTCATCCCTCGGTTTACGGATAATTACGAACACGACATTTATAATGCGAAAAACACGGTCTCTGTTCAGTTGTTGACCCTAACCGCTTGAACTGATTCAGTAGAAGTCGTGAACCGTTCGTTCATTCATTTTAGTGAACCGGTTCATCTGATCATTGAAAAGATCCGACTCTAAAGAACAATTCGTTCTCGAATCGGACATCGCCTAAGCCTTCAAAACTCAGCAGCGCTAGCGCGAGACATTTCACTCTCCCGCTGCGACACACACACACACACCCGGAAAACAAGCCACTGCAAATATGGTAGGCATGTTGAGAGCTATATAATTTAATATAGGCGTCAGTAGAACTTTTCTATATAAATATATCTAAACGTAGGGTTAGAAAACTGTATACAAGGTTTGAGCATACAAAGACTGTCGTTAGCCTATTTCATGCTAGCTAGCTAACTGAGCTTTATGCTTTTTTGTGCGCAAGAAAATGACCAAACCTCTATAAAATGTTTATGAATGTCCTTTACAGAATCCGAGACTGTGCAAGCTAAATCACATTTATTAAAGTATTGTGTTTTAGTGAAACTGTTTCTAGCACAGTTGTACGTTAGCGGGCAGCGTTAGCTGGTCAGTTTTTTGCCAGGTTTAGAAAACTTGTCTAACTTTTTCATTCGAACTGAAATGCATTCCCAGACGGATTTTATGGACTCAGAGATGTATTATTATGATCAGAAATCCCATTTGATTCACAGCTTTGCTATTGTGCATCATTTCATAATCATTAAATGTCGCTCTGTCTCAAACAGTCTGACTTCTCCGAGGACCAGATTCTTGGTGAGTTTGTGTCTAGTCCAGATGCATGTTACCTTGTCCCAAAGTGATCTATATGTATTATTCCCCCGCATTTCTTCCTAGACAGCCTGCTTTCATCACTCCATCCGTGTTTTTCTGCTCATCTGTTACTCTGCCCGTGCATTCCTCCTGCTTTCTATCCTTACCTTTTGTATTGTTTTCCTTTGCCACTGTTGTATGTCACTTCCAGATTGAGTTTAACTTGGCGCAAATACATGGTGAGTGAATGCATTGAAAATTTTGATGTTTCTGATGTCATTGACTGCATGGTGTTAAGGGCAATGAGCTGTTGTTTGTGTGTCTGATAGCACCTCATCTGACTCCGCCATTTGAATTTAATTCAATCATTTACATACATGAACTGAAAGAGTCATAATGTTGTATGTTTGGGGAGTAAATTTGTGTTTTTGAGGTGTAGGCCTGTGTGTTTCCTCTGTAGGGTGGACCGTCATGTCTGCGGAGGGTGTGTCTGAGTCAGGAAGTGTTGAAATTCTGCTAACAAAAGAGTGTGAACGCTTGTCGTGTTAAACATCTAAATATGAACTTTGAAACTAGAATGTTTTCACTATAATCTGCGCTTCTACCAATGGAAGTATCTTATTTTTGGTCGGTGGCCATTTAGGTGCAATTTTACTCTTGTTTGTCTAAGTAAAAGAAGTTGACAATATTGTTCACTCTCCCGTTTTCCTCTCTTACCATATATGGTTAAAGGCTCAATTTAAGGCATGCAAGGGAACAGCCACATTCCAGTGAGCAGGAAAAGCATTACTGAGATGGGATTTTTTTCCTCCTTTTTTGTGGAAGGGCCTGTACCAACGGATAACATTCAGTTCTTTCTGTGAACTTTGGATTGAATAGTTTAGTCGAAAGAATAGTTTATTTATATCATGCACATTTTAGGTTTAAGCACTCAAGTAAGATTTTAAACTTGTGTTAAGATGCATATCTATCTTTTTAACTGTTAGAGTACAATAAAATTATTGGATTTCGTTGTACTCTTTCCCCAAAATTGTCTTTTTGTTGTCTAGATTTCATTTGAAATAGTTAAGTTGCTTATTAATAATCAAATTCATAAAATGTCAATAAAATATTTTAACTCACTATATATATATATATATAATATTTCTCAGAATCAAGTGTTTTTCAACAGTGTGTACTAAGTGATAATGATTTAGTGATACTAAATGAAGTGTAGTTTGCATTAAGGTCCGCCTAAATAGCTAGTTGATGTGTTTGAATATTTCACAAGGTTTTTAACGTGATCAAAAGGTCTCAGAGCACTGAGGTATATAATGACTTTAGGTGAACGGATAAGATTTCTGTGGTCATTTAGCTTGAGACGAATAGCCTGGAATGGCATTAATATTGATGGCTGGTGCTGTGTTTCTCTATGTGCTGATCTATTGGGCTCTGTAAATTGATTGTCTGTCGTTATATCTTTACGATGAAAGGCATATTATATCTTGTCATTTTTATATATATCCATCTCAGAATCAAGTGTTTTTCAACAGTGTGTACTAAGTGATAATGATTTGGTGATATTAAATGAAGAGCACTGAGGCAGAAATAATATTAGTCTCATAGACTGTTTAAATGCATCATAACAAATGTTAAAGTATGTTTAAATTCATAAAAAAGAACTGTAGTGATGACAAAGCACTGCCTATATTTTTGATGCAGAATATAGTCAACCTTCCTTGTTTGTCTTTCCCTGTTCATGTCACTTTTTCTTTCTTTATATCTATCATGCATGCATCTTGACCTTCTCTTTTCTTGTTCTCTGACCATTTTTCATTTTGCTTCAATAAATTCTTCAATGATCTCTGCAGAATTCAAAGAAGCATTTCTCTTATTTGACCGGACGGGAGATGGAAAAATCACCTACAGTCAGTGTGGGGATGTGATGCGCGCGCTGGGCCAGAATCCTGTCAATGCTGAGGTGCTCAAGGTCCTGGGCAACCCAAAGGCAGAAGGTAGAATCAGATGCTATTGCCTGGTTTCACAGACTAAAATGCATGTTTGAGTCCTCTTAACTGAAAGCAGTTTGCACTGATGTTTCTTAAAATACGTCAGCGCTGTTGTTTTATCTCAAGGTATCCACCAGAAATGTTTTTCTAAGGCACATTTATAAAAGCTACTTTTTCCTAATTTAAATAATGCCTAATTCTGGCTTAATCTAAGCCCTGTTTATTGTGAAACCAGGCCTATAGGTAATGGCTGACCTGTGTAATCATTGCCTGAATTTTATCTCTTACTTTGTCTATATCTGGATTTACAGGATAAGATATTACAGAGCTCAACCAACTGTTTTAACTGCTGGGCTGGATATTCACATTTGTACTTGCCCTGCCAATCATTTCTGATCCCACAACAAACACAAGTTTTTAGCGGCAAAGTTTTATTTAAATGCATTACTATATTACATTTATTTGGTTTTCTTTTGAAAGATGGCTTGTATTTAAGATTCTAAGAAGTTAATCTCACAAATAATAGCAGTCTCATAGACTTTAAATGCATCATAACAAATGTATGTTTAAATTCATAAAAACAAACTTTAGTGATGACAGCACTGGCCTAATGGGGCAAGTGTTCACTCTGTCAGCTGGACCAAAACTTTCACACTGCTAGTAATACTTTGATCAACTGTTGTAATTCTAGTAGTTCTTCCTGCAGAATACGGAAATAAATGCTTTTTTTGTCTGATTAAAAGTTTTTGTTCTTCAGAAATGAACCATAAACTGCTGGACTTTGAACAGTTCCTGCCCATGCTCCAGGCCATCGCTAAGAACAAAGACCAGGGCACGTTTGAGGACTTTGTGGAGGGGCTTAGAGTATTTGACAAGGAAGGCAACGGAACAGTCATGGGTGCTGAGCTCCGCCATGTTCTCACCACACTGGGTATGCCGGCCTGGTCTCCCGAGGAGATATTTATAGTCCAGTCCTCCACATCTAGGACACTGCATGAAAATGCACAACACAGACAATATTGAATTGAACACTTCAAGTATGGTGTATATATTGCTCTATTTGCAAAACCTTTCTATATGGTGTTTATTTATTTTTAAAGGAGAGAAGATGACTGAAGAGGAGGTAGAAACACTTCTAGCCGGACACGAAGATGCTAACGGTTGCATCAATTACGAAGGTAATCATTTGAGTTTGACTATGTATATAGGTTCAAGAAGAGCGCATCCAGTGTTCTTCAAACCTAGGTTTTGTCTTTAAGATCTAAAGGTTATTGCAGTACATTTTAATCCAAAATACAACAGTTCTGGGTATAACCTCATTCTATTGATGCACTACAACGGAAACTAAAAATGTCTAAGCGTTATGCCAGTTCTTTTAGTGAGAATCTGATGGTGTCCGCATGCCGTAACTGTAATTGATCTTCCACAGCCTTCGTTCGCCACATCATGTCTGGCTGAGAGATGCCTCGGGTGTACGTCTACCTCCTGCCCTCAACATTTATAACACGTGAAGCAACAATCCATCCAGGCTTTTACTTTAACGCTCTTAGACGTTCATGTTTGCATAGTGCACATATACTTATTGCTTTTGCTAATAGTCATTCAAACGGTAGCTGTGCATCATGTGACGTCTAGAGCTAGAGAGCCTGGTTGGATGTAGTTTAAAGGTTTTGACGTACGGTTGGGCTCTTCCCTTTTTTTCTGCAGCAGCCTTCTCTCTGGCCCCTGGCTGCAGCATGCTCTCTGCATGTGGCCATCCCTGTGACGGCTCTCAGAGGCGACAGGGCGACTGCACTGCTTCACACTTGAGCGCAGGCCAAGGGTTGTTTCATATAAGGGTGCCATTTTAAAAGCATTAAATCAGTTTTGGGTTTGTATTCTTGTATTTGAAATGCCAGCACACACCCCTGTGCTCACCGAGCAGTGCAGTTGCTTTTGTTACAAACTAACCAATCGAATTGCAGTGATTTGGCTGTTTTTGCTGATCTTTCTCTCCCTTTTCCTGATGGAGGCTGATCCGTAGCTCAACTCTTATGATCTCTCATTACTGTAGCTGTGCTATAAAACTGTTTCCACACTTGCCCTGTAGAGGAAAACCAGAAGGAGCTTCTTTAACATTTTCTTGAATCTTAGACTTGGTTAAGTCTTTGAGCTGTGGTTGAGTAGGAGCTAGCCATGATCTTGCTGTCACCCTGTTTCTCACCACTTAAGAGCGAGTATGACTGGGGAGCGGCTTCAAACTACAGCAAACATGGCTGGCCAAGTGCAATTTTTGAAGGGTCATGCAGGCTATGTGGAGGGCTTGGTTATTTATAAAAACGTTTTTACTTTAAACTTTAGAATAAAGACTAGAATTTAGAACGGCGTTTCTTTTCGCATGCTGTAGTTGGAGTCGATCCCTTTTTTGCTGCAAATTGGGCTCTAACTTTTTCTTTTTTTCCACAGAACTTGTCCGCATGGTCATGAGCGGATGAAGATAAAGACCACAACCCATTTGTTTGTCTTATTTTCTATGTAATAATTTCAAATATGTATTTTGTTTTTCTTCCTATTCATTCCGTCACCATCATTTGCTTAATGGCTTCAGTCCCTCTCTTGTGTTTGCACTCATTTGGGTATTTTTATTAGAAGTGCCTTTTATCTTCTTTAAGTTCCCATATGACTCCCCAAGAGATACACCTCTTGTCCTGTGGTATTCAAACCATATAACGATATGAAAAAGATCTCTTGTGTGCTGACACTGTCTGCAATAAAACCTCTTGATGCAGCACATTAGCAGTGTGTATGCAATATCCAGTGTATCCTCAGGCATCTTTGCTGGACAGTGCTGTAGTAGAAATGTCGTGTCTGGCCAGACTTATTTTTGGCCCTTTCAGAATGAGAAGTTTTTCAACGAGGAATTATGAATCGAAAATGCAATACATTTTTTTCTTTTTCTAAAATTTACTTGGAATGTTCTTGCTGTCCAATAAAGTACACTTTAAAAAGAAGCTATTTTTATTCAGATTTTTACAGAGTTCTTTTAATAAAATGTTAAGCAGCTATAAATTGAGGGAACATTGTCTTAAAGTAAGCTTGCTTCTCTCCTGTTTGCAGCTAGATGGCAGTATTCTTACACTTGTTGAAAACTCAAGAACTCATCCCCCAGTTCCTTTTAATCGATTGTGGTTAATTGTAAAAATCAGGCTGTCTGAAGAGAAATTAAAGCTAATTGCTAAACTTCTTTTGCAGTTACACTAATGCAATTCAAATGACTATTTGGTTTCAGGTCTGCAACTTAAATTAAATGTAAATGTTGCTGGCACTAATTTGTCTCAGCTGTTTATAGGGGCAGATCTCAGGCGTAGTGGGCTTCAGAAACCAGCTGATTCTTCTTTTTCATGCTCATCCAATGTTTTACAGCGGGTTTTTTTTTCATTTAATTTGCTAAATTAACAATGATTGTGACACAATCTAAAATAATATTAGAAAGTAATATAGTTATTGTTTGTCATTAACTAAAAGAAACTCCCAACAATGAATCTATCCGTCTATAATGACATATATTATGGCATACTTTTCAGAACTTAGGGATTGGTAGTTTTTATTTTTTATATATAAATTAATAATTTTATTCATATTCTAATGATCAATGAATGAGGTATTTATATAGCACTTTAGTACTGCTGCGCACCCAAAGTGCTTTACACCATATCAATGGTCTCTCCTCAACCACCACCAGTGTGCAGCATCCACTTGAATGATGTGACGGCAGCTACAGTACAATGGATAAATCAGCATAATAGAATCACGTGGCACTAAAGAATAGGAATAAATTACATTTGTAATTTATCCCATGTGCGCGTGCGCACACACTATATATATATATATATATATGCATATACACATGCATTCATACACTGGCCACTTATTGGGTACCCCTTGGTAGTACTGGGCTACACCCCTTCTTGCCTTCAGAACTGTAAATCCGTATGTGTGCGTTAAAAACAATTAATCAACGGCAACAGTAAACCATAATAGAAAGTTTGTTAATACACATTTGTGTGATTCTAAGAATGTTGATGAAAAATGAAAACAAAAACTGTCTCTAAAGATTCATGTACACAATTATTCAACCCCAAAAGTTACATTTTGTGCAGAATCTTTTAAAACCTCCAATAAAAGCTGCCTGTAAGTGCTTCTGTCCCCTCTCCTTTTCACACTTGAAATAGTTAACCCTGGGTCATTCTTCCCAGGGAAAGCAAGAACTGATTCAATGTGTTCCTTGAATGCAATGTAAGTTGCTTTGGATAAAAGCGTCTGCCAAAATGCATAAATGAAAAAAGAAGAGAAAAAAAGCATAAATGTACACTGAATCATGGGTTATCTATCACGGGTATTCATAAACTGACCTTTCACATTGTACATTTCTAAACCCAGGGTAAACGTTGTTATTTGCATATTTGGAGGGTCAGTGTCATTGATTGGATGAACGCAGAACGCGACCCATTAAAAGCTCTTGCATTGCGCATCGTTGTATTGTCGACTGTACTTTTGAGTTTACACCGAATGGATACTTCGGAAAGGTAGGAGATGAAACGGTCTTTTCACTTCACTCAAATTATCGCATTTTCTGTCAGCATTTGACAATTATCCTCTCAAACACTGAACTGACCGTTTATTTACAGCGTGCAGTGTTTCAGTTTGTTCGAAGCACGCAAATATCTACGCGATTGTTTTTTGATTGTTGCTAAGCGTCCAGATCACCGATAATATTAGGTTTTCATGTTACCATTGCTTTCTTCAAGTATTTTCAAAGAGATTTAAATCTGAAGACTACGGGTCACTAAAGAACATTCTGTGCCTGATCCCTGAACCATTGATCATCAAGCTTCAGTCTCAGAACTGAAGGCATCATCATCTTTACCCAAATGGCTTGATAATTAAAATAATTCATGATGTTCTTCATACAGTCAAGATTTCCACATCCTGCAAAAGCAAAGCACCCCCATAACAAGACTGGACCATCTCCACATTTGAGCATGGAGATGGAGATCTGTTCCATGGGTCCAAAAAGTTCCAGTTTGGTCACCTCACTCCATAAAATCTCCACAGATCTATCCAAATGAATTCTTGCATATTCAAGTCGGCCTTTAATGTTCCCCTTGGTCAAGAGTGGTATTCGTAAGATGTCCCAACATGAAGGCCATGCTTGTCTCGTGTTTTTCGTTGTGCTTGTTTCGGCCACTTTGCAAGTCCTTGGCAGTAAATTGAGGGTTTTTCCTCATTCCCCCTTATTAGATTGTACTTTTTCTTCAACAACCTAAAAGGTTTTCTGGTACAACAAATGTATGAATAAGACTGCCAGCTGCGGTCTCTTGGAACCTTTAGCATTTTGGAAATCTTCTTGTGGCCATAGACTTTCTAATGTAATAAAACAAGGTTCTCTAGTCTATAGCTTTTGTGAGAGCTCTTTTGACTTGGCCATATTTTCTGCTCAATTTTAGCACATGCATATGATAAATGTATGTATGTTTAACAGCGTAAATGAATTAAATTTTATTATAGAGATTTTTTTTCTTTTTTTTTTGGGGGGGGGGGGGGGGGGTTGTTTGGGTGTGCTGAAATACCCCATGATGCATTGTGTGCCAAGATGAGCCCATCAACAGCTCCCTGACCTTTTCTGTCTCTCGGCTCGGCACCAGTCAGAACTATTCCCCCCTCATTAGACAGCACATACTCTCTCGGAGTGAGAGCCAGAGAGCCAAGTATCATACGCCAGTGGTGAATAGGTCCTCCACTAATTACTGAATTCATTTTGCGCGGATTTGTGTGTGGATGTGCATGCAGGTCTGTTTCTGCTCGCACTTGTGCGAATGTGTTGGAGGCAAGTGAAGTCTATTGATTATTTTAATCTGCCTATTTGTGAGTCTGTGATCCTCGTGGCTCTGCATTCGACAAGGGAATCACTAATGGGCCTCAGCGCAGGCCGCCTCAGACCTCTCCCCGTCCAATTAACTTTCAACTGGAATCTGGCAGGAGAGCGCGAGGAGGCTGGCCACGGACACGCTGAGATCCCCCACATATTCCCACAGGCTACAAATTCACCAAAGCCTTAAGGCCAGAATGTCATTACCTCTCACTTTTAATTAAAGGTTTCTCCCCTCGTTTTAGCCCTGACATACCCAGGTAGAATCCAAGTATCGTTCACATCGTTGTTCTTGTTTAGCTTGTTTTTTCCCCCCGTGTTTTTCTCCAAAAGACTGAATTTTCATTGTCTGGTAAACATGCCTCTGATTCAGATCCCGTCTAAATGTTTAAAGTAGAGAAAAATTTTCCATGACAGAAATATGTGTGCCATATTTTAGTATTCACCTAATATGTTGCAAGGTTTTTGAATAGTCGGTTGTACAAATGTTACATAAAAATGAGGCAGAGATATTTGAATATGATTTATTATTGAATTGTTTGTGAATAGGGAATGTTTTTGATGTTTGACATGTTATTTGTTTCAGTGTATTTGCACATGGCTTGACTTGTATCAACAATTACTTCATACTTCAGCTTTCAATACAATCATCCCTCAACAGCTCACCCAAAAACTGTCTCAGCTGGGACTCAGCACTTCGCTGTGCAACTGGCTGCTGGACTTCCTGACAGGAAGACCTCAGGCAGTACGGGTCGGCAGTAACACATCCAGCTCCATCATTATGAACACTGGAGCCCCTCAGGGTTGTGTGTTGAGCCCCCTCCTCTTCACTCTGCTGACCCATGACTGCACACCCATACACAACAGCAATCTCTTCATCAAGTTTGCGGATGACACGACTGTAGTTGGTCTCATCACCAACGGCGATGAGACAAACTTCAGGAGTGAGGTGAGCCACCTGGTCAGGTGGTGCGGCGACAACAATCTCTCTCTGAACGTGGAGAAGACGAAGGAGATTGTTGTTGACTTCAGAAGAATGCACACCCAGCACCCTCCTCTGACCATCAACGGTGCGACCGTGGAAAGAGTGAGGAGCACCAAATTTCTGGGTGTGCATATCACAGAAGACCTCTCCTGGACCACCAACACCACAGCACTGACCAAGAAAGCACAGCAGCGACTCTACTTTCTCCGCAAGCTGAGAAGAGCCGGAGTCCCAGCCCCCATCATGCGCACCTTCTACAGAGGCACCATCGAGAGCATTCTGACCAGCTGCATCACTGTGTGGTACGGCGCCTGCAACGCATCCTGCCGCAAGGCACTGCAGCGCATAGTGAGAGCTGCTGAGAAGATCGTTGGTGTCTCTCTCCCACCCCTCCAGGACATCTATAACACCCGCCTCTCCCGCAAAGCCCTCATCATTGCGAGAGACCCCTCCCACCCATCCCAGAGCCTCTTCAATCTGCTGCCATCAGGGAGGAGACTACGCAGTCTCCAGGCAAGGACCAGCCGACTGAAGAACAGCTTCATTCCCCAAGCTGTCAGGGCATTGAACTCCCTCCCGTCTCTGCCCCTTTTCCTCTCTTTTGCCCCATGCACCTGACCCCCCCCCCCCCTACTATTGTTTGCACTGTCTTTACCATCGCGACTTTATCTCTTTATTTCCTTAATCTATTTTATTTTATCTATTATTATTTATTTTTATATATATATATATATATTTTTTTTTGGTGTTGTTGATATATATATATTTTGTTGCTGTTGTTACTGTTAATGTAACCTGGTTGCACCTTGGGTCTGAGAGTTACAGAATTTCAATTCTCTGTATGTATGTGCTGTATATATTGCAGAATTGACATTAAAGCTGACTTTGACTTTGACTTTGATGCTGCATTTCTTACAAAGATGTATCAGTACAGGTTATGAATCTACTAAGATTCCAACAAAATTTAAGGTTGTACTTTATTTTACAGTACTTGAACTTGTCTAAGAAAGCACTAGTTAATATAAGGTAACTACATTGGTTAAGGTTAGGTTTATGGGTTGGTTCAGGATTAGTACCTAATTATTACCCAGTTATTTTAATTACAATAATAAGTACATAGTATGTACATGAGGAACAGGACTGTAAAATAAAGTGCTACCAAATTTAGTTTGCACTTAATTTGTTTGAGGACACATTATAGTCAGAATTATCTTTCAAACTTTTGGCCTCAATACCAACCGTATTGGGCATGATGTCACAGAAAAATATATAGATATAAGCTTGATTTATAAATAGTGTATAACTTCTATAAAAACATAATACATACAAACTTATTGATCACTGTGAAAGTGTATTGACCTCTTAAATGTGATGCAGTATTTAAATTCAAAACATGAAATTAATTTCTTAGACTTGTCATAGAACTCGCTTTCATATAATCTCTATATAAATAATGCTGATAAGATATAAAAGAATAATTCATTTTCAAGAGTGGAATATGTTCATTTTGACTTAAAACCAGAGTAAAGTTTTACACTGTAATATGTTAGACTTGCACAGAGCAGAAGGGTGCCACATACTTCCTTTTAAAAAGTATTAAATAATCATATTTATGTATATTTAAAATATATTGTGATTGCACATTGTATTGGTTTAAATTTGAACTAACGTCTAAATCAATATATTAATGTGACGGTCTGGGTCATATTCTGTGGAGCGATTGTAAATCCATCTGTGTGGCTGTTATGAGCCTGAGCCATGTTTTTAATTCCCCACAGACAGCCAAAACAGTCACTTTAAGTCAAACGAATTGAACAAGAGGGCTTGGATTAATCATTAGCCCTGCTCTGTGTGTGCACGCATATATACGTGACTGTAATGAGCTACGAATTGAAAAGTACATTTACGCGCTGATTTTGTTCCAAGTCTAGCCATGTGTAAAATGCAGCTCATCTCAATATAAAGCATTGTCGACTATAGAGAGTGACTTGGAATCTCAAGATTTTGATTGACACACAAAATGGAGACAAGTACACCAACAAGAACACACATTAAAATGTGAGTGTGCGACTGTTCAGGATAGATATAGACATATATTGATATTCATTTTAATTTACACTTGGGAGTAGTGTATAATATAAGGTATAATTTACACACATACACACAGCGAGTTGGAAATTTGCTGTATGAAAGGAATTGGTTGCCATCATTTCTGTGAAGCCCTTCTAATATGTATAAACCATGACCATTTCGTTCAAGCCTGTTCAGTGAAGGTAACTGTGTGTTTGTGTGTTTTGTACACAGTACATCTGAGTGTGTAGAGCAGCATCATGAGCAGGTCAGTCAGCATAGATGAGGAAGCCAGAGAACGTGCTGTATTTGTTGGTGTTTCCTCCGTGAACTTTCCCTCCGTCCAGCTGCACACAGACCTCATCTCCCACGTCTAAATGCAGGATTACACTGTTGGAGGCGTAGTCATAATTCTGATCAGCATCCTGGGCGATAGCGCTGGCCCTCACCTGTCACACACAGGAGAAATGAATTCACGGTTAGAGGAAAGGACACGGAGCAGATCGCAACAATTTTCTGATTACGTTCCCAATATTCCAGTATATTTTAATGATACTAAAAAGCACTAAAAAGTCTCTATAATAATTATTACTCAGGTAAACAGCAAAACAACATGAAGTGTGACATTTGAAGCTTTTAAAATGATTTTAAACAAGTGGGATTGGGACATGACGCAGACTGGCACTGCAGTTCAGTGCGACACAAGCACATCAACAATCACTTAAACGTAGAAATACATAGTCAACAAGAGGGATCTGAACATTGAATTGAAAATAAATCATGGAAACACACTGTGTTTGATATATGTAAAAGCTTCAGATAAAAAAGCGCAGAAATTAATAAGTCAGACTTTTATATAAATGCAAAGCGTGGAAAGATTTTCATTGGTTAAACCTATAGAATTTGTTTTATAAAAATGAATATTAAAAAATGAATAATTTAAAAGAATGTAAAATAGAAAAAAAAATTTTTATAAAGATTTATTATATGAAACTAAATCATTAATATGAATTATATATTATTCATAGCAATTATAAATTGAATGAAACACTGTTTAATGTGATTTAAAAGTAACATTTCTGGTAAAGGTGAATGAACGGGTGCTGATGAGTCTGTGGAGATACAGAAGACTAAAAGAGGATGGAAAATACTGCACTAGACAGATATCTGTACATAAAGATGCTCTCTTGACATGAAAGAGGTCTTGTTTTATCATCTCTGTGGCAATGGAATGGAGTCATTATTAAATGATACTCTGACAGGGGCTGGTTGGGTTAAATGGATGGAACTGCAGATAACCTGCTCACCTCCACCTCGATTGAGAAAGCAGTCATACTCTCTCCTATTTATCTACTGTAGGATCGTCCAGCTACACCTATATGGTTGATGCTAAAACTGTACCGTATCCCTTCCTCGTATTGACCTGTTGAATTTAATCAGGAGCGCACACATCACACAAACCGCAGCGAGACTGTTTACTGGAGACATGGACTCATTTAAATTCTGCTTGAGAGATCAGCCGTATTGACTCCCAGCAGTGGATCTGAAACTTGTTTGTTAACATTTTAAAATGAGGTTGGTCATGTGGTCAGACAGACGTGCATTCCTACATAGAGATGCAATTAAAAAGGACCAAGCATGCTGATTAAAAATAAAATGCACTATTTTACACCCTTGCGATATGACTTAGCCATTAGCCATGTGATACTTTATTGTCATTTTTTAGCGTCTGATCTATGCTCGAGTATTCTAAATAGAAGAGATATGCAAGCTCCTAGCAGACAGGTGTCAGGTGACCGACAGTGATGGTCAGGCATTTTGCTCAGCCGTGTTATAGCCACTCAATCTCTGTCAGGTTTCCTAAACATACAGAGCGAGTCTATCTATCCTAGGGAGAAAAAAAATTACATAGATATGCACGGTGTCAGTAAACACCCTCATACAACATGCCATCACTCACTCAAATGCCTCTTGTTTTATTGACCGTGTTATTCCCTTGAGAAGCACCCACAACCACAGCCCACATAAAACACGCTGACCCCAGACAAAGATAAACTCCCTCCCTTCCATATCCATAATCTAATAACCCGACTTGATTACCATCAAGATACTGTCAACATCCGCATAATGTCCTGAGTGGAGACTACTGCCATTTAGTTGCTTTATTGAATACCAATCTGTATAATGATGTTAGGGAGGTTTACAATACAGCACTGTAGGACAAATATATCAGTTATAAATTGATTTTGCATAGCAGTGATAGATATTTGTCATTTGTAATTTGAAAAATACCCTTCCAAATTTTCATGAGCAATGTAGAGACTCTATTTGTAGATTTAACAAGTAATAACTAGTGATCAACTACTATTGCATTTACATCAGTTATTTTAAATGTTCAATAATTGATATGCAAAACAGATTTTTATATGTTCTTATTTTGCCTTACAATAGTAAAATGCATAACATTCACAATGAAAATGTAATAAAACGAAACGGTAAGACAATCTTTCGCATCTATGCACACTCTGATACAGTCATAAGCACAATGGGTAAGTCAGTAATCTATATACAGTATTGAATGCTGTAAATGGTGTGTTTTAATAAATACCATGTTTCCTTTATAGAAGAGACCAAAAATTGATGAATTATCTTCATTGCAAAGACACAATGACTTATGATTGTACATTTTCTCACTGAAATCAGAAAAGGGCGTAAAATTGAGGTGGTCAAAATGGCGTGTGAGTCATTCCACGTCTGACAGTGACGACCTGGCCTCCTCTCCCTATAGACGCAGAGCGTATGCCATTCTCCTCATTATTTTGGTGGAGTGGTCAAAGGGGCAGTCTCTCCCTCCAGTATACCCCCATGTTCAATACGACAATGCAAGCGGTCACTTTAATTAGCAGACATCCGGCGAAGACCGTTTAAGACATGTCTTCACTTCCATTGATTCACATCTTGTATTTTTGGGATCAGTTACACCATATCTGAGCACCCGGGGTTTAGACATCTCCCGCAATGTGCGCTTGTTAGATGCTTCCCGGCATTTATCAAATATAAGTGATATGAAAGCTTGTCTTGGAGGGAGAGGGAGAGAGGCATTTTAGGATTACCGTTGACTGCACCGGAGATGGATATTGACATGGGAGCCGACTACTTGTGAAACGCCACGCTGACTTGATCTCAGCGCCGGCTGCGAGCAGGGACCCTCGGGCCTGCTGGGGGCTTGTTCTGCTAGGCCTTTTCATTACTGGGAGGGAACGGATGAAGGGGGGCACTTTTGCAGCAGAATTATATACATAAGGAGAGGCGAGCGCTAGGAGAAAGACGAGGGTTGAAGGAGAAAACAGGAGGGGGAGGTTAGGATAACAGACTGATCAAGCAAGGCTATTTTGTGAGAGCTGCGAGATGCAAGGGTATATGAAGTCTTGTTTTGTTTTTTATCAGTGGTGCCGTGCTCCAGCGGTAATAAAACTGACAGGATTCATTCTGGGTGATATACAGACCTCTTAGAGCGGAGACAATGGAAAACTAGCTCTTAAACTTACCTAGGGGACCGAGCACACGGGAGGGGAGGGAAAAGACTAAAGCAAAAAAATTTGAACATTTATTGAATAGCTCCGTTTTGCCTCAGAGGGAGAATAAAATTTGTTTTGCTTCTTCTGAGAGTTATGCTTAATTGGCATATTGTACAAGTGTGACATTGCATACTAATGGTCCAAGTGCGCTCTATAAAACCAGTTACAAGCTCTGTGACCACAGCATCGATCACTGTATACATATAATCAAATGATTAAAGGGTTAGTTCACCTCGTCATCATTTACGGTACTCATTCTCACCTCATTCTAAATCAGTATAACCTTAGAGAAGATATGGTGGTAACCATCTAGTTAAGATCCCATTAGTTAACATTAGTCGATGCATTAACTAACATTTACTATCTGTGAGCGGTTACACTTTATTTCCGTGTTTCAGTGTAATTATACATTTAAGCATTGAGTAACATAACTAGATACACTTACTAGGTTTAGGATTAGATTTAGTTTTAGTTCCATCTAATCAAGCACAATTTATAGTTATAGGGTAAATACATGATTTATACATTTTTGGATGAACTATTGCTTTAACAAGTGACCCCAGTGAATATGTCTCATATCCATTCCACTCTAATTTTTAATCAGTCTATAAGATTTCCCTAAAATCTTTAGTCAATTAGAGGCCGTGCAATTAGGGATTACTACAATTTGAGACTACCAAAGACACTCATTATAGTTCTATTGGACGATGTACATGTCACTGCACCGGGAGACATTTATTAGAGCAGGTATTGGTCATTAACAGACAGGGCATGGCATTTTTAACACTAGCGTGTGAAAGAGCTCGACCTTTTGGAGGTCTATTAAAAGAGCATGTGACAGGTGAAAAGGGGGAAAAAAGGATGGTGCAACGATTAAGAAACAGAGAGGAAGGTGTGTACATTATTGCACTCTGAACAGAGGTTCAGTCTAAGGTTTCGGGAGTGTACATCGAAGCCAAGGAATCATAAATTAAAAGATTAACAGCATGTTAATGATGAGGAAGAAGACATATAGCTGCTAAATCAGAGATGACGTACGACCCTGGAGTCATATTTTGACTCCCATTAGCATTAAGGCAAACAACCCATTATTCAACAAGCACAATAAAAGCGCCAACAACAACGCTAGCAGCATCACATCCTTTTAACAAATCTCTCCATATGTTTATCGGTCTTTATGCAGTTATTCCATCAGACAGCAGACTTACACAGCATAATAATTAGAAGTTATTATTAAATGATGTGGAATTCTTGACCCTAACGACCCTGGGACTTTTGAGGGCGGGATCTGACAGGTAAAGAAATTTTCCCTCGTATCAGTTCCCTTCGGTTTGTAGCAGGTGCTGACACAGTGACTAAATGCACAGTGATGGAATTTCTGCATGAATCTCCTTCAGTGGGCAATATACCAAATTAATTACAAGAAAAATGAAGATGACCTCATTTAATTTTAAAGAGGGCACTTTTATGATCACATCACTAATCATTTCCATCTGTTATTGAACAAATGAAATATTGTAACATTCCTCAAAAGGCCATCTTCATCTACTGATATATTGGTTCCCTTAAAAGAGTGTGAATACAATTCCAATACACATAAATAACAACAAAAAAGTCCTAATCCTACACATATGGGTCACTCTTTAATCACACTTTAAAAAATCAAACATCTTTAAACTACATTTCATCACCAATGTTAAACATTTAGCAGAGATTTTAAAATAAACAACCACTAAAACTTCATCTTGTATTGACGTAATGGTGAGGAAAGAATTGGATAAACCTTAGAAATGTTGAAATTATAAATGTTTTGAATTAAATGTTATACTGTCACATCGTATTTTCATCATAAATATTTTGTCTTCCGAAAAAAATATAATGTTTGTCATGATTTTGAGGATCTTGGTTACAAAAATGTATTAAAAATAAATATTTAATATTAAATGTCCATGTCAATTAATTACAGATATACACAATAAATGTAAAACTTTAAGGCATTTAACATGTTTTAAAAAATAGTAATAGAATGGAAGTTATATAAATATATATAGGTTTTTTCCCACCTATGAATTCAAGGAAACGTCCTGTAATTGAAATATCCCTATAAGAAAGATTCAAATGATATGAAAGATTGTTTAGTTTTTGGTCCTGCTGACCTGTGACTTTTCCATGATTATTCAACCTCATCATTTCCATTTCAGGCAGTTCCAAAAGGCACTTTAGCCTTGCATGTCTGAGGTCCGACAACGAGAAGACCATCACAACAGCACCAGTCGGTATCAAGAGACCAGCTTTCACTAGCTGTCAAAACCACCGCACAGACAATGATCAGCCAGATGGTCACACGGGCCTGCAACCAGGTACGGCAACATGAATGCCACTCTCTAGAGCATACCTGAGATATGTTTTTTCCTCTTAATTAGCACCCTAACATTCACAGACACTCATTATTAGCAAACAAATGCTAATGTCAGGATCTGGACTTTTTTATCTTTAAGACGCCTTGTTAACCTGTCAAGCCATGACATGTTTGGCACTTCTCCATCTGTCTATATCTCTGTATTCATTTTGGTCGATGTGTATAAGCCTCCCAGAAGTCTCGTCTTTCTGCCCACTGTCTGCAGCTTTCTATTAAGTCATCTATCTTCCTTTCCTCCCTTGATCTTTCTGTCAACCAGCCTGGGTGCTTCCACCATACTCTTAACTGTCATGGCTATCCTTGCGTCCTTCTCTCAGTCTGTCTCACAATTCACTTGTGCACTTAAGCTTGTGGGCCGCCCACTGGGGTGCCATATTGAACATGGCCTCCACAATGAAAATGCAAGATCACTGTCAAAACTTATTTTCAAGATGAAGGATAAAACTATGGATAAAAACGAAGGATATAGTTCACTGCTTATTTGTTCTATTTTAGTTTTGTTCCTTTACACTTTCACTTCTGAAATTACATATTTGTGAGTGTTTTTTCAACTATAGGCACTTTTAATGCTTTTTTTAGTTCTACTTTTAAAATTTGATATCTTTTAAAGGCATGGTAGGTGATTTGTTCAAGAAACATTTTTATGTTGGTTGAAAGTCTCTCCACATCCTTATACATATCACTAAGTTAAGTGGTCTAAATTTATTTATATGCATATACAGTAGAACCCCGACTTACAAAACGCTCTACGTACGAAAAGTTCGACGTACGATAAAAGATTTTGGGTTTTTTTCGCCCGAGTAACGACAAAATGATCGATATGCGAAAAACGAAATCTCGGCTGAGGCGACGAATTCCGAGTTTTGTTTTGAAATTTGCGCGCCACTGACCAGTAAACTCGCACCAATCGTCCTGCACTCCCATTGGCTGTCTCCCGGCTTGGAAGCTAGCTTTCGCTACAGCATCCTTGAAAAATCTTGTGAATCTGATCTCTGATTTTGGTTCGGGTTGGATGAAGGCTACAGTTTGTCCGGTCAGAACAATGATGTCTCACTCAGGGAATAATCCAAAACTGGTTTTTATTAAAGGTGCATAGATGTGTGGTAAACTATATACAATCTTCAGCCGATCTATTTTCCATTTATCATCCGTCAACTCTCTTCTCATTCACTTCATGAACTCCGATGGAAAGTTTTGGAATAGTCCATTTCGCACTGAATGACAGGGATGGCTGGAATAGTCCATGTAAGAAGGGGAACACTTTTTACAGTCCTGCTCTCCTATTGGTCAGCATCGCTCCCACCAGCCTCTGCATAGCGGCGTTCCTCTCCCATTTCGTCTGCACTACGTTAACGCTAAAGTTTTCTGCACTTTCGCATACAAGTTTTGTTTTCATCGTGCTGCATCGCCATTATTTTGTGCCCAGTTAACAAACTTTTTTTCTAATCACTAGCCATGGATGTGAAGATTGTTGCTGAAGTTAAAGGGAAGAAGAGGATGCTCTCTATGGAGACGATAAGGGAGATAATTGAGAAGTATGAAGCTGAGATGCGCTTCATCCCATGCTAAATGTGGTGTTTTCGTAGGCCTTGGGACGGATTAGGCAATTTTCATGTAAAAGCCTGACCGACTTAAAAGATCAACATACGAAGCCAACCTCAGAACGGATTATTTTCGTAAGTCGGGGTTCTACTGTATATGCATCCCTATATGTTCCTTGTGGAATGGGTAGGACCATAAAACGTTCATAAAATGACATATACCTGTCAACTTATGTATTTTAATTCGCCTACACTCCCTGCTCATGCTGACGTCACACGTCATCAGAGCGTTTCATGCTATACAGAATTAGACTGACGTCAGTCACCGAAACAGCAGCGGCCTTTTACAGTTCCTCCTGAACCAAAACCACTTGCTTATGCTGCGTTCATGCCATAGCTATTGTAATTTGGAAGAGATGTAAATCTGTGACTCGAATTTATGCGTTTCAATGGCAACACTATCAACGCCGAAATTAATCTATAGTAGTCAAGTGATACAGATCAGTGCTCTTTAAGTTGTTAATGTTCAATATTGTAATTTTATGTGCCTTGAGACATGATTTAATTTAGCGCAGTCTCTTGTGAGCTTTTGTTTGCTCCCTGCTGTATGCTTTCATGTGTTTTGAAGGAGGCATGGCTTTGGAGATGCTCTAAATGAAGGGTGGGATCTTATGCTTTCAAAGCTAGTTCAAAGGTGGTCTCTCCGAAAATTGCCTACCCCACCTTTAAAACAAATTTTATTATTAGTTTATATAAATAAAATGATTAATAACTATTTCAAGCTTTAAACAATTTTAGGATAGATTTTTCATATTTTAACATTAAATCATCTGGATCTGGGCCAATAGTAAAGCAATAAACTACTTAAGGCATTTGATCACATTATATACATTTTTTTCAGGGATTTATAAAATCTACTTGGTAACATGAAATTTACTCTGAACTTGTTTGAGTCTATTTAAAAGAATACAACAAACAAAAAGTAAGAAGCAAGAAAAATATTAAACAAAATAATGCAAAAATAGCATATAAATTAAAAGTTTAGAAAAGATATTTTGCTTTTTTACCTTCTTAAGTTAGCATTCCAGACTATTGAGCAAATTGTTGTCATTTTTTATTTAAAAGCTTTTGAACAATTAATTTTCAAACTCATTCCTAAAGACAGTTACTTGTTTTGATTCTGAATGAATCTCTTAAAATGAGTGATTTAGTGTCACTCGTCATGACAGGTGTGTAGTGATGTTGAAAGACAACCTTCTTTAGATAAAGATACCTTCTGAAAGATAATCAAAGTAGTTTCATACATCTACAGTAACGCAGATTTGACTTAATTTACCAAAGGATTATAGACAACTGAATTTTGAAATTGCGATCTTTTAACAATTATTCATGCAGCTCTGTTCATAGGCTATAACAAAAAGACAATAATTAGTGCCTTCAGTTGAAGAAACAACCTTATATGTTTGTAGAGTAGCCTACATCCAGGAAAAATGCACAATTGTGTTTCTCCACTTCAAAACCATTTAATTGCTGCGAGTTCTGTGTTTGGGGAAACTGGCCTATAATATTCAATAGACATGGCTGTTTGAACATCATTTTGTCAGCATTCAAAAGTAACCTTTTACAAATTAACATAAACCTCCTAATCTCAAGGGACCATTGTCTGCTTTCAGATGACACTTCTGAGAATTCCAGTCTCCCAGCATCTGTCAAACAATCCAGCATCCTTTTCACTTTTACATTCTCCATTCTTTCCATTAGGTAGTTGCGCAAATCCTCGTACTATGAGCTCATTAAAATCTTATAGGCTACAACAATTGTGATTTGTGTCACAAGTGGACTGTTGACTGTATTTCAGATGCTTGGGGAAGTATAAAACTGCTTACTATTTGGCGTAGTAAGCAGTTAACCTGCACATTTCTCTATTACATTTCAGGCCCTACAGAAGAGTGAAGCAGGGCCACCTGATGTGCTCGAAATGGACGTAATTGAGTGGACTGAAAAGATAATTAATGAGCAATCAATGAACGTGCAGTAGAAGGGGGGCACGTACAGCATGCAGGGGATTCAATCTAAGAGTTATGAATGATTTAACAGAGGAAGCAGGCTTGCATGACAATACAAAACTATACAGGTCGGACCAATTTAATCTACTTTCACTCTAATCACTTTTGCAGGTGGTCCACTGTAATAAGCCAGAGGTTTTTTAGCTTTTTTTTTTTGTTTTGTTTTTTACAACTACAACACTTAGCTTTCACAGCACAGTGAAATACGAATAAACGTTTTATAGTGTGCTTGGGTAAAACTGCCTGGCAAATAAAAAGCTACAAGAGTGCGTCTTGATCAACAAAGGTCATACAGTCACTTAAAACCACTACAGATAAACCTTTTCTTATCCTGCTCATTTCATGCCTTCAGTATTTAATTAATGTCAAGGGAATGAATGACTGAGTGTGGAAACTGTCAAATTTTCATGCATTCATTATTTATCTGATGTGCGAACTGGCACTAGACCACACCACGCACGAGTCGAATGACACATTTTTAGGTGATGAGTGAAATGTAAATATGGTGTTTATTTTAGTTGTTAAATTGTCAAAACATATGACAATGCAGCTGAGGTTGTCTGGACATACAAATATTAATGTCCCGATTTTTTCCTTTTTACTAGCTATTTCCTGGTCAGCCTTGCAAAGCAATACAACTGTGTCTAATTTGAACCCATGTTGTTTAGTGCGATGTAATCAATTATATAATAGGAATTTTAATAGGAAAAACTGATAATAGTGGGTGAAGCCCAAGACAAAGAGAAACTACTTTCTATGTTTGACTGCACACATAATGCCCATAATAAAGGAAAAATATTGTTGAAGGGATTATTCACTAAAAATGTTCTTAAATGTGTCATCATTTACCATCCATGTTTTTCTTCTGTGTAAGACATGAAGATGAAAAACAAAAAGATTTTTCGTCTTTGCAATGACAGTCAGTGATGTTCGGTGATGTTTTGGACTCCACTGACTTCCACTGTCAGGACAAAAACAGTTGAAACATTCTTCAAAATCTCTTCATTTTGTGATTGCAGAAGGACATGAAGGTGAGTAACTAATTAAAACATTTTTCATTTTTAAGTGAACTATATTTTAAAGCAATTGAGAGATTTCATTCTTACCTGTCCGTTCTTCTTGAGGTCTGCCCACATACTGGTCCCATCTCCTCCTCTCATCAGGACATGGTATGTGAAGAAGTAGATACCAGGTAGAGGGCATGTGAATTTTCCAGTGCTTGGCTCATAGTAGTTGCCAACATTGGTCACCACATCATCAAATTTGAGAACATCAGTGCCTTCATGTTGCTTGCGCAGGCCTGCGTAAAATGCAATCTTAGGGCTGTAGAACGATGGCACATAACCGCCTGGCCCAGGACCTGGGGGCCCTGGTGGACCTGGCTTTCCAGGCTCTCCAGGTGGACCAGGTGGACCCGGAGGTCCCCGATACCCAGATTTCCCCTTCCGGTTTGGAAAATCAGGTGGTGCGGGTGAAACAGCCGTTAGCTCCTGGCCATGAGGCGTAGTGTAGGGGTCACAAACCATCCGACAACTTCCTAGCATTTCGTAATGGCTTCCCGCATTGCCAGCTCCTCCTCCTTTAGTGTTGTGGACCAGTAAAGGGATGGTGACCAGGAGAATAAGAACCATGGCCACACCCACGGCCGCTCCTATTACACGCTTGCGACGGCTGAGCCGGGAGGCAGCAAGCGTTAGAAAGTCCTCCTCTCCTTTAGGTGGAATAGTGCCCGCCAGCGTGAAAAGTGGAGTTTGAGAAAAACTCACTAAAGTGTGAAAGCAAACGTGTGTTTGGGTACAGAAGAGCAGCCACACCACAGATATCTAGAGAGGAATGAGGCCAGTGGGGAGAAGGATAGCAGATGAATTTATGGATGAGACAAGGAGACGAAGAAGAGAGTATACAGAAATGAGAGGGTGCAAAGGGACTAGAGGTAGGAACAGATTGGAAAGCAAAAGGAGGATCTGGAAGAACAAAATGGAACAGTGCAATAGAAAGGTGTGGCACGGCAAAGAATAAAAGATGATTGCTGGAAAACAAGGTAGCTCTTGGCCAACTAATATATGGGAACTCTTGCAATACAATGCAATACAGTATTTTTAAAGTATTGAAATTTCGTGGCTAATAACAATACAGATCTTTTCATTAATCCCCTTGCTTGTTAGCATTAGATCTACAATTAATTCCCAAATACGCAAAATACTATTTCAGGTTCTCTTTAGCGTAAGTGAACAGCAACAACCTGTTTTTGCTTTTTCCACTTCAAGTTGCTGTTTACCAAACAAAAGTGCAATTGAGCGAGTGCAAAATTCAGTCCACAAAGGGCTAAATGAAATCACAAAGTTAGCTGCTTGTGCAACAAAATTCTAATTAAGCTCAACCAAACACCTGACAGATGTGCCAAAAGAAACTGCCATTCAGTGTTCCACGTTTCAAAATAAACTGATGCACTAAAATGCTCCTGCTCAATAAAATTTGTGCAACGCCCTGCACCAAAACCCGATGAGCCACAATGTATTGATCCTTCAGAATATTATTAGAATTTATTTTTTTAGGAACATATGGAAAACCCCTGTAGTTGCTCTGGCAGGACTTGGAAAATTCCACAGAAATAGAACTGGATGAGGAAAAAAACATGAAAAGACATAATCAGTTAAAGCTATATTTAATGTCACACACACATGTATAAATACACATTCAATTATATCTTCCTCTATAACCAGTTTTATCCTAAATTAATCATGTTGAAATTTAACAAGTTGTCTTGCATTATTTCTTACAATGTCCAAAATGCATGTTCTGTTATTTACATTTATCAAAACAACCTCTGAATTGCCAACTGGCTTACGTCTTTGTATGCACAAAACAACACAGATTAATATAATTTAAAAAAAAAAAATCAATTTTTCAGTTCTATGTAGTGAATGAAGCAAAATATCTCACGTGAAAGTGACACAAGTGAACAACTTTAAGTAGGCTACACTAAAAGGCATTAAAGAAACACTTACCCTGACTTCGGTGTCTTTAGGATTAAAAATCTTCCTTTGATATCTGTCCTTATATTTGCCGAGTTCGGGAGCAAATTAAAAAGGAATTCATGTACAGACTCCTCTCTTTACTCCAACAACAGAAATATCGATTTTAAATGCTTTAACCAGTGAGATAGGATGAAATGACTTCATTAAGTTGTCACTATCACTTCTGACCTTATATATTCCGCGGAATGTAACTGAGTTCGCGCGTGAGTGAAACTTCCGCTTTTGCCGTTCGTTTTGTCGAAAGATATAATAATATAGCGAGGTACAGCGCTGGACTTCTGACTCCGACACCTGTGAGATTTTCACACTCCACACACACACTCACACTGCCCCCTCATTCTTCCATCCGGTCGACTCCTCCCTCCATCCCATCTCTTCTCATCCTCGCCCCTCTCACTGGCTCCGTCTCAACGCCACTGACTCCGAGCTGCCTACCTAGAGCGCGCGTGCGACGCACACATACGCTGTCTGCTTTTGACACACAGTCGTTGTGTTTCCAACTTAATCATAATTAAATGTGGGAAAGTGGTGTAAATGTTAATCGTTTATCATGTCACCAGCCTATGTGGGGTTTAAAAAAATAAGCCATTTTATTAACAAACATTTCTGGCTTAGGAGAAAAAGCATCGCTATCTGTTTGGGTTAAGGATGGAGCAGTGTGACTTTTCGAGGTCATTGTGTGTGTGGCTCAGTTTCTCTAGCTTTCAGAGCTCATTAGTGAAGGACACTGAGACCATTGTGCTCTCCCCCTCTCTCTTCCTCAATTTCTATCTATCTATCTATCTATCTATCTATCTATCTGGATGGAATATAGATATATATGGAATATTGTGATGGAATATAATTTCTAACGATTATATTAATTATAATCGGTGGAAAATATAGGTCTGTTGATGCATTTTTTTCAAATGTCAATACATTTCTAAAACTGACTCATCAGCCATATTTCTACATAAAACAGGTTAGATGATCACATTTGTGCAGATTTTGCTATGCATTCCCTTGCAGTCTGTTTGAAGGCTAATGCTATAGTGTTTAAATACTGGGTCTAGAAGCAGATCCATTGAGAATTCAGTAACTCATCCCATCTTGCTCCCTGTCAGGCCTATTCACACATCTGCATTTTTAAAGTTTAATGGTGGAGGTGGTGGGGGGGGGGGGGGGGGGGGGGGGGTGTAAGAAAAATTGGAAGCTCAGTCGATATCCTGAAACTGTCAGTTAACCTCATAACGCCACCCTACCTCAATCTTGAATGAAGTGCCACACACATTTTGGACATGTATTTGCTTGTGTGAGGGACCAAGCAATCCAAGGCGAGGAACACAGGATTTCCAAACAACCAAATCATATTTATTTGATACAAAATAACCAATCAAAATTACAAAGAAAATAACTTCATAACTAAATGAAAATAAAGAGACAAATAACCAAAAAAACCAAATTTAAATAAAAAAATAAAACATGACCTGACCTCCTAATTGTTACACCTGGGCATCTTATATACTCAAAGGACAAGACCATTTCTCACACACACACCCCTGGCTTATTTCCTGAATGGATTAGCCCAGTGGAACAAAGTCACGGCAAAAGTCGCCAGCCGGTCCTTTATTGGGATGGATCTCCCAACAGCAACAGCAAGTCCCGGTAGCAGCAGACCTCCACTCTCGTCACAGGTAACTTAAACTCAAAGAAATCAAAGAAGTCTTAAACATACTACAAAATAAAGAGTAAACATGCTTTTCAAACTAATTAAATATGCTTTCAAACTAATCACTTGTATGCAATAAATGAAAACAAACCAAATCTGTGTCTGTTGTTATTATAAAACATAATATAGTCTGTAACAAACCAACTAAACAAAAGCGATGTATGCATGCATGTAGGATTGAAATACCCTTACTGTGTGGTCCCGTCAGCGGCCATCACACTCCCCCCCCCTTCAGGAACCTCACTGACACATCGAGAGAGGAAGTCCGCCGTAACATTGAGTTTCCCGGGAACATACTGGACAGTGAATCTGTAGGGCTGCATAGCCAAATACCATCGGGTAATTCTACTATTCGTGTCCTTCATCCTTTCCAGCCATTGTAGGGCCTTATGGTCGGTTTCCACAATAAACTCTCTCCCCAACAGGTAATATTTTAGGGAATCCAAAGCCCATTTCACTGCTAAGCACTCCTTTTCGATGGTAGAATATCGCACTTCTCTTGGGAAGAGTTTCCGGCTAATACATGCAACAAGTTGGCGTCCGTCAGGTGGCCCTTGCAGTAGCACAGCTCCAATACCTCGTTCAGAAGCATCTGTTTGCACAACAAACATCTGATTAAAATCAGGATTATGTAACACTGAGTCCTCACCCAGGGCCATCTGAATGTCTTTGAAGGCCATCCTTGCTTCCTCAGACCACTGAAGTTGGTTAGGGCATCTTGAGCCCACCATATCCGTCAAGGCTGCTGCTCTGCCAGAGAAATTAAGAATGAATCGGTTATAAAAGCCTGCCATACCAAGGAAGGATCTTAATTCTTTACGCGTTTGAGGTAACGGACACTGCTGAATAACTTCGACTTTCTTCACCTGGGGTCTGACCACCCCGTTACCAATGACGTAGCCCAGATATTCAACTTCGGTTCGAGCCACAGCACATTTAAGGGGATTAACAGTGAGGCCCGCTCGTTGAAGTCTCTGCAGCACTTCTTGAAGGTGTTGCAAGTGCTGTTCCCAAGTGTCACTATAGATAACAATGTCATCCAAATAAGCAGCTGTGAAAGACAAACCATGCAACACCTGATCCATCAGTCTCTGAAAAGTGGCTGGAGCTCCATGCAGGCCAAAGGGGAGGACCCGGAAATGAAATAGCCCCCATGGTGTTCGAAAGGCAGTCAACTCTCTAGATTGTAAAGTAAGAGGAATTTGCCAGTATCCTTTGGCGAGGTCGATGGTGGTCAGATACTTGCTTCGACCCAGGCGGTCAATAAGGTCACTTATTCGTGGGGTGGGATAGGAGTCAAACTTAGAGATGGAGTTCAATTGGTGTGGAAATTTCATAAGTGGTGGGTCCAAGCTGCCGCTTGATTTCAAATGGACCCTGCCACTTCGCCAACAGTTTGCTCTCTTGACTTGGTAGCATAACCAACACCTTCTGGCCTGGGTTAAAACTCCGCTCCCTAGTTGACCGATCATACCATGACTTCTGATATCTTTGTGCCTCAGCCATGTGAGCTTGTGCCAGTTGTGTCATTGCCTCCAACCGTTCTCTCATCCGCACTACATAAGAGACCACATTCACAGGGTCCCCGCAACCCCGAGTTCCTTCCCACAGTTCTCGAAGCATGGTCAAAGGGCCCCTCACCTCATGTCCATATAACAACTCAAAGGGAGAGAACCCAGTCGAAGCCTGGGGAACTTCCCGATAGGCAAACAAGAGGTAGGGTAACCACTGGTCCCAATCCTTGCCTGACTCACCGATGAACTTACGAAGCATTTGTTTGAATGTTTGATTGAAACGTTCTGTGAGGCCATCGGTTTGCGGGTGGTAAGGTGTAGTACGCAAACTTTCAATACCGAGAAGCTTATACACCTGCTTTAAGAGAGTAGACATAAAGTTAGTACCCTGATCCGTAAGAACCTGACAGGGAAATCCAACTCTTGAAAAAAGTTGTATCAAACAGGTCGCCACATACTTGGCTTTAATGGACTTCATTGGAAACACCTCCGGATATCTGGTCGCATAATCTGTTATAACAAGCATAAATCGATTTCCTGCTCGACTCCTTTCTACAGGGCCCACAATATCCATACCCAGTCTCTCAAAGGGTGTACCAATGACAGGTAGAGGTTGTAATGGAGCTCGGTAAGGACCTTTCAAGGAGACTTTCTGACACTCAGGACAACTCTTGCAGTATTGTGTCACTTCCCTGCTTAATCCTGGCCAGTAGAAAAGTCTTTTAATTCGAGCTAAGGTCTTATGTTTTCCTAAGTGGCCAGCCCAGGGAACCGAATGGCTCAGCTTAAGTATTATCTCCCGGACACTTTGTGGCACGACAAGCTGGGTTGTAGACTCAAACTGGCGATACAGAATACCTTTTTGGAATAGATACCGTTCAGCCTGGTTAGTGTTCTCTGCATTGGGCGAAGCTTCCTGGTGTGCCTTCTCAAAGTATGGTACAAGGCTGACGTCCTCCTGCTGAAGCTGGATAATGTTGGTAGGCACCTGTAAATTTTTAGACAAGTCACATAAAGGGTCACCAGGAATCTTAGAAACATTATATGCAAATTTGTCCTGCCTTCTTGCACTGCGTGATTTCCGAGACTTTGATGGTTCTGCTTCAATATCAACACCAAAGAAAGGCAAAGTACCCAGTGTCTGCAGTGGTTCCTCTACTTGCCTCATTTTGGCCCTGGTGACCACCACATTACAAAGTTGTCCAGACTGCAGTAAATCCAAAAGCACTGGTAAATCATGTCCAAGAACCACAGGATAAGGCAAGTTATCTGCTACCCCAACATCAAGGAGATAAGTCTGTCCCTGTACTTTGATATACAGATCAGCGGTAGGCAACAGCTTCTCATCCCCATGAACACAGCATATCAGTTTTTTTTCAGATAGATTGATTGATGCAGGAGAAAAAAACTGTCTATGTACCAAAGTCTGGTCACTGCCAGTATCCACTAAAGCAGGGAGCTCTTTGCCGTTGACCTCTACGGTGATGATCTTTAAAGACGGTCCCGGCTTAACAGAAGCAGCCTTCATTCTGGGAACATAACACACTTGAGATAACTTGACAACATTCTTTGGGCAAACAGGTTTGGTATGACCTTCTTGGCCACACAAATAACAAATAGGCACTCTCTTAGGGGGTTTAAATTGTGTCACAGGCTCAAGTTCCCCTCCTGTAAGTGGCTTACCAGAGTATTTATTTTGGGTCTGATGAAACCCCTGAGGCCTACGAGGCTCTCTACCACCCTGCCAACTCCATGACTGGTTCCTTCCCCGAGCTGACACAAATACGTCCGCCAATGATGCAGCTTCGGAAGCAGTTTCAGGGCCCCGCTCACGTATCCATACCTGGAGCTCGGGAGAAAGCATTCGAAGATACTGTTCAAGAATAATTATTTCTCCAATTTCCTCAACCGTTTTACCTTTAGGTCGAATCCATTTCCCATAGAGCTCCTTCAGCCTAGCATACAACTCTTTGGGACTCTCAGATGAGTCAACTTCCAGAGAACGAAATCTTTGTCGGTAGGTTTCTGGATTAATGTCATACTTGCACAGAATAGCAGACTTCACATTATCATAAATAAGGGACTCATCAATGTCCATTAGTACATAGGCTGCCCGAGCTTTGCCAGTCAGGAGCGGGATTAGATGGAAACCCCAGTCAGCCTTGGGCCAACAACACACTGTAGCAATCCTTTCAAATGTTATCAAGAAGCGTTCTATGTCATCAGAGTCACTTAATTTTTCTAATTTCGGCTCTTTAAACATGGACTGACCTCTATGGTGGTCCATTGGATTAAGTCCTCCTTCACTTTCTTTAGATAGTGCTCGACAAGAATCAGAGTCCCTCTCCTGCATCTCCCCAGGACATACATTCACTGAGTGTAGATCAGGACTTGGGGTTGTGCGAGCTTGCACCTCCATCTGAAGCAGGCTAAACTGATGCTGCAGGGTTTTGAATCGTCGTTCTTGTTCCTTTTGCTCTTGGACTCTCACCGACTCACGAGCATCCATTTGTGTCATGTGTGCTCGAAACAAATTTGTCAGGTCTGCAAGTGTGGGCTCCCGACCTTCAAACTCCTCTGCAGCAACTTCCACACCATCCTCCACTATTTCCACCTTTTCTTCCTGGCCTGTCCTTTGGGTCCCTTTTCTCCCAGTCCGACTCATGGCTCAGCCCAATGCCCGGAAGTCAAAAAAAAAAAAAAAAAAAAAAAAAAAAAAAAAGGTGAAATAGGAAAAAAACAATTGGAAACCTGCGTCCTCTATTGATCCCACTTCTGACACCATATGTGAGGGACCAAGCAATCCAAGGCGAGGAACACAGGATTTCCAAACAACCAAATCATATTTATTTGATACAAAATAACCAATCAAAATTACAAAGAAAATAACTTCATAACTAAATGAAAATAAAGAGACAAATAACCAAAAAAACCAAATTTAAATCAAAAAATAAAACATGACCTGACCTCCTAATTGTTACACCTGGGCATCTTATATACTCAAAGGACAAGACCATTTCTCACACACACACCCCTGGCTTATTTCCTGAATGGATTAGCCCAGTGGAACAAAGTCACGGCAAAAGTCGCCAGCCGGTCCTTTATTGGGATGGATCTCCCAACAGCAACAGCAAGTCCCGGTAGCAGCAGACCTCCACTCTCGTCACAGGTAACTTAAACTCAAAGAAATCAAAGAAGTCTTAAACATACTACAAAATAAAGAGTAAACATGCTTTTCAAACTAATTAAATATGCTTTCAAACTAATCACTTGTATGCAATAAATGAAAACAAACCAAATCTGTGTCTGTTGTTATTATAAAACATAATATAGTCTGTAACAAACCAACTAAACAAAAGCGATGTATGCATGCATGTAGGATTGAAATACCCTTACTGTGTGGTCCCGTCAGCGGCCATCACAGCTTGTTTGCAATGCAAGGGTGAAATATATATATATATTATATATATTATGAGAGAGAGAGAGAGAGAGAGAGAAAGAGAGAGAGAGAGTCAATACTGTCTTGAGACTAATAAATAGCTTCATTTTTTATAGCATGCAATTTTGGCCAAATGACAGAAAACTGAGCACTTCCACGCTACAATAAACGTTCTAACCTAAAAGTTAATAAAAATGTAATGTGCTGCATTTAATATCTGGCCATGTATAAAGTCACAATATCAACTTTGACACTTAAGCTTTTTTTTCTGTCTTTCTTTTTTCCCCCATTTCCTGAAAAGTAGTATTTTTAGACATTGGATATTGATATCTTCTTTTTGTTCAGCCACCCATCTCCACATTTTTTTCTCCAATATGACCAGTGTCAGGGGAAAGAAGAACAAAAGAAGTGGACAGAGAAAAGAAATGACTGGAGAGAAATGTGTGGAATATGCTCCCCTGCAAGGAATGTGTGTGTTACAACATTAAGTTAAACGCTATGTAACTCCCACTTTGTGTGTCAGTCAGTCCCTTCCATTAGAAACACACACACATACTCACACACTGTGCAGGTTTAAGCACAATGGGTGTATAATCATCGCTAGGAGACATAGGCAATATACCGAGAATTGGATTTTTAGTGGCTGTTAAAATATTACTGAGATGATTAATATTGAAAAATGCACATGTCTCTAAGCTGTCTGTCTCTCATTCACTCTTCTTTTCAGGTCTCATTTCACCATACTGTCTTTCTATATTCTTTTTCTTTGACCATGAAGTGGAGAATGGGGTAAGTTGTGTCAATACTAGATTTGGAAGAGGAACTTTTAAGTTTGTTAGATGACCCAGTGACACAGCCTAACCCCAAAGCACCTGGCACAGTTTACCCCACATCTAACATTTTGGTAAAATGGCAATCTCATTGCAGGTCCAGTTTTTAGCTAATCTTTTTTTCGTCATGCAATAAAATAAGCTGGAGTATTGTTGCATCTGACTCATTTTTAGCCTTTAGGTGATGTACCCACCTACCTTTTACAGTCACGGATGATGACTCAAGCAATTTGTTGATGCTTGTTTAATTTCATGTCTATAAACCTCTGTTGTTGTTGCTGGACATGCAACTGTCTAGAGTTTGATTGAATGACATTGGTGAACCAATATCTGGACAGTTTACTTGGAACTAATTATTCTAGCTTTACCATTGTCGTGGTTTATCTGCGTTTGCTTTGGTTTCGGCTGGATTTTGCTCATGTTCTTTTCAGTTTCCCTGCAGTTTTCATCAGTTTATATTGAATTTCATAGTTTGATAGTGTTTGCACCTGTGGTTCATTTCATTGATTGGTTTGGTCTGTGTATTTAGGTTCTGTGCTTTTCTCAGTTGATTGTTAGATATCTTTGGGTTGTTCTGTTTGTGGTTTGCCAGTTTTAGTCACCTGAGAGATCTTGTTATTTTGATTTTCATTAAAGAATTGCTCCTCCTAGATACAGACTTTTCTCATCATTGTCTGCAACCAGTGCTGACAATCACACTGTGTTGTGGAAATATTTTGTGTGTCAGATCAAACAGACTGGCAATTGAGAATGAGAATGAGGAAGGGACAGCGTGGTCCAGTGTTCTCCTCCAAGACACAAGTTCTTCCAAGTGTCTCGATTCAGCAAGAGAAAAACACCACGAGTTGATGTCACCATGTAGTGCATTATGGAATGAAAAACTGTTCAAATAACAAAAATGAAATTTTGTTGAAACTGTCCATTACTAGCAGTCCAATCAAATAATTGATCAAAAACAGAAATGTTAAAGCCTGTTTCCACCTCATTAAAACAAAAAAAACATGGTTTTGTGAGATTAAATTGTGTGATATAAAGTCACTGTGAAATATACATTTACTAGTGTGAGCTATGAAGTCACAATTATCTTTAAAAACATTTTAAAAGGTATTTAAAACTGATGTACATTCGCAATTTGACAATTGTAGAAGGTATTCCATGAATACAGAATATCTTCACAATATACATAGTATACAGACCTAAGAGTAATCTATTCATATAAAAGTGTATTATTTTAAAAAATCTCTCCATGATCTGTAGTTTCAGTACATATATATATATATATATATATATATATATATATATATATATATATATATATATATATATATATATATATATATATACACACACTAGGCTTTATTGATGGAAAATAACAAGAAAACCACATGTGTACTTCTCGTGAACATAGACTCACTAGTCATTACCAGACACAAGATCCCATGAGAGTCACTGTGACACTTATTCAAACATAGATTTTGTGCATAGATCCACCCATGTCACAGAGTAGGTGTGAAGAATGATTTATACACTGTTATTTATGTAAAATTTTGGATAATGAGATTACCACTGGGCAGTAAAAAGTAATTAGGACATGAATTAACACTCAGTTAAACAGGAAATATTGATGGAGTCTCCCAATTGGTCAAAGGAGCGGTGACCTGACCTCTCCCCTGGAGGAAAAGAAGGGATCTTGATCTGAAATATAAAAGCCTATGGAAAAAGATTAATAAAACATGACCAAGTTCTGAAACAAAAGCCTTTTGGACTTTCACTCTGTTTCAGGAATAAGGTATAAAGTGAGGAAATGGATTCACTTTTGGCATGTGCATGAAAGGATGTAATTACCAGATGCTGGTTTATGTCATGGAGAGTGTTCACTTTGTGTATGCAAAACAAAACAGAAAAACAGAGGGAAAAAAATAAATGTTAGATGTATGTGTTTCCTGAGTGAGCAATAGAAAAAAAGGTGTGAGAGGTTAAAGGTCAGTGACTGTGTCAGTATTTTTTTATATGTACACTGCAAAAAGTATTATTTTATTTGCAGTATAGTCAATAAATAATTATTTAAATAATAAAATAATTTAAATGAATAAATAAAACATTTGGATAAAAGAAAAAAAGAGGCAACTGTGCTAATGTACATTTAATCAAATTATCTAAATAAACAATTATTAAAAAACAAAGTGAGATTCCAGATATATTCTCAAAATACGTTCTCAATTTTGCTTCTATTATAAATATTATCTAAATAAAACGATTATCTCAATAAAAATAACAATAACAAGATAAAATGCTATTTCTCTGTTTAATGTAGATAAAAAAAACATTAAAATCAATACTTTGTTTCTGGATATTTTACTGTGAAATTAAATAAAATAAAAAACGGATTAATATATATATATATATATATATATATAAAATGTGTGTGTGTCTGGACTTAGAGAGAGGGGGGTTTTATAAGATAGGTAAGCTGGTATGTGTGTGTGTGTGTGTGTGTGTGTGTGTTTCTGTTGTGCTGTTTCATTAGACTCTGATCATGGTGCCTGATGCAGAGTGACAGTGTGTAGATTGAGTTGCACAGCCACTCTAATTCTCTCCATTAATAAGCATCGTTCCACACTGCCGTCCCGGACCACATTTATTAATCACAATTTGTCATCTGCCTTGCGCTCCACCCCTTCTGTGTCTTTCTTACCCCCGTCTCTCCCTCTCTCTCTCTCTCTCTCTCTCTCTCTCTCTCTCCTTGCCTTTTATACCTCCCTCTTTCTGTCCACTTATCCCTTGCTTTCCCTCTCTCAAACAGAGAGACATGGTCAAGCATGCTGAAAGTCTGCAGCGGCACGACTTGTTCTCTCGTTAAGTCCACATTCGTCTTTTAGAGGAGTCAGAGACTAATCCAAAGCATTGTGCTCAAATGTTAGCACCGCTTGTTATTTATTTTCAAAAGTCATCATTTCCAGTCTAAAGAAGATGAGATTGATCTAAAGGCCACAAATGTAAAAAATTAAAACTTTCTTATAAAAAGACTTAATTATCTTAAATACGTAGGCCTATATAACAAAATAGTAATCCCTCATCTACAGTATACAGCAGCTGAAACACAAATAACAGCCTCTTACTTACATTTCACCCTGTACAAACTGC
Source organism: Rhodeus uyekii (assembly GCA_037043235.1). NCBI lineage: Eukaryota > Metazoa > Chordata > Actinopteri > Cypriniformes > Acheilognathidae > Rhodeus > Rhodeus uyekii. The sequence continues at coordinate 975,307 of JAWRVZ010000027.1, forward strand.
CTATTGGTTTTATTGGCTCAGAGGATTAACTAATTGGACTTGGTCTCATTACCCTGACACTCTGAATTCAAAGACTTGTCTCAAAGGTAATCAATCCATATACATGGGCAAATATCTGTCAGACTGCATAAACCCAAACCTGAAGGAGGAGTAAAATATCAGCTCTATCTACAACACTAAAACTCGACATAAAACAGCTGTGAATTATTATAGGATTATAGGATTGGGAGGGTCGGACCTCCCAAATCAAATCTTTAACCCTGCAAAGAATGTCAAAAAATCTGTTGAAGGATCTCACCAAGTATTTCATTCGTTTGATGTTACAGATCACACAAGGAACATTTAATTATATATCTTTAAAAAAAAAATCATATTTTCACCTCCTGCCAAACTGACCTTTGCAAACAGAGGTAACCATAGCAGCATGCCACTCCAGCACTTTCCGTCAGGGTCAGTATTACATTTGTAAAGTATTTATATATATTGTGATTACTTCAATTACTAAAATGCACTTTATTTCAATATACCTAATTATCTGTCAATAGTTTAAAATCTGTCAAAAAAACTAATAATTATTTATTATTTATATATTTATTATTTATATACATATTTATATATATTTAAACACACAGTAATTTCATCGCGATGCAAGAGAAACGGTTTCCCAGGATGCCAGACAAAGAGAGAAACTCTCTCAGAGGCTTTGTACACACTCACGGGCCCACACCGCACAGGTCTGTCATCGTCGTCATTACTGGAGTCAAGTCTCAAGATACAACTGTCATTGATGAGTGTAGAGCACCATCATACGTATCGTATGAGAGAGAGAGAGTAAATGTATAATATTAAGGTTTTATAATTAAATAGATTTAATTCAAATATATTTAAAGTATAAATATACATATTTTAAATATTCTGGTACCTACACACACATATATGGAAATTCCTAGGGGGGCCAATCCTACTTTGCTGATTTTCACGTATCGCGGGGGGATCTGGTCATTAACCGCGATAAACGAGGGATCACTGTATACAGTTAATCAAAACAGTAATTTCAACAGAAATATTATTATGATTTAAAATAACAATTTTTTACATCTGCTAAAAGAAAATGGAACTTTGCTATCCATTTTTTACTTAAAGTACACGTTAAATACTTTGATACCACATCAAAAACTTTTAGCTTAACTTCTAAAGTCTAAACATTATAAAGGCAACCGTCAGTAAAGAAAATAAGAACATATACACTAATTAAGCATAGATTTGTAAAACAATGTTACAAATAAAGTAAGGTCTAGTAATATTCAGGAATAAAAATGTAATAATTTCACCTTTCTCAGAATTGGAAGTCATCATTGTTGGGTACACTTCAATTTTCTGTGTGTGTGTGTTCCCATTAGCTCAAATAGCAAAAGAAAAACCTAAATTAATGTTTACATATATTCCACAAGACAAAAAAATATGAAACAATTTTGAATATGACACAAAACTTACAATGCCCAATGTTCTTCAGAAAATGTTTGCATATTTGAATCTTTTCCAGCAGTGACTGTATGATTTTGAGATCCATCTTTTCACACTGAGGACAATTGAGGAGCTCAAACATATTAAAAAGGTTCAAACATTCACCGATACAGTATCAGTGAATGCTTGAACATATATATTATGTAATTACCATTAAAACATAGTTTTCTTATGATTTATCTAACCTCTTTTGGGCAGAAACCTGCTCAGACGAGGATCACTATAAGAAATGCAACCTCTGACGTCCCTTGAGCTTTTGCTGGGTTGAGGGCTAACCGCAACACTTAAGCTTTCACTGACAGAAGGAATTCTAGATGTGGTCAAATTCCTCTCATTCACGAGTAGTTTGTGCTCCATTATTAATTGTAGAGTATGATAGTATTGTACTTAGTATGAGTCCTTGTTTACAGCATTGATTTAGTGATTTCTTTAACAATTAGCTTGTACTGTTCCGTGTGTACAGTGTGTGTCCATTCAAGAGCAAGAAGATACCATAGTAGAAGTCAGTTCAACGTTCTTGCATCATCTGAAACCGATGGAGCCTCTACTCCACCCCTAGCTGTTTGCATGTTTAATAACTGTTCGGCCTAAGCTGTGCCAAATCCACATGAAAGATGCCTTTAAATGATTTTTGGCACTAATCTCACGTGGACGTTCTCATTGGCAGGCCTTGTGTGGTGCGTCAGTTAGATGGGGGGGCTGTCATTACGGTACCTTGCCCTCCGTCTACCCGCAGAGGCCTTGTGCTGTTTTTCTTAAGCAGCACCAGTGTTCGGTGTGGGAAAACCAAGCCGATTTTCATGTGCAAATGTCAGTCAGTCAGCTCCCAGCAATCACAGCCTCGACTCCTCCCGAGGCCCTGCGCGAGACGACGACTGAATAATTTAGCAGCTCGGTGTCACTGCGCTCTGGGGTCACAACCTTCTAAAGTGATGACAGAGAGTGCTCCCCAAGTCCCTCCCATTCACTTCCATTACCACTTATTTACCGCCCTGAATCCAGGCAGACAAAGCAAAAAGCCTCATGGGGGATGGAAATCAGCCGCACAGTCCAAACAGTGTCATAACACATAAAAAAATAAATACACAACAACGTTTTCACAAAGAATCCCTCCAGAGGCCACACACGTCTGTCTGTGTTTCACACACACACACACACACACACTCACACACAGATACTCAATAGCTGGATGGAGACCCAGGCTCACCTCTTCATAGAACAAAAGGAAAATTTTTGACAATGAGATGAACTTTGCCTTAATTGCAGTAAAAATTATTTTTTTTTTAAAGAGAAGATTAAAAAAAAAAGAGTTGATAGAGTCATGGTGGGGAGGGTTCAGCTTTGAGGGAGAAGGGAGGGAGAGGGCAGACGAAGGGAAGGATTGATTTCTCCAGTGCTGCAGACACATTCTACCTTTCTATCAGTCACATTGAGACATTGTGTCATTCTGCGTGAGGACTCATCTTTCTTCTCAGCTCCAGATGTGACAGGAACATGACAAGGGTGCGTGGTCTGTGGGTGAGACAACCACACACACACACAAACACACAAGTTCTTCTGAGGAAATGCTGAGACCTGACAAACCCCCTTTACAATAATTTAATATTTCTTATCAGTAGGAGAAAATAGGTTGGAGCTGACAATCAACTGCAAATAAAAAAAAACTGCAGATTATTAAAAGCAATGAATAGTATTTAAATAATAAAAATGTTTATTGCATATGGCATTATTGCATATGACATTGTTAATGTGTTTGGTCTTGGTGGACTGGAGATCTTCTACCCTGTTACTACTAATAGGAACACAGACATACACTCACCTAAAGTATTATTAGGAACACCTTACTAATACTGTGTTTGACCCCCTTTCGCCTTCAGAACTGCCTTAATTCTACATGGCATTGATTCAACAAGGTACTGAAAGCATTCTTTAGAAATGTTGGCCCATATTGATAGGATATCATCTTGCAGTTGATGGAGATTTGTGGGATGCACATCCAGGGCATGAAGCTCCCGTTCCACCACATCCCAAAGATGCTCTATTAGGTTGAGATCTGGTGCCTGTGGGGGCCATTTTAGTACAGTGAACTCATTGTCATGTTCAAGAAACCAGTTTGAAATGATTCGAGCTTTGTGACATGGTGCATTATCCTGCTGGAAGTAGCCATCAGAGGAAGGGTACATAGTGGTCATAAAGGGATGGACATGGTCAGAAACAATGCTCAGATAGGCCGTGGTATTTAAACGATGCCCAAATGGCACTAAGGGGCCTAAAGTGTGCCAAGAAAACATCCCCCACACCATTACACCACTACCACCAGCCTGCACAGTGGTAACAAGGCATGATGGATCCATGTTCTCATTCTGTTTACGCCAAATTCTGACTCTACCATCTGAATGTTTCAACAGAAATCGAGACTCATCAGACCAGGCAGCATTTTTCCAGTCTTCAACTGTCCAGTTTTGGTGAGATTGTGCAAATTGTAGCCTCTTTTTTCCTATTTGTAGTGGAGATGAGTGGTACCCAGTGGGGTCTTCTGCTGTTGTAGCCCATCCGCCTCAAGGTTGTGTATGTTGTGGCTTCACAAATGCTTTGCTGCATACCTCGGTTGTAACGAGTAGTTATTTCAGTCAAAGTTGCTCTTCTATCATCTTGAATCAGTCAGCCCATTCTCCTCTGACCTCCAGCATCAACAAGGCAATGGAGGCAAGGCAACAAGGCAAGGCAATTTTCACCCACAGGACTGCTGCATACTGGATGTTTTTCCCTTTCCACACCATTCTTTGTAAATCCTAGAAATGGTTGTGCGTGAAAATCCCAGTAACTGAGCAGATTGTGAAATACTCAGACCGGCCCGTCTGGCACCAACAACCACGCCACACTCAAAATTGCTTAAATCACCTTTCTTTCCCATTCTGACATTCAGTTTGGAGATGACCAAGACCACACCCCTAAATGCATTGAAGCAACTGCCATGTGATTGATTGATTAGATAATTGCATTGATGAGAAATTGAACAGGTGTTCCTAATAATCCTTTAGGTAAGTGTATGCTGTGAGCATGTAAGACATGCTGCGGCTGCATGAAGAGACACATAAATCCTGTAGCAAATCTAACCATGTGGAGCTGAGGGAGGTGGAGGGTTTCAGAGGAACTTGCCAACAGCAAACACTGAACCGGACTAATTAACTCAAAGAGACAGCAGAGGCCAATCAGCTTGTACCATGTGGCAATAATGTGATTGCAGACTATGTGTAAAGGACCTATCAGTCTGACCCATATAGAGTTTCATGGCTGAACTAGAAAAACATGAATATATTTTAAGAAAAGCTATTAAAGGAAGATCATTTAAACTACAATTAGTTTTGTTCATATGCTATTATAGTATTAATATTTTAATAAATATTATTATATTATTATATTATATATTTTTAGTCCTTCATCTTAAATATATTTTATTTCAGTCAGTTTCCAAGGTCAAATTTGTCTTTTTATTTCGGCTTATTTCAATTAACAAAATTATAATTTATTTTTTTAAGATTTAGATTTAGTTAACAGTAACAACATGCATTGAATATATCGAATAGAGACTCAGCATTCAGTGTGAAAAAAAAACATTTAAAGAAGTTATATATTCATCTAACAATCAATATAATCTATTTCCATTAATATTTAGACTAATGCTAATTATTTACTTCCACCCTGGACAAAATGTCATTTTCTATTTGCCTCTACATTTGTACGTTTAAAGAAACGTTACTATACAAGAATAAGGTTTTTGTTAGCTGTGCCCTGGGATGTTCCCATGGAGATATCAATACCATGTGTCCTCATTAGAACTCTTCCCTGTAAATACATGAGCATTATGTTTCAGACTGTGAAATCCTTTCCTCAGTTTCACACCGATAGCCTCTATTCTTCAGCTTCTCTATCACCTTGCACTCTTTACACCTGGCTGTACAGTGTGAATTCCTCTAAACACTAAAATAAGCACAGAAAATGCATAAAAGACCTTTTGAATATACAACACCCCAAACACCTAACTGCAGAGATATTTTACAATCTACTTCCCTTTGCTGATGTGTTGTTCAATATTGAAGAATATTGCTCATCTGCAATATTACTCAAAGCAAGTTTGGAATGCTTTACTATATGGATTTATTTGGACTACATTTGTTCAAAAAAGGATGGACTACCAGAAGTAAAAGGACGTAAAGAGAGAAGGAACAAAATAGACTAAGCTCTGAGTTTATGAATGAACCGTGTTTTGACTTCTCTACGCTGATATCTGAGCTAGATAAAGAGAACAAGGCAAAGGAAGGTGAAGATGACATGAGTAATCTTTTTAAATTACCGAGAGCGATTATTTGGTGACTTATGGTTGCTTGCTGTCAGGGATTCCAGGATAAATTGAGGCAAACAAGAATTACACTTTCTCCCTTACCCTTCATCCATCTCCCACCCATTCTCTCTCTCTCTATATATATATATCGTTCTCTCTGCTCTTGCAAAGTTATGTGATTCACTAGCTTGTGATTCACTTTTAATTCATGTCCACTTTCAAATCACAGTGCCATAAATATCTGTATGTATTTGTCATTTGATTTGTTTGAATTTGCTTGTCTGTAGCGACCTCTTATTTCTAGAAATATTTGTTATACAAAATTAAATTCTGTTTATTTAACGTAGGAAAGATTACTTTAAACATTTGAGTGGGCATGTTTTTTTTAATAGGAATGTATGATCCTTTTAGCGGCAAAGTGATAAGCACAGCAGACCCAAAAGCATTTTTTGAATGATGTAATTTATTAGTACATCTTTCTTCTTTTTAACTCAATGTAGGCAGGGTGGATTGCTCTAATCTAATTAACATTCTTTGTTGCATAATATTTCTAATTCAGTAATCTGCCATCAGGATGGTGCTTGGTTTTGTGTAAATGGTGTCTGAATTATTCATCCTGTGCCGTCAGTATGAGAATGGTTGAGAGATGGGATGGCCAGGCCTCAGGCCATGAATAATTGATCATATCTGATTAAAGTTTGCCATTGATTAGTCCTTACCTCTGAGTTGATAAAACGACACACCTGTGTTTGCTTTGCTTTAGCAGTTTCTGTTTTGCCTTTCCATCACCTCTAAGTATTGTCAGTTTTGATTATGGCAATCCTTTTTAAACAGAGATTGTTAAAGAAAAACTTCACCCAAACTAAAAAATGATTTACCCACTTTCTTCTTCTATAGGAGAGAGAGAGCGAGAGAGAGACTTTTAATCTCCAGGCAGGTCTTTTTCCATGCATTGTCACTACATAGTGTGCTATGATCCACTCCACTCCACTCCAATTCATGAATGATTATTTCAGTGCTACTTGTGAACTGAATCAAACGGAACCAGGTCAAATTAACAGTTTACACACAACCAAATAACCAGTTATTAATCTGACTGAAATGAAAAATACATAATTTAAACATCTCAAGCTATCCGACTGAGCTTCATCTGAATGAAATCTGGTATTTGAAACTATTTTATCAACTGCATTAAAAATGGCTTGCACACATGCCCAGTTTTTTATGTTAACATATTATTTTTGGTAGTATTTTTATTGTAATGGTAGCCCCAGTGATATTATCACAGTGGCTTTCTATGGGTTCTGAACACTGTAACTGAGCACAATGCATGTACTGAAGTTTTGTTTGGAAAACATTGCATAATGTACATGCAAGAAATATGTGAACCAGATTACAATCTTTAATGTTCACAACATTTAGAATCTGAAATAAGATTGGATCCATTCCGATTGACAAATTCAAGCACGTAAACATACGCCAGTCCTATTTGCAAACTGAATCAATAAAAGAACCAGCTCAAAAGCATGACTCATTCACTGATTCAACTGATAGACTCATTGATCCAGTACCAGATTCTTAAGTTAAAGTCTAGTTGGAGGGGAAGACTCTTTAAAATTTGATAAAAACAATAGGATGAGTAAATTATGACAAAATATTCATTTTTCAGGTAAGGCTTTGTAAAGCGCCACACACTCTTCAGTTCACCTGATCAGTTCGAAATGTTAATTACAGCTGATCACAAATAGGTTCCCGACTAAGGACCACATGATTTCTAGCATTGCTAATGCTTGTTATAGAGATTTAAAATGACAGGTACATCTCCCCCACTGGTTAACTCCAGCTGGTTCTCCTACTGTCACTAACCTGTCATCTCACCCCAAAATAGGTGTCCTGGATGAAAGGAGCCTAATGCTAAGTGACACACTGATGGATATCCACGTTAATTCACAGGCACAGAATGAATGTCACTTACACCAGAACATTTAGCCACCTCCTGTTCCATTCAGTGTTTCCCTATCTCTCAGTCGACTCTGCTGTGAGATCACCCCTATCCGCTTGTAACCTTCAAAGCCCAACTAAGGATGGCACTTTGATCCGTCTTCCAGAGCTTAGGAATGAAATGCATGACAGAGAGGTGGTCGAGGAGCGAGAGAACGAGAGAGGGAGTGAGAGTGACAGGTAATGACAGTGGCTACATGCGCTGACCTTTAGAGCGATCACACAAGCATGACGGCAAGGCTCAAGGTGACAGAGAGAAGAGGGAATTTACGGGAGGCCGGGAGTTTGGGGATGAGGTGTGGAACTGCATGTCTGGAATCGGTGCATTGTGGGTAAGAAATGTGTTTTGCACCAGTGTGGAACATAAAAACATTTGGCCTATTTCAAAATCCAAACATATGCTGATTTGACTACTAAGACAGAGTTTCCCAAACTTTTTGTATACCACCACAGCAACATCAGTGCCCTGTCATCAACACCAAACCAGACGTGGATTCATTTAAACGTCTGAATCATTGTGACATCATAGACTTTTATTCAGCAATCCCACAACTTCATTCAACCCCTTGATTTTGACAGAGAGAGCAAGTCTACTTGGAAAGAAGTTTAGATTCCAGCAGGGGTGTTATTAATTATAAGAACACAGAGTCCAGTTGCAAAATTGCATTTGACCACTTTATTAATCCATTGAAGCAGATGGAACAAAGCAGATGAGCAGGGAGTACATAATACAAAGAAATACAAACATTTCAATAAAGATAAATCTTATTTATCACACGCAGACATTATATCTCTAAGTCAATGCAGGCATTTATAAATCAGTAATTGTTGTGATGGTTAATTAACAGAGGCCATTTACAAATCAATAAGCAGCTCATTGAAGAGCAAGGACTGAGCAAATTAAATTGGGGCATGTTAGTATGATAAACCAGGAAAAGAATTGTAAAAATGACAAAAATAAAATAAATGATAATCTTTAATATACAATTCATAGACTTCAGGCAGATCCACAATGCAACGTGATTGTGATGTCAGTAGTGGCTTTTAAGTGATCAATGGCTTAGGCATTTCATTTAAACCTATTGGAAGGGTTCTGCCAGTAATGGGCACTTGTGTAACGTAAGCAATGACGTACGTCTGAGTGAACAAGATGGAGGGAAGTTAGCAAGGGAAGGGCATCAAATTGGAGTTAAACGCAGCACCTATGTAATTTGCAGTGTCATTCAAACTGAAGATGTTTGGGTTGGATTCTCACTTAGCTGAAGTTTACTTCACAGGCGCTTAAAGTTGATTGGATTGCATGTTTTCTTCATGAAAAAAAAATCAAGTGGGAAAAAACATCCAGGCTAAATGAGAAATGTGTTGGTAAAAAATAAAAAAGTATGAAAAATAGATCAGTTTTTTAATTACATTTTTATATATAGCTTTCCTGTAGATCAATCAGTAGAGCATTGATGCTTACAACGCCAAGGTCATGTGTTCGATCCCATGGAAAGCAAGAACTGATTCATTGTGTCCCTTGAATGCAATGTAAGTCGCTTTGGATAAAAGCATCTGCCAAATGCATACATGTAAATAAATCTTTGCTTAGCATCTTATTTAGAGCAGCGTCATGGCAGATATGAAAGCAAAGCTGTGAGGGATAGACTTACCATGTAAGTAAAAAGCTGTATAAAGCTCTTAGATCACTAAATGTTCCATAGCTCAGATTGTCTGGGGTTTTTTGTCCACTGAACTTTCTTGGAAAGATATTTTGCAGTGTTTCGTCATCTAAAAACACATTAAATAACAGTACAACCCACTGAAAAGATGAATGTCTATCCCTCATACCCTCGCTTTTATCCAGATGAAAGATGACGCTGTTGTGAATAATATCTGTACCTTGGAAATAGTTGCATTTCCTGTGCTCTTCACATGAGGAACATTATTTGAGTAGCTCAAGAACTGCTGCCTGTGTAAAGAATATTTTAAATCGCTTATGAGGTTCCATTTAAGGCTAGGATGCTGCCTTAAAAAGATATTGCTCATACAGGTGATGAACAGCAATGCAGCTTAGTTAGGTTTGGAAGACATGGCATGGCCTTTTAAAATCTAAACAGACATTAAGAATAGTCCCTTAATTTACATTTTCAAGGGAAAAGTGATTAAATTACAGTAATTAATGAATTAGTAATGTATTACACCCATCACTGCATCACACACTACAGAAAAACTGGGTATTGGACTCTAAGGGACTGAGAATGCAAAACTGCCAGACTTTCAACTCCTTCTGTACCCAACAAACTCACACATGCTGAAACAGAAACAAATACAGTGTGTTTTCTTGCAATTATTTTGTCGAACACAGCCTTTTTCAGACTGCAAAATCATACTTTAAATCACATTTGCTATGGTGCTATTTATTTGATCATTGTAAATAAATCGAGTAAAAATTGTTCTGTACACAACAGACTCACAAAGAAAAAGGTGCCTTGTTGCTAGGAGATGAAATGAAAACAAAAATCATCTCAAAATGTCACACGTTTGTTTTCCTCCATCTGGATAGATTCCTAAACTCTATGAAGCTATAAAAAGCTCTGAAAAAGTCTGTACTCGTTACACACTATGCATTTTTTTCTGAAATCAGTCAACTCCGACTGCCTAGGATCTGCAGGCTCCAACTTTCAGCAACTAGCGTTGACTTCTCCGGACTGTAAAGCAGGCAAAAAAGTTGTCTAGAGTATTCCAGCCGTAAGATGCACAAAAAAAAGACAAGAAAAAAAAGAACAGCTAAGCACGATCAGTGATTGTAAGAGGGCAATCACAAAGACTAACAGTCTGGGACAGGAATCGGATTCACAGGTAAAAATGAGAGAGAAAACGATAATACCGTAGAAAAAAGAAACGAGAAAGAGAAGAGGAGACAAGACTTGTCCAGCTGAAGTCCCTGATGAGGTTTTAAGTCGCTTGGCCTCCTGTCACTTCTGACAGCCTCAAGCAAACACTCCCCCTCCCTTCTCCTTTCCCCTCCAAAAAGCCTACCACCCCGCTGCTCTCCCATTTGGCCCAGGCCTCAACAGCAGCCCAGTTGTCTGACCGAGCCTATAGAGGTTTCAAAGGAGGACGGCTGGAATACTAAGAGAGCGAGCATAGATTTTCTGCTGAAATGAGGGGGGGTATGAGGAGGAGATTGAGCTCGGCTACCCACATCAAACTCCCCTCTTCTTTTTACTCTCTTTCTTCCTCTGCCTGCACTCTAGGGGGACCCTCTGTTTGTCAGCCAACCAGTCGAGCGTCTCCGCCTAACCCCCCTTCCCCCCCCCTCTCTTTAATCTGCCTTCACTCTTGTTACGGTTAGCGGAGGAAACAGCCTGTTGATAAAAGCAGTAACGGAAAGGGAGTGTGAGTTGCTGCTTTGTGAGACGTGATGGAAGCTAAAGGTTCCTTAACTGAGTGAGCGGCTCCGCTGCTTTGCGGTGCAAAATAGAAAAGGGTGCAACTAATTGCACCAAAGAGACGTTCATAATAAGACAGACAAAGGGTGCGTAGAATCCCAATGAGATGGTTGATAGAGAGTGTGTGAGTAAGGGGAGGAGGAAATAACTCGTGATTTGGCAAAAAATAAATGCACAGTATTAAAATGTTGCCTGAAAGAAAAGACAACAAAAAAAGCTATGATTCTCTTGTTGATATAAGAGGTACAGGGGCTAAAATGAGAGAGCTTTCTCTAAAAACTTTCTCTAAAAGCAATCAACATGAAACATTCAAAACCCATTTTCTTTTATTTGATTAGAACATCCTACAATGAATTGTTCATATAGTAAGATAATGATTATTATGAATAAAAACCAAATGTTTTAGGGAAGTAAACATGGTCAATTTTGATTTGATGGTGTTCATTTTATATCTTCTGATGCTGCACAATGACATTGTCCTCTGACGCATCTTTATTTCAGGTTCTTCCTGTTGTTTCCTGCACCTGTAGCATCTCTCTATGTCCCCTCCCGCTCATGCACTGAAGTGAGCATAAATGTGAATACCAATGCATGAGTACATACACATGCGTAGTGAATTATGGATCCGCACGGCTCTAAGACTCTGAGGCAATGCTTCAATGCCACTCCTCATTTATCTCTAATCAATGTAATACATGTTCAGAATCAACTGAAATCAAACCCTCTGTTTTGTTTGGAGCATTCAGAAGTTTAAAGATTTAACGCCCACTGTCTTAAATGTTTTGTCTGATATTAGAAAGCCTGAGTTGAAATCAGGCAGAGTAATGAACTGTGTTTCAAAGGTTTCAGCCTAATTTTTCTGAATATAGTTTTAGGACTGTCAAAGTAAAAAATACATAAGTAAATAAATTTTATTTACTTATGTATTTTTTACTTTGACAGTCTAAAGCTATATTGAGAAAAATTGGGCTGAAACCTTTGGAAAACATTTTATTACTCTGATTACTCTGATTATTGCCTGATAATAAGCATATATATATATATACATATATAGTTTTATTTAAACATTTTTTTTACATTTTTCTTTAACTAAAACTGTATAATATATATATATTATAATTTTTTTAAGTACAATTAAAAAAATAGACATAATTTTTTAAAATATATATTTAATATATATTTATGTATATTGATGCGTGTGTGTGTGTGTGTGTGTGTATATATATATATATATATATATACAATATTTTATATGTGTAATATAACAATATTTTAGTCTGTGGAGCATCCAAGTTAGCAGTAGTAAATATTTTGATTGTGCTTTGTACATGACACTTTTACAAATGACGATATATTACTTTGACTTGACTTGACACTATAGGTCATCATGGTTGTCATGTTTAGGGGTCCTTGGCATTGAAAAGTTTGAAAACCCCTGGGTTAAACTATTGTTGTTTCTACAGGCTTCACGTGTAAGTATCTTCACAATAAGTAAATTTGACAGTTTGTGAAGATGTTTGCTACATTATTATGAAGGGACAAGGGATCAAGGAATTCTTAAGGAAAAACCTCAGCTACATGATTGAGGGTCGATATTAGACATGAATTTCAAAATAGGCCATTGGAATTCTGTCATGGTTTGATAATCCACAGAACCGGCTTTCTTGACCCTGTTCCTTGAGGGCATGAGTGCCTTAAGATTTTTCCTCCGGCAAATCTGCGCACCACTGAGATCAATCAATAATAATTTGGATACAACTCATCTAGATGAATCTCTTTTACACGCAGTATTGCCAATCTGGAGCTGTGACACAGCGGTGTGGGGGGTTTCATCTATGAGGTGGTGTAAATAGGAGTAAAAGAGCCAAGCCGTGTGATCCTCATTTACTTTAAGAGCACATAGAACTTTGATTTTCCTCACACACACTTTGCGTTTAAAAAATTCATATATTCAAATCTGCTCCTGTGCTCCTTCTCTCCCCGTCAGTCTTAGAGTTTCTCTGACAGGTTCTGCCGAAATCCCAGGCACATACTGCCAAACCTCCACCTTGCTTCCACTCGCCTTCTCCAACCCAGCACTCCTCAAGTTTTTATCTCTTCTTCTCTCTCGCACACTCTCTCTCTCCTCCGTGCTCTCATACCCTGTGGGCTATGTCCAGCTGCCCACTGCTCGCCACACACGTGTGTGGGGGGGATTAGAGGGGAGAGTGGGCCTCAATCGATTTCTGGAGCTGTTATATGACTAGTCAGGTCTCATCTCTGCCTGTTTTACAGCACATTCGCAGAAAGCCTTCCCACTTTGAGCAATATCAGACAAATTGTTTGTTGTGAGTGTACAAACATGCAATAGTGTTTGCTTTTGCTCTGAGGCATCGGAGTGTGATTTCTCATTTAAAATCTGTTCTCTAAGGTTTAGGAATATTACAGTATGCTTTGAATTGGTTATTTTACCTCTAATTGTGGCCGGTAAATGCCTTCTGTGTAGTACCCGTGAGAATACCCGTGAGTTTGAATCATGTTTATTTGCCCATTTGGGATATGGGATGTGTTTATGTGTGCACGAGCATGCTGACAGATTGGAACGCTTTCTGAGGGTTATTTTAGCAAATGCAGTTGATCTGGAGGGAGTTGTCCCCCAACTGTAGCAGGTGGATCAGTGACGATGGGGGAGATTCATTCTCAAGCGTGCCGCGAATGTGACCTGCTTCCATACGAAGCCCACCCCCCAACCTTAACCTACAAAAACAAACACACACCCCATTGTTTGAAGTGCCACAGCACTGAGACATCACCGAATCGTTTGGTGAAGATTAGAACTGACAATGTAGCTACCCCTCTGCCTTGATCAATCAGCCAGGCACCAGATCAGATCTAATTCGAACTGAACGCTGTTGGATGGAGTGAGTTGTTTGCACCCTTCATTGTGGCAAAGGGACTTTGTTGTAAAAAGAATGTCTTTGCATATACTAATTGAGGACGTTTAATCTCTTAAAGGGACAGTACACTCACAAATTAAATAAAAATGTTGGTTTCTTCTGTGGAAAACAAATATATCCTATTTTGTATGTATATATTCTTTTCTTTTCCTTATTTGTAAACTTCAGTCTATTACCTCTGTAACCAATCATTACTTAAATTCTTTCTTTGCTTTTCTGTATTTTTCCATAGAGTAAGGATGAATATTGTCTGTGTTTCTCACCAGATAGAACATGTTATCAGAATATTTTGGGTAGTCTCTCTGTTGATAGTTGGAGCCTGAGCCGAGTTCAGCCTTGGAGAAGCTGTGTATCTGTGTGTGTGTGTGTGTGTGTGTATCTGTGTGTGTGTGTGTTAATATGGTCTGTATTAGAAGTGATTAACCATAAGGAGACGGAATGACTTGTTGTTCTCAACAAGCCACGTGGAAGGTCACGAACCCGTCAACCATGTGATCAAGATATCAAGATATGCTTCAGACTGTCTGCTCTTTTCTTTCTTTCTTTCTTTCTTTCTTTCTTTCTTTCTTTCTTTCTTTCTTTCTTTCTTAGCCAATCAGAATCATTTAACCATCATCATTGATGTAGTTAGTAGCCTCTGTTAGAGTATAATTGCTGTAACAATGTTATTGTAAGTGGGGCGGCCTACGAACTCCTTGTGAGACTTGAAGCTTCTGCTGATGAAACTGCAAACTAAACTTCACAAAAATTTATTCTATTGACGGCACTTCTGACTCCTGGTCTTCATTCAACATATCTGGTCCTCCGTTCTTAACTGTAAATCCCCGACTGGAGCAACCTGAGAGTAATGACAAAATGTTTATTTTAGGGTACACTATCTCTTTAAGTGGTACACCATCTCTTTTGCTTTGCTTTATAGTCCCTTGTTTCCATTACTCATGGTGCCTAGGTAAACGTGTAATTAAAAAGCGGTGACAGATTAAAGGGAACCTTCGCAAGAAGACCTTTTGGCATATATTCCTCAGCTCATAGCTAATTTGTGTCTGAGAATTAGCTGGACCGCAGGACAAAAAGATCAGCCTTTTATTTCTACTATAAAATGTTCTCAGCCCCTCAGGCAGTGTGTTCATCTCTCCACACACTCGCTTTTCTTGCGACTCCTCCCTGGGGCTCACATGTGAAGTACATTTGATTGTCAAGTGCTCTGATTATCAAATTATTCAATCATTGCAAACTTGCTTCTTTTAGTTATCTTAAATAGTTTAAGCCTTAAACCAAACCATGAAGGAATCTGAAATGAGATATATAATTAGAACCTTTTATTTGAAACAAAACAGTATATGAAAAAAAGTCTGTGTAATGAAATTCCTTTATGAGAAATGAGCTACCTTTCCCATGAGACATTGGGAACGACATTATATGTCTGTGAATTAGTGGAGGAGATTTTTAAGTACTCTTTTTGCAGGTTACATAGGCTGCATCTGAAAACGTATAGTTCCCTATTATATAGTAGGCAAAAAAAGTATGTGACAAAAGAAGTATGTCCAAATTCATAGTACTCAAGAGCAAATGTACCCAGATGACCAACTACTTCTGGCGAGATTCTGAAGTGTGCATATGATGGACACTTTACTCTCCCATGAGGACACGGGAGGAGATTGATGAATGGCATTGACGAGACACAACTGATGCCATAGGTCACGTGACGAATGTAGTATTTCCATTTTTCATTTATACTCCATACAATCATACTATATAGAGCATTCCTTTTTAGCAGTTGTGAAGAAGTTACTTGTTCAGAATAATTACCTATTTAAGAGAGTACCATAATGTTTTTAAAAGTCATTGAATCGTGTACTCAAATGATTTGTCCAAAAACATTGATTCATTGAGGAACAAAAGATGCTTGGATGCAAAACTGTTCTGTTGTGGCTTTGTTTGGCACACACACACACACACATATATATATATATATATATATATATATATATATATATATATATAAAAACACACAAACACACTTTTTTTTTTTTGTACGTTGTTGTGTACTGCGTTGTATACATTTATTTTATTGCGTTCTGCTCTCGTCTCAGACAGGAGAGTATCACTGAGGCCTGGCTTTATTCAGACACACTTCTGGAGCTCCAACATCACTGGAGCTTATGGAGCGTCTTCTGTCCTTTGCTTTAAGATCCTTCAGCACAGGTTCAGAATAGTTAATGCATATGGGTGGAGTGAGAAAAAAACAAGCTCTCTCCATCTCGCCTCTTAGTGTCCATCATGTGTCATGGCTGCTCCTGGGTTTTGTGTTCTGTCTGGCTGAATCTCCTGCTCCAACGGTTGCTGTTTCCTCTCTGTCCCTCAGAGGCAGAATGCTGCTCAGCCTTCTCTCTTAGTCCAGTTGAGTTCAGCCCTGCATTTCTCCTGAAATCTAGCACACCTCTGTTTTGTTGTCTCTCCTCAATCTCATAGTGTTCACCGGGCTCAGGTGTGTTTGAATGGCATTTGTCCAGATCAGATGCATCCTAAGGCATTTCAACAAGAGACACCTGACCCGAGGAGTCCTTATCCATTGTTTAATGTTATGAATATAGTTTGTATTTTAGCTAAAATGCCATTCTGTTTGTATGGAAATCAATACTATTAATTATACTTCTAAATTGATTGAGAAAACTACAATGATATTAGCATCCACACCAGCGAACAACAACATTCTGTTTATTATAAGCACTGCATTTATGTTGTCCACCATAAATGCTCGAGCATATAAAAGTCAAGTGGTTTCTGTTTGGCTGTCAATGTCTTTTCAATCCTCAGCTGGAAAAAAATCACTATGAAATCGATTCCAACGTTCTCATTCTCATTCTCTTTCTCATTATAGCTGAGATGTGAACTTGGCTATTCTGATAGAATTACACTTTAAAAATTATTATAAAAACGACTTCCTGTTCAAAAACAAATTTTAGGTGTTGTACTTATTAGGTCCTACATATCCCAAATAGCAAGACAAATTATAAAATGCACACCAGGTAAACTCTCGGGTTACAGGAGGTTAAATAAAACAAAAGTAATTCAAAAAAATTAATTCAAAACTTTAAATAAATAAAAATATTTGAGTATATTTTACAAAATAAATGCTGTTTCAGTTTTTCTACTGAAAATGTTACATTTAATTCCATGTGTTACTTCCCTTTCTTTGTAATTGTTTGATTAAATTGTTTCTACACCATTTGTTTTCAGTGATTGTTAAAGCTTTATAGTTAAAATTATCATTATAGTTATAAAGTGTGGCATTTGGATTTTATAAGTGTCTTTTGAAATACTTGATTTAGGGCCAGTTACCACATGTCAGAATTTTATTTACATGTATGCATTTGGCAGACGCTTTTATCCAAAGCAACTTACACTGCATTCAAGAAACACATTGAATCAGTTCTTACTTTCCCTGGGGTCGAACCCATGACCTTGGTGTTGTAAACATCAATGCTCTTCTTATTGAGCTACAGGAAAGCTTTTACATTTTATATTTTTGTATTTATTTGTGTAATATTTGGTTATCTTTTCCATTTTATTGGTTTCCGGAAATATGATTAGCACTTTTTTCCGTTAGATAATATTTCATATTTTTCTAAAAAGTATTCTTCTCAAATTAGTGCTAATAAAGAGCAAATTCTATAGTGTGACATTGTCAAAAAAAATTTATTCATTGGATTGTTGTATTCACCTTGTTTAATACTTCATAACTTGAATGTGTCGAGTCTCAAGGTCTCGTCCACTTTTCCAGTTATTTTAGCTGTACAACAATAGGTTACTTCTACATAAAAAAATTAGGTGGATATGTCTACAGAAGCTGACAACATTAAATAATCCTTTTACAAACTCAAGGTATGATTACTTATTGATATTACTGTTTTACCGTGCACTTGCAGCAGAGTTTGCCTGCTCTCATGAAACATTTCCCATTCAGCCTTAAATTTGCAACGTAGTCCAGTACACTCTGGGCTACATAATAAAACATGCAGTTAGCTTCCAGGCTTGCCCTAAATGTTCTGCCATTGCTGACATTAAAATGGACACATTTGATATCTCTAGCTTGTTTGATTACCATGGGAACCAGCAAATTCAGACTAGCCCCAAAACAACCACAGGCTGATGAAGACAAATGTGCAAACCCAGGTTGGCAGAATTGCTTTCTCAGTGAGTGTGATCGTCCACGCTCGAGAAGGCGGAACCAGGGGTTGTGATTTATCGTTTCGTGTTGTCCCTAGACCACCACTGTCTGCTGCCTCTCCATGCCTTAATTACCCCAACCGTGTTTATTAGAATAGTCACACTACCCATAATACATCATCGGCGCTGAGGGCAGCGGGACAGGAGATGGCACTCTGTGTGGTCTTTGTATGCAAGCAGAGCAGCTATTTTGAATTTTGTTAGCGTAACTAAAGTAGCTACGTGAAGTAACAGACATTAAAGGTAATGGGGATGTTGTGTAACTTAAGTGGTAGAGCACAGAAGTAGCAAGGGCATCAGTTCAATTCTAGAAACACATACAGACAAAACTGCACTGGATGATAATTAGATGTTTTCCCAACAGTTTACTCCAGAAACATATTGTATCTATTATAGGAAGGCATATGATAATCTCACATAAATATTTGCGCACACCATGTTTTGGTTTCCTTGAAATGGCCTTGATGTTCCTTGAATTACAATTTTTGCTAGAGTCCAAAATAATAAATAAACAATCTAATCTATAAAATTTACATCTAAAATTGAAATACCTAATGAAAACCTTTTTTGAGATTGAATTTAAATGACATTTTTCGTGAAATAAAGAAAATATTTTTGTACACAAATGTCCTGTCGACTATTAACCAAACAACCACCTACAAATAAATAATTTCCTATTTTCTTAATTTTTTTTTGCATGTTTGTCACACTTAAATGTTTCATATTATTTATCTGAATAAATATTAGTCAAATTAGTTAAATTAAATTTTCAGAACACTTTTTATATATTAAAATACTGGAAGAAAGAGCGAATACACTTGCAAAAATTCTTTATTTACAGGTGGTTGTTTGGTTAATAGTTGACAGGACATTTGTGTACAAAATATTTTCTTTATTTCACGAAAAATGTAATTTAAATTCAATCTCAAAAAAAGTTTTCATTAGGTATTTCGATTTTAGGTTTAAAATGTATAGATTATATTGTTTATTTATTATTTTGGACTCGAGCAAAAACTGTAATTCAAGGGACATCAAGGCCATTTCAAGAAAACCAAAACATGGTGTGCGCAAATATTTATGTGAGATTATAAGAAATCAGGCAAAACACTTTTTTTACACCACTGTGTGTTTGTGTGTGTGTTTAAATTTAAGGTTACACTCTGATTAACCACATAAATGGAAACCAATGGTGATTTTATTGAGAAAGCAAATTTTCTTTTCCTTTTTGATGTTAAATGCATAATAAGTGGACTGAAGTTAAAGATTTAACAGTCCATATGACGTGAAAAAGTGGCAATAAAAGTGGACGTGAAAAAGTGGCAATAAAACTGTTTAAACATAATTTTCTAACATTCTAAGGTCAATATGGATGTTACATTTTAGCATACTGTAACAATAGCCATGATTTGTCACTGACAGGAACATCCATATAACAGGATAATCCATATGTCGTCCATAAATCAACTCATCTCATCTACTCAAATTTACATTAAATCTACTGTCACTAATGACCTCCAGGTGAACTTTATATGCAAGTTTATACAATCTGAACAGCAGCTTATGTATTTCTTTTAAGTATTGTTTTGTCAGCAGATGTTTCACATAAAGCTAGTTAACATTTAGAAAGTAGGGTTCAAATAAACAGAACTCTCCTTGCCAAATAAATGATCAATGGCACTCTAAAAAATGCTGGGTGGTTTCAACCCGTGTTTGGGTCAAACAACAGTTGGGTTTAAACATTTAATTAAAAAATGTATACCAAAGTTTGGGTTCGTCCATATTTGACCCAAGCATGGGTAGACACAACCAAGCATATTTTAGGGTGACGAATGGTAAGAAGCCACACTATTTACGTACATACTAGCGCCCTCTACCGTTCATGCTTTAGTAGTGACATCAAAACAGCACTTCGCCGCTGTAACTTGAATAGACCAGAAAAACAAGTCTATAATTGACTATGCATGTTCAGTGTAAAGTTCAGAATACTAAATCTTTTCCAATCTATTTTACATCCTGCTACTTTTAATAACAACAGTACTCAACTGAAATTGCATAAAATCCCTTATTGATTGTTTTTAGCATCTAGCATGAGACTCCAGTACTATATAGTGTGTCACAACGTCTTGTTAAACTCACCACAAAACTGAAATTAATAACCATCACCATCACAGTGTTTCTTTGAAGGTGTTATATTACAAAGCATCTCCATTTTCTTTTCTTTAGATCACTAGAACGCCTACTTGTGCTATACAACTGGAGGGTGATAGAGTATAAAAGTATAGTGGTCTTAATAGTCCCTGAAGGAGAAGGCAAAAGGTCCCGGCACAGTCACCGGAAATGGTGTGTTTTTTTGTCAAGATCCACCTTCCATTTAGTTTTAATTATCTAGCCAGAGGTCACTGATGTTGTTGGTGTCTAGTTGACACTAATTGGCCTAAGGTGAAGAGAGCTTTCACTATGCGACAGACAGCAGAGGGGTCGGGCGATGAGGTGGGTCGTGGCAAACGGAGACAAGGACGAAAATAACGATGAGGTGCAAAGCGTGCCGATAATATGTGTGGAGACAGTTGCGTGAGCTGCCGAGGAAATAGGGCTGTGTACACACAGAGAGTGGAGCTCATTAAAGAAAGGCCGATGCAGCGTCTTGGCTTAAGTTGCCTTATTGATTGCTATGGTTTATTTAAGTTAGGTCGAGTGGTTGGATTATTTAGAGGATATGAAGGAAGTTTCTTGGAAATGGAGGTATTGATTTTGTCCAAGAAAATCAGGGTACATGAATAGGTGCAACCAGAGCAGAAAGGGAGAGCTGGGGTTTCTTTTAAAGACATAGAGAGACGGTTCTCAACACTGTTCAAGTCCTTCCATTTCAAGTAAATATGTCAACAAACATTTAATAGATAATGTTACATTAAATTAAAGTTATATTACAGTTTTTCTCAAATGCTAAAACACAAAAGTCAGTCCTCTAAACCAAATGACCAATTGTCTAAACACATTTACTAAATCTAGCCATCATTTTCCAATATCATAAACACATTTCACATGAAGACACAATTTACAAAACACAATCCTCTGGTCTCATAAATCTTAACACATTTTTCCTTGCTAAAACACAAGTTGCAAAATAACTCTGCTCATATTCTCAAATGAAAGCTCATGTGATGCAAAATGCTTGCCACAGTCAGCAATATTTGAACACAGTGAACACACCTGGCATCATTCATTACACACAACGACTCAAAATTGAAGACACTTGTTGCTAATGCTGTGACCACATGTGTAAAAGCAAGTTCAGAGTGCACAGTTTGCTGAAGATTCCAAACAAACACAATGAATGAATGAAGGTAGAGTCAGGGGAAAAGGAAGTCGAGTCCGAGGAGGGAGAAGAGGTGGCCATGGAAGAAGAGGAGGAGGCCAACAAGCTAGAGAAGGTCCAGGAGGGAGAGCAAGACAACCTCGCACCATCAATAGGGATGAGATGAGAGCAATATTACTCTTTGTGGGGCCAAGGGTTTTGAGGGGCTTGTCCACTGGCATGCTGTTCTTGGGTCTTACAACACCCAACTTCTCTTCGAAGAGGAGCTAAAAGACCTCCTCCTGGACTACCAACAACACCATCCAGGGCCCGCACATCACATATATGGGATCATTTGGGATAATGTACGGTTGTGTTAAAATAGTGTACATGCAGAATTTACTATAGATTTATACTCTTCATATGAAACTCACAAATCTAAATGCCTAATCCTCTGCAGAGATCTAAGAAGATCCTTTACTGTAAAGTTTCTAAAAATATACATTGGCAGTTATGAAACAAAGAACCTTCTCAAATTGAGCATTGTGTTTTCAATTGTTTTGCTCTAGTGTGTAATGTGTAACATTTTTGAAGGCTTCGAGCTGCTCTTTTGGTGTGAAAGTTTGAGTTTTGAAGTGAGAAGGTGTGGTTGTTTATGTAGCTTTAGAAAAGGGTGTTGTGTTTAGACATTGGGGAACATGGAGGAAATGTGTGTGAAATGTGTTTTAGCATTTGAGGAAAAACTGTAACTAATTTAATCACTTTTAATTTAATGGGCTGTCAGAATTTTCTTTTTTAAATAAAGGGTCCTTTTTCAATAAATATCTTTATTAAAATGCATCTAAAATTGTTCATTAAAATTACAAAAAGGCCTATTTTTATTTTTTTATTTTACCTCTATTAAGTACATGTTGCTAGTCCTGGGTTGGACTTAAGTCACTTAAATCACCTTTCTTTCCCACACTGATGCTTAGTTTTTAATCTTCAGGAGATCGTCTTGACTCTGTATGTGTGCCTAAATGCACTGAATTGCTGCCGTGTGATTGGCTGATTAGATATTTGTGTTAATGGGTGTACCTAATAACATGGCCGGTGAGTGTATATAAATACAGTATACAAAATATATTCTTTACCGGTATATAAGAAATAACACACATATTGTATATTATTTATTTATATCTGTCTCTTTACCTATAAAGATATATTTAAATATAAAATGACACAAAGACTAAGATCATAGTCCATTTCTGTTTCAATAAAACACATTTTTTTGTTTGTTTTTTTGTAAACAGCTGGCTATCTGCGATGCTGTATCATAGCAATGGATACTGAGCTAAAACGAAAGAGTTTTTGGTTTCTTTGGATAAGGTGAATATCTTGTATAATATAGTGTGAATATTGTGTTGTATTTGTTTAGTCACTGTCACTGTTTATTTGTGTGTTTTCATCCATCCTAATGAAAGTGTGTGCAGTCCAGCTGAAGTCAGTTCTGCTCAGTTCCCCATATACCTCGCAGGCTCATGGGTTCATCATTCCTGTGAAGGACTAACTTCTCTTGGCGGTTCTACAGCATATCAACAAACACCTTGATGTTTGCTAGGAACGTACGGTAAATATAAGTTAACCTTTCTAAGCCGATGGAATACATCATGTAGGTATTTGGATTCACTTAAAAATACTCTGAGGTGAACTTTTCTCTTCTTTCTGCGTCTTTTTTCAATCATAGGTTTTAACTTTAAAAAATGATTATTTTAAACTAAAAAAAAGGTGCAGCAAATATAGTAACAGACTGGCAATTATGCTTAAGATAAAATGATAACTATTTAAACTTAAAGTGCACATGTCTTGTGACTTGTGACTGTGATAGTTGGCTAATTCTCACTCTCAATCTCCAGGAGATTCACTTCCAGTTGAAAACTTAACATATAATTTCATAATCAACATATCATAATTTCAGCTTCCATAAGTTAATTTCAGCTTCCATAAGTTTTCACCCACAAGAAGAAAAAAAAGTCAAGCCATACAGGTTTAGAATAACATGAGGTTGATTAAATTATGTCCGAATTAACATTTTTTGAATTAACTTTAGCATCTATGCATTTGGGGAATGCACTTAGTATCAGCTATATAATAATTCATCTTGTGCTTATAATGAGCAGAATTTATGATTAAACATGTTGTGTAAAATGTGAAACATTAACAGGCCCAGTTAGTCATCAGTTGTATCAAAATACAAAATGCTTTAATTCATCACAATGGGTACAAAATATTATAGTTTTTTTAAAGTACTTATTTAGGAACAATAGTTTATTTTGCCAGTGAATGTTATTCTGAATCCAGGTGATGCTGGTACATCGGTGATTGTGAGAACCAAGAGGGCAGAGACACTCAAAGAGGCTTCCTCTTAAATCCAAACACTAAAACAAAGAGGATCATCTCATATAGTGCTGGAATCACACTGAAATGAATAGAGATTTTTTTTTCAAAGGGACAGAATCAAAGAAAATTCATTAATAAGTCAAATTCACAGTTATGCATTGACAGTTAATGATTTACCGACTGACCTACAGAAGCCAAAGATCCACCAGTAGATGGTGCAGCTCCATTGCTCAAACAAGAAGAAGGCCAAAGCCACAGAGCCACTGGTGTGACATCCGATAGCTGTAAAGTGATGGTTAAATACAATTCTGAACAAGTATGACAGCCATATCATTTATAACCAAAAATTACTAATAGTGATCACAGCAAATGCCATTCTACCAGTGGCATGATCAAACAGGATCAAAATCTCATTGTTTTGAAAGGTAATACATTAGTGTTTGGACTGCTCTAGGATAATAAAAGTACAGATATCCATCTCAAGAGGGCAACTGAGTCTGCTTTGCTGTCATAACATCTACTTGTTGAGCCTGAGGTGATGATGTGGTACTGGTAAGGATACACAGAAGAGCTTGATTGTTGTTGAACATAGAGACTCCACAGAGGAACCCAACCAGCTCGATGGCAAACAGTCCCAGGGTTACGGATAATGCCACCACAAGCCTGCACTCCAAAATGAATAATTAGGAACATCAATGAGCATATTTACTATGCATACATATTAAGTAAATAACATGACAGTCATTGTTTGTTTTACAGTTCATAAGTTGTGGGAATTACTTTAAATAAATGATTACTTTTATTCAGCAAGGCTGAATTAAACTGAACATTATCATTAAACTGAAGTGACAGTAAAGACTTAAAAAAAAACTATATTTCAAATAAATTAAGTTTCTATTCTGAAAACAAAGTCCTGAAAAAGATTGATCATGGCTTTCACAAAAATATTGTGCAGCACAATTGTTTTCAATACGAATAATAATAAGAAATGTTTCCTGAGCATCAAATCATCATGTTATAATGATTTCTGAAGGATCATGAGACACTAAAGACTGGAGTAATGTTGCTGAAAATTCAGCTTGCATCACAGGAGTAAATTTAATTAAAAATATATTGCAATAGAAAATAATATGAATGTTTTACTGTATTTTAGATCAGATAAATGCAGGCTTGGTGAGCAGAAGAGACATTTGAATGGTACGTTGTGTGTTAAAGTCTTAAGAAATGTCTTCATGGTATAATGAATTATTGTATGTTTTAAAAAGGTACTTTTTTTACTGATTTGTTATTGATGAAGCAAAACATCCCAGAGCCAGTTGTTCTCACCCCGTGTCCTGTAACCTGTATTCTTCATCACTGTAGTCCAGTGGTAGACAAGCTCTGACACTGTTCTCCTGTGGGACGGTTCAACACTGAATCACAGACCTGACCGCAACGACACATCGTGATAAAACAATGACTAAACACACGACAAGTTCTCACCCGCGACCAGAATATGATGATGACTATCACAAGGTGCGCGATGAGAGTCAGGAAACGGGCAGGCACGAGACTGCTGACCACCGACATCGAGCTACACACAACTGAACTGCGAAAACGAGCGCTTTACACAGAACCTGCGACTTCTAACCGCGGATATACGCGTCTAGATAGTTCAGTTGGTTTCTGTCGGATAACAAAGTAAAACCTGCATCCTCTAGGCGTATGTTATGCAGAATTACAACAGCTTCTTCTCATAAGCTTCGGGTTGCTACGACAACACTCTTCTTCTGTTCTGCACTAAAAACAGGCCATCGCGCTGATTTATGCTGCCATCCATCGGCGGGAGCTTTAACATGACTGAAAAGAAATCCCATTTAGATGATTCAAAATCCTATCTACATTTGGATATGAATGATTTTTGACCTCGATAAAAGTCGGGAACATTGCATGCACTGCTTATGTTTTCACTCTCTCACTGCTACATACAATTCTGGTAAAGAAAATCATTCAAATTGATCCCACCAACAACTGTCAGTGAATTGGTGGCATTAGAAAATTCGAAAATATTTACAGCCCTAATTTATGGTCGGTAAAATTAAAAACATTTGGAAACAGGTTGTTTTTGTTAGAATTTTTGTAGAAATACAAGATAATTAGTCAAATCTGTTGGGATTCAAATGCAAACTTTGACAATGGAGAGTTAATGTAAGGAAGTTTTAAGAAGGGTTTTAGATTTTGGTGACAAATTATTTTTCTATTTTGGCAACAGGATGTAGAAACGTCAATCTCGAATAGGCAAACGCATCAATTTAATCACTTGCATTACTGTATCTTGTTTGTTGCGTGTGTTTTCCCTCGTTGACAGTGCTTTTTGAGCACCCGAAGCATTTAGAGGTGCATAAAGTCAGCCGTGTACGACCAAAAATTGATTATTATACAGACATAATTAATTCTACTGAACACGGATCATATTTGTGTATGGTTCTGTTTAGGAGCAGATCACTGAAGGGGCTGGTCTGCGTGTCTGCAGCAGGTTACTATTGGAGCAGAGGAAGCCAACTGAAATATCGCGAGATTTGCATCCCCACTCGCTGCTGTAAGATGGAGAAGTTATGTTGAGGCGCAATCGAGGTAAGAGCTTAAATTAGTCTTTATCTGTTTGGTGGAAACGCCTATGGCTAAGTCTACATGGCCATTAAGAGCAACAGACGGGTTAGCTCGCAAATTGTACGTGTATGCTGTCGTTAAAATGACTGTTTTTGATGCAAAGACCGGACGCTTTGCTAATATAAACCGCCATTTTTAATTTGCGGTCGGACTGGCTAGCATTGTGGTGTGTTGAATGCTCGCGCGATGTGCGCGCGCACCGATACACCGAAATATATTTCCACTCTAGGTAGAATCTCTAAAATGAAATATAACAATCGTGCATGAGTGTAAATGTGTGGGAATTGGCGGGTATTGTCATGATCCCATCAATGGATCACAACGAAAAGAACATGCGTATGTGATAGCGTGTGCTTGTGTGATAAGTTAGATGTACAATTTTAAAAAATGTTGTAGGATTTATGCATTTCAGTGTTCATGGCCTCAAATTAGGCTTCAAAACATCGTGTTCTCTGTGTATGGATGCTCATACTCTTAAAATGTGCTGAGTCGTCTAGTCCAGCAACTGTCTTGACACCTAAATTCATCTCATCTGGCCTTAAGGGCTGTATTTTCCATTTTCGGTCTTATGTTATATGGTCCCATTATAATACAGTTGTCCATCATAAAAAAAACCCCACTGTTTATATCCCCCTGACATCTGTCGTATATGATCTAATATAGAGATTACTGGTGATGGATATATGGGTCAATATAACTAAACTGACCCTGACTGATGTTGTGAAGTGGCAGTACACAGAGAATGGCCATTGTGTTCAGTGAATGATAAAATGATTACAATCAAACTGTAATTCTATTCTTATCAAGCTAGTTATTAAGTTAAACAGTATTACAATCAGTACAATTTATATCTTGGAAATCTATTTCTTGTATAAAATCTGGATATATCAAATGTTCATTGACTCTTAATGTAGTGCATTAAGAAAAATATTTCCAGACTGCTTGATTGCAAAATACATACTCTTCTTTTAGGCTGATAAATGTATGAACTTAAGCCTTCAATATCTATAGCTCCTAAGTATTATTTCAGATAAATGTATTTTCTAACGTGATAAAGTTGACTTTAACATCATCTGTGACGCTACGTTCACCCCAAATGCAGCTACGCACAAGTGCAGCTGTAAAAAAAAAGTGAGAAACTGAGCCGTCCACTGGAAGTCAGTGTTATGGTAGGCCCGAGTGGGGAATGATTCAGCGAGATATTCTGCGTTTCTCAACTAACCAACCAAACCAACGCATGCACGAGCATCTCATCCGCCGCCGCCGCGCGCGCCTCACCGGCCGCAGTTCATCGAGAAAAAGCGCTTGCTGAAAATGTGCGACGATACACGCTTATGGTACGGATGTGGAAGCGTTGTGACAGACGCTGTTTTTGCGAGCTGGAGATCTGAGGGGAGTGAGCGGGTTTGCCGGAGCAGGCCAGGCTGAGCCGGGCTCTAGATTAGACCAGAGCATGTGTGCAGCCCGGAGGGGAAAGAAGGACCTGTGTGGCTTCGCTCCTGACGTATTCCGCCGCGACCGAGCCTTATATTAACGGCCTGGCGAATGTTAGGTAGAAAGGAAGGGGTTTGGTGACGATTTAAAGAGTGAGTGTAAGATTGCGGGTTTGTGTTGACATGTTGAGGTGAATTATTTGCCGCTTTGAGCTCTGTAGCGCCGAATCAAAGATGTCGTGCTAGCGGCTAACGGTCAAATTTCCTCACAGTTCGCGAACGGTCGTTTTGTCAGTTTGTTCCCAAACTGGCGATGATCGTGTTTTATCTGCGCCATTAAATAATAATGACGTGACCACGTTTATCCGCAAAACTTCGCTTGCTGACTGAGGGAGCTCGTTAGCTAGGAAAAACTAGATAGCATGTTAGCTGCCCTTTTCTTCAAATTGCTCTGACTTTGCTGGCTTGTTTTCGTTAGAACTAGTTCATAAAATAATATGTCGAGTTGTTGTTT
Source organism: Rhodeus uyekii (assembly GCA_037043235.1). Taxonomy (NCBI): domain Eukaryota; kingdom Metazoa; phylum Chordata; class Actinopteri; order Cypriniformes; family Acheilognathidae; genus Rhodeus; species Rhodeus uyekii. The sequence goes on from JAWRVZ010000027.1 coordinate 1,004,044, forward strand.
TATTTCCACCGTGGCTGGATTACTTTAACTTGTTCTTAAAATTAGTTTGTTTGTTGTACTTTCGTTTATGTTCTCCGGTTAGTAATGGCATTGTAATTTTAGGTATTTGGTTACTAACTGCTTTGCTGCTCCCACGACTACAACACTAACTAAATGAGTGTGTTTCTTTAGTTATTACGTTTACGTTCAAATAGCATGGATAGGCAAAGTTTTGTGTAATGTTTTGGCTTATTCGATGCTAGGTTGTTTGCTCACAGGCCAGTGGTTCTCTTTGACCGGGTTCAAGGTCCTAAATCGGTTTTGTTTCGCTGTAGGAGTGCACACGATACATTGACTTCCTTTTGTTTCAGAAGAAGCGAATGAATTGGTTGAGTTCATTTAGGACGTGTTTGTAAGATGCTAGAGATTTTCTGTGCCCAGAATCTTTGCCCTATATCTGAACCAATGTGGGTTGCTTTTCCCTTGGCTTGCTCTCAGACTTTTGCTAACTTTCTGCCAGCCCTGATTTAGTTTTTATTAGACAGCTAATTACTATAGGATTGTTTTTGATCATTTAGAATAACTGTTTTTTTATGTACATTAAATGACCCCTCTAGCTATAGTGTAGGGGGTTTGTGCCTTTATTTCACATTTGGTGGAAACATCACAAACATTGTTCTTTTTCAGGGACTGTTTCACTTTATCATTTTTTTTTTTTACACTTCAGGTTTTGCACATGAAAAATGCCGTTAACTTGGAATTGCCAAATCATATACCGTGAGTTGTTTTTACATTTTATAAATTTGAAGGGTTATCTGTTTAAAGATAATTTGGATGAATATTTTGTTTCTTAAGGCTACATTTGGATCTGATTATTTATGAATGCATAATTGTTCTTGTATGATTAAAAAATGCACCTTATTGGCTTTTCACACTGCACTTAACCCTGGGTAATTCATTATAAAAGACTTTAGCCCTCCATGTACCTCATATTTACATACTTTAGACAGTCATTGAAACACAGCATGGTGTTTAGATTGACTGAAAATGCATCAGTAGGAGTAAAGAAGAGACTGCGTTATTCTTACATTTATAGTTTGGAAAGTCTATTCAGAGAAAAACACACCAATATATAATACAAGGACTTTGGATATACAAAGACAGGGCACTCATAATACATATGAATGAATTGGAGAAAGTGCAATGCGCAATATGACTGAATAATCCTGCCTTTTAAATTAGCTATTTGGTGAAGTCATCTCATTGCTCCAGCTGCCATTAAAGGCTTCATTTGCCATAGAAACAGTCAGTGTTTGGAGATATGCACTTATGACTACATATGCGTATCTGCTGGTCTAGCCCAAAAAATATGCTTTTTTAATGCTGTTTGTGCATAACAAATTACATTTATGAGACAGTTGTTTTCAGATTTCATTTGTAAGCTTGGAGAACAGCTTTAGAGAATTTGATGTTTCCCCATTCAAAGAGATAAGAGCTGTTTGCATTACTAAAATAGCTGCCAAGAGGTGTTTTAAAGATGACCGTGGAGTGAAATAACTTGCTTTAAAGGGACTTTAGTATAATATGAGGATACACAATGCTGGAGACTGTGTAGGTCTTGTGCTGCTTTCATCCAATTATTGACATTGCAAATATGCAGACGTCTAGACGTTTATTCCAGTGTTTAGGAATGTACAGTGTGACACTTCAGTTTATGAATACCCAGTATTAATTTTTGACCCCGGGTAAAGTTTGGGAAGTGTGAAACCTGAAAGAAGGTAACCCAAGATTTTGTTTAGAATGACCTAGGGTTAACTCATTCAAGTGGGAAAACACTTTTTTTGTTTTTTGTTCCCCCGTCTTTGACAATGTGGCAGCTCATTCAGTTGATGATTGTTAATTGATTGATTTACCTGAGCTTTGTCATTATTCTCCCTCATGATTTGATGTGCTTTTTTTTTTTGGCAGGAATCGAGTGTAGAAATTAGTGACCATGAAGGTTGACAGAAGTAAATTGAAGAAAACCCCCACTGAAGCGGTATGCAAGATTTCTGTGCATATGGATGATTTGAGGTTACCTGTGTGCGTTTTCTCATTGCTGACATGTTCTTGCGCTCCTCCTTCAGCCTGCCGACTGCAGGACTCTCATAGAGAAGCTGAAAGGATGCAGCGACGAACAGCTGTTGCTGGAACTGCAGCAAATCAAGACCTGGAACATTGGCAAGGTATACACTAGCACATGTACCATCATAGTGTTTAACATGAATGTTTAGATCTCTAATAGACCTGTTTCTGTTCACAGTGCGAGTTGTATCATTGGGTGGACCTGCTGGACCGTTTCGATGGTATCCTCTGTGATGCAGGGCAGACGGTGGAGAACATGGCGTGGTTGTTGGTGTGTGACCGGCCAGAGAATGGGCAGCTAAAAGCCTTATTGCTTGCAGTGCTCAACTTCACTGCGCTGTTAATCGAATACAGTTTTTCAAGACATCTGTACAGCTCTATAGAGGTACCATAACCCCTGACCAACAAAACCTGCTTCTTTTAGCCTTAACTGGTTCATCACAATTTGATTTTGAGTGCTTGCTTTTTCTCTTTGTGTGTCTGTAGCACTTGACCACCCTTCTAGCATCATGTGACATGCAGGTGGTTCTGTCTGTGCTGAATCTCCTGTATGTGTTCAGCAAACGTTCCAACTACATCACCAGACTGGGCTCAGACAAGAGGAGCCCACTGCTTGCCCGTCTGCAACATCTGGCCGAGGTATGAAAGTACTTTTAGTCGTCATTTATTCTTCTCAGTTTTGATCACTCAAGTCAAGAAGATTGAAATCCTGTGTCAGAAAACAGCTGCAAAGGCCTTTGCAATTTGCAGCAGCTCGTCATTAAGTTTATTCTATGAACTGTGTCTTTGATTCTGGTGTGAATTTTGAATCCTTGTTGAGCCTCACCTGGTTCTGTACAGACAGGTGCTTGCATGGTTTGTTCACTGACATTTGAAGGTTGATGTTTTCTTTCATCCTACACTTTTTCCTGACTTATTTTATTTCTGCTGTCGTAGAGCTGGGGTGGTAAAGAGAATGGCTTTGGCCTTGCAGAGTGTTGCAGAGATCTGGCGATGTCGGTATGCTTTCATATATTCTACGTCATTCTGAATAGAGGGGGGGAAACAACGCTTTAGTTCTAGCGATTTGAGTTGTGTATGCACACCATTTCTATTAAGGTATGGCTAAGTAATAAGGATAGCCCAGTGACCCAGGGCTAGGGTGAGGATATTTAGGGTCAGTTGAAACAACCTTTACCAGAGTGATGTGACTAATTCCTGTCAACTGACCATGTACCATTTAAAAAAAAAAAAAAAATTGTTTTATGTCCTACAAACTTGACTTACTTGAGGCCCATTCACACCAAGGATGATAACTATAATCATAAATGCATAGCTCTTAAAATCACTCTAAAAGTCCACACCACAAATATAGCGATAATTGCACAGAATGGTTATTTTCCAGCGGATGACCTAGAAAAACATGGACAGCCAATCAGAATCTATCCTGCTATAAAGAGACAGACAACATAACTGCAGTGCGTGCTTACAATAAACAGAACGATGTCGTGTGGTGGTATTGTATATGTATAGCTGGTATGATATAGTATAGATGTGTATATATATAGATGTAGTCTGCTAATATAGTTGTCTTCATGGTTATCGTTCTTGGTGTGAATGGTCCTTTAGTCATGATTTGCAAGGTTTTTTTTTTCTGATCTGTTTGTCTTTGTTTTATGCAGAAATATCCACCGAGTGCCACCACATTGCACTTTGAGTTTTATGCAGAACCTAGCTCTGAGGTCAAAGTGGAGAAAAAGGTATTCCTGGAGTCTCATTTCTCTTTTTTTGTTAGGGAAAACGGTTTATTTTTGTCCTATTTTGTTGTTGCGTATAACCTTTTAACCTTTGTTAAATCTTGTTCCCCTCTTAAGTCAAGCAGTAATACGCTACACTACATTCACATTGAACAACTTGATAAGGTGAGTTCTCATATTTGTACATTTCTCATCCTTGTGGAATAGTTAATGGAAGTGCACAGACTTTGTAATAGCTATTGATTGCACTTTAATTTTTGCTTTTCCCCGATGTGCCCTCAGATTTCCGAGAGCCCCTCAGAGATCATGGAGTCTCTGACGGCTATGTACAACATCCCTAAAGACAAACAAATATTGCTTTTCACACACATTCGCCTGGCTCACGGCTTCTCCAACCACAAGAGGAGACTGCAGGCTGTACAAGCCAGGCTGCATGCCATCTCGATACTCGGTAAGTGGTACCAACCAAAATAAATACAGGTATTTATATTCATGAAACGGCAGTAGGCTCTCGCTTTCTGTCTGGTGAGGTTGATCTTATTTATGTGCGTGTTTTGTTTTTTTGTGTGTCCAGTGTACTCCAACGCCCTCCAGGAGTCAGCCAATAGCATACTCTACAATGGGCTTATAGAGGAGCTAGTGGATGTTCTTCAGATCACAGACAAACAGCTGGTGGTGGGTTCACTTTTAGCACTATATGGAATATATACTTGTTGCACTGTTTACAATGATCGGCAATAATCGTCAGTATTGCTCTTTCCATAAATTATACTGAAAATATATGTAGTTTTCAAAAAACTAAAGACGGTTTAATTTTATTGATGAACTCTCATATGTAATATTGTTGCAGGACATTAAGGCTGCCTCTTTGCGCACGTTGACTTCCATAGTCCACCTGGAGCGCACCCCCAAACTCTCCAACATTATCGACTGCACAGGAACAGCTTCCTACCATGGATTTCTGCCTGTGCTTGTCCGCAACTGCATACAGGCCATGATCGGTGAGATGGACTTTTAGCTTTATTTATTTACTTCAGCTTTTTTCTTGGGTTTTTGGTTTGGTGACGTGTTATTTTTTCTGGGGGTTTTAGACCCACTGATGGAGCCATATCCCCACCAATTTGCCACAGCCCTCTTCTCCTTCCTCTACCACCTGGCTAGTTATGATGCAGGCGGAGAGGCATTAGTATCTTGTGGTATGATGGAGGCATTGTTAAAGGTTGGTGCTTTGCAGCTTCCTAGTTTTTAGAGAAGGTGTTATGTGAGTGTGTCTTGTGATCCTTACCATTTCTACATCAGGTTATCAAGTTCCTTGGGGACGAGCAGGACCAGATTACCTTTGTGACACGGGCTGTGAGAGTTGTGGATCTCATCACCAATCTGGACATGGCTGCTTTTCAGTCCCACGGCGGCCTTTCAATCTTTATCTGCAGACTGGAGGTATTGAAAGCCGCCCCAGCACAGCTCGTTTCTGCATAGACTATTCAGCTTTTTGCCCTCTGCCCTTTTGTTGACGGAATGTGACCCCATTGTTTCTCTGTGCAGCATGAGGTTGACCTCTCCAGGAAAGAGTGCCCTTTTGTAATCAAACCAAAGATCCAGAGGCCCAGCACAGCTACTGAGACAGAGGACATGGACACAGATATGGACAGTTAGTACCATCACTGTTATGTTTACTACATGCGGCAGTGGCACTATGTTTAGTTCATCCTCAATCAGATGTGTATAGTATCCACAAACTGTCTTATCTCCACACTGGGGATTTGTAATGATTAATATTTGTGGTGTAAAACTTTTAATGACTGATGTTCTTGTGTAGAACTGTAAAGAATACATTACCAGATATAAACAAGATCCAAAAAGGATGTAAAGGCACAATGACATACACACTATATTCCAAGTCTTTTAAGGCCATTTGATAAATTTAAGGGTTGGAATGACCCAGTGACCTCAATATTTTTTTGTTGAGTGAAATATGCCTAGAATATTTTGAGAGCTTACTGCTTGGTTTCACCGACTTTGATTAAGCCAGGATTATGCCTTTGTTCAATTAGTAACTTTTATAAACTCGCTGTAGATCTTTTTAATTTTCTTCAGTCAAAAAATGACACTCATGTATTTAGACTTAAGTTTTTTCATTTAGCAGATACTTTTATCCAAAGCGACTTACAACTTATTTTAAGATTTGACAGTGCAAATTGCTTTCTGTTAAAACTGCTCAAACATGCGTTTTAGACTGGGATTAGGATGAAGCCGTGTTTGTGAAACCAGGGGCATAGCTTTTATATTTAATTGACCAATTTTGACAAAAGTAGTTAAAAATGCTTTTGTCAATGTAGTGTCCGAGGTTGCCATGGAGAGCAGTCCAGGCCCATCCACTTCTTCTGGTTCCAGAGCAGAGACAGATTTACGAACACAGAGCAATGCAGCTAGCACCCCCAGAGCAGGTACGATATGTACAATAACTTTGTTTCCTTCATAGTAGTTCAGGTTATGAATGCATCTTTATTTTCTTTCCTTACAGGAGTGCAGTGCATCCCTCAGAGGGCCGCTTTGTTGAAATCCATGTTAAACTTCTTGAAAAAAGCCATTCAGGACCCTGCATTCTCTGACGGCATTCGTCATGGTATAAAACTAATTGGATTTAATGATGCTATAGTTTTTACATTGTGGTTAATATTGTTTTAATATTGTTCTGCCTTTGCACTCTATAGTAATGGATGGGTCCCTCCCTACCTCTCTGAAACACATCATCAGTAATGCAGAGTATTATGGACCCTCACTGTTTCTTCTGGGTAAGCACAGTAAGAACAGAACTCCTGGTGCTGCTGATATATTAGCCAAATTCTTTATGCACATCTTTGATTTGATCTGGCTTCAAGATCTTCTCTGCATACAGGAGTAGAAAGTTGCAAGAGAATTATGGTTAAAAGAACACTCAACCCTTTGAAAAATGTGAAATTAATTAGTTTAGGTCTTGTCTGTTTATGTGCCTGACCTATGTGTCTCTTTTTCTTGTTTCAGCAACGGAGGTGGTGACAGTGTTTGTGTTCCAGGAGCCCTCTCTACTGTCATCTCTGCAGGACAATGGTCTCACTGATGTCATGCTACATGCACTGCTCATCAAAGACGTGAGTCTGCCATAACAATATATACTTCCCTTTCTTAATTTTTTGTTTGTTTATATTTTTAGTTTATTTTTCTCTTATAAAGAGAAACTCCCTTTGTCTGTTTCAAGGTCTCTGACCACCCCAAATTCAGTCATGCTAGATGCTATCTTTTCCTCCTAAATTGCTGTATTCCTCCTTGCATATACCAGCAGCTCATCACACACGTTTTAGACCTTTTATTTGTTTCTACAGGTCCCTGCCACCAGAGAAGTGCTGGGTTCCCTGCCTAATGTCTTCAGCGCCCTGTGCCTGAATGCCCGCGGTCTACACTCATTTGTGCAGTGCCAGCCCTTTGAGCGACTGTTCAAGGTGCTGCTCTCACCAGACTACCTTCCTGCCATGCGCCGCAGACGCAGCTCTGACCCACTAGGTGAGTGGCCCCAATAGCTGTACCTGTTTCTCCACACCCTTAGTTACTTGTGTTTGGAGGTCACAGGAATATTCCTCTAATAGTTGGTGTAATTTTATGAAACAGGTGACACTGCCTCTAACTTAGGCAGTGCTGTCGATGAGCTAATGCGCCACCAGCCCACGCTTAAAACGGACGCTACAACAGCCATCATAAAGGTAAAGCAGCTAGTGCAACATTGACACATTAACATTAGAAATACCCTTTTATTGTGTTGTTTGCATATTTAAGCTCGCATCAATTTGAGACCTTGAATTTGATTACTGTCTTGACCTTCAACAGTTGCTAGAGGAGATCTGCAACTTGGGTCGATCACCAGAGTACATCTGCCAGAAACCCTCCATACAGAAAGCAGACGGGACTGTCACGGTGCCTCCAGCTCGATCCAACCATGCTGCAGAGGAGGCATCCAGTGAGGATGAGGAGGAAGAAGAGGCTCTACATACCTTTAGCCAACAGCAGGGGGAGCCAGAAAGCAACAGGCAGTTAGTGCATCAAAATAGTTTCTATTATAGCGCAGACGAGGCAATGTAATATTCATCGCTTTCAATCCCATTTGTGAGAAATTGATGTTGATTTACATGTTAATAAATGGACTGTTTTTAACAAATTAATGTTTTGTTTTTACAGAGTGGTGGGAACAGAAGAACGAATCCCCATTCCACTTATGGATTACATCCTGAATGTGGTACGTGGTGGCTCACACTATTTGAACCTTGTCTTATACTTTTATCGCGTTATTATTCTGATTTAATCTTATTGCATAAGCTCAGTTCATTGGCTGTTTATCAAAACATATCAAGCCTGTTTTCAGACAAAGTTTCCTCTACAAGGACTCAAACTAAAATGTGCATGTTTGCTTTTAGATGAAATTTGTGGAGTCTATTCTGAGTAACAACACAACAGATGACCACTGTCAGGAATTTGTCAACCAGAAAGGACTCCTACCACTGGTTTCAATCCTTGGGCTACCCAACCTGCCCATTGACTTCCCCACCTCTGCTGCCTGCCAAGCTGTGGCAGGAGTCTGCAAATCTATACTAGTAAGCCTACCTGAGGGATATAAAGCCGTTTTCCTATAGAAGCAGTGAATGTTTACAGTTTAAATTTTATTCTTTTAACATGTTACTTTGTCTCACTGCATCTTAGACCTTGTCCCATGAGCCGAAAGTTCTCCAGGAGGGTCTGTGTCAGTTGGACAGCATACTGTCTGCTCTGGAGCCTCTTCACCGGCCCATCGAGGTTCCTGGTGGCTCTGTTCTGCTCAGAGAACTGGCCAATGCAGGCCACGTCACAGACGCCACATTGTCAGCACGTGCCACTCCACTGCTGCATGCCCTCACAGCGGCACATGCGTATATCCTCATGTTCGTTCATACCTGCAGAGTTGGACAGGTATGCATATAGGCAGTTGTTTGTAAACTTATTCATTTTTTTTAATTGTAAGATTTTTGATCATTTTGTTTATTTCTTTGTTTTCAGAGTGAGATCCGTGCTATCTCAGTGAACCAGTGGGGATCTCAACTGGGTCTCAGTGTTCTGAACAAACTGAGTCAGCTCTACTGCTCTCTGGTGTGGGAGAGCACTGTGCTGCTGTCCCTCTGTACACCAAACAGGTTTGTACTGCTTTCATCTTGCACATTGTGAACACATGGTGGCCTTCTTACTAATCCACATCAAAGCCATTTTTAAATCCACATAATGTTTAAAGTTGGTATAAAACGAACACTGTGTTTTGTAAATTAAGGATTCATCCATATAAACCATCTCTGGTTGCAAATGCTAGACTTTCTCCAATTATATAATCCGTCCCTTCACAGTAAATTGCGGGCTAGCATTTATTTTGGAGTGCAATTCCCATATCTCTAAATTTAATCAACAACCGATGCATAGAACCAAGTTGCTACCCTAACTTTTTCTTTTTCAATAATCCGTTATCCTTTACAAGCAGAAGTCATCATTGTTGGGTAAACTTAAATAGTGGTGAATGGGAGATGACCGCATACAATTATTTTTGTATTCCCATTTGCACTTTAGTAAAAGACAGAAAAATCCATGACAGCATTTCCGTGACTTTCCATAGGATTGAATAAATAGAGAGATTGATTACAGCAGTTAGAAGACAATATAATGTGAAATTTGCTCCATCTGCCATCGTTTTAGAAACACCCTTGCAGCAGGTAATATAACACGAAGTAATGCATTATAAATGTATATTCTATTTCTTGGGTCATCACAGCCTGTGAAAATGGTCCATATAGAAGAAAAGAAATGTTGCTATTTCCCTCCATTTCATTTTCAAAATTGGGTGCAATAATGTGTAGTATAGAATTAGGCCATTTCTAAGAAGGTGGTTGTCTGCTAACTGAAACAGAATGTTATTGTTTCTTTTTTTGCAGTTTGCCTCCTGGATGCGAGTTTGGTCAGGCCGATATGCAGAAACTTGTGCCTAAGGAGGATAAACCCTCCAGCAGCACCGCAGCTGCAGGCCGGAGAACTGGTAAAAATCTGCAATAAAACATTTTGGCAATTCTGTATATAATGTCTTTATAAATCTTACTACCTTTCTCTGCCTTCTTATTTGATATGATTTTATATGTACAAATTTTGGGGGTTATTTTAGCCACCAGGTTTTCCATTTTATTTGCTCCGTTCTTTTTGCATCTTGGTTCTTTTTATTTGCATTTCATGCCCTTCTTTTGCTGGTTTGCATTTGCTTTTTCTTTTCTAAAGCCATTCTCTTTCCACCAGCTGAGACTGAGACCCTGTCTGTGGGGGTGGATCCCTCTGCTCAGGGTTTGCTGGAAGGAATGGGCCTGGATGGAGACTCTCTCGCTCCCATGGAGACGGATGAGCCCACAACCACTGACCCGAAGACCAAGTCCAAACTGACCCCTGCCATGGCAACGCGCATTAAACAAATTAAGCCTCTGCTCTCAGGTCTGCTGTCTCTTTACTAAATGAAGTAAAATGAGAAACCATGAATAATTTGTGTCTTGTTTCTGACTTGCTATATTTCTTTGTCTCCCCAGCCTCCTCTCGTTTGGGCAGGGCTCTGGCTGAGCTGTTTGGACTACTCGTGAAGCTTTGCGTTGGCTCACCTGTCCGTCAGCGTCGCTCTCACCATACCACCAGCACAGGAACTGCCCCAACACCGGCGGCTCGGGCCACAGCATCATCTCTTACTAAACTCCTCACCAAGGGCTTGAGCTGGCAGCCACCTCCCTACACACCCACCCCACGGTTCAGGTTAACTGCAACTTTGTAGCAAAGTTCATCATATACTTCTGAACATAGCATTAATAACGTGTCATGATAGTTTAGTGGAACGAGATGCTGTTAGTCCAGTGCAAACAGTCTTCCTTGTGCCTGGGCCTTATTTTTTCTGGTGGTGCATAAAACTATAAATGTCCTTCTCTGCCCTTATCAGGCTGACTTTCTTTATCTGCTCTGTGGGCTTCACCTCACCCATGCTGTTTGATGAGAGGAAATATCCATACCATCTCATGCTGCAGAAGTTCTTCTGTTCTGGTGGCCATGATGCTTTGTTTGAGTGAGTAGAAGAGAGTTTTGTTTTTAACTAGCCCATAGGCAGTTTCACCTGGTTGTGGACATTCAAAATTTTAGTTTTATTTGAGCTTTGAAATATTGTCTTTATTGAATGCGAAGTTGATATTAACTACTTTTGGTAAGTTGATGACCAAAACATTAACAGCACTTTAATTCTTATCAAGTGCTGTAATTTATAGTTAATTATACAGTATATAATTTCGTATATTCAAAATCTACATTATTTAAAATCCGTTTAATACTGCATGACCATTTCAAATGATTATTAAAGAGCATATAATTCATCAGCTATTCAAATATAAATGTTCTTATTTTCAGCTGTGAAATTTAATCTTATCAAAAAAAAAAAAAAACACCACTCAAAATTTGAGTTATGGGAGAAGTAGAGGGGGTTTGTAGCAAACTTTATGTAATCCAAAATTTCGGCTATGTCATCTTGTCGGCAGTAGTGTTTACACTCCATTTTGTTTTATGAGTGGTGGCAACCTGCATTGAAGTTGCACTACTGCCACCTACTATGTTGAAGTAAAGCAGATTGTTGGTGTTAGTAATTTATTGATATTCTCGTATCTAGTATTAACTTGATATCCATTATAATTTGAAAGTATCAATTATTGTCAATACTGTTGTATAACAATATAATATGAATTAAAAAAGCCTGTGTCAGTAATTGTTATATTGGCATTTTAATTATAACTACAAGAAAAAAACGCTTCATGTTCATCAGGACATTTAATTGGGCCTTGTCCATGGGTGGTAAAGTACCCGTGTCGGAGGGCTTGGAACACACTGAGCTGCCTGATGGGACGGGAGAGTTCCTAGATGCCTGGTTGATGCTAGTAGAGAAGATGGTGAACCCCAGCACAGTTCTGGACTCCCCACACTCTCTGCCCGCTAAAGTGCCTGGAGCAACACTCAATGCCCCACAGTTCAGCGCCTTGCGCTTTCTCATTGTCACCCAGAAGGTAGGATTAATGTTAGTGCAAATTATATAAATACACTTGCATTGTCTTAATCGATTATAATTTTTCATCTCTTGTTGTAGGCTGCATTCAGTTGTATTCGTAACCTATGGAACCGTAAGCCCTTGAAGGTCTACGGTGGACGCATGGCTGAGTCTATGCTGGCCATTCTGTGCCACATCCTGAGAGGAGAACCTATCATCCAGGAGCGGCTCTCGAAAGAAAGGGAGGGCACGGCTCGGCCTGAGGAGGAGAGCACCTCCACGAGTGCTGGGGGAACAAGTGGCCCTTCAGGAGCAGGGGTAGTAGTTGGAGAAGGAGTGCCTGGAACTGCCAATGGAACCTCTGCTGGAGCATCTACAGAGGAGGGAAGCAACTCCACAACTCGCAGAGAGCCACAAGTCAACCAAGCTCAGCTCACTCAGGTAGCATCACTTCCTGATGTAGGTCCCTATGAATAAATCCCTGTTATACTTTGCTCAAAAAAATTAAGGGAACACTTAATCATAATAACTTCTGTCCAGTTAGGAAGCGTATGTGATTGTGAATAGATTTCCACTGCTTTGGTGCAAATGAAAGTGACAACAGATGCACTGGAGAGGCAACAGCAAGACAATTTTGAAGGTGGTGGTCGTAGAGAATTTTTGTCTCCTGATTCTTCCTGGCTGATTTGTCTTTAGTTTTGTTAGGGTACTGTCTGTAGTGTGAGGCAGTACCTGCAACCCAATCAGGTTGCACAGGCAGTCCTGTTCCTCCAGGATGGAACATGCAAGGAGGTTTGGTGTGTCTCCTAGCACAGTTCCAAGAACATGGTGGAGATAACAGGAGATGGGCTGTTACGTGAGGAGAGCTTGACAGGGATGTAGAAGGGCAACAACCCAGCAGCAGGACTGGTATCTGCTCCTTTTGTGCAAGGAGGACCACTGCCAGAACCCTTCAAAATGACCTCCAGTATGATATTGGTGGGCATGTTTCTAACAAATCTGTCAGAAACAGACTTTATGAGGGTTTCATGAGGTCCTGATGTCCTGTAGTGGGACCTGTGCTCATAGCAGTTCACAGTGCAGCTATGCTGGTACTTGCCAGAGAACACCATCAATTGTGGACTTGCCAATTCTGCCCCGCTCTCTTCACGAATGTTAGGTACCGGAATGCAATCCTCAGAGCCATTGTCAGACCTTATGCTGGTGCCTTGGGTTTCTCCTGCTGAATAATAATGCCTGGTCTCATTTAACTTGAGTGTGTTGGCAGTTTTTAGATGACGTAAGCATTTAAGCCATTAACTGGCCCTCATGTTCCCCAGACCTGAATCAAATTGAGAACCTCTGGGACATTGTGTATCGGAACATCCAAAGCTGTTCAGGAGCTCACTGATGCCCTGATCCCGATCTGAGATGAGATCCCACAGAATACCATCCGTCATCTCATAAGGAGCGCCCAGATGTTGTCTTTAATGCATAAAGGCATGTGTGGGCCATACTCACTTCTGACTTGCATTTGAGTTGCTGTGATGAACTTCATGCAAGTTGGATCAGCATGTAACACTTTTTTATTATTATATTGAATTCAGCCCTCAGTGTTTGATTTTGGTTTCCATGTTTTTTGTTAACAAATTGTAGGATGTACATAAAGATTTTCAAATTGAATATTTCATTCATTGAGATTCAGTGTGTGCTTTAAGTGTTCCCTTAATCTTTTTTTGAGCAGTACAGTAGTACCTCAAGATACGAAAGGCTCAAGCAAAGACGAATAATTTTACTGCTCTACATACGTAAAGTTTTCAAGATACGAAAGGTTTCTGAAAGTCCAAGATTCGCCCCATAACAATTTTGAAACTCGCGCCGCACTCCGCCATCTTAGTTATAGTAGACTCTCCACCATCCTCCTGCTCTCCCATTGGTTCCTGATGCTAGCCAAGCCATGAGATCCTTCTCTCTAATTGGACAGCATCCCTCCCATCATGCATCTTCTATACGTGCGTGCTTTAGCTCAGCCACTCCGCACCCGAAACTTTACATTTTTTATGTGTTTTCGTAAAGTGTACATACTGTAACGCGTTTGTTCTCTAGGAGAGGCCGGACTCCGGCCAGCTCGCCTAAACATAGTGAACCACAAGTGAGACACAACTGCTATTCCACAGGGGTCCTTTAATAACAGGAACTGTCCATTCGACACACACCAGAGCAGTCGGCAAACAATGCTTCACTTACCATCGCGTTACCAAACAACAAAACAATAGTAAGAGCAACAGAAAAAAAAGAAAACAGTGGTAAAAACCTCACTCCGCATACATGCGATGCTTCCCTGCTCGCGCTCAGTTCGAACCCCCTCATTACTGAACTTGAGAGAGTGAAAGAGCGCTCCGCCTTAAAGGAGCCTTACCCAATATAACTCGTTACAGTACGTACGTACGTCATCTGCCGTTTGTCCTCCTCCTCCTCTGCCGCCACTTTTGGAGCTTCGTTTTACGTTATTTCATTGTTTTATAGGTCAATTTAGCTTTATTATGAAATTTAATGGGGTGTTTTTGGAGGGCTTGGAACGGATTAGCCATTTTACATGTAAAATGTGTTCCAAGATACGAAAAACTCATTATACGAAGGCTGCCTCGGAACGGATTAATTTCGTATCTCGAGGTACCACTGTGTTTTTATATATATATATATATATATATTCTTTTTTTCTTCTGCAAATTTCCCTCCAAAGGAATAAACATTTAGTAATAACTTTCTTACAGTTTTAATAATTTTAACATCTTCAAAAAGTCTTTTGAAGGTTTAATCACAGACTCTAATCCATATAATGATTAAATGTACATAATTGTATCCCTAATTGATTAAGTGTACAGCCTTTGAATTTTGAACACTTAGATGAGTAAATCTAGTGACCATTCCTGGTTGGTCATTTTTATGAGTGGATCCTGTGATTCTGTTCTCGTTGTGTTTTTTTTAAGAGATCTATAGTACCTGAAGAGAGCTATATCCCAGTGCTAACCAGCCAATTCTGATCTCCTCCACAGCTAATGGACATGGGCTTCTCTAGAGAGCATGCAATGGAGGCTCTGCTGAACACCAGCACTATGGAACAGGCCACCGAGTACCTGCTCACACACCCTCCACCACTGCTCAGCGCAGCTGTCAGAGTAAGACCCTAACACAGACAAAACCCCTCTGTCTTTCTCTCATACAAACATGCACACACAGACAGGATACACACACGAGGTATAAGCTAGTGTAGTCACTGTGAGCTTTGTTTCTGTAGGAGTTCACCATGTCTGAAGAAGACCAGATGATGCGGGCCATTGCCATGTCTCTAGGTCAAGAAGTTAGCATGGAGCAGCGCTCAGACTCACCTGAGGTGGGCACACACTCATTATTACCTCAATAAAGTAGGATTTAATGAGTAGCACAGCATAGGTCACCTCACCTGCCTACTTCACATCTTCTTCAGCAAACTTTCTCTGCCTTTATATAGACACACGAATCACACCCCTGTTACTTTTTGTCTGTAGGAAGCAGCTCGTCGGCGTGAGGAGGATGAGAGGAGAGCAAGAGAGCGGGTAGAAGAGGAAGAAGCACGCTGTCTGGAGCGCTTCCTGGAAGCTGAGCCTCTAGACACAACAGAGCTGCATTCCTTCACAGACTCCATGCTGCCTGGCTGCTTCCACCTGCTTGACGAGCTGCCGGATACAGTCTACCGCCTCTGTGATCTGCTCATGACTGCTGTTAAAAGGAACGGCCCTGAATACAGAGACCTCATCCTCAGACAGGTGGTCAATCAGGTCAGTATGCACATGTATGCGCAGAGCACACTAATCTGTGAATTAACAATAATTAATTTTCTTTTTCTTAATCTGTGTAATTTGTTATACAAAGCACATTTTCTGGAATTTTTTGAGTAGATATAATTATTCACGCTAGTTAAAAAACATGATTTAACAAATACAAGCTATAGTGCTGCACCTGCAATGCTTTCTGGGTAGGCTGCATACTCCTGTTTTAAATTACAACCATAATGTGCTTTAGACCCGCTTTTCAGCCATATGTTTGTGTATATTTACAAAGGTGTGGGAGGCTGCAGATGTGTTGATAAAGGCTGCAGTGCCACTAACCACCAGTGACACCAAGACGGTCTCTGAGTGGACGAGACAGATGGCGACCCTCCCCCAGGCCTCCAACCTGGCCACCCGCATCCTGCTGCTCACACTGCTCTTCGAGGTACACTGTCTGCTGCACATATCATCACTGTTTATTAATAAACTATCCTCAAAGTACTGGAGGATCTGCATTGACTAGTTAATACATCCACTGCACTGCTCTGATGGAAGTGTGTCGTGCTGTGTTCCGCAGGAGCTGAAACTCTCATGTGCTCGGGTGGTCGAGAACAGTGGTGTCTTGACTGTGCTGATTAAGCTGTTGGAGGTGGTGCAGCCCTGTCTGCAAGCTGCCAAAGAGCAAAAGGACATTCAAACACCCAAGTGAGTCGCTGTCCTTCCCCGTCTGCATGGCTGATCAGTTAGCACTCTTGACTTCAGCATTTTTGGAATGCTCTGGTGACTTAAACATGTTAGAAATGAAGTTACAGAATTAAGGGAATAATAATATTTGAGGCCTTATTTAACGCTATGTAATTTGGTATATCCCCCTTTTAACGTAAGCCTATTTTTTTCTGTAGATGGATCACACCTGTACTTCTGCTTATTGACTTTTATGAGAAAATGGCTGTTTCTTCCAAACGAAGAGCTCAGATGAATAAGGTTGGTGCCAAATGAAATCTAAAAACTGTCAATATAGTAACTGTGAGCATTGAATTAATTTCATTCTTAATCCTCTTAGTATCTGCAGCCCAATGGGAATAACTGGCGCTGGTTTGATGACCGTTCAGGCCGCTGGTGCAGCTACAGTGCAAGTAACAACAGCACAATCGACTCTGCTTGGAGGGCAGGAGAGACCAGCGTCCGCTTCACGGCTGGTCGTAGGAGATACACTGTCCAGTTCAACACCATGGTGCAGGTAACGGCTACAACCTGGACAAGGATCTGATGGAAATTTAAATTTATTTATTTATTTATTTATTTATAGAATTTATTATTTAATTTTTTCAGGTGAATGAAGAGACTGGGAACAGACGACCAGTTATGTTGACGGTACAACGGGTACCACGGATTCCCAAGGCCACAAAATCTGGAAGTGTTACTGATACAGAGAGAGAAGAGGGTGAACAGAGAGCAAAGACTGAGGAGACGCAGACTGATATAGGTGGATACTTGTTCATTTGAAACACTTATCAAAAGTAACATTTATGTGAAAGTATTTAGTGCAGGGTTTTGATTTGGGCTAAGAATGAAAGAGATATATATACACAAACACAACATATGTTTTTTTATGGCTTTTTCAGATTCTACCTCTGTGGCTGTGGAAATGGCACCACCTAAAGAAGAGTCAGAGCAGAAGGATTCAAGCACAGCAGCTCCTTCTGTCCTTCAGGACCCCTCTTGTTCCAGCGCTATTGTTGTACAGGGGCTGTCGGAGGAGATGATCACTATTTTGATCCGCGCTTGTGTCAGTATGATCAGTGTTCCTGTGGACCCGGACACTTTGCACGCCACCTTGCGGCTCTGTCTGCGACTCACACGTACACATCATTACGCCATGATGTTTGCAGAGCTCAAGAGCACTCGCATGATCCTGAACCTCACACAGAGCTCAGGTTTCAATGGCTTCACCCCACTGGTCACTCTGCTCTTCCGCCACATCATAGAGGATCCAGCCACGCTGCGGCACACTATGGAGAAGGTACATATGAAATATGCATAGTGTGAAAGCTAAATTTTTCTTGACCGTATTATCTGAAGTAGTTTATCCTTCCCTCACCGTTAATTGCTCACTGTATTTTTTTCAGGTGGTACGGTCTGCTGTCACCAGTGGTGCAGGAAGCACTACTTCAGGTGTGGTTTCAGGTAGTCTGGGCTCTAGGGAGATCAACTACATTCTGCGTGTCCTCGGGCCAGCGGCCTGCCGAAACCCAGAGTGTTTTACAGAAACTGCCAAGAGTTGCATCCGAATCGCTCTCCCCGCCCCAAGAGGTGCTGGCACTGGTATGGTCCAAAATGTCATATCAACTTATGTTGTTGTCAAGGCCAATTACCTGATCACAGTCTTTCTCCATTAATCAGCCTCAGATGATGAGTTTGAGAACTTCAGAATTAAGGGTCCAAATGCTGTCCAGCTAGTGAAAACCACACCCCTGAAGCTGTCCCCACTGCCCTCCATACCAGAGACGATTAAAGAGGTCATCTATGACATGTTAAATGCTCTAGCAGCTTATCACGCTCCAGAAGAGGGTAAGAAATATCATCAGACTGAAAAATTAGTGCATGCTTGTATTTAGTTCATGGTCCAGTTCTATCAACATTCATCTCTCTTAATGCTTGGGGTCCTTTTGGGTTTGTTTGTGTAGCAGAGAGAGTAGAGGAGCGGCCAACTGCTGTACCAGGCAGTCAAGACCTGTGTCAGATCCTGCAGGATGTTGGTGATGATGTCTACCAACAGTATAGACTCACCAGACAAGGCAGTGATTTCGACTCTCAGTCTGCCTTCCACATCAATGTAAGAATCAACATGATTTATTGCTAATATTTATTCTTCTACCCCAAACTTTAGTGACATTTTCCTTCACTGTGTAACCTACATTTAATGATAATCAAACTTTGTGGCTTATTGCAGATTATTATTTTTTTTAAACTTTTACTTACATGTATATAAGTCGCTTTGGATAAAAGCATCTGCCAAATGCATAAATGTAAAATATTAAAATAATTACGAATAAATGTTTTGAAAATATAACTTTATAAAACAATCTAAAATGAACAAATTTATACTTAATAGTTTCTTGTTTCTGTAATCAAAAATAAAGATTTTTTTTTATGGATAGGAAGTAAAAAAAGGAAGTACCGGAATCACCAATGCGCGTAATCTTTATGCACTTGGTCACAGACAGTGTGTTTTTAAACAGGATGTGCTCTTAAGCTGATTTGCACAAAATTGATTTGTGGATTGTGACAGAACTTTAAATAAACTAATGAAGATGGGATGGGAATTTCTGTACTTTTGCCCTCAGAGGTTGAGTTTTTGGTGCAGTTAAAATAAAACTCCCACTCACAACACTTATTAGCCAAGCAAAATCCTATTGACCTAGAAGGGTGTCATTGTCTTTCGTTGTAAACAGCGTAAGGTTAAATTACATTTTCTTATATTTATTACCTGTTTATTTTATGACTCCAATAATGAAAAGGTTTTAAATGTTTGATCATTAAATTTATGTGAATATTCATTTATTCTAGTCAACTCTACTCTTATTGCACTCGTTCATTAGGATACCAGTGTTGCTTATGGTCTCGCGCCGGCTGTTCTTTTGTGGATCCCACGATCACAAACTCACCAGTCTTGGTCACTGCACAAAGGGAATTGACTTATCATGTTTAGATGGCCGCCCCCATGCATGCGCTCTCTAAAAGTACATTTAGTCCCCATAGATCTGTATATCAGCGGTCATGACCACTACTACAGATATAAGCAGACCAACATTACTTTCTCTTATACCATCTTTGGTTTGGTTTTGCTATGTTTTCCCTTGTAATAAACAGAGGTAATGCATGGTCAAGCAACATTTTGTTGCCCTAAACAGAAATTCCCTTTATTATCCTTTACAGTCGAAGTACACTTAGTGTCAGAACTCTAAAATCTCAGTTGGTGTGCCCTATGCCCCACACAAAACTAGACTAGTCCGTTACTAACCTGACTGCGGTAAAAAGACACAATGTAATCTAGTAGTTAAATATTTTCAGAGTTAGTCAGAATAATTTATTAACCAGATAATAACAATTGGAGGTGTGAAATCCTCGGGAACGGTTTAATGTGGTGCATCTCGGGAAAGTCCTTTTGGTAGTTAAATTAGGGTACTTTCTGGCGTCCGCCTTGCACCAGCCTGGCTGATATTTTTCTTGCTCTAGTGCTAAGGAATGAGTTTTGCATGAGCAAGCACTACTTTAATTTCCTTCACAAAATATACAAATCTAACTTTAGCTGTTCTGTGAGAAACCGGAGTATCCCAAGTGTATGTGTACTAAAATTGGCACAAAAATTTGGGATCTGCATTAACAGTGGGTGTTAATTATATTCTATCAGACTCAGGTGTTTGCTGCAGATGGTGCTGTTGCAGAATCGTCCCAGTCTGGAACACCACAGGGAGAAGGTGAACACACACGCAGCTCAAAACCTTTCTTTATACAGTAACCCTGTTTTTCTCACTTTTGCTGGGTCCTTTACTTGCCCTTGTAAATCTTTCCCTTTGTTTTTTTGTCCCTAGCATCTACTCCTGAGGAAATGCGTGAAGAGAAAAAGGAGCAAGAGGGAGAAAAAGGAGCTTCTACAGAGGAGAGCCGAGCTGCTAAAGCTAAGGCCAGCAAACCCCTGATGCCTACCTCAACCATCCTGAGGCTTCTGGCAGAGTTGGTGCGCTCATATGTTGGCATCGCCACTCTCATTACCTCTTACAACTACACGGCTGGTCAGTCAGAGCTCATTAAGGAGGTGAGCCATATTGGGGTTAAGATGCCAGCAAAATAGTTCCTGTCCAATTTTTCTCTTTCTACTTCTGCGTCATTGTTTTTCGAGAACTAAGCCTCATTATGCAATTAATACTTAATTTGCTTTGAATACTTCTCCTGGACTATTAAAGACATTATTTCAGAGAGTTTGTAAAGTCCAGGTTTTTTTAACCACTCACTTACATTTAACATGTAATGTTTGTGACCCTATATATGTACAGGACTGCAGTGTGCTGGCATTTGTTTTGGACCACTTGCTCCCACACACCCAGAACTCGGAGGACAAGGACACTCCTGCCCTTGCACGTCTTTTCCTGGCCAGCCTGGCTGCAGCTGGCACTGGCACCGATGCCCAAGCGGCCCTGGTCAACGAGGTCAAGGCCGCTCTGAGTCGAGCTTTGGGCATGGCAGAGGGCACTGAGAAACACGCCCGGTTAGTCTAGCCGCCTAGTCAAATAGTTGAATAACTTCTAAACAAGACATGTTCTAGATAAATAACATACTTGATTACATGCATATAACTGACTTTTCTCTCTTTGCAGCTTGCAAGCAGTTATGTGCATCATCAGCACCATTATGGAGTCATGTCCATCCACCTCAAGCTTCTACAGTACAGCCACAGCCAAGACCCAGCACAACGGCATGAACAATATTATCCGACTCTTCCTGAAGAAAGGCCTTGTCAATGACCTTGCCCGTGTGCCTCACAGCCTCGATCTATCCAGGTAATGCATATTACTAAATTAGTATTATATTTTAAGGCTTATGTTTGTTTTAAATATTTTGTGTACTTTGGTTGATTGTCAAAAAATATATAGTTTTATTTATTTTCCTTCTCATTGTTTCTTGCAGTCCCAACATGGCAAATACAGTAAATGCTGCTTTGAAACCTTTGGAGACGCTGTCACGAATTGTGAACCAACCCAGCAGCCTCTTTGGGGGTAAAGGGGGATCCAGCAAGAACAAGACCGAGCATGACGCTGTTGGGACAGTCAGGGACAGCAACAGCAACACCCAGGATCCAGGTAATGCTAAAATGATTAATGCAGTGATCGTTTTAACTCTAATCATAGTATAGATACATTGGCGTTAGTGAATTGTGTGTGTAATGGCTGGTATTGTCTAACAGGGGAGGTAGGGGAGGCAGAGCCTGTAGAGAATCGAGACCGTGGTCAAGCCACAGATGCTGACCTGATGGATGGAGAAACTGAGGGAGACACTGTGGTCATTGCTGGACAGCCTGAGGTATTGAGCACTCAGGCCATGCAGGTAAAAGAAACAACAGCTTGTGGAACTGTTCTTTCAGTTGGTCAATATAAAATCCTCCTCCAACTGAACAATGCTTGTTATTCATATATGCTTGTAGGTGGAGAATGAGTTGGTGGATTTGATCGATGAACTTTTAGAGAGAGATGCAGGAACTGTTAATAGCACCATCATCGGTAAGTGATTTATTCGATTTCTGGCCAGATATGGAAGCAATACAGAGTTGGTTGTGCGTTTTTCATTCGGTTTTACTGTTAATTAGTGGGACGATCTGGAGAGGATGAGTCTCAAGAGGACGTACTGATGGATGAGGCTCCTTCCAATATGAGTCAGGCCTCCACTCTACAAGGCAACAGGGAAGGTAGGATTTGTATCCATGTATTCACACTTGGAGCTTATGATGACAATGACCTATGAGTGGTGTAGCCTACACATTGGGCCTGGTAGAGAGCTGGTGCATCCTGTGAATTTTGGGGTCTCCTATTAGTATTATGTATGTAGTTTTAAATGCCTCCAAAGTATTTAATATACTACACAAAATATTACTTAAACTAACATTGGACTGTTTAAGTAAGCTAAAAGGTCATTTACGATGCTTAAAAAGACTTTTGTTACACACTGGGATTTTTTGTGAAGTTTCTTTGTTCTTCTCTCTTGGGGTAAATCCTACAGCATTGGTGTTCTATTGGTGGACCGCATCACTTTACAGTTTGTACAGTTTAAAGTGAGCAACAAAGGAGCTGTTTACACCAAGCGCTCAGGGTTGTTTACTGTAATTCTGTTTCCATTCCGTGCGCTTCTCTCCCGCTCGTTAACGACGTGATGCTCCTCATGAAGAGCCTCAGAAGACACTACAACAGTAGCAAAAACATGGTGAACTGCAAAATAGCCACTAAAACACTGCAGACATCAAGAATGCAGGGAAGACCAAATATTTTCAGAAAGTACTGTAGTTGCTCTGGATAACCCTTCCAAAAATGTATTGTCTGGAACTCCGCTGGGAAGTAAATATAAAGACCAGACCTCTTGGATCTTTAATTCAGTACATCTGCCCTATTGTAATTTTGATCTCTTTGCTTATTTAGACTCGATGAACATTCTCGAGCCAGAAGATGAGGAGCACACACAGGAAGAAGACTCCAGTGGTAGCAATGAGGATGAGGATAGTCAGGATGAGGAGGAAGAAGAGGAGGAAGAAGAAGAGGAAGATCAGGTAATGTTTTTTTTAAAAAGCCAAAAAATCTCTACTTTTTACTGTGCTCTTTGCTTTTTTCCCCACATTTTTCACAATGTGTTCTCTACTTTATCCTCAGGATGATGAAGAGGGAGATGAAGATGACGATGATGAAGGCTCAGAGATGGAACTGGATGAAGATTTTCCTGACATCAATGCTGCCCCACACATTCGTTTTGAGAGATTCGACCGAGATGATGATCTCATCATTGAGTTTGATAACATGTTTTCCACTTCTGGTAAGTCATTTCTATTTTAATGCGTCTTTCAGCTACTATACTTTTATATTCTCTCTCTTTCTCTCTTTTTCTTTAGCTAATGTGTCACTTGTATTCTTTCTGTCTTTGTACACTTTAGCTGACATCCCTCCCTCACCAGGAAATATCCCCAGCTCCCACCCTCTGATGGTGCGTCACGCTGACCACGGCTCGTTGACACTGGGGGGTTCAGGCACCAGCAGCAGATTGGCTCAAGGCATGGGACGCAGTCAACGCTCTCTCCGCCAGCTCACGGCAAACACAGGCCACACTATCCATGTACATTATCCTGGCAACCGTCAACCCAATCCTCCACTCATTTTGCAAAGGTGAGTCCTTTAATGAATTTCTGTTTACCTTGCTATTATCTAAAGAAACAAAACTATCCATTCCTGCTTAACCTAATATGCGTAATTGGTGCAAACATTAGACACTTCAGCTCCTTTTTTGTGTTTGTTTCTCAGGTTATTGGGCCCCAGTGCTGCAGCCGATATCTTGCAGCTGTCAAGTTCTCTGCCTCTCCAGTCTCGTGGTCGTGCCCGTCTCCTGGTGGGTAACGAGGATGTGCACATTATTGCTCGTTCGGATGATGAGCTGCTGGATGACTTCTTCCATGAGCAGAGCAGCACTGGAGGACAAGCTGGTGAGTCTCCCACAGATGCGCTGCTTTACATTTAACAAGTATAGATGCACCTGCTAAACCCTTGTGTTCTGCAGGCACCCTTTCAAGTATACCGACCGCCTTAACCAGATGGACTGATGAGTGTAAAGTCCTGGATGCCGAGAGCATGCATGACTGTGTGGCTGGTGAGACTATCTCAAAATGAAAATATTCTAGCATCTGTTGTTTAGCATGCAATTAGGGAAGAAATAACTGAGTGTATATCAAATGTCAAGTTTTTGGTTTGGTCTCTCAGTGGTGAAGGTCCCCATACTGCAGCACCTGGAGAGCTTGCGTGATGAGGAGCTGGAGGAACGCAGGGAGAAGAGGAGGAGACAGTTGGCAGAGGAAGAGGAGACAGCCAAGCAGAATGAGAGTTCTGCAGCTGGAGAGGAGAACCGGGAACAGAGCCTGCAGGTAAATTACAGAGTCTGCATAAGGAAATAACTATTTATCAATGACATTCGTCATTCAAAAAGGAAATTAGGACTTCAGATATACAAACTGTAAACAAAGCCGAGCTTGCTTGGCATTTTGAACATCAATCATTCTGATAACTTTCTCCATTATAGGCTGCTCATGATATGACAATATTTGGTTTTTGAATGCTCATGCGATGACGTAAAATTACAAACGGCCTTCTGTCTGTGCCATCTTGACTTTGCTTTCATCACTTTTGTTCTTGCTGAATTGGGCGACCTGCATGAGCGTGACTAGAGCTGACATGTGGCACACACGGCAAAACTAGTCCAACAGACACTCATCGACGGCAAACTGTTAGCCTGGTGTATCACAGCCCTAAATCTTTTTATTGTAGTCTGCAGACAGGTGCTCCACACTTTGATTTATAATGGAATTGAGTTTTGATGCATTTTTATTTCGCTATGCTGCATGTGTAGTGTAACTGTAGATCGTTTATGGTTGCCAAATGATGTCACGCTTTGCTTCATAGAACCGCTCAACTCTGGCCTTCGAGATCCACTTTCCTGTTTAGCTTCAAACTTTAGTTTCACCTGCCTGTAACTTCCTAATAAGAGTAAAGAAAAAAAATGTTGGCTTTATATACATTGCAGTGAAATATGATTTCAGTCATACTGTCCAGTACTAATTGAATTCAGTATTGATTTATGGGGTACAGGTTACGTCCCGAATTTAATGTGAATTTCACGGTAAGTGCAGATTAATTATTGTTTTTATTTCCCACAGGGCACTGGAATTGGAACAGCCAATGGATCTGGAGAGAATGCTGCAGGTAAAACATTGTATGGATGTGCTTTTGCGCATTTTTAATTGCCATTTCAGGAGCACAAAACTGGAATTCAAATTCTTTTGTTTCTGAAATGTGAAAATCCAGGTTTCTGAATTCCTTCTGTGGGCTGTGGGTTGAGGTAGTAGTTTGTATAGTTTTAGGATCACACCAGATCTGGGAGATAACTATACAGTCTACTGTCTTTCCCACGGTAACCGCTTTGACAACTGGATGATCTTCCTGCCTACCTTCATCGCTGCGGCAACTGCTGCTAGGCAACAATCAATTGCTCAATCAAACAGTTGTTTCTAGGCAACTGCTCAGTTTTAAGTTTGCATCTACATGAATTGCATCCATCACATTACTGCCAATGTGAACATATCTGCATTATGTTTGATTGCAGTTATCTCTGTTTGTATGAGACCACAGTGGCTGTGTTGTGGTGAGGTAGTAAGTTGTGTTGTTGTTGGGGATCAGTGTAGTGTGGCCCTCGAAGGAGATAACTATACAATTTACTGCCTTCCACACTGCAGATCCTCAATCACATGCCTTGCCTTTACATTAGCTTCTACCACTGAATAAAAAATGTAGTTTATCTAATTGAAGTGATTTCTCAGTTCTTCTCTTCGTTCTATTATCTGCTCAGAAGGAGAACAGGCCCAGAGTGGTGTGTCCTCCTGTCTGGACCCTCCTCGTACCTCTGAGGGTTTCCTCACAGCGCCCCCATCAGGAGAAGTCACCCCTACCACCCCTGCCCCCCACGAGCAAGCCCTTGTGTCTCTGGAAACCGCCATCAGTCAGCAGGTGCACCAGCCAATCACGGAGCTGCTGCTGGCTGACTCTAATCCTGATTCTCATGGAGCATTGGCAGGGGCGGGACTTCCCCAGCTCTCAGCGCCTGATAGGGCGAATTGTGAGGCAGAAGCATCTCAGATGGAAATGTCACCTGCACCCACTATTGGTGAGAGAGGAGGAGGAGCATTGGATGCAGTCAGGGAAGGTAGATTAACTTTGAATCCTGTAAAATTAGTGTTTATCCTCTGGTTCAGTGGAGTGAAAAAATGCCGCAACAAAATGATTTTTAAACAGACCAAACCAAAATTCTTGTATAATCCCACTGCATTCTACATGCAACTACTGCATGTACGTTTCCCCCTTTTTAATTGCATTTGTTGAATTGTCTACCAGGTGCAAACATGAAAGGTTGAGTTTTCTTTGCTTTGTCTCAGCTTCTCTCAGTCCAGATATAGCTGAAAGTTCAGAGCCTGTGCCAGTGGGTGTCTCGCAGCTTGAGGGTTCACCCATGGATACGAGCAGTCCCGCTTCAGGAACGCAGGAAGAGCCAGCTGCTAGCTCCGCTCCACCCAATCACATGTCTCAGGAACTGTCAGGAAGTGCTGACAGTGGCCTCACAGACAGGCAAACGGATGCAGAAACAGGGTGAGCATTTGAACCACAGTACTTCATAGAAGAATAGATATTGTTACAGGCTTTATTTTTATTTTATTTCTATTATTGACATACAAATGTAAATGAGTAAAAGTGCATACTGTAAAAGAGTGGCTGTTATACTTTTCGCTTTCTTTTTTTAATATGGCAGTAAATAGGAAACAGCTGTTTTTGAGCAAACACCAACTTTACACACAATTTGATCAGTTCACAAAAAATATTTGTAAACTGTACTTGTCTATTGGCCAAATTTTAGACATTGGAGCTTACATGAGACAAAGGTCTGTTTAAAGATCTGTTAATTGACTTGAGTCTGTTATTGGCCTATGAGGATGGTCTCAAATGGTTTAATATTGGTTAAATTATTAGGCGCTAGCTTTCTTCCAATTGCAAGGTAAATTACTCTTTTATTATTGTTCTTTAATTTGCATAATTGTTTTTATATATTAATGAATTATCTATGACTTGAATTCTTACCATTTTATGATTTGTGTTTCAGCTCAACTTCTGTTTCCTCTCCGGGTGAGACAATGCCTCGGAGTGACAGTGCTGATAGCCAATCACAAGCCATCCAGGAGGAGCCCCTCCCGTCCACCAGCAATGACGAGGATGACCCTCTGGCAGGTGGGTGTGTCAGCACAGATTGGTGAGCCACAGATATAGCAGTAACTTTATCACATAATTTTGTCACTACTTCATTGCAGGCATCAGTCTGCCGGAAGGTGTGGACCCATCTTTCTTGGCTGCACTGCCTGAAGACATCCGCCGAGAGGTGCTACAGAACCAATTGGGAATTAGACCACCTTCTCGGCCTCCTGTGACTACCACACTTCCACCCTCAGCTAATGCTGTGTTGAGTGGAGGGCCAGGGGTGACGGAGGTCAGCCCAGAATTCCTAGCAGCCCTCCCACCTGCAATTCAGGAAGAGGTGTGAACAATTGCAGAGATCCTTTAAATACCTTGCCTTAACAGAAAAAGACTTCCAAATGTGTGACGAATGTTCTTTTTTGTTGTCAGGTCTTGGCCCAGCAACGGGCGGAGCAGCAGCGTCGAGAGTTATCCCAGCAGCCCACACAGGGCGATCAACCTCTAGACCCAGTCACGTTCATTCAGACCCTCCCCTCTGAGTTGCGGCGATCCGTTCTGGAGGACATGGAGGACAGCGTTCTGGCAGTCATGCCCCCAGATATTGCAGCAGAAGCTGCAGCACTGCGCAGGGAACAAGAGGCCAGGCAGAGACAACTGATGCATGAGCGGTTGTTCGGTCACAGTTCCTCCTCAGCACTGTCTGCTATCCTACGCTCACCCGCTTTCACAAGCCGTCTCGGTGGCAACCGTGGGGTACAGTACACCCGGCTGGCTGTGCAAAGAGGAGGGACGTTTCAAATGGGAGGGAGTGCCAATCACAGCCGGTAAGTGTAGTGAAGGACAGGCCCTAATGCTTACTTTTTCCCCCAAAGAGCACGTTCTGTGAACCGCAAGTTAAATTTAGGAGCGAATAAAAAAACACTTTAGGAATCTTTTTAATAAACAGATCATGGTGGCAGTACTAGTAAAATGTATATGTTAATGTTAAATAATAATTTTTCTTTCCTGAGATGGGGCAGGCCAGACAAAAGATGCAACTGTTATGCAGGACTCTTATTTTGAAATGTGTACGCTTTACCAGCTGCTCATTCAAAAAGATGGGCAAGA
Source organism: Rhodeus uyekii (assembly GCA_037043235.1). Taxonomy (NCBI): domain Eukaryota; kingdom Metazoa; phylum Chordata; class Actinopteri; order Cypriniformes; family Acheilognathidae; genus Rhodeus; species Rhodeus uyekii. The sequence continues at coordinate 1,032,413 of JAWRVZ010000027.1, forward strand.
TAAAATATGCAAACATCTGCAACATTATTACATATAAATGTTATTACAATATAAAAACCATCAAGTAACATTGTCATAATTTGTCAATAGTAGATCTGTAATCTATTGGCATAAATGCCCTGCATTCGTTGATTGTGAACTGCTTTAAAGCTGTGAGCTTGTAGACTTTGTTTGCACACTTGCTCCTAAATACATTTTACAGTTTGCTTGCTATCCATTTGTTTTTATTTTATTCTCAATTGCTAGTGGAACCCTTTATTTGTTTGTGGACGGTTACATTTAATATCTCTAATTCATCTTTTGTTTATTTTTAAATCTAGGCCCTCTAGCTCTAATGTTGATTCTCTCCTGCGCCTCCGGGGACGTCTGTTGTTGGACCATGAGGCCTTGTCCTGCCTTCTAGTGCTACTGTTTGTGGATGAGCCCAAGCTCAATACCAGCCGCCTCCACAGAGTGCTGCGTAACTTGTGCTACCACTCTCAGACACGTGGCTGGGTCATCCGCAGCCTTCTGTCTATCCTGCAGCGCAGCAGCGAGAGCGAACTGTGCCTGGAGACAGCACGTCTGGAGGAGTCTCGTGGCAAGCGCTCACTAGGCCAGGGCTCTTCCAGCGGAGGAAAGGGTTCCTCTTCATCCTCGCAGACGGCCTCTTCATCATTGTCCTGCTCGTCATCTTCCTCTCTGGAGCTGTTGAACAGAGTGGAGTCACGTAGTTCCAGTCAGCTCTCCTGGCTCTCTGTGTCAATGGACGCAGCTCTGGGATGCAGGACCAATATATTTCAGATCCAGCGGGTGTCAGGCAGGAAACACACGGAGAGGCATTCAGCAGGAGGGGGTATGAGCTCTGCAGGGCTAGGAGGAGGAGTGTCAGGAACGGGAATGACATGTGCAGGTGGAGGAGGTGGATCAACTGTTCACATTCATCCACAGGCTGCTCCGGTTGTCTGTCGACATGTACTGGATACCCTCATTCAACTAGCCAAGGTAAGAGAGAACCTTTAGCTATAAGATGTTTTTGCTCTTTAATAAAATAATTTGTCACTGCATTACAGGGCTTGACACTTACTTTTCTCCCAAGAAACACGCATGTTCCTCTTTTAGTTGCTCAATAAAAATTATTGTTGAATTAAACGCCACATACCCTTTGTGTAACCAAAATAACCAAGATTTTTTTTATTATTGTTCATAATGCAGTAATTCTAAACAAACTGAAATGTACTTTTACTCTTATTTTTAAACTTCACTATTGCTGGCTGCTCGTTGAAAAATAAGAGGGGAAGTTATGCACTCTTAAAACCATAAAACAACAACATCATAATGTAAACATTGTCGTCAACAGTAGATCATAAGCAATCTATTGGCATACATTTCCTGTATTCATTGATTGGCAACTCCTCTGAAACCACAAGCCTGTAGAGCATGCAACTGTACCACTTTGTGCAGCTCTCATATTTTATTAATTCATAGCTTAAAATCAAGTTTAATAATCTAATTTTGACACGCTCCTGAATATATTTTGTAGTTTGTACACATCTATTGTTTTTGCAGGTAGGTCTTGCACTGTCAAACCCTGCTTTATTTTTTACTTTTTTTTGTGTCCCTTTTATTTCTTGTAGGTGTTTCCAAGTCACTTTACTCAGCAACGCTGTAAAGATCCCCTGTCCGCCTCTTCATCTGAGTTGGACACTCGTCTTTGTGCTGGCTCAACACCGACACTGAGTGTAAGCTGCCGGTCAGGTGGCAGCAGTCAGAGTAATTCCTCAGCTATTCCAAACAATCCCACTTCTACCCACAATTCCCTGAGCACCTGCTCAGGTACACCACAGTCCCTGGGCATCTCCACTGACTTCTGGGATCTCCTGGTCAAGCTGGACAACATGAATGTGAGCCGAAAGGGCAAGGCCTCCATGAAGACTGTTCCTCTAGGGGGTGCAGGTGAGACAGAAGGGGCATTGTTCAGTCTTGAGGCATCCCCGCTGGGCCAGCTGATGAACATGCTGTCCCACCCAGTGATCCGCCGCAGTTCTCTCCTCACTGAGAAACTGCTCCGCTTGCTCTCTCTGATCTCCATCGCTCTCCCTGACAACAAGGCCACAGAGGTTCCAGCCAGCCACCCAGTGCCTCAGGCCCCAACTGCAACACCCTCTGCACCTGCCACTCAAACCACAACAGGGACAATCTCAGCGGTGGCTGGAGCAGTTTCCACGCAGGGTTCAATAGGTTTGATGCCCACTCTGCCAACAGCTACGGTATCTGTTGTTGCAGGCAGCACCACCACCTCCTGCAATATTGCTGGTGAGTCTGAGCGTTTGAAAACATAATAGATTAAGAAATGGATTAATACCAGCTATTTTGCATTCTTCATGTCAGTCTCCTCTAAGTTAAAATTAGAATTACAAACGGATAGCACAAGACCTTGATTTATGCTTGATTTAGGTCAGATCCATTGTACTCATTTCAGTGGTATTAATGCACCACTGGCTTTCTGGTAAACATTGCTAATATTGAACTAAAAAAAAGTATATGGATGATATATACTTTTATACATTTTAGAGGTAATTCTAAAGTCCAGTAACTTTGTCACCGTATCTCATTATTTTAGCTGGAAAACAGAAAGCGGTAGTGAGCAGCACGGACATTGAAACCAAACTCGCCTCTACTGGACTAACAGAGAAACAACTGCAGCTCTCTGTGGAGGTATTTAATGATAGTCCACACACATATGTCGCCTTATGTTTGGTTCTCCTAACCCTGGGCTCTTTTGACCCAGCTCAGCAGTCTTAGTTACCCCCTGTGGTTTGTGTCCAGGTGCTGACATCCCACTCGTGTTCAGAAGAAGGTCTGGAGGATGCAGCCAACATCCTGCTGCAGCTGTCAAGAGGGGATGCACTGACTCGAGACACTGTACTCAAACTTCTGCTCAGTGGGGCACGTCAGCTCGGATACACTCTCTGCAAACAAATTGGTCAGTACCTTGTCATAAGGATTTTTATACTATACTTTTAAGATTTCTGTATGGTTGTTCATTAGGGCTGGTTAAGGTTCTGACTATTAAATATGTATTTCTTTTTAAGTTTAGCTGTCAATGCATATGCCATTGCGCTCATGGTTGCCAATACTGTCATGAGTAGCCCATTTTGCAGCTTCAGTTTCCATAAATTACAAAACTGAACCTCTGTTTTGATGGTGGTCATTTTTCAGGCACTTTACTGGCGGAGTTGAGGGAGTATAACCTGGAGCAGCAGAGAAGAGCACGCGCTGATGCTCAGTCTCCTGAGGCTTCTCATGAGGATCCATCTATCACCACACGCCTCAAGGGCAAGATGACCAGCCGGTAATGTGAAAGTTTCAACCTACACTAACATTACAATTTTTCTGGTCAGTTAGATTTTTTAGATTTATTTTGTTTGTTTTTGAAAAGTCGTTTATGCTCTCCAAGGCTGCTTTAATTTGATTACAAACACAGTAAAACAAACATTTTGATGATTAAGCAGATAGTTTGTGTTAATAAACGGAGACCTAAGCGAACGATTGGCTTGACATCAAAATTGACCCCATTTATTTTGTTAGTGCACATTACTTGTTTTGTGGTGCACAATTAATCCGTGCAAGTTGATTTACAAAAATGAATTTTGTCTTTTGTAATCTTTGCTCAAAATTTGAAAGTGTACTATAAAAACAAAAAGTGTTTTCTTTGCGTCAGAAATGCTGCAATTCTTTGAACAATAACATGTGGACAAAACATGCAAGCTTAGAGCAGATTGTTTAAACTTTTATTTTGAAACCGTTTCCATATTTAGAAATGTATTCCTCTGTTTTGGCATGGATTTATAAATAATTTTAAGTCTGGTGAAATGTCACTTCACTCTGAAACCCGTAATGCATGTATTTATTTAACCAAATTTTCCCCACGTTCTTTGTGACTTCATAAAACATTAGTTAAACCTAAGTCGCACATCTTTATTTAGAGCAGGTTGTCTTGATTCAAACAAGAGAAAATCTTCAAGGAGTCACAGTTGGATTGATTGGTCTTGATTTTCTGTACTGCATAGAATATGTCTATATTCTACTATGTACTATGACTATGTCTACTATTAGAGCTGTAACGATACAATCGAATATTCGGTGCACCGAATATTTCTCTTCTGGCGAATACGTATCGTATTCGCGAGGCTATGAACCGAATATTGGCGAATACAACCTGAACTTCAACTTATGGTCCGGTAGGCATAAAAAACGAAATTTCTTCCAAAAGCATGATTAAATCGGCACGCTTTTCAGTGCAGACGTTCGGGAAGTAAACACTGACTAAAACGGAAACGATCGCTCATAGTGACATGCGCAGTGGCTGGCGAGTCACTGCTGGGCGAGTATGGAAGGGAGGTAACTCTGCTCGCGAGTATGAAAGGGTGGTATTGTTCGGCGGAGGTTACGACATCTGGCAAATTCATTAAAATAATTATAAGAAATTGCCATTTTTACTTGGGCTGATTCAAATCTTGATTATATCTTCCTAGTATGAGGAAATCAGCTCAATTCATAACGCTACTGCATTTAATATAAATTATCGTATGCATTGAAGTAGCAACAAGCCGGACCTTTTTCCTTTCCAAAGTTACTTAATACTAATTAAGTTAAATATTTTGTTTTAAATGCCAGGGAGGCTATGTATTGTAAGCTGTGTGACAGTGCTGTGAACTGCCTAGTGTATAATATTGTTGTTTGTACCTGGATGCATCTTTGAACTCAGTATGAACTGGTAAAGTCATTAAAGTGATGGTAAAATAATGTTTTTCTTTTCATGAAGTGTGTATTCGTGAATAAGTATTCATATTCGTAACCCTGTATCGTGATACGTATTCGTATTCGCCACCTGCCGTATCGTTACAGCCCTATCTACTATAGTAGACTATAGTAGACTATGTCTACTATACTACTATGTCTATATTGTACTATGTCTTATTAATTGGTATTTATAATTACATAGAATAAGCATGTTTATGCTTTGTGGCATTTACACATTCTCATGTTCGGTAAAACACTCAGATCACTTGTTTGGAGGGTTTTTTGGACTTTTGAAAAGAAAAGGCCACCATGTTTCCAAATGCCGTAACTATTGAATGCTTTGACATATGAGTGCTAAATTTGGCCCAGGTGCAGTTGGCCTAAAGCGCTAATTAATATAATTTTTGCATATTTTTTAATCCCTTTTGAACAATTTAATACTGCTGATACTAATACCCTGCTGATTTCTTTTAAAAAATCTCACTGACACCAAACTGTAATTTGATCTGTAATATACTTCTGGATTTAAGCTGGTTGTAGAAAACATGGAGGTTCAAATAACATTTGGAGCAATTTAAAGAAATTTCCTATACAGAGGATTCTGCTCAATAAGAACATTTTGACAAATCACTAAAGACTATTGCTGGACTTTACGTTTCTTCTACACATAACAATCCTCTTCCCTTGGGTCTGAATGAATTACAGGTTTGATGGGTCAGAAAGTGTGGTGATTGTGGCTGCTCAGAAGCGCACTTTAGGTGGCCGTGAGCTGCAGCTGCCCTGCATGAGCTCGCTCACTTCCAAGACCTCCACGCAGAAGTTTTTCCTGCGTGTTCTGCAGGTCATTATTCAGCTTAGAGAAGACACACGGCGCGCTAACAAGAAAGCCAAGCAGACAGGAGGAAGACTGAGTAAGTGACTCTTAACACAGAGGCATCCTCTAGCCTTTTAAAGATTAAACAACAGAAATTAAACATTTCCACACATTGAAGCTTTCAATTGAGTCACGTCTCTCATTCAGCTCTATAGAGAACTCATTTTATGTTCACGGGTCTATCTAGATTCATTCCCCATTTGTTTTCAGGTTCAACTAGTCTGGGCTCGGCCAGCAGTATCCAGGCTGCGGTCCGTCAGCTAGAGGCTGAAGCGGACGCCATCATTCAGATGGTGAGAGAGGGGCAGAGGGCCCGCCGTCTACAGCAGGCCCCCCCACCCTCTTCATCCGCATCCTCTTCTGCTGCTGTTGCTGCTGCTGCTGCTGCTGCATCCGCTGCTGTGGCTGTGGCTGGATCGTCTGCCCCCAGCACATCTGCAACCAACAACCCCCCCGCTGGCACGGCCAGCGCAGCCACGGTTAGCATGGGCCGCACTGACAGCAGGCAGACTGCTACTGACTGTACTCACTGTCACATACACCCATGATGTTCATAATACCCTGTTTATTTCTTAGTGATGGTATCTCACACCTCGGACACCAGTTTTTTTTTTGTAAAGTTACACACTAATTGACTTTAACACTGTATTACACACAGGGCACAGCGATGTAGCTAAAAATCTTGATTTTTCTCACCCATTTAGCCATTTCTCTTATCAGATGTAAAAAATGCAGCAAAAATTATTAAATGTAATTAAAAGTATTTGTTCATTTAGTAAAAAAATCGAATTTATGTATATTTATATGTACCGATTTACCAGTAATGGTATAGATGGCAAATCATTCTCTTTTTTTTTTAGCTAATTTAAATGGAAATTTAAAAAGTATGGATTCAAGTACGTTTAAAAAGGATACATTTTTATAAACCTGAAAGGCTATTATAATCAAAACAGTTTAAAATATTTTTTTATTATATCACCAACAAAATCATATCAAATATATTATCTATATTGCCAAGCCCTGATTACTCAATAAATATAAATAAACTAGTAAACCTTTTGCTTGCAGTTCAATTGAAAGCTATACATCCTCTAAAATACCACCTCAGTGTTTTGTTTGTCAAATACCTGAACACAATTTTAAAAGTTACTAAACTTGCACTGAACCCACAATTGTTTCCCAGTGACAAACCTAGTCATTCTGTCAGAAGATCTACCAGTGACTCTTTTCTAAACCTCGGCTCTTTCACCTCTTTACTGCTCTGCCTTCCACTGCATTGTGCTGCATTTATCACAGCCTGTATGGTGCATTATTTGAATGTTGCATCCAGCTTTGTTTTGTTGTCTCTAGCTTTGTCTTTTTGTGTGGTTTGATTTTTGGCTGGCTGTCAGTGCTTTGCTAAGCTCCATCCCAACCCCCACTTTCCTGCCAATGATTTGATGCATGTTACTCAGTTTCTAGCTCTGCTTCTGGTTTCAGTCTATGATTACCCCCATTTCATCTTTTTTCCTTCATTGTACAATCTGTTTGTCTCTTCTCTGTCGGGGGGAATTGTATTGAATCTCATCCTATTCCTTGGTTCCCCTGGTTCAGTCGGAGGTGCACTCTGTTGCTGAGCTCCCAGCAGCTCAAAGAGATGATTCACCCATGGATGTGGACCAGCCATCACCACTAGAACAAGACCAGACAACCTTGGGTAAGGTTATTTAAAACGATAACTGTGAAATTTCTTAAATTGCTTTGCAATTTAACAATTTTAACCTAGGTAAATGTACGAATATAGTATGAGATTACACTTTTAAGCCATGTTGGCTATGCATAATTATTCTACTACCATGTAACATTATCCAGTTGCTGCATTGATGCAACTCGAGTGAGGAAAATCTTTCTGAAGTAACTGGTTTATATGGAGTGCATGTTAAAATATGGTTTATGTGTGTGAGTAGGTGAAGAGAGTAGCAGTCAGCAGGAGCAGGAGGAGCGTTTGCCTGACCTGCCGTTGTTGAGTGAGCAGCTGCTGTTAGACGAGCTATGGGACATGCTGGGGGAGTGCCTGAAAGAACTTGAAGAGTCTCATGACCAACATGCAGTTTTAGGTATTTTTATTTATTTTATTAAGACTGATTTTAGAAAATAAATGTTCATCTAACACATTTATTTGTGCCTTATAGTGCTGCAGCCTGCAGTGGAGGCCTTTTTCCTGGTGCATGCCACAGAGCGGGAAAGCAAACCTCCGGTTCGAGACACTCGGGAGAGCCAGCTGTCACACATCAAGGATGAGCCACCCCCACTGTCCCCCGCTCCTCTGACCCCCGCCACCCCCTCCTCTCTCGACCCCTTCTTTTCCAGGGAGCCCTCCTCTATGCACATCTCCTCCAACCTGCCTCCAGACACACAGAAGTTCCTGCGTTTTGCAGGTTAGTCAATCAAACATGAGCGGATTCATGATCCCTAATGGAAGTTCACACAGTTTAGAAGAGTGATGAAGGCTGTCCTCGATATGAACTCTCTCACTGTCTGTAACAGAGACCCACCGCACAGTGCTGAATCAGATCCTGCGTCAGTCCACCACTCACCTGGCGGATGGGCCATTTGCCGTTTTGGTTGACTACATCCGCATCTTGGACTTTGATGTCAAGCGCAAGTATGAATTTTTATGCCTTTTGTATTATATTAAGTGATGTTGACATTCGTTTCATGATAATTAAGAATATTTTCTTGTCCTTTTTTTCTTTCATTATTCTTACTAATATAATTTAATTAATGTTTTACGTTGTCAGTGCAGAAAATCTAAACAACATATATTTTAATATAACTTCTACATTTTATTTTTAGAGTTTCATTTGAGATTTTTCTTCTCTATAGGCCTTTTAGTCTAAAGCCCACGTATATGGATATTTCTGTTTGTTTCTGTTTATTTCTGTTTGAGTTTTTATCTAATAAGTGTTTCTCTTAGGTATTTCCGTCAGGAGTTGGAGCGTCTGGATGAGGGGCTTAGGAAGGAGGATATGGCTGTCCATGTGAGGAGAGACCACGTTTTTGAAGATTCTTACAGAGAGCTACACCGCAAGAGCCCAGAGGACATGAAGAACAGACTGTAAATCTCTCACGTTTTGAGTTTTAATGTGCACAAAATGTATTTACCGATTAGCTGGTTTTCATTCTATTTTATTCTCATGGTCTCTTTCTCTACAGGTATATAGTGTTTGAAGGAGAGGAAGGTCAAGATGCAGGTGGTCTATTAAGGGAGTGGTACATGATCATCTCTAGAGAGATGTTCAACCCCATGTACGCCCTCTTTCGCACCTCACCCGGTGACCGTGTCACCTACACCATCAATCCTTCCTCCCACTGCAACCCCAACCATCTCAGCTACTTCAAGTTTGTGGGACGTGTGGTGGCCAAAGCAGTCTATGACAACAGGCTATTAGAGTGTTACTTCACACGCAGCTTCTACAAGCACATCCTGGGCAAGAGTGTCAGGTACCTGCAAGGATTATGCTCATCCATCATTAGATTTGTGTATATATTTCTACAATGTATATAGAATAACCTGGATTTTTTTTCTATCACAGGTATACAGACATGGAAAGTGAAGACTACCCCTTCTTCCAGGGTCTGGTCTACTTGTTGGAGAACGATGTGTCCACTCTAGGCTATGAGCTGACATTCAGCACAGAGGTATGGGCTGCGTTTTAATACCAAGTACACATTTTGGTCATTCAAGATTGTTTTGGTATGAAGAAACAAGCATGATAACTTCCTCATATGTTCACAGGTCCAAGAGTTTGGCGTGTGTGAAGTGAGAGATCTGAAGGCGAACGGTGCCAACATCATTGTCACAGAAGAGAATAAGAAGGAATATGTGCATCTGGTCTGCCAGATGAAGATGACAGGTGAGCGTACACCTCAATAGATGTCATTGCTTGTGAGGAATGGGGAGGTTCAATAGTCTATCAGGAAGCTAAAACTTTTTTTGTTTCTCAGGTGCGATCCGTAAGCAGCTGGCCGCCTTTCTGGAGGGCTTCTATGAGATCATCCCAAAGAGACTGATCTCAATCTTCACTGAGCAAGAGCTGGAGCTGCTCATCTCCGGCTTGCCCACCATTGACATTGATGACCTAAAAGCCAATACAGAATACCACAAATATCAGTCAAGTTCTATTCAGGTATGGACACATCAAATGGACCAATCAGCTGTGAGCAAAGTGACATGTCTGAAACAACTCCTCTAGTTTTGTTTGCTCCAAATTGAAGGTCACTACATAGTAACCTATTTATAAAGACAAATTCTCTCACTTCTAGCTTGGATTTTTATGAATATTTATATAATATATGCTTAATCTATTTCACATGAGCTATTTTAGTTTAAAAATTACTACTATGCATTTTGTTTGAATGTGTATATAATTATAATATGTTAACATGTAATATTTACCTATAAATGCTGCTCAAAAAAATTTAGAGAACACTTAATCATCGCAGTGTAAGTCAGTTAAACTTCAGGGATATTAATCTGACCTATTAGGAAGCCTAAGGTGTTGTAAGTTTCACCTGCTTCGGTGCAAATGAAAGTGACAGCTGGTGCACTGGAGAGGCAACAGCAAAACAACCCCAAAGCAGGAAGGATTTTGCAGGTGTTGGCTATAGAGGATTATTCTCTCCTTTTATGCTAAAGTCAAATTGGGGAGGAAGATTGTGTTTTGTTAGGCAGTACCTTGTTACACAGGCAATCCTGCTCCTTCCGGATGGCATGATTCTCCCAGAACCATTTCAAGAGCATGGAGGACATAGTGGGAGACTGGCCTTTACATGAGGAGAAATGGATAGGGATGTAGAAGGGCAACAACCCAACAGCAGGATTGGTATCTGCTCCTTTGTGTGAGTAAGAATGGGAGGAACGCTGCCAGAAGCTTTCAACATGACCTGAATTAGGGTATCAGTGAGCTCTTGGACAGAATGTGGTACTACTGCCACATGAGGCCAGGCATTATCATGTACCAGGAGGAACCCAGGGCCTATTGCACCAGAAAAAGGTCTGACAATGGAGTCTGGGAGGAGAATATTTCGTTCATTGAGATCCAATGTGTTCCCTTAATTTTGTTAGCTATATAAATATGGCTTATATACATACACACTTTCATTGTAATTCATACTTTTATGTGGACCAGGCACGACGCCAACAAAGGCTGATTGGATTAGTTTTTTGTTTTTTTTTAAACTGTACCGTAACTGTTTTTTTTCACCTACGATCATGGGCACCACACCCATGTTGACCAAAAATACATTGTTTTTGGGTGATGGATCTAGGGTTTTAGGGTGTTCATGCAGCACAGTATAATTTTGTAGCCAACCTGTTTAAAGTCAAATTTTCCTGCTGGAGTGCTTTGCTTCCTGTTAACGAATTTAATTTTCGTCTGATAAAACATTTTGCTATTCTCTACCTGGTATTAATTTTCTGCCCTACTTTTTCTACATAGATCCAGTGGTTCTGGCGTGCATTACGATCCTTTGACCAGGCTGACCGGGCCAAATTCCTGCAGTTTGTTACTGGCACATCTAAAGTGCCACTGCAGGGCTTTGCTGCACTGGAGGGAATGAATGGCATCCAGAAATTTCAGATCCACCGAGATGACCGCTCCACTGACCGCCTTCCCTCTGCACACACTTGGTAAATAAACATTGTTGCCTTATGAAACACAATTCAAATGTTTTCATGGAACACAATATAAAAAAGTTATAAGCATCTCTACTGATTGGATGGGCATTTGCACGATCAAAAATGACTTGTTTTTTGTTTTTCTTATTCGTTTTTCATCTCTGTGTCTCTCTCCTTCCAGCTTTAACCAGTTGGACCTCCCAGCGTATGAGAGCTACGAGAAGTTAAGACACATGCTGCTGCTGGCCATTCAGGAATGTTCTGAAGGCTTTGGACTGGCCTAGACTCTCCTAAACCTGCATACAGACTCACACAGATGTAGACTTACATGTTGTTAACTTATGACACACATGCATATTCACATCACTGTCATACATACGGCCAAGACCTACTTCTAATCCACATAAAACAAACAGATGGACGGCTAAACGACTTAGAGATGTATTGACATTGCCCACTACACACAGAGCCTCGCATTGACACACCGAACTGTGTTTGGTATATGTGTGTGTCTCAATTCCCTATTAAAATTACAGAGCCCGGGACAGGAACACAGAGGATATCTGCGGACTAATGTAAAAGACATTTTCTCCATTTAGTTTGGTTTCTCTGTAAAAAAGGTTTGGGAGTTTATTATGTTTAATCTTTTTTGTTCTTCTCTGGCTGTTAAAATAAGGAGAGGGCTGTTTTGTGTGTAAAGAGGAAGGTTGTAACCCTCTGGCTGGGAAAAAAATTTGATTGTCCTCTGTTGCTAATGTGTGACCTCACTAGCTTTGCAAATGGGAACTTTAATTTTGGGGGAGAGGGGGAAGTGATGAATACTGGCGGGAGGGTGAGAACATGAAATGAGGTTTTGGCGAAATCGCAGACGTGCAGGGATTTTCAGAATGGGGGACATTTTTAGGCAACTTTTGTGGTATTTTTGAAGAGGAATACACAGATTTAAGAAGTGAAGGACTGAGACGTTGAACCGCAGTACTCAGACACGTGCGGTTATTACCCAACTGCTGATGCAGCCTCTCAGCAGCTAATCAGAACGTAAATTGCTACATAAATAAATGCATAAAATGAGCCCACTGTGTCCTCTAGAGTTGTTTCGATGTATGCCTTACACATTTGCACTAACAAGAGCAAATATCATTTATATGTTAAGAAATATACTGATGGAGGTCCATGAAAACTAACTTGACATGCTGTGGGGTCCAAGTATTAAAATCTCTATTCTTCATCCTGAGTTATGTATGAGGAATTCTGTCCAGTTATTGATCATCTGCATGAATCTCACTTTTATTGCTTTGGGTTTTTCTTGACTGGCATGTTAGGACAAAGCTTTTTAGCCTTTGTTCTTGACCTCTTCCACTCTTTTTGCATGGGAGCTGGTGTGAAGTGTAGCGAGTGTCTCAGACCATCTGGATCTTCCAGTAATGTCCATGCTGGGCATCCGTGCTGTTAGGATGCAGTTCATCACGCCTGCTTTCCCCTTTGCTCACCCCAGACAGCAGGAGTCCACTTGTCTAGACTGAAAAAGTGCGATATCAAAGGTGAGGGAGTATGCTGGAGCCATGATCATAGACTGCCTTTCAGATGTATCCTTTTGTTTATTCCATATAAGCCATCAAAATGTGCCTACAGTTCTCTGTTATGCAGATGAAAGTGTGTGTGTTTTGTTTCCCTCAGCCCTCCATTTAGGTCTAATTTCCGGCAATAACATTGAAGGAAATGATGCACCTTTAAGTAACTTCCTTTTGCATCATGCAGATGCTTTAATTCTCATTATGCCATGTGACTTGCTGTTAAAAAGGTTTAGCACTTTGGTTTGGTGTGCTTGTTACATGTTCTTACTCTAGTAATAATGGTAAATTATGCATAATTGCATGCGTTTAACCTTAAACCATACCCAATTCTTTTCTCTGCGGGTATATTTGTTAATATTACTCCGCACTCAAATACATATTTAAACTGTAGCAAAGACGGTTTTAAAATAATATTTTCCTGGTTGGACGAAACAATTGTGCCATGTACACATTTCATGTCATAATTTGTCCAGAGAATCATGTCTTTACAATTGACAATCAGTTATGACTTCCTTTTGCTTTTCAGGCTGGCCAGCAGGGGGAGTGCTGTGCTCTTATTAAATTTACACACACAAAAATCTTATTCCAAACATGTTCTTTCAGTTAAAGGTTAGTTCATTAGGGTGACTGAGTGCATTATTTGATTAAACAGCTTTTTTAAGCATGTTTAGGGGCCTGGCTTTTGTTTTACCTCCTCAAACCAATCAATAATTATCAATAATGCAAGTACAGCAAAGGAGGCGTTTTGTGCAGGTATGGTTTTCTCAAAGTATGCTATCTTAAATATACAGATTCAGATTTGGGGAAATGGTTAGTGCAAGGCATAAAGCCAGTTTGTTAATGAAGTGTGTTTTTTGACACAAAGCCAGGGCACTTTTAGTGTTAATAAATCAGCTCGATTATTGACTCTCCTGGAAAAATGACAAGGAAGGAAATAAATTGACTGATTCATTTTTCAGGCAGACTGAAAGGCAATGTGCACTTCAGTTCAGTTCCTGAATGAGAATGTATATTTTAACCTTGAGTAGGGCTAGTGATCATTTCCGATACAGACCATCCCATTTAATGCCATTATATTAAGCTGTGTAAAGCTTTATTGTGTGATCTAGCTACTCATACAGAGCATTTTGCAATTAGTTTTAGCCCATTATGCTTATGTAATGACATTATCTGTTGTGTTTAATGATTTAGAGTTACTGAAATGTGCTGATACTTTTGACCATGATTTTTAGGTCTTTCAGTTTTGTGATGAGAATATAAAGTGCTTTGAAGCGAAATTCTAATGCAGTTGAATTAACGGTTGCATTTTTATCTGTAATACTTTTCAAGTGCTTGCTCAATGAATCCAACTGCAGAAGCCAAAGTGTTGCCTTTTAAATGTTTTCCCACCTTTGTCCTTCTGCTTCACTAGCTTTTCTATCAGTCTGGAAATGGATTGGGAGTCTCTGCTCGAATCCGAGGATGAGAAAACCTTTCCAGAAGCCCAGACACCACTGTGGCTTGCATGACCTCATAGTCAAATTAACTTATGAACAGACTCTGCACTATAGCAGTGCCATTATAAATCAAGTGCTTGCTTCCTTCCTGTCTTCATCTCTGCTCTCTGTTTCCCTTGATTTTCATCTCTATCTCGCTCTCATTTTCAGCACCTGTTTTTGTGCTGGAGCACAATAACCAGAGACCTCGAGAGACGGTGTTTAACGTCATAGCTTGTCCCACTTTAGATCCTGAGGAGTGTGCTTCCTTGGAAATGGAATGAATCAAACATGCAGTTCTGAATGTACTTGTGAAAAAGAAAAAAAAACTAAGACAGAATTAGTTATTCAAGAGATCACTGTTACACAGTGGGTAGTGTCCTTTAGCATATGTTAAGAATAATGCAGAGGGTAAAAGTAATGGTTACTCTGACATTTCCTGCCAGAGGGGTTGTATGTAAATGCACGTTACAACACGGGACAACTCTTGGGGTCGTTGGTTTGGCTCTGTTATTTTGTGGCTGTACTTAGGCTGGTAATAGAGTAATTGAATTCATTAAATGCATGTGAGGTCATTCTGATGCTCTGACCTGGTGTTAATCACTAGGTAATTGAAGGGCAATAATGGAGACAGAGTTCAGTCTGTGGCTTCTCTCCAACTCATGATTTATTGACGGATCAAAATTTCAGATTACTTCAATGTCAAAAGTTTAGATTTTTTGTTTTTTTCACTAGTGGTGTTTTGCAATTTATTTATGTATGAGTGTGTGTTTTTCCAAATAAAGGAAGAAAAAAAAAGTCAAGATTTGTCAGACTTGAATGTCTAAGATCATGTGTATATGTATAAACTTATATCATACATATTATATAATACATAAACACATGCTCTAAACCTTCAAGTCTGACAAATCTTGACAGTTTTTTCTTTGTTTTTTAGCTTGTTTAAGATCATCAAACTAATTTATATATTAATAGTCAAAGATAAGTCAAGTAAACACAAAATGCATTTTTTAAAGAAGGTTATTATTAGGGGAAACACTTCAGTGGTTTATCACAACTGATTTCAATTTAACACCCTGGCCTGATTACTTCCACACCTGTTCTCAATCAAGAAATCACTTAAATAGGACCTGCCTGACAAAGTAGACCAAAATATCTTCAAAAGCTAGACATCAGGCTGAGATTCAGGATCGAATGAGAAAAAGTAATTGATCTATCAGTCTGGAAAAGCTTATAAAGCCATTTCTAAAGCTTTGGAACTCAAGTGAACCACGTTGACAGCCATACAAATGGTGACAACATGGAACAGTGGTGAACCTCGCCAAGAGTGGCTGGCTGACCAAAATTACCCCAAGAGCGCTGCAATGACCCACACAAGAGGCCACAAAAGACTCCACTACAACATCCAAAGAACTGCAGGCCTCACTTGCCTCAGTTTAGGTCAGTGTTCATGACTCCACTATAAGAAAAATACTGGGCAAAAATATCAGCATGGTAGAGTTCCAAGACAAAAACCATTGCTGATCTAAAATAAAATTTTAAGGCTTGTCTCATTTTTGGCAAATAACATCTTGATGATCCCCAAGACTTTTGAGAAAATACTGTGTACTGACGAGACAAGTTTTGGAAGGTGTGTCTCATTACATCTGACATAAAAGCAACACCACATTTCAGAAAAAAAATATCATACCAACAGTAAATATGGTGGTGGTGGTGTGATGGTCAGGGGCTGTGTTGCTGCTTCATGACCTGAAAGACTTGCTGTGATAAATGATACCAGAAGATCATGAAGGAGAATGTCTGGCATTTGTTCGTGACCTCAAACTGTGAAGCAAACTTAGGTTCTGCAGCAGGACAATGATCCAGTTCTGAATGGCTGACGAAAAACAAAATGAAGACTTTAGAATGGCCAAGTCAAAGTCCTGACCTGAATCCGACTGAGATGCTGTGGCATGACCTTAAAAAAGCAGTTCATGCTCAAACCTTCCAATGTGGCTGAATTACAGCAATTTTGAAAAGATGAGTGGACCAAAATTCTTCAAAAAGAAAGTTATTGTAAACGCTTGATTGCAGCAGTTATTGCTGCTAAGGGTGGCCCAACCAGTTATTAGGCTTAGGGGGCAATCACTTTTTTCACACAAAGCCATACATGGTAGGTTTGGATTTATTTTTCCCTCAATAATAACAACCTTCATTGAAAAACTGCGTTTAGTGTTTACTTGTGTTATCTTTGACTAATATTAAAATTTTGTTTGATGATCTGAAACACTTATGTGTAACAGACATGCAAAAAAACATAAATCGTCAGTAAGTGTGCAAACTATTTTTTTAATTTTATAATTAATAATATATTTGAATTCTTGAAAATAAATATTTTTGAAATATTTAATGGATCCACAGCTATTGTAGTATTCCTGTCTGTATGTAATGAGCATATTCTGACTAAAGTTGTCTTCCATTGCTACAAAAACATTTCCTGAATTGCTTTTTTGAGCTTGCCGGGATGTAGATTTGAATCATGGTTGTTGTGTTTTGATCCCCCCTAGTTTTATGCAGAATAGAAAATGAAATGCAACATCCCACATTTTTCTTCCACTTTGACTCCACCTTTAAAGTTGCCACTATTTTGAAAAGAGCTCAGCTGCTTGATACAAAAATTCCCATAAAATTATTGTTTGATCATAAAGCTGTAATTTGTTTTTTGATGGTTGACAGCCTATTTGTAGCCCTTGCAAATCATACTTATTCAAAGCGGCTGTTTTACATGAGCTTTTGTTATTGCATTTGATGGCGTTAATGCAAACTGGCAACTCCCTGTGTGAGCTTTTCAAGATGAACCTTCAAGCTTCATTTGTGCTGTCTGATTCGGATGTGCTCATGGACCTGTCACAAATTGAGGTCCTTTAACAGAAGGCTGGGCATTAGTTTCCGGTTAAAGGACAGCGACTGGTGTTTTTTTTTTTTTTTTTTTTTTAAAGCATATCTGTGCCATGAGACACTTGCAGGAATGGCTCTTTCTTGTAAGTGTGGCACTGCGCACAAAGCCCGATAATGTCACACAGCAAAGAGATCGGCTTTTTTTTTTAGACTTATTCTAGCACACTCACAAGCACTGACCTTTACTCACATATGCAGTGGTTTTTTTTAATGCAGAGGAGGGCGATTGTGTAGATAGAGAGATGGGAGTTTATGGTGGTTGTTTGTTTTTACCTTGTAGCCTCAAAATCTGTGGAAAAATCTTCCATTTGCATTGCAGCGAGTCCCCTTTCCCCATGAATCAAATTGTCCGTGATTCATTTGTCATTCATCCATTGTATAGTTTTCATAAAATTATCCTTTAGCTACAATATATCAGCCTCAAGAGTACCTTAACAGATTTTTCTTTTAATTTCCCATTAGCAGTTTATTTATGATTATAAATTATAATAAAATTATAAATATTTTTTTTTATATTGTTGAGATTTTTAAAACGGCTTCTGCGCTTTTTATGTAAACAATTTTATATAAATGTATATTTTTAGTTTAAGACCATAGAAAGTTTTTTTTTTGGGGTGGTGTAAATGGCATTATATACAGAAAAAGTGTAATGCCACATTCCTTGGTTCTCTATTTCAGTAATCTGCCACTATAGAGGCGGGATGGATGAAAAGCTCTTCCTGTGCCACCATACAAATACTGCATAACAATGCACTAATTAGCATAACATATATTTCTCATCCTTATTACTCACGCCCACCAATCCACCAGCAAGAAGCCTTTAATGGTGCTGTAAAACATCTCTCTGCATTTAACATGTCATCACTCCTCTGCCTGACTGAATTTCTTCTCCTGCTCTGACAGATCCTGACAATCACCCGATGAAATTATGGACATTTCGTTTTATCACCAGGGGAATGCAGAGTGGAAATCAGGATGAAGACAATAAAGGAATGGCCAGAGAATGAAGAGAGGAGAGAAGAGGAGAGTGAAGGAAAGAGGCAGGGAGCTAGAAGAAAAAAGGGTGATGTCACTGCCTCTTGACGGCAGCCAATCAGAGGAGGGGAGAGGCAACGAGGGAGCCAGGAGAGGGTGTGTTTTCCTCGCACTGCAGCATCAGCAGTGAAGAGAGGCCACAATCAATCTGACACAGAGCAAAAGACACAAGAACCTTGAGGGACAGATAAAACAACAGAGTTGCCCGAAGAGGACCGAAACCTGAAGCCGTTTCAAAGCTGCAGAGGTAAGAAGAGAAGGTTGTAAGCGAGAATGTCAATAGTATTTACTGTCTAATGGATATCAAACAGAATTGGCTTGTTTTTGCAGATTTTTCTTGTGGTTAAATGATCACACCTTTGAGATTTCAGGTGAAACGATGCAGAACTGAATTCGGTGTGTGGTCTAGCAAACGGGGGTTATTCCATTTTAAATAATTGCAATGTTATAGTCGTTTGTCTTTTTTAAGTCTTATATTTAGGCCTTTTAAGTATGACAAATTTTAAATATTTTTTTAAGGCTTCAGTGTGTTGGAGGAGACAAATGTGTTTTAATAATTATAAATATTCATTTTTATACATATCCTTTTTTTCTTTCTTTTTTTATAGTGTAATATTGTCTCTCTCCTGCCCTGTCTCATAAACAGAAACAGTTCTCTGGTGGATTCACAAACATCCCATGTGATACTAGCAACAGGCTCTTCTGTTTTTAATGCAGGACTGTGTACTTGTTCTTTGCATATTATTTTCCGTCTTGCTGCATGTGCTAGTCTGGTTGCATTTTGCAGCCTCATATTCACCTAGACGTAATGCAAACATTTGTTGTATTTAATGAGATCATCTTTAATGGCATCAGCTGGTTAAAAAGTCTTATTTTGTCAAAGGTTTTAAGTGCATGTTTTATTAGTGTCACTGTGTATCGTTGTTAATAATTCATGCATTATCTATATGGTTGGTCCTCCCTCCCCCGTCGTTTTGCTGGGCCGTATAATTGTGTTAATCACCCATGAGAGTATTGTGGTGTTGAGAGTATTGGTGGTCCGCAGTAATGCCTCTCGCAGTGGTGTGATGGTGTGTGTATTGCAGAAAACAAATAATGATGCTTTGATGAGCCAGGAAGCAATAGCAAATATATGTGAGCAAGAGCATTGGGTGGGGCTTGCATTTATTTGCCGTCTCTTAAATGCAGACATCTCTCACCTGGCAGCACGCCAGTATTTTTGATTCAGGGTGGGTCTCGCTCACGGTGCTCAGGTTGCAAATTATTAGCTCTGTTAGCAAAGTTTATGGCATACTAAACTACATAAACTCTCGTCATCAAATTGAACAGAATTCCCCTTCATGCTTGGGCAAAAAAAAGTAGTTCCATGGTACATTGATTATATTCATAGTACATACTGATTATTTTCATTATTATATTTATGGTACCCGTGTCAATCCCTTGGTACTTCATATACTGTATATCAAATAACATGATTCTATCATGAAATTGTCATAAAATTATTATTTTTTATTCTAGAAACAAAAGTACTGTAGCAGTAAAATTATTATATTATTGGCCTATTATAAAATTCATAACCATGGTATTTTCATTGTACTCTTTATGCTTTAAGTAATACTGTGATTATATCATGAAATTGTCATGATCTAGTCTTACATCAAATGTGCTTTGTTACTACCATGGTACATGGTTATATTTTTATTATTATAGGCCTGTTACTATGATTATTATGAAATTGACAAATTTAAAGATTCACTTTTAATTTTACAACAAAAGTACTGACTACACAGTAGTATTGACTTGCGTTGATTATTATATTCATAAACTGTTATTTACATGGTATTATAAGGTCATAATACCATGATATTGTTGTAAAATATAGAATTTAACCTTTTGAAAAAAAGTACTGTGCCGGTATTAGTTGATAGTGATTATATTACATATAATTAATATAATGATTATATATATATATAATTAATATAATGATTATATATATATATATATATATATATATATATATATATATATATATAAACAATCTGAGCTGCTTATGCTACAATGAAACAATGGGGTTTATATGGTATTTCAAAAATCATGTTAATACCATATTCTGTTGGTAGAGCTATTTATTGTGGGTCTTCCTCATCATATCTCCCTGTAAAGGAATTTTGACTAGTTGCCTGTCGCTGACAGACAATGACTTATCTTTCTGGGATAAATCTCTGGGACTTGATTATCGACAAGGTGTCTGTATACTGCAAACAGGTGCTTAGGCCCTGAGAGTGTGAAGTGATATCCATTCTCTGCTGCACATCCATCATACTGTAGGTGATCTTGCTTTTACTGTGCCATACCATCAGTCTGTGTGCACAGAAAAATATGATCTGCCTCTGCAAAATCTTCTCCGCAGAGACTTTAATTGAGCTGTGGGCACAGATGGATGGACGAGCTGGAGAGATTTAGGAGGGATGAAAGAAAGGAAAGAGGGTGGGGTTACGTTTGACAGGCGAAGCCATTGCAGAGGCCGATAATATATGTGCACTTATGCTGTCTGAGGAGATCAACAGGGTGAGAGAGAGAGAATAGGTGCAAGGTCAACGAGGGAAGGGACAGGAGTGGGGAGGGATTTATTAAAAGAAGGACTAAGAAAAAAAAGCCATCATTCTTTTTTGATGGCCTTCATTTTGGTCTGCTGGATAGCTTATAACTACTGCATTTCCACCTAATGCCGGCATGTTGTATCCCGATTTTCAAGCCCAAGGAACTGAATGCAAAATGTTTGAATAATATCAGTCCAGCAATCTGACTCATGCAGTCTTGATTAAAAAAATCATACTATGTTCCTTCAGTTGGCCAGAGGTGAACTAGCCTCCTGTCTGAACCTGATTTCTCTCAATCTGATGGAGTTTGGGTTTCTTGCCACTGTGGCATTTGACTCGCTTAGTCTGGGTTTAAAGTCACCATGAAATCACAACTGAAACCACCATCTTATTGTTTTTGCACATAATTTATTTTTTTTGTTATTAAATTTCATGTGCACTCGTAATCTTTCACCATCAAAATAACTTCCTTGCAATGACATCCAATGATCCAATCAATTCTCGATGAACAGAATTAAGTCCCACCCTACAATTTTTCTCATTTGAGAATTAATGTCAGTTGGTTGTATGCCGCAATAGGGAAGACTATCGCAACTTCCGTTTCATGCAGACTTTTAAAAGTCTAATATTCAGTAATATCATCAATTTGACTGCACCAACACTATCAGATGAGAAAAAAAAGTGAACTGAACTGAGCTGGATGATGACACTATTGTTAAGTATAAAGTGCTGCTTTATAATCGACATCAATTAAACTGAACTGAATCAGCATTGAACTGACTCAAGGTGAATAAAGATACGATTGTCTTCTTTAGAACTGCTTAGCTGAATTGTACTGGTTTACAGTTATTGAACTGAACTGAACAAACACTAATCTTTACTACAGTAAAGAAGCTCTATTATTCAGTTCAAAGTATTAAAGAGTAAAGTATTTAGTATTTCTGTAGTATTTTCATATTTCACAAAGTTTCCATCATTGGTTTTCCTTTTTATTACTGTGAAGCTGCTATGAAGCAATCTATATTGTATAAAGCACTATATAAATCAAGGTGACTTGTCTTGATGGCCTCCGTTTTGCCATCCAAAACACCATTATAGCAGCAGGCAAGAATAACATTAGAAACACAGCTCTCGGATGCAGAGCATCTTTTGTAGATGTGCCAGTTACAGAGGAGCTCTGGGGAGAAACGCACAACCCGTGAGTCTTCACAGCCACCTGTTATCACCTCAGGGCCTCAGTGTCGCTGGCACATCCTCCTCCCACACGCATGGGTAAAATCCCCCACAAAAATCCCCCCACAACACGTTATAAGTACCCATGCAGTGGCGAAAGCTGTACAACCTACTGCTGGCGCTCTGCTGAGGGGTCGGCCTCCACAGAGAGACAGACACATTAGTTAAACCCATTTGTAGAGGCTGGTGAGCCTGCGGTTGGAGCGGCTCTCTGCAGACAGGAGGGGGATGACCATGGCAGGACAGAGACGGTCAGACGAGCCTGGAGGACGACAAGAAGGGGGGCTGGATGCATTAGGCGTGTTGATCAAACTGGTCTGTTAGAGTAGAATGAGTACTAATAGGTGGAAAGGTGTCTGTAACTTACTCGAGATGTTAGGAGGAAGAAGTTTCTGTATTCCAAAAATATCACATTCTATATATATATATAACATTTTATATTTGATTTTTGTTTCTGATTGTCAAACCAGGTGTTTGAAATAAAGAGACCAAGGACAAAGTGAATATCCTTATTAACCTATATTAAATTTTAACATTAAACTAAAGCATTAGTAAAGGAAGAAAAGAATGTCAAGCTTTGAACAATCCACTCTATTGTTTTTTTTTGGCACTTGCTAGTGATATTTTTATTTATTTATTTTTTTTATTCCCTGCTTCTTCAAGGCTGTATTTTTATTCATGGATTGCCAGGCAAAATACTTCTCTAGACTGCAATCAAAGTAATGGGTTCTTGAGAATGAATTGCATTTTTTTTTTTTTACCCCACATCACAAAATGAAGCCAATCATGCAATTGAGACTGTAATCTCAAAGAGTCGGCTCTAAATATGCTGATTAAATTAACTTATGCTGACAGAGGTCACTTTAAATCAGTCAATTCTTTATATTTAATCACCATAAAGCAGGCGTAAGTTTGACAATAAATAAAAAACAAACCAAAATCATCACCGTAAAGTTAAAAGCTCTCTTGAGCAAAGGTTTTCTTCTTTGCTGCTTGATGTTGACAGCAGAAGTTGTTCAGAAGGCAGTTAACAAGCTTTGTTATTTAAAATGCGTAGGTTGTGTCTGTCAACATAAAGCAACAAAGTAAAAAATTGTAAAGAGAAAATGCAGCTGTGCTAAAACGAGTGCAGTCTCCTCCCACAGTCGGGTGAAATAAAGACATGTCTTTGTCCATCAAACATTTGCCACATTCCTCTTAATATCTCTTCTAAATGAAAGGCTCATTATTGGCCAAATGAATGCGTGAACTCGGCGTGAATCTCTGCTTTGTGAGAGGTCTCTTTGTTGTCTTGTGGAGTACTGTGAGGAGATGTGTAGTCTATTGACATGGAGTTATTCTCAGTAGTCTTCTATGTCATTTCTTTTTTAACTAAACATTTTATATTACATCAACCTTCACATAATGTCTACAGCTGCATTTTTCTTTATTTTTTCTTTTACATTTATTCATCACTATTTATTGCAAATCTGTTGTTTGGAAGATTTTATGATGAGATGACCTGGACTGGAATGGGTGACCATATTGTGGCCGTGGGCTGACAGTCTGCTATATTAATGGCTGTGGAGATGTTCAAAACAGGCTCTGTAGATCTGTGGCTCAGCAGAGAGGTTTTGGTTTTGAGATCACATAAGTGTGGTTTTGTTCTGGTTTTTAGTCTGGGTCTACATTCAAGACCGTTTATGATCCTAGACCAAAGCCACAGTCCATTTCCAGAAGCTCCTCTTTCGTTAGTCTACTTCCCCTTTTATTTATCATTTGTCCAGAATAGTTTTCTCTATTTGTAAAATTATTGATATTTAATTTTTTGTATATTAAAACTTCATTATTTTAAAAGCATGAATGTTCTAATATTTTCTATATTTTATTATTATTTTCTATATCATATATATATTTAATTTCATTAACATTGACATCCTGGTTCATGGACAAATGGGTCTGAATCTAGATGAATGTGGACATGAATGAGACAATTACTTATTAAAGCATAAGATTTTAATTTTATTTTAATGTATACTTCAATCAATATCTTTAATATTTTTTATTTTATGATTCATTTTATTAATGTTTTCTGTATAGTAAAATTGACTGCGTGGTTATTGGACTCACAGGTCCGGGTTTAGATGGGTCTAAGTCTGGATCTGAGTCTCAACATGCCTCATTTTCATCTGGATCTGTATGTAGTCCGAGTCTAATTTTGTTTTAATAGGTCTAGTCATGGTCTGGGTCTCAATAGGTCTCGTTTTGCCCTGGTGATGTTCTGGTCTTGACTGCAGCTCAGTTTTCCAGTGCTTTTCAGTCCTCCAGTGGTATAACTGTGAGTGTTTGTAGGTTTGTGTGACAGGCCTGGGGCTTTGAGTGTTTGTTCTAGCAGAGTCAAAAGCGTTATGTCAGGCATGATATATTCATTACTGCAGGATCAGTACTCTGGTGAATGTGATCCCCATGCACTCCGCTAATTTAATCTCACCTACTGTGTCGTCTTATTTCACACTGCACCCGTCAACCACCCAGAAGCACATTAAGGCCTGGGGATGGTGGGGCAAGTCAGGACCAAGAAAGATACAACACATCCTTATATAGGGCCAGCGCTCTGATGGTTAATAATCAAGTGAAAAGAATCTCACATTTTAGCTGTCCTTTCTTTGATAAGGTGACTGCGAGCATTTGAATGATTTGGACTTTAATTATAGTCTTGATGCTGTAGTTGTGATGCTCTGTTGAAGTGTGAAGTTATATTTGATTAAACCACCCACTTTTGCTGCCAGACAAATAAGAAGCAGACTGACAAAACACTGTAATATAGACGCAGAAGATACAGACTTAAAAAACAGTAATATAAGTGGACTGGATCAACGTCTTTTGTTGGTTTTGGAACAAGTTTCCTATCAAACAAATAAACCTATCCTATAAATAGAAAGAAATGATAGGCCATTAAAGTCTCACATCAGGGCTTTAATGTGTCTCTCAACCCTCACCGTGCACCATTTTTGAAAAGCGTTACAGAATGGCAATTTTACAGTGTTGTGTGAATTTCCCATGTGAGAATTTCTGTTTACATTTTAGAAAAAAAGTCCATTCCGCAGCTCACGCAAGTCGCTTTGAAACAAACAGCTTTTTATTGATAAATGCAGTGAATCCATGTGACCAACTTGTATCTATTGAATCTTTCACCTTTCTTTCAGAGACACTGTTCTCACGCTTTCACACCACACATCTATTTTTTCACGCAGTGGAAAATCACGAAGCAGAGAAGCAGAATTTGAAAGCCTCGGCTTTCAAATTCTGTCAATTTTATTTTGAGATTCCAACAATAAATGAGCGTTTCTGAAACTACATGCACTTTCAAGTCCCAGTAATGAAATTTTAGATTTGTTAAAATGTCATCTGATGCTTAATAAATAAGTTTCATTACACACCTTAACATAAAAAATGCTTTTACAATATGACATTATTCCAAATGAATTGGTTTCATATAAATATTACTTTACACCATCTTAAAGGGCTGAAAAATGAACACTGAAAAATACTTTTAATATGACATTGCATATGACATAGCTTAGTAATTGTGTATTTTCTATATAAAGTTGTCTCCATCCAATCCAGAGCACCTGCTTGATGAAAAAATCTGATCCATAGAGGTCCCACCTCGCAACCTCATACCACAGGACACATTCAGAGCTTCCTTAATCAGAGCTATTTTGGCAGCATTAGGGGGACCTACATGATATTACTCTGGTGGTTTTATTCTGGTGGATATTACTCTGGTGGTTTCCGCTGCCTGATCAGTATATATTGGAAATATTAAGTCTATTGTAAACTAAATATAAACATGCCACTTTTGCAACCCTAGTTGATACCAAATTCATCAACAATACAATAACAGACATGCAGAGTTATGGAAAAATGAACTTTACAAAAAAATAGGATAAACAAAATAAGCCTTGTGACAAAACAAAATACCTACCTTGAATAAAACAACCAAAAAAAGCCTCTAATTAGTTTGTTGTTATTATAGATAATAAATGTATTTGTTTTTGAAACCTGAAAATCAATGTTACCCAGTCTTTATTGCAATACATCCGGAACTGTCTTTGACAAAATAACTAAATCTACTTTGGTCTGTTACTGTTATTCATTTCAGCAACCTATTGTTAAGGTTACATCATTTACATGTGCCATTAACATTGTGTCCTTACCGACACAAACTGTCATTACTGCACCAATGGTTTATTTCATAAAAAGCTAAATATTTGATATTTTGGCATCTATAAAAACAAATGATATCAAAGGTTAGCTTCAATATTCCATGGCATAAAGAATCAAAATCTCACCAAAAAAATTATATTAGTATTTACAAATAGTATTTAGTATTTTGACAGTAACAACAGTAAATTTTAGATATTAAAAAAAGAAAATTGTCCACTTAACATTATTGTAAGAACAAATGAAAACCGCAACTAAACGTATACGGCTACATTCAGTTTTGCGATTGCTTAAAATTGAAAACCATAGGAGTTGATTTTATTTATTTTTTGGGAGATTCAAAAGCGTCTGTAGTTGCAGAAACACCCAAATAAAGTACAACTTACTGAAATGAATCACGTCTCGTAATCGCTCAATCAGTGTTTCACCCGTGGAAATACATCAATAAAACCAGGGCTGCCAACTCTCATGTGTTCAGAGATGCCGCACATCCATTTTCTCACGCAGTGAAAAATCGTGGAGCAAAGAGGACACCGACAGACAAAACAGAGCAGGTTACTTTGATATGAAACAGAGTCTCAGCTTTCAAATGCTGTCAATTTTATTACATAATTCAAACAATAAATTGAGTACAATTTACAGAAATAACGTCTCATGTAATTGCTCAATCAGTGTTTCAAATGTGAAAATTTGTCAATAGAGGGTATTTTGCTAAATGTGCACTATATTACATGTTATATTTGTACTCGTATCATAAAAAATATTATAACACTGTTTTTATAAAAAACACGTTATATTATTTTTAAATTATTATTTATTTCAATAATCCCTGCTGACAGTGCTCCCTGTATGTTTACAGCATTATTTGAGAGATAAAAAAAAAAAATCCTTGATAAATATTAACCTGTAGTATCGAATCAAGCTTATGATTTAAAATTGTGAAATATCAGTCAAGCACTAATAAAAGCAGTAGGCTGCTACTTGTACCTTGTGAACATTGTTGCATGTTATCACTAAACAATGAAATTCTGTTTAGTTACCAGTTGTTTAGACAGTCATACTATACTTTTTGTGATGTAAGTTTATTTATTCATTTTTTTACAACCCCCTATCCATCATTCTCACTCCAAACTAAACTCAAGAGTTGGCAGGCCTGATGATGTGATTATTTATTGCACCCATAACACAATTTTTGCACTTTAGTTTGATGCTTTGCTCTGTTTTAAACAATCTTATAAATATTGGCTCTAAAATCTGATTGGTTGATAAATCAAAATGAATCCAGTATCGGTCAGAATGTTGATCCAGTAACAAGTCCTGCTTGGATAAATCACATTAAGCAAATTCCAGCTGGGCAAAAGTGTGACATTTATTCACAGAAATGCTCCAGAGTATCTTATCTTCTCCGTGTCCTGCTCTTTGCAATGGATACATTATGGTTTTATTACTAGAAACATTATCACAGTGAAGCTTTGCTTACTCTGGCTTTGAGCAGTATATGTGTGTGTGCAGCCTTGTGTTGTTTTCTCAGGTGTTTCAGCTTTCACTTTCTCCTCCTTGCATGCCGTGTGAGGCAGCACACATTTCGCAGACAAGAGATAACGGGCTGAATGTAAAACCAGCAATGCCTGTGTTTATGATGTTGATGTGTTACTGCAATGCACCACTGCAAAATTGACAGTGCTGTATCTCAACGCACACTTTAGGGAAAAGGAGATGATAAACAACAACAAACTTGAGAGATGTTATTCCGCATGCACACATTTGGTGTGAGCAAAGAGAGATGAAAGGGCATGGAAGAGTGGAAAGAAGCGGGAGAGTTATGTATAACTGAAGTGCTAATGGTGGCAAATTGGGGGTATGTTGAAAAATGAGAGAGCTGGGTGGGGGAGCAGAGATGGAGAGACCTTATGGAGGAAAAGATACAGGGTGATAAACAATGCTAACAAGCTTAATGAGGTAATTATGCAGTTGGACAATGGGATGACCTGAGGGGTGATGGGCTGGGTGGGGCTCCCGGATAAGTGCAGGATGAAGATGCGCATCAAGAAAGAGAGTGTTGTGAGGGGACAGGAAATGATCTTTGAAGAGAGCCAGGGGAATGGGGATGGGAAGAGGTTCACAAGGAATTAAAGAATTAGTGGAGAGATGATAGGTAGTGAATTTTTTTTGTTTTTGGTTTTTTAATGGTTTTTTTGCGTGTGGCAAGACAGAAAACTAGATTTTTGCATGAGAATTGATGCTTGACATAAAGATGCTAGGTTGTTTTCAGGGTGTTGATACACTGTTGCCAGGGTATTTTGGTTGCTAAGAGTTTCTGGGTGGTTGCTGGGAAATTGATATGCAGTTGCTAGGTCAGTACGTTGCCAGTATTCTCCTATAGTGCAAGTTGGATTTTTCCCCCACCTATTTTATAATTCATTGTAAAGAAATGGCTCATCTCTCCATAACAATACGTTCAATCTGAGGTAGCATTCATATCCATAACACAAACAGTATGGGACATGATATGTGGCAATTTGAAAACTTTAGGGGTCATTGTTTGTTCAAATCTCTGTCATAATAATAATAATAGTGATGTTTCCCTTAAAAAGCATCACTAAAAAAACTCTTCTGTTTATATATATATATATAGGTGACAGAATTCACTTCTTTTCACAGTTTTAGAAGAGAGCAGCGCGAGATGATGCCTGTAGCCATTAAAATGTCACAGCTGGCAGTAATAAACTATGAAATAAGTGCATGCAGATACACTCGCACAAATTAAATTTAGCTTGCGCAACGCACACACTCGCTGGATGCCACTAGCACAACCACCGCCTGCAGAAGATAACGGCCTGCTTATCTCACCAGCCTATGACACTAATTAACAAACATACAAAATGTTTTTTTTTACATTGTGCAGGTTCATTTCCCTTCTCTTAAGGCTAATGGAGCACGGAGAACGCCGCGTCTGTTGTCGCAAACATTCCCTCTTCTTATTCACTCATCCTTCCAGTATTTCGCCTTACACTCTGTCGGTTTTCCTTCTCCCGCAGTGAAGTCACTGTCAGGCCACCTGTCTGGTTTATTTTTATAAGGATTAGACATGCGTTCCATCGGCTCTCTTGTGTAAAAGAAGCTACAATGAAGTGTAAATTTCTGTGACATGTAAGCTGCCATTGCTACGACTGCGGCTCACACGCTCTGTTAAGTGCCATGGAATGCTTCCCACTATCTCTGTCGCTCGAGCCAGAGAAGATTTCTCTGATCGCCTGTAATATACACCATAATGCTAGTAACTCAATCTCCTCTAATGTGCCTGATAATGTCTCTGATATGGAAGGCTGGTAAACCCATTTTGAGGAATAGAAGTTGACACTGAGTCGAATATGCTGACCAGTCCTGAGTTGTCCACATTGGACAGAATGGATTAGGGAGACCATCATGAAATCTTAATTGGATTTGGGAGAAGATGGTACTGGTTTTCTCTTGCTCTGTCTTTGCTCCATCTGTTATATTACCTTTGTGTGTGTGTGTCAGTGAGAGAGAGAGAGATTGTTAAATAATAGATTTTTATATTATATTTTATTGAATTGGCAACCTTGATAATTATATACTTTAAATCTATTAATATGTGACTTAAATCATATATTATATTGTATTTGTTATGAAATATATTGTAATTTACTGCTCTTGTAATTAACTATGCTTGTACATAGCTATATAGCAGACTAAAATGGTTAATTTGAATAAATAAAACATTGAATAGTCATATTACTAAAGAGAAATCATAATTTTAATTATAGCAACACAGTATATGTGATTGTTAAATATTAAATTGATAGCCCTAGTAATTAACTACAGATATAATTGTGTATGGTAAGATAAAAAAACCTTGATTAACTTGGTTAAATCGAATTTAGGGGCTTATCTGCTTTTAAAGGAGACAAAAAAATGCTTTTGTTGTTGACCCTGAAACAAAACCAGTAGAGAACCACTAGTGTATTCATGTGGCGACGGCTTTGTGTAGTCAAAAACACTCTTTCCAGGGCTTTTGCAGCGGTTCTGTAACTGTCGGGAAAGGGCAGTGCGGATCACCATGTGCTCTCTTTCTCTTTCTCCCTTTTTCTCTCCATTTCCCCTTGTGTGCTCTGCTGAGAGTCAGCCAGGAATCAGGGCCAACCACCGCTGTCATCTCTTATCAGCCTGGAGAGAGGGAGAGAAACAGAAACGAGTGAGAGAGCCCCGGTTACAGCTGAGTCCCCTTCTGGAGTACGTAGCCAGACATGGAAAAGAGGAGAAAAGGACAGACTGGCCCCAGATTACAGATGTGATTGGAGGGGAGAAACGAAAGAGATTACAAAAATGCGGCATATACTCGCTGAGTGTGTGTAGTTGCTCACTGGGGCAGCATTGTGATGTATTGCTTCATATAGAATGAGGACAAATGCGATGTTGTGCTGTGTCACATTACTAGAGAACAGCCAGAGACTATATCATGACCGAATTGCTAGCGTTTGATCCCAAACATAGTGAAGTGTCATACCACACCCCGACTTTAACAACTCCAAGGCAAAGCTGGTTGCGGGAGATAACGTTGCCTTTGATGGGCCCAAATCAGTATGTGCTGAAAGGATACAACCGCTGAGTCTGAAATCGAGTTCTACAGTACTTTCTGTTGGGCATAATTAGATTTGCCACCAGGGGAAAAAAATCCTGTCAGAGGGGCATACGTTTGTCCGGAAGAGGCAGTAAAAAGCATCAAGCCATGGCCGACACCATTTGCCATGACTGCCTGTAGAGAAAATTTCCATGTGCTTGATTTCAACTTGCATGCAGAGGAATGAGTAATTAATGTCTGTTATCTTTAATGACCAAAACTGCTTGAAATGGAGTTTTGCATGAACAGTTTAAGGAACTATAGTTGAAACAATGTTTGTTTGTTTGTTGTTGTTATTACGAAGTCATGGTCTCTTGAGTTTTAGTAATGGGACTGCAGATACAATCTGTTTCTGAAGTGATGGAGGATGTGTGTTTGCATGAGAGTGCAGTGAGTGGCGTTCCAGTGCACAGACTAATGTGAGGAGGGAACAGGCATCTGAGAGCAAAGGAAAATGGGAAATTGGAGGAAGAAAGATTGACTGGAGTTATCGATAGAGACAGCTAGTTAACAATAACAAATCTTCCTTCCCTCTATCAGATTACAACGGATCTGTGTGGGTGGTTGACATTTAAGAAAGTAAAAAAAAAGAAGTGTCCAGTAAACAAGAATTTGTGTCATATTGCACATACTGTTAGCTACACCAAATAAAAAATATAGCCAAATTAAATTGGCCCCTTTATTAATTATTATTATACATAAGCCTACCACTTTTTATATAAACGACAGCCCTCTCTGGTTTACTTTCTTTCCTTAAGGAGATATGATCATTTTAATGGCCTTGCTAAGAAGTTAGGTAGAGAATTTGATGCCTTATAATGTTCAAAAACAATATGGTTGGACTTCAGAAGTGTTATATCTTGCTAATATGAAATGGGAGACAATTTAGTCCCACAAAAGGTGTTCCTATAACTAAAATCGTTCCTGCAGTGTGAACACCAAAAAGCGGGCACTTCCACACACACAAAAAACAAAAAAAACAATGAAAATGTTCCACTGGTGCAAAATCCCCTTGTGTTAAAGCTTGAACCTTTTAGCCAATTTCATCCATCCATGCTGATTAGTTTGGATACTATCAGACCAAATGCACTGTTGACTGGTTTTTCGGTATCAGACAAAACTTGAACTGGTTTTGAATATCTGACAGAACTCTGTTTAAGGGTTTTGGATGCCAGATGAGTGGATATCTTCTGACAGGATCTGGTGAGGAGACAGGATCCAACAAAATGTTTAGTCTTTGGCTGAGTTAGCATCCCCATAGCATATCAAATGACCATACAGCTTTTAATGCTTTTAATGACCAAAAATGTGAAAGTTTTCCATTTTGCTGTTGCACTTTATGACTTTATGAAAAGGTGGCGCATATCATATATCATTCTCTTAAAAAATCTTTCAGCACCTCTAAACTCTGTATTATGTATGACCCTCAGTATTTATAGTCCTAATTTTTATTTATAAATAAATTGAGTGTCATGACATATTTTGATCTCTGTTCTGGATTTATATAAATGAGTACTGATTAAAATTCTAGAACACTCAGCAAGTGCATGTGAATAATGAACATGCACTTTCTATGAATATGGTGCCCTTTGCCATCTCATTATTTTTCCTAATCATTAGAGGCAAAAATGTCAGATTTTAAATATGTTATCAAATAAACCTAACATAGAGAATAGCTAGTTTTAAACACATCAAAAGTAGCCAACAACTATTTTTAATTATTAATTACTAATTACCAAGCTTGTAATATTTAGCGGCGTCCCAAATTTTGAGACCCTTCTTGATCTTCCCCTATTAAAAACAGTGACATCGTTTGGACACCTTTTACAGCAACTTTTTTACACTCAATTTTCAAAATACATTGTCACTTCTGTTCACATGTCTATTTAATCAGTTTTTCATTCATTTAGTTCCAAAATTCCAGAAACAAGGTTTAAAAATGGTAACAGTTTAGAATAGGGTCCAATTCTTACTAGTTGCTTATTAGCATGCACATTATTTGACTGTTTATCAGTACAGTACTTATAAAGCACATATTAATGCCTTAATTCTGCATGACCATATTCTCTACATTCCTTTTCTCCTACCAAATATCTAAACTTAACTACCTTACCTACTATTAATAAGCAGTAATTAGGCATTTGAAACAGAAGTTAATAGTTTATAGTGAGAGCGGGAAAAGTGTGACCGAAAAAATTATAGTATGAAATGATAGAATATAAAACAGCTCATGTAATATAAAACTTTTGGCATATTGGGGTTGACAATCAATTGTTGAACTTTTTATTTATGCGTTTTGGACCCATTTTCCACCCTGTTCATGGAAAGTGCCGAATATTAAGACAGCTACTTCTTAACCATGTTTTGACAGCCTGGACTGTAACGTCACATCAACCATCCTTGTGCTGGAGAAAACATAAGGGACATGCAGAAGTTGTGCCAGGAAGAAAGTAGCGACAGATGAGGAGAGAGAGATGGGGGGGGATGGGGGAAGGGTTGGGTGTATGGCTGCGTGCCGCTACAGTCAGAGGGTTGTCATGGTGATTGGTGTGAAAAAGAATCAGACAGGCTTGTATTGACACCTTGCTAGCATCACACTATCGGACAGCAGTGCAATCCATTCTCCACCCGAGCATGGCAGAATGAATCACTGTGTTTTTACACCAGTCTGTCCAATCTCAGGTTTAGCTTCCTCTGCAAATGCACTGAAACCACACAGACTTTGCCAGCGCTGGCGGTATGGAGTACGACAGACAGTATTCATTTCACAGTACACTCTCTCAGCCAACATGACCCCATTTTCTCACTGTTCAGACAAAGACATTTGAATGACAGTCAAATCGCTTCAAACCGATTTCGCTTGTTCATGCTGCATGAGCCACTAATGGCTTATGTCATTGTGTGCATGCATGTGAACGGCTCAAAGACAGACATTTAGTCTAAACGTCTGCAGTGCAGATGAGATAAATACATAGGAAGACACTGGCTGGAGAAAGATGAATATCTTATCTCAATTTCTTTTTACATAACGAATATCCACTCGACCTACAGAAACGCAGCCTGCAGGCAACATCTCACTTATTTCTTTTCATGGATCCCAAGAGTCACTCTTTTTTCGATTATATCAGGAGCACTTAAACTTTCAACAAAGTTAATGGTGCTGGTGGTGGAGAAATGTTCCTTTGGTCTGGTTAATCAGGGCTTGATGATCTGAAAGCCATAGCAGAATGATGGTGATGATATAGACCACATCCTTTTTTTTAAATATATATATTTCTTGACTATATCGTTTCACTTTCGTCAGCTGTGTTCATGCCACTTCACAGATGAGGCAAGGCCGCTGCTTCTGAATGCAAATCCTGTGGAATACTAAAGCAGGGCTCACCTTGACCTGTCAATACTGCTCATTTCCATAAGAGAGGAGAGTACTAGCGCAGATTAGGTGTAGCATAGAATTCACCTACCAATGTTTCCCATTCACTGCATAAGAAAGAAGCATATCAGCCTCTTTAGGTAATGAGACAAGTTGTGAAGGCATCATGAATAATCCAAAGCAGAGATGGCTGATAGCAAGATTGCTGAATAGACTAATGGACATAACTGCTTTGCTGAGTGTTTTCCTGTATACAGGTTGGGGGGAAAGTACTTTGTAACTGCATTTGTTTATTTATTTGGCGGACACTTTAAAGGAAGTGTATATTTTTACAATGCTAAAAGACTTTCTATTATCCCAACTTAATATGCTGACTATAAGTAAGCTTTGTATGTTGAGTCCCTCAAAAGTGTAAACTGTGAGCAGACAAACAAGGCAACCAATGTATTGAATTTGGGGCTTGGCTATTTGTTTAGCTGACCTATGATCATTGAGAGTGTTTGGGACACCTGATTGAAAACAATCATTGTTTTGTGTTGTAACTGCCTAGCCACCATTTCAAGCAGAGCTTCCCCTGACTAAAGATTTTTCTAGTTGACTAGTAGTCGTTCATTTAAGCTGTTAGTCGACTAATTGCATGTTTATATTAATCTAATTACTTAAATATATACTGATGGCCAGAATATGTCTATTACACGCTTGAGCACACACACAAAGCTTACTGCAAAGCACTGACCAAAGTAATGATCATGAAAACATCAGGGAACAAGGTGACATTTTCATTGTTTATTAATTTACAAGTGTTTTCTCAGTCGGTGTTGCCTGCAAAGATGAAGATGAATGAATATGAACGATGCTGACTTGTCATCTGAGCAGTAAACAGAACATGCCAATAGAGAAAAAGGCCTAGTGCAATTACCCTACTTACAGGGTAAGTTTTACCCAGTAAGTTTTTTTTTACTTCTGCGGTTAACCAACTAATATAATTTTGTTTGACTAAACCTCTTCTAGTCGAGTAACATTTAGTGTACTATTATGGGACATCCCTAATTTCAAGTGACTGATTTTTAATTGCTCTTTGCTGTTCGAATAAAAATAGTCCTGCATTGTAAAAACAAAATTTTAATGAGAAATGTACATTTATGAAGAAATTATTTTTATTTTTCAAAAGTATTTAAATTACATTTTCTAAATATGTAGCCATTAGAACTGGATGCATGAATTATTTCTTTCCTTCTCACTTGGTTGCTAAACACTTTGTATTTTTGTTATGCTTGCTCCCTGGGAATCAAACTCCTGACCTTGTTGTTGCCAGCACCCTGTCGAGCTACTTTGATACGAAGCCTTGTAGTGGGCGTGATCTATCACGGTAAAGCGTGTTTTGCGGTGTAATGTCACAGCTGATGGTATGGATGGGCTGTCCATCAATCCAGATATGATGAGGCTGTGGGGGGTGTGCATCTTCCCTCGGGAGCGGCCGACATGCCCCGCGTGTCACACAACCCCTCGACAGCTGTGCTCCCCCCAGTGCTCTCCACTTATCACTGGGCCCAAGGGATCTGTAACACCTCCACGCACACTCATGCACACTTACTGACAGCCTGTACCCCCGTCTCCATCACACAGGGACTCTCTGACATGAGCCAGCTACAGCATGTGGCATGCTAATGATATGCTTCCATGCTATTGTGTGGTCCAGGCCTTATTAAGGCCTAATTGAGCTGCCGTGCTTTGAGATGTGCTGGGTTTAATTATCCTGTGTGTTGTGTTGCTGTGACATGCTGCTTTGGCTTGGTCAAATGTTATTGTTGTATGTATAATTATGCTTTTCTGAGCTTAACAAGGTTGTAGACTTTACTATTCATGTATGAAGCTCTCATTGTTATAATACGACTTTTGAACAACAATCCAGTTTTGGGTACATGGATATTTTTCATGTTTTTAACAGTTAAGTCACTTTTTTTTTAAAGATATCCTTTATGCTATGTATATGTTACATTATTTTCGCAGTTTGTATTGAAAAACATTCTTATGCCATGTGCCCCCTTAGTCTGAACACTGCTAATATCCCATATCTCTGTTTGTTACTAGTTCTTAGTCGAAATGTCCCATTCCAGCTCTGTCAGTGAAGAACAGGATGTGACTATTCTATTTGTCTGTAGTAGAGCGCTCCAGACAGTTTCTCTAAATGCCCTCACCTGTCTTATCAGTTCAATCTTGACCCCTTTGAAAGCACCCGAGAACTGCAATCTGACATTAAGACCCAAGTCAGGTGGAAAGACCCAGATTGTATTTCAAAATAGAAAAATCAAAACCGAAGGTCAAAGTCGTGGCTGAATTTAGTCAATGGGGAGAGAGTGCCTAGATATTCCAGGGCAGGAACGTAGTCGAGCTTGACAAAAGCGAACCGGGGGGGGAGGGAGAAAGAAGGTCAGTGGTAATGGGTTTTCCGCTTAATTTCATAATGTTATGATTGCTACATTTACCGGAGCTAATATTGACTCACTGTAGCCTTTTATGAGTTTAGGCCCCTCACATACATCTGTCCCATGCTAGCATGTCACTTTAAGCAACATTTGTCATATTAATTACCTCTTTAGTGTTGAATATCTTCATGTCTGCGGAGATTACTGCGTCGTTGTTGACTTGGCTTGTCGGAATAGGGTGAAATTTGTAATTGGGTGACCGGCCAAGTGTGCATGTCATGCGTCATCCCAAAGCACCAGAGGTGTTTCTTTAATGAACGCTGGTGTTCCACAAGCTTAGTATGTCATTGCGACTGACACTAACAAAGTGAATGTGGCCCATTTAGAGTTGAGACAGAGAGACTAAGAATCCGTGCCAGTGGTTTTGTGGGTGTTTGTTCCAAACCAATGATGCACGTTAATTTTTGATGCTGACATCAATTTACTTTTTCCTGAACAACATGCAAAGACGCTTGATTTTTAATCCATGGCTCAATCCAAGGCAGTACAGGTACTGAGATAGATGGATAGATAGATTCTTAATTCTTATAACCTTTGTTTAAAAAGGAAAGAAAATCTCTTGAGATTTAAAATCTCATTTACAAGAGGGTCAGCACACTTAGTTAAACATGAAAAAACAATAAAGCAAAAGCATTGTTGCATTGTACGAAAAATGTTTATAATATCAGTGAAAACTATCAGATAAATCTGTAACCTTATAATACTCTTAAATTAATTTAGAGAAACTAACTCTTTAAACCATAATTTATCTTGTGGCTGATTACAATCCAATGGAGCAGCATAACTAAACGCCCTTTACCCATATTAGTGGATCTTTCGGGATGTTTAAAATATATTTTTTCCGTGAAAGGCGGCCACAAATCTTTACAGCTTTTTGAATTGTATACTGCTGTAAATAAGAGGGAAGCAAACCCAGGATACTTTTATATGTAAAGATGTACAAGTGCTTGAGACTATGAATTGAATTTCAGTACAAATGGTGTGTGAGGAGATTTATTGCCTCTTACAGTGTAAAGTGCTTTGAGTCTTTGAGAAAAGCGTTATATAAATGTAACTAATGATAACTTTACCCCTCTATACATGTTCATGTTCAACCAAATGACTCTGCAGTTGTGCTGAATGGAACTACACATGTTGCTGTCAGATAGATAAAATTGAAGTTTTCTAGCTGGTTAATTTTCAGTAGTTAATTTTCCCTGAATGTGTCATTTTCCTGCACCATGTTTGCACATTTCTCTTGCTTTCTTTGTATAACCATCAGATTAATTTTTAATATCATTATTCAATCAGAATCTCCTTTGATCTTGCAGCATCTCCGTCCCTCCCTCTATCTCTCCTCTCTCTCCCTTCCCCCTCAAGCTCTGTTAGAAATGTCTATACCCCCTTTTCCACCTTTCTTGTCTTAATGAACACACTTCTTTACTTAGATTATTCACCAAGTCTTTTATTCCCTCTGTTTGTATTGTGTCTTAAGGAAAAAAACATCAATAAATAAATAAAGCTGACGGCTACTGCCTCATATAACACGGAAAAAGACAATGGGAGTGAATTTTCCTGGATGATTTTTCTTGTTGACATTGATTGTGCTATATCTTACAAACTGAAAAACATCAGAGAGATTTGTGTTGCAAGCTTGACCATGTGTATGCTGCATGACTCCATGATAGCTTCCCCGTGCGCGTGTGAATAACTGAATTTGTATGTCCATGTATGAAGGAGATGCTGTGGAGACCCGGTTGCCATGGTGACGTGGATGGAGCAAGTGGGCGGCAGCCCCTCTGACAACCTTTATTTTCTACAGCTTTCTGTGTCTCTGATATTAACCCTTAACCTAGAGGAACAGTGGGAAGGAGGCATGAGCGAGGGTTTTTGGAAAACAAGAACCAGAATAATAATGGAAAAAAAACTCTGGCGGTCTTAGACTCAGTGTTCCGCGAACATTGCATCAGTACCGATCTAAGATACAGGTCAGTTGTCAGGTGGTTAGGGCGGCTCTCTGCTCTCCTGTGCGCTCTGGTGCTGTCGGCGCACATCAGAGGCCTTTATGAAGATGAGAGGCCACATCCACGCAGGGGGACCCTTGGGTAAACCGCATAGGATGTCAAGTCAATAAAGCAGAGAAATATCGCCTCAAGTCAGCAGTGTGGTGATCTGGGTACACTTCAGAACTGTCCAAAGAGAGGCAAAGAGGAGTGTGTGCTTATGTCCTTGTGTGAAGAAAAGCTAAACTAAAGTGTATCATATCAGGAGATGTAGAGTCAGAGAGACCTGTTCATCCTCTTATAAAAGGGAGAGAGAAATAGTGTCATATCCTTTATAGTTTTATAATTTGTCTGTTGTTATTTTTAATGCTCTGTTTTTGTTCATCCTATTGTGTTTCCTAGTATCTGGTAGCCATCCATCCAGTTCTACATTTGTAGAAATATAGCTTTTTTTATTACTAAAGAAAATTATTACAGTGGAGTTCACTTATCTCAACTCACGATTAACTCGCCAATCCTATTATGTCGACGTTTTTGAAGTAGAACCGCCAAACTCCCTATTTGTCTTAGCATTAACTTTTCGGTAATGTCGATTCTTTAATGTTGCCGAACACTAATATCTCGAGCAGAAAAGAGGGACAAATTCGCCACTTCACATGGCCATCTCGTGACTGAAGATAGTACTGAGTTTGCGTTGCACATGGATCGCGGCCCATATGTTCGTTCGACCATGGGGTACATGCTTGTTTTTTGCCAGGGAGTAGGTTTTCTTGCACTTAACAAGAGCAGCAGATATGAAGTTCAGATAACAATCCCTTCATCCTTTGACGTGTACGATCACACCGGTGTTCATATGTGTCACGTGATCAACCGCTAAATTCACACGTGTTTTCACGCGGTATCTGGCACTGATCCAAAAAAGATGAAAGTGCTCAGAGCTTGTCATTTATCACAAAAATTCAGTGTTTTCAACCACATAAGATTTCTTTTAGGTTTCAACAAGTTGAGCCAACCAGTTGGTGACTATTTTGAATTATCCATTATACAGCGCTTTTGTCACGTGACAAGCATGGCGAAAGTTCCAAAATGGGGGGAGGGGGGGCACGCAAAATTTTTGACTTCTTCCTAGGGGGGCGCGACAGAAAATAATTGAGAAGCACTGGATTAGACCAAGAAACCACTCTTGTCACTAATAAGAGAGATCTTATGTCCGAGTCTTATGATTGACAACCCACCGTTGATTTTACAGAATAAAGTAAACGTATTTGTGGTGTACATACAGTCCAGAAAATTCCTTGCTCACAAATATTTCAATATTGTATAAACATGACACCATTGGCCAGACTAACAAAATCCAAATATAAGCTTAACTTATGGAAGACGTTCGTAATATAGTGTAGGTAGGGGATTTACAGTTAAGAACGGAGGACCAGATATGTTGAATGAAGAGTGCAGAAGTACAGTCAATAGAAGACATTTTAGTGAAGTTTAGTTTGCAGTTTCATCAGCAGAAGCTTCAAGTCTCACAAGGAGTTCGTAGGCCGCCCCACTTACAATAACATTGTTACAGCAAGTATACTCTAACAGAGGCTACTAACTGTGTCAATGATGACGGTTAAATGATTCTGATTGGCTAAGAAAGAAAGATAAACAAAACTAGTAATTTTCCACACAAGAGCAGACAGTCTGAAGCATATCTCCGTTGATCACATGGTTGACAGGTTAGTGACGTGGCTTGTCGAGAACAAGTCATTCCGTCTCCTTATGGTGCCAGTTAATCACCTCTAATACAGACCATGTTAACACACACACACACACACACACAGATACACAGCTTCTCCAAGGCTGAACTCGGCTCAGGCTCCAACTATCAACAGTGAGACTACCCAAACATTCTGATAACATGCTTTATCTGGTGAGAAACACAGAAAATATTCATCCTTACTCTATAGAAATATACAGAAAAGCAAAGAAAAGCTTTAACAAGGCTAATAAAAATCTCTAACTTCATTATAAATCACTCCTTTACAAATCATTCAAATAAGACAAAGGAAAAGAACATATGAACAAATAAGACAAAGAAAAGAATATATGTACAAATAGGAGAAAAGAAAAGAAAATATATAAAAGCGGCAATGGATTTCCGAATTGTCCTCACAATAGTCATAATCAAAATGATCACTTCTGTTTTAAAGGGGAAAAAAGTGTCAAGTTTTTAGGCTGTCCTGTCGTGATCTCAGGTATGTCTTGATCTGGTTTGTTATGAGGGGGAAAGAATTTCAGTCTCACATTCATCCTGGCCAACGCATAAACCAAGAGCAAAAAACACCATTGTTGCAATTATAAAAGCTTTGCTAAAAGCTATGTATTACTGTACTACATAGCTTTTAAGAATAATAAAACTTAAAAAGATTATGGGAAAGCAGTACTCAATTGAAAGGTGTTTCTTGCCAATATATCACAATTTACATTGTTTTTTCAACCTGCCAAACACATAATCACTATCACAAGTAAATACGATTTATTTTGCTCTACAGATGAAAATTCAAAAGCAGCGGCATAGATTCACTACTGTGGTGAAAACACTGTATAGACAAGCGATAAAGGATATGAAAAGATAGATATTGCATGGTCTCAATTGCATATTGACTTTTTATCAGTGAGCAATAATTGCTGCTTTCACTACTATCGTCTGAACATAATGGGATCAATGTAATCTGCAATCTAGCATTCCATGCACACTATTGCAAGGAGCTTGTCTGCTTGGATCAGAGACTAGAATTATCCTTGCTCTACCTTGCTTTATGAACTTAACCCTTGCGTTACCTGCAATATGTTCATGCAAATAAGATACTGGTCTTCAAGAAGCCCCAGAAACAGTGACGGTTGAGTGCACAGAAAGGGACAGTTTGGTCCTGGACCAAATATATGGTGAACAAACTGAAATGAATTATGAATTTAGGTGAATTCAGGGCAAATTGTACCGGTAGGGAAGGCCAGGCTATAAATAATTTACCCTGCAGGGGGTCTCTGCAAATTACAGGCCCCCCTCTATGTCTCCTTGTCTTCTGCCACTCCTCTTTTTTCCCATTACCTTCAGTCACCTATCTCCTCCCCCTCTTTTTTAGCCCTGTCCCTCTTTCTTCGCCTTCAGATCTGTGTTTTCATTGCTGTCCGTCGCTCTGCTTTCCAGACAGACCCTAAGGGAGGTCTTGAGGGTGGAGGGCAAGCATGTATTCATTTATTCTCCATCTCTCTCTCCCTCCTTCAGTCTTTGACACGCATCTTCACAGTTGGTGGTAGTAAATATTTAAAGAGGAGGCATGACAGAGCCCAGCCCTTATAAACACATACTGTACAAATGACATTCACTGGATAAACACTCTTAGTGCTGCTGCGGTTCAGCAAAACGGCAGAACGTAGGGTATTGTTTGAAGAAAGCGCCTGTGCATAGATTAATATTTGCAGGTTTTTGTTTCTAATTTTAAATGAGTGTGCTAAAATACATATTCTCACTAGTTGCTTGAGGGTGCAGGGGAAATAATTATGCAAGCGGTAGATAAAAGATTTCATCTCAGAACAGTGAAATCTACACGGTGTCCTGCTGGTTTTTCTTGTAGCCATTATAATCTGAGGCCATCGTGATTTTGCCAAGACATGTTCCTGGGTCATCATCTCTTGTTGATCCTGGAACAACATTCCTGTCCAAAAATATCGCCCCAACTCTATTCCCACCCCTAATCCTACCCATAACTATCTCTAAAATCAGAGGGAAATGATAGTTGAATAACAATAGTGAAGAAGCCCCTAACCCTTGTTGTAAGCCTAAACTTGACATTAACTGTAAACCTATTTATTAAATCTTATCGGTTGATTGATTGAGCTCATTTTATGGATATGTTGATCCAAGAACAGGTTTTTCTTGATGAAAGGCTCTTTGTTTGTAATTGGCATTCCCACAACATCCTCTCAAATAGATGTGTGGTTATGTCGAAGATAAGGTGACACACACACACACACACACACACACACACACACACACACACACACACACACACACACACACACACACACACACACACACACAGTTGGTAAGAGGTTCTAATGTTGAAAGAAGTCTTATACCCATCAAGGCTGCATTTATTTGATCAAAATACAATAAAATCCTACAGCTTTCCTGTAGCTCAATCAGTAGAGCATTGGTCTTTACAATGCCAAGGTCATGGGTTCGATCCCAGGGAAAGCAAGAACTGATTCAATGTGTTCTTTGAATGCAATGCAAGTTGCTTTGGATAAAAGCGTCTGCCAAATGCATAAATGTAAATAAATATTTCAATTTGGGGAAATATTATTATAATTTAAAACAACTATTTATGGATAACCTCCTGATCATCTAAGAACAGGATTCACACTTCTAGAGTCCTACTATAATTCAAGTGACATGACAGGAATAAGAATACCAGGCGAAGAAGTTTAGCTCACAGAAATAGTGTTCAGCAAGCTGATCCACAGAAGATTATATAACACCTCATCTTTTTAAAAT
This sequence comes from Rhodeus uyekii, assembly GCA_037043235.1. Taxonomy (NCBI): domain Eukaryota; kingdom Metazoa; phylum Chordata; class Actinopteri; order Cypriniformes; family Acheilognathidae; genus Rhodeus; species Rhodeus uyekii. Next base: position 1,075,817 of record JAWRVZ010000027.1, read on the forward strand.
ACAACTCTCTTGCTATTAACGTACTTAAAAAAAGAACCGCCATTTTCTTTGAATCTTAAAAATGCATTGCCGCCATTTTTTTTAGAAACTGTGATCCCCAAAACCTTTGCTGTGATTACAATCAAAATAAAAACCTTCTGTGATGACATTTTTCACATTTCCACTAAAACTCAAGCAGTATGTGTTGTGAGTAAAGTGACATGCTCCATTTTGCAAAGATAATTGTTTGTTTTTCAATTGCCTCAGGGTTGACATTACAGGGTTTGTTTATGTGGAACGATGCATCAATTCTCTGTGGTGCTGAAAGCATTGTATGTTTATTATGATAATTATTGTTTATTTATTTTAATTTTTTTGCACGCGCATATGTTCTACGGAAGCTACATAATTGCCTTCAGGTTCCCATCCGCTGCAGGGAATCGGTGACGTTTAGTCTACGACCTTTGGTAATGAGGCAGGTGACAGGATTAGATACTATCAGCAACAGCTGCACAGCGGCACTGAGAGACCCTGGCCGTTGTCAATCGCTCTCACATCAGCAATAGTGGCCATGTAAGCCGTGATAGACAAGGTTCTTATCAGCATGTTGGGGTTCAAGTAGTGCCTGGAGCTCATTTCATGGATATGTAACACTCCCCTTCCGTTCCACACCCTCAAACCCCTCCTTTCCTGCTCTATTCTCTGCAAGCCGGTCATGCTTGACTTGGTCACCTAGTTAGCGGGTACTGCTGGATCACATGCTACTGGGTGCTAGTTTGATTGGCGGCTGGCTCCCTTCGGAGCAGAAGTGTGACAGGGCTAATCAGACTATGCTCAGCACCTCTCAGTGCCAATGAAATCTAGTGAAGTCCCGACTTGATTCATCCTCATTTGATGGCATTTGTTAAAGGCCAGCGGAGGCTTACCTGGCATCTAATTGGCTGCTTGCACATCCCCTCCCCCTCTGATCAGTTAATACTAATATCTCCGACTCTAGAGGATGAAAGGAGAGAAAGGTGACTGATTGATTTGGGCAGCTGTGTGATTTAATGGAGGAATGGATTAGTGTCTTGGCTGTCATCTTCTTTCACCCCTTTCACTCCTCCTCTCCTTCTCTGCTTCTCTCCTTGCTTTCACAAAGAGATTTGCAGGCAAAGCACCGATATGAAGTGACTGTGCTTAATGAGCCCCGTAATCCAAGATTGAGGTGCTACACCAACAATGCGTATGCTCTTCCATATGTGACCTGTAAGTAACATTATGTGGGCTCAAATGCTGACTCAAATGTTCTTAGCTGTAAAAATTCTCATTAAATATGAGTCTTCCTCTTACAGTTGTTTTTCTTGGTTGAAAAGACCAGCATGTGGTAGCCTGCATTTTGAATGCTGGTATGTTGGTGTCAGGTTTAAACAGTAAGATTTTAATTCAAGACATTTTCATCAGCATAATAAACAAATTACAATATCGCTAACATATCAGATTTTGAATATCAGTATCAGCCAATGTTTGTATATTTAATTATGCATTCTCATTTCCAAGTTTTACATCTAAGCTCTAATCTTAAAAACTAAAGCTAATCTAAAAGTAGATGTAATCTTTAACAAATCTCAATATGAGAATCCATTTTTTCATACTGTTGCTACATCATAATGTTGTGATGCCTCGATTTACTTGTAGAATTTTTAAATGATTTATTTTGTAGAAAATAATTTTAGATCGACCCATTTCATTAGCTAGAACATAAAAATAAAGGTGTGGCCCCCGTGGGACTGTGATCCAGCCCGGACTAGAACCAAACCACCTTCATGAAACCTCTTGGAAATTCATGCTAGTCTTTTCAGCAAGCTTGTCTTTGTGTGTGTGCATGGGTGTGGGAGAGTGAATGATTGTGCTTTACTCCTCCTTCAACCTTTCTATCTGCTCCAAGGTCACTCAGCTCCAGGGTTTGGCACCAGTAGGGTACAGCGGTGCCCAGCTAAAGATATGCATAGCTGCCAGCTGCTGTCAGACATGCTTTTCCCGAGCCAATAAAAATATCCACTTCTCGCTTCTTATTTTGTTTCATCCCCTTTTTCTGTCTGAAGTTTTTATCACAAGTCCTTGGGGAGCTCTTTTTTGTACTGATTTGTGATCAAGGCAAGTGAATGAAAAAAGACGGTTGCTTGATCCAGTGATAGTGCTGATAAATGGAAACACACACTCAGGTCTTTTGTGGTGTCATTTGGCAGGCCCAGGTACAGATGGAGAACTCCTCCTGCGGTGTAGCTCATGAGCCTATGGCGTGAGCAATAGCTGCTCTAATAAATGCATATCTTTTCTGCTGAAGAAGCTCCTTAAATAGACTCAGACATTGTTTTACATTCATCTTTTTACTTGCACCAGCCTCCATTCATCATTATCTATTAATGGCATGACCATTAAGAACTTCTGAGATCTTATTGAGGAAGTTCATTGAGTTAATTGCTTTACGAGGTCACAGTTGATCTGTGATTGAGATAAGGACTTTTTGCCATGTGTGCTTCCACGTACACTTATGGTCACTTCATCAATAACAAATTATGTCTTGTATGGTTTGTTGCTATTATTGTTCATCTGCAATTTATGATTGCAGCCATGTATCTGTGTAACAGAGCAACTCTCTTTCCCCTCCCTCCCTCCCTCCACACACACACACACACACACACACACACACAAAAATAATCTAGTATTTATATCAATGGAATGTATTGTAATCTGTTTTCTTTTGAGTCTTTCAAAACCAAGTGGCCACACTAAATATTAAAGTGCCTTGATATAGCTGATGCAAAATGTTTATTTTATGACTGATAACTACATTTAAAGCATAAACATTTTAATTTAAGCTACAGTTGAAAGGAAAAAAAGGTGGGAAAAAATAAGCTCTGATATTACTCTACCAATATCAGATAATAATAGTATAGAGTATTATTTTTCATAAATATGATCAGTATTAATGTAAGAATAAATATTGATATATTAAATACCATAGTACAATAAATAATAATGGTAATTTTCTAATAATTAAAACATATTAATTAAATATATTATGAACAAGATGTTATCAGTATTAATCAGTGTAATAAAGGACAAATGATATATAAAAAAGATAAATATTAAATATTGATCATTATTTAAATACTAACCAACAAAAAGTACCACGGTACTACTATGTTTGTTGGACTGCCATGGTATTATTTGAAATACTGTCATCAGAAACATTACCATGTTACCATTGCATTTTTTAATGGTTGACATGATATTGTCAAAACATATGATGCACCTCAATGTCTTACTCTGTTACCAACCCTACCCCTCTCTCATGCTCTTCTGGCTCCCTCTGTCCTGGGCCATAGAGGTCTGAGGAGTCTACAATATGTGGGTCTCCCCTCCCTCCCTACCTCACAAACACACACTCACTCTCTCTCTCTCTCTCTCTCTCTCTCTCTCTCTCTCTCTCTCTCTCTCTCTCTCTCTCTCTCTCTCTCCCTCTCTCTCTCTCTCTCTCCCTCTCTCTCTCTTCTTGCAGTGAGAGTGCATCAGAAGGGAGGGTGTGGACCTGAGAGAAACATCCAGGAAGAAGAAACACTGAAGACTGCACTTCTCTGATTGGGATAATCTGAGATTTTCTGGCCCGTAGTGTTTGTGCCTGTTAGCAGGTGCAATGCCTGCCACATCACAACAGCAGGTGGGCAGCAGGGGGCGATGTGCTGCTCTCCTCTTCCCTTTCCTCCTGCTGTTTGTGTTTCCAAGGCCCGGGGACACAATGATCAACATCCCTTCCAAATGTGAGTACAGAATTGAACATTGCATTATATATGTAAGTGCATGGCAATTGTTTTTTATTTAAAAAATTTTTTTTTTGCAGTATTATAATGTTTTCTGTGAGTTAAATGTGAGAATGAGCTGTTTTAAGGCAGTTTAACTGCTCACTTGATTATACTATTGACCCGAATGCCTAGCACAGGCCTGATTGGAAAGGACAGTCAAGCGCAGTGATTGAAATCCACCTGAGCAGGAATTGTAAAAACAGCAGCTGCTACAAGCTTCCTAAAGCTATTAACAGTACTGGGTTTGTTGCTATTATTGTACATCTGCAATTTAAGATTGCAGCCCTGTATCCGTGTAACAGAGCATCTCTCTTTCCCCTCCCTCACACACACACACACACACACACACACACACACACACACACAAATAATTGGTAAAAAAAACTAGATGATGAAAACTACAAAACAAAAATGTACCAGAATAAGATGTCAGTTACATCTACATGAAAGGTCAATGTTTCTCTTGACTTTAAAGTAGAGACCTTTAAACGGGAGACATGGATGTGACCATTGAAATTGCTAACACACCCACATTAAGTCTGACTGGGTCCGACCCATATGATAACGCTCTTTTCCTGTCTCACTGATGTGTTGCATTTTTCAGACATTCAGTACGTTTGCTTGCTTAAGATGTTGGGACTGCAGTACCAAGTAGTCTTGCAAAGGGTGGTTGAAGTCAAAGGAAGGAAAATAGCGAGATAGGGAGGGGGGTTTAATTTTATCTCTGCAGCATCTTGTTATCTCTAGTGTGCCTCTAAGTGTAATCGTACCATCACAAACTTTTGTTTTATTAAAAAAGGGTTCAGGTTTTGCCTCACTGTTGGAGCAACTGTTGTCGTAAGGATAGTAAAACCTTACATAACCAGCAGAGCTAACAGCCTAATAAACAATAAATAATGTCTTAATGAAAATCTAAAAATGCAAAATGGGTTCTGTGAGGGTTTGGAGAATACAGTACTCCTCAAAAGTCTTAGGGGACTTCAAAAATAATAGTATTTTCACCCCCCCCCCCCCCCCCCCCCCAAAATGGTTTTAAGCCAGTTTTTAATATATTTTGTTGTAGTGTGTCAGTAGGAAATATCAGTTTACATTTCCAAACATTCATTTTGCCATTAATTGTAATAATCCAGTGAGATTTTTTACAACAATTTTTTTAATCACTATAAAAATAAGTCAATAGAAAGTCACACACCATGACAGAAGAACAAATGTATGTTTGTGTATGTGTCTTGTGAGGGACACATTTCTAAAATAAAATGCCCTGGCAAATACAGTAAAGCGTCTAATGTTCATTATGGTTAGATGTTAGGAGTTGTAAGTAGCTTTACTTGGGAATAATAGTCAAGTAGACGTTTATGTGTGTGTGTGTGCATGTTATACGTGTTTTTGTGGTGTGTGTGTACATTATAAGTGCATGTTTTTGGTGTGCATTACTGTAAACTAAATAAATGTATCTTTTTCTCCCGCTGACTAAATGGGCAGACAAAATAAGAGACTGTGAGTATCTCTAGCATGTAATACGTTTTTGCATGTACTGACTCTACTCCTCTAACATTTCCCAGACTGAACACAGGAACACAGCCTGCAGAAAACAGCCCAAACTGATCTGCTGAGAAATTTGTTTATTATATTTAGAAGTGTGGGAATGATGAGTGAATAAAGGCATGAGTCTTTTAAAATGAGTGATTATCTTCTGTAGTTGGGTGAGAGATGACAATACCTCCCAGTTATAATGGTTAATAGCCCATAAATTGGTCTATCAGCAGGGATTACTTTGAACAGTCTCCCTTTTTTCCCCTTCTTTCTTGTCTAACTGTTCTTGACCTTCCTGGGTTGTGTGCCTTTCTAGATGGACAGACAGATGGATAGATTTAGTTTGATACATTTATAGATAAATAGGTATGGTTTAAGATAGATAGATAGATTTTATTTGATTCATTTATGATGCATTTCTGGATGGATGGATAGAGCATAAATTGCATAGTGAGTGACTGTAACTGTTCCCAAACATCAGTGTTTGTGTCCAGTATAAGCATTTTATTGTAGCCTCAGTGACTCTGTCCACAGATTACATCACTAATGCTTTATGCTCTCGCTGTCTGCTTCTCTTATTCATTCCTCTAGTCTAATTTTCTTCCTGCTCTCCAATTTTTCATGGGCCACTCATCCGTAAAACAACAGACACTTAGAGAACATCATAGACCTCTGCACGCTTTACACCCTCTTTTCACTTGGGAGTTTCTAATGATATGGGCGATACTCCGTTTCCTGGAACTAATCGAATGAGTGCATTGGTGAGATTCAGAGGTAGTTGCTTCAGAACATTGTTGAGGTTTAGTGGGAAACTTTAGTCAGTGGCGCTGCGGATCATTAAGTTGTTTTGAATATTGTGATTACAGCAGGTCAGCGGAAAGCTGCTGAACTACTGTGACTAATAAGCCTTCATCCACATCTGAAGCAACTAACAAATGAGCTGTTATTGTAAAGTTGTTATAGCTCTCTTTGGAAATAGATTTCTATTTTAAGGGTGTTGCTTTGCTAACTTCACAGTTTGCAGAAATGTACAGGGTAATTGAATGTTTCGAGGGTGATTGATTTTGCACTGTCTCTGCAGTGAAAAGCCCCCCAGTGATTACCGCCCAGCCAGTGTCTATCACCACCTTTTCAGCAGATGACATCACACTCACTTGTGAGGCAACTGGGAATCCCCCACCCACGTTAGTATCCATAGCAACACAGTTACATAATTTCATGCCTTTATAAATTACTTTTTTTTGCATTGTACAGTATTCTTTCACAAATTATTGTAGTCACAGTTACATTACCGGTATATTATCCAGTTCCTACATACACATTTGAACCTGTTTATCATATGATGTGTTTTAAATACTTTAAAGAATTGGACTTTAATGGCTCTTATGTCTGGTCATTTAGCCAAAGGTCTACATTCCATGGAGTGCCACTTAAAAATAAAATTTAGAAATTATTAAATGTATTCAAAAATAAAAACGCAAATAATCACTTTGTAATTAGATATTGTAAAGTGGTTACTGTTACTTTAGATTAGACTTAAACTTGTATTACACATTTAATTACGTATTACATTTAAACATAAAAATACAGTGGAGTTCACTTATCTCGACTCACTGTTAACTCGCCAATCCTATAATGTCGACGTTTTTGAAGTGGAACAAAAAAGAAGTGTTTACACTGTGAGCGAAATCGTGTTTGCAATCTTGGAGAATATAATTAAAGGTTTGTATCGAGAATCGAAGGTGTTTTGGTGCTGTTAGTTGGTGCTCATATGCCTTTTGTTGTTAGCAAACATATACAGTGTATGTACATGTTTATAGCATGCCGATCGCTTCATCTAATAAATCGCCATATTGGCTGTTGGTTATCTCGATCATCGGTTATCTTGATGCGTTTTTGCAACCCCCGAGGCCGTCGACATAACCGGATTCCACTGTACATTCTATATTAAAACATTTTAAAATATAATTTATTCCTGTGAATAAATCACTACTCAGTCAGTCACACATGATCCTTCAGAAATCATTCTAATATGATAATTTGCTTCTTAAGAAACATTTCTTATCATGATCCATGTTTAAAACAGTTAGGCTGCTTAATGTTTTTGTGGAAACTATACTGCATATTTCCCAGGCTTTTTTGATGATTAGAAAGTCCAAAAGAACAGCATTTATTTAGAATGGAAATAATTTGAAACCATATAAATGCCTTTGCAGTCACTTTGATCAATTGAATGCATCCTTGTTGAATAGAAGTATTAAAGGGAAACTTTAAGTTGTTCCGAACCGGTATGAATTTCTTTTTTCTGCTGAACACAAAAGTAGTTGTTATGAAAAATGTGAATAACCAAACAGTTCATCATCTACCCTCAACTATTTGTTACTACTTATTTATTACCAACATTCTTTAAAATATAATCTTTTGTGTTCAGCAGAAGAAAGAAATTTGTGCAGGTTTGGAACACCTTCAGAAGAGCTAGAACTGATAACAGAATTTAAACTTTTACATTTCTTTTTTTAAATGAAAAATCTTGCTCTTTTTTTAGATAAAAAAACAAAACAAATAATAACTATAAATAATTATTAATAAATAAATAATTATTAATTAAATAATTATTAATAATTATTAATTATTTATTATTAATAAATAAATAATTATTAATTAATAAATAATAACTTAAAAGGGATTGGTTGAAAAAAAGACTAATTTGTCACTATAGCAATCTAATTTATGGATGCTATTTTCTCTTGTTTTTTTAAAGATTACTGTCACTTATTTCTTATCTGCGTCATCGCTAGGTTCCGCTGGGTGAAGGATGGTTTGGAGTTTGACCCCTCTAAAGACCATGACCTCTCAGTGTCCAGAGATTCTGGGACCTTCTCGTTGACAGCCAAGGATGGACCCATCCACCAGTACCAGGGCAGATATAACTGCTATGCATCCAACGAGCTCGGCACGGCGGTGTCTAACGAGGCTCGTATTGTCACGGAGAGTAAGTCGCTCTCATTACACTTATCATTGCCTGTTTGATATCCCTGACTTTACCACATGTGGCGAGTTTTCTGTTGAGAGAATCTGGCGCACAGCAGATAACAGCCCAAAATCAAGCCCCCTGCCCCCTGTTGTGTCATTTGCAGAATATGTCATTTAGAGGAAAATTACAGCTCATTGTGTGTTCCAGTCACACAAGCGCTTCGAAGAATTCCAGAACGAATATAAATCCCAGATTGCTTTCCAATTAGCTACCAAACACAAAACTGAGCGGCTCATTGTAAAAAAACAACAACAACACGTCTATCTAGCAATCTACCTGTCTCCCTCACTCTGTCCCGACCTCTTTGCCAGTTTCCCTGACAACAGTTACCTCAGAAACCAGTGTGAGTCGTGGAAGTGTGTCAGTGGGGACGACCACTCCTGGGATTAATATGTGCAGGAAGTGAGAGTACTCAGCATGAGCAGGGCTAACAATAGCCTGCATATTATGAACTCCGCACACAGCTGGCCCACATTATGATGTGCACCATCACACACTTGCTTCATATCATTTCATGCCAATGCATCTTATGAATAATGCTGGACTAGTTATGTAGTTTTTAATTGCAGTCTGGTGTTCGTTTGTTTTGTCAGCTGTGCTGTGTGCAGTTACTTGCGAGCTAATTGGAACTCTCCAGTTTCTCACCAGAATTAAATGTATTTGAAATGGTCAATTATTGTAAATAATCATTTTTATTCTTTCCCATATATATTGAATATATTTTTAATTCATTTACACTGCCATTTTAAAAAAAAGAAAAAAACTTTTTATTTAGGATACTTTAAACTGATGTGAAGGTTACAAAAAAAAATCTGCTTCAAATAAATGCTTTCTTTTCATCAAAAAAAGTATTACAGTAATAATTACAAATATTTCTTAACCAGCAAATCAGCATATTAGAATGTTTTCTGAAGGATTATGTGACACTGATGATGAAAAAACAAAACAAAAAAAAATGTTATTTTAAATTGTAATATTTTTTATTAAATAACTGCAGCTTTTCTGAGCATAAGAGACTTCTTTCAAAAACTTTATACATTTTTACAGACCCCAGACTTTTGAATGGCAGTGCGATTTTAATGAACTCTCTCTCGTAGACACTCCCACTCTACAGAAGGAGAAGAAGGTGTCAAAGAAGGTGGAGGAAGGAGAGAGTGTGGTGCTTCCCTGTAATCCTCCTAACAGCACCGTGGCCCCTGTCATACATTGGATGGACAAAAGTTAGTCTGTTTTTATCCTGGCTTATTGAAGTTAAACATAAACAACATCTCAGCAATATTTATATACAGTATATGCATCTATTTCTACACCCTTTTTCTCTTAGGGCTGCGGCACATTCAGCAAAACGAGCGTGTGATTCAGGGTCGCGATGGAAACTTGTACTTCTCTCATGTGATTGCGGCAGACAGCCGAGACGATTACACCTGCAACACTCAGTTCCCCAGCGCACGCATCATCGTGCTCAAAGAGCCCATCAAACTCACTGTTGTCCCCTGTAAGCATCACAGTAGTAGATGTTGAATGTCCTTGACAAACTAGAGCTTATGAAACTTTTGACCCTAAACAGTAGAAGCAAGATGAAAGCAATGGTGAAAACATACTGTCTGTCAGTCTATCTATCAATCTTATTCTATCCATCCATTGGGGATATTGTTTAAGCTTTTTTTTGCCCAACTTTAGTCCTGTATGAACAGCCTTATAATGGAGCCTTGATTGTTTACCATGCTCTCTCCTCATTTCCCTCAATAATTCTGTTTGTTTGTATCTATAGCAAACTCAGTGGTGCGCAACAGAAGGCCACAAATGATGCGACCCACTGGCTCCCGCAGCTCCTACCTGGTGCTCAGTGGCCAAAACCTAGAGCTGGAATGCATTGTTCAGGGCCTGTAAGTCAAACCTGCTCTGGCTGTGTGTCTTTTTACTTGTTTTTAAAAGTGTCCCATTTGTTTACATCCTGTTCTTTCCCTCATTAGGCCAGCTCCCAGTATTCAGTGGAACAGGAAAGATGGAGTTCTGTCTGAGTCACGCACCTCCAATGACAGTTATAACAGAGTTCTGCGCTTTAAGAATATCTCAGAGTCTGACGGTGGAGAGTACCAATGTACCGCCACAAATCTGCAAGGCATGATCACTCACACCTACAGCATCACTGTGGAAGGTACTGTATGCTTCACATTGCCAGATCACTTCCTCTGCAGATTTAGATTTAGATGTGGGGTGTGAACTTGAGATATTTTGGAGGATGACTTAAAAAAACAACTTTAAATAAGACTTTGCTGACGAAAGCAACAAGCTCAGTCAGGATTTACATTGTTAGTTTTGCATGATTAGTGTATAATTGCTTATTGCCTGATAAAAGCTTATTAGCTGCTTTGCATCCCTTTCATGATTAGTTATTTGTGTTGTGATTGTATAGCTGCCCCATATTGGATTAAAGAACCAAAGAGCCAGCTATACGCCCCAGGAGAGACGGTTAAACTGGAATGTAAGGCTGATGGCATTCCCACCCCCGATGTCACCTGGAGCATCAATGGCAATCTCCTTACCGGTAATGCAGGGTCTTATGTCTTAATGCAGAGTTTTCCAAAGTGTGGTTTATGGGATAATTATGGGTGATTTTGATGAAAAACCAATAAATTACATTTTAATAATTTTAAAATAACACACAAAATACTGTGGTATTAGTCAAAGATAACACAAGTAAACAAAAAATTCAGTTTTATTAAGGGAAAGCAAAATCCAAACCTAACCCTGTGTGAAAAAGTGTTTGCCCAACCTGTTAAAACATAACTGTGGTTTATCACGCCTGATTACTGCCACACCTGTTCTCAATCAAGAAATCACTTAAATAGGACCTGCTTGACAAAGTGAAGTAGACCAAAAGATCTTCAAAAGCTAGACATCATGCCAAGATCCAAAGAAATTCAGGAACAATTGAGAAAGTAATTAAGATCTATCAATCTGGAAAAGGTTATAAAGCCATTTCTAAAGCTTTGGGACTCCAGCAAACCACAGTGAAAGGCATTATTCACAAATGGCAAAAACATGGAACAGTGGCCGACTGACCAAAATTACCCCAAGAGAGCAGCGAAGACTCACACAAGAGGTCACAAAAGACCCCACAAAAACTTCCAAAGAACTGCAGGCCTCACTTGCCTCAGTTAAGGTCAGTGTTCATGACTCCTCCACACAAAAAAGGAAACTGGGCAAAAATGGCTTGCCTGGTAGAGTTCCAAGACGAAAACCACTGCTGATCAAAAAGAATATTAATGCACATCTTGATGGTCCACAAGACTTTTGGGAAAATACTCTCTGGACCGACGAGACAAGTTGAACTTTTTGGAAGGTGTGTGTCCCATTACATCTGCCATAAAAGCAACACCGCATTTCAGAAAAGAAAAATTCAGAAAATCATACCAACAGTAAAATATGGTGGTGGTAGTGTGATGGTCTGGTACTGTTTTGCTGTTTCAGGACCTGGAAGACTTGCTGTGATAAATAGAACCATGAATTGCTGTTTTTGCTGTAAACTGCTGTTTACCAAATAGTCCTGAAGGAGAATCCTGACCTCAAGCTGATGCAAACTTGGGTTCTGCACTAGGACAATGATCCAAAACACATCAGCAAGTCTAACTCTGAATGGCTGAAGAAAAACAAAATGAAGACTTTGGAATGGCCTATTGAGATGGCCTAAATCCTATTGAGATGCTGTGTCATGACCTTAAAAATGCAGTTCATGCTTGAAAACCCTCTAATGTGGCTGAATTACAACATTTCTGCAAGGACATTTCTGCCAAAATTCCTCCACAGCACTGTAAAAGACTCACTGAAAGTTATTGCAAACGCTTGATTGCAGTAGTTGCTGCTGAGGGCGGCCCAACCAGTTATTAGGTTTAGAGAGCAATCACTTTTTCACACAGAGCCATGTAGGTTTGGATTTAGTTTTCCTTTAATAATAACGCCCTTTATTTAAAACTTCATTTTGTGTTTTCTTGTATTATCTTTGACCAATATTTAAATTAGTTTGATGATCTGAAACATTTAAATACGGCAAACATACAAACAAATAAGAAATCAGGAATGGGGCAAACACTTTTTCACACCACTGTATTTGTTTACCTGCAGATTATGTGATCTATTAAATAACCTAAATTATTTAAATATTACCTTAATATGTAACCTCAACCTAACAACCTTAATATAATATATATATAGTGCCTTGCACGCCCAAATTAATAATTAGATGAAATTACAATAGGTTGAACAAAACGTTGTCATTAAAATACATTTATGAGCATAAAATCTCAGGGGGAACTTAAAGATTTTGTGAGTCCCCGTCTTAATGTATATTTTGTTTGTATATGTTGAATAATCTTGTTCTGTTCATGTGAGACATTGGTATATATAGGCTTGTATTGATGAACTGAGGTGTCTTTTTTGCGTAGATATTGACCCAGACCCCCGACGCAGTGTGAAACATGGTGTTCTCACTTTGAAGAACGTGGACCTCAGTGACACTGCGGTGTATCAGTGCAAAGCTGCCAATAAGCACGGATCTATCCTCATCAATGCCTATGTCTATGTTATAGGTAAAAACATTTTTGAAAGCAGCTCTAAAAAAGAAGCAGCTGTTTTTGTGGTGGTGATTGCCAAGGCAACATTCAGGACTGGAATATCATAGATTTGTGTGTTTTTTTTTGTTTTGTTTTGGTTTCTCTAGAACTAGCTCCCCAGATCCTGACGGAAGATGGACTCTTGTATTCTGTGGCAGAGGGACAGACGATTTATCTGGCTTGTGAGACCTTTGGCTCTCCTCGGCCCAGTGTCACATGGTGAGACAGACTCGATTCTGTGGGGTGTCCCTTCCTCACATGCCAGAACTGCTCCAGCCAGCTGTCCTTGTTATTGGTGGGGGGAAGCTGCTTTGTGGGGAGTCTATTAGGGCTCATAGGCAGAATCACACTCAATAGTCAGCAGTTCTAAATATTGGTGTTCTTGGAATATTGCAAAATTTGAACAGTCTAAAGTGAATATTTTGTGTGTTCACAGGGAGGGTGAGTCCTGGGGTGCACTTAAAGCCAACCCAAGGATGAGTCAGTTATCTGACGGCTCTCTACAGATCAGCAACGCCTCCCTCAATGACAGCGGCCAGTACACTTGCAATGTCAGCAACAGCAAAATCACCATCACTGCTGAGCTGGATGTACTCAGTGAGTTCCACATGCATGAACACTCAAGCCTTCACACATACTTGATTTATAACTGGTTTCATGTCAGGCTTTTAGGATCATTTATTTTCATTAAACTTATTCTTTATAATGCTTTTCTTGTATTCTAAAATCCTCATACAGCCAACAAACTGCAAAAAGTGTCTTGTTTTCCAGTAAAACTACTCTTTGCAAAATAGCATGCAGGATACTATGCATATTTTTGTTATTGTATATTATAAATAAGTACATTAACAATGCATTCTGTTTTGCTTTGTTCTAATAAGCATAAATCTAGTAGGTTAAGAAAAATGCAAATAATTCTGTATATATATATATATATATATATATATATATATATATACTTAAAATAAAGATATATTTTTTTACAAATCAAAATTTTGTCTTCCAGATAAGACAGTCATTGTGAAACCTCCGTTGGCTCTGCAAATTCAGCGGGGTAAGCCAGCTACCCTCACTTGCGAGTACCAGGTGGACTCTAGGCAGGACGCCCCTCAAATCCAATGGAGGAAGAACAGGCAGAAGCTCACAGAGTCCTCTGATTCAGACAAGTATGCTTGTATACCTTAATGTCCCTCACAATGCTGCAGAATGGCTTATTTTGAACTGTTAATGTGATTTCATAAACATTATTTACCATAAATACCTTAGGTACATGATAGATGAATCCACCCTCATTATACCTGATGTTGAAGAAGAGGATGAAGGGATTTACACCTGTGAAGTCATTACCACTCTGGATATGGCTGAAGCGAGTGGCTCCATCACTATCGTTGGTAGCTAACTTTCTAAACTATAAACCCTTTTACATATCTAGGTCTATATAGCTGTATGTGTTGCATGCTGTATGATAATGCAACCTATAAACAGAAAGGACAAAAGGACATGTTTTTCTGCAGGTAGATTCAAGAAATAACCTTTAATCTCATAGATGGCTTGTTTTTACTGGAATCTTATCCTTTGACCTTTGTTAACCTTCATTTACCAGACCGACCAGACCCTCCGATCCAAATACAGATGACCGAACCTAAAGAACGCAGTGTCACTCTCAGCTGGAAACCTGGACATGATCACAACAGCCCTGTGCTAGGTACAATATATGTTTTTTTTCTGTTTATGCAACACATACAGTTTAAGAGTATGCAGTTAATATTTGATACATGTTCATTATTTGAAATGCTTATTGATTTTTTCCTCTTTAAATATTGAATGTTGTATAAATTAATGGTTGAATGTTGTATAAATTAACAAAGTGTGATATATTGCAGTTTGGTCCCCCTAAGAAGATTTGGACATTTTAGATGGTTACTTTAAAATATATAAATATCATTGTGTTCAATTACAATATCAAACCACATTCTCTCAGTTTGTACAGGGATTCCCAAAAATCGTTTTCTCAGCCAAACCAATTAAAATCCATTTTGCATACATACATAACACATTGTTATTTTCTGGTTTTGATAAAAAGTCACTTTGCATGCAGGTAAACAAATAAAATATATACCGGTATTTAATTGTTTAATTGTATTTTAATTCTTTTATTTAATTAGTTTTTATTTTGATGTTTTACTTTGACATTATTATGATTTAATTCATTAATAGTTTGAAGTGTCCAAATACTTTTTGGGGTGATAAAAGTAAAGACAAATAAAATCAGTGTAATTTCCTCCTGTTTTATGTGTATAAATACACGTGTTTATGTATCTAGAGTATTTGATCGAGTTTGAGGAGACTGGATCTGAAAGAAAAGAATGGGAGGAGCTGAGCCGTGTGTCAGGCGGCATTCACCGAACCACCCTTCCCTTGAAGCCCTTCATTTCTTACCGCTTCCGAATCATCGCCATCAATGCCATCGGCAAGAGTAACCCGAGCAAGGAAACGGAAGCCTATTCCACACCAGCTGCTCGTAAGTAACACTGCATATGTGTGCGTGTGTGAGCGTTTGCATTGCCTTGAAAAAGAAGATGCTTTCACAGCTTCATTGTGATGCATTTGTTTTGTCTCTTGAATCATTGAATGACACTTTGAATTTGTGTTTGTATCTTCTCTCGGTGTGTGGCTGATGTGAAGTGACAGTTTTATTGTCATGTTAGAACGTCTGGGCACTAAATTATGATTTGTCCTCTACAGGTCCAGACAGCAACCCTGAAGGAGTCTGCAGTGATTCCATCGACCCAGGCACCCTTGTCATCACATGGAAGGTGTGCTGCAAAATTCAGACCAAAAATGATTCTGTCGTAATGCATTCATCCTCATGTCATTCCATGATTATTATTTTAAAGAACAGGAGCTTGGACTGTCAAGCTATAAAATTGACAAAAAGTTAGATTAAAGGAGTCCATAATTTACACAAAAAAAAAAAAGATTTGTGGACTCCTACTAATTTGATCAAATACTAATTTGATTTGTGGAATTTTCTACTAACTTAAATACATTTTTGGTAGCTCAAGTAATGGTGTAGCATAACCAACTGTTTTTAAAATGTCTTAAACGCAAATATATACACATATGTCTATCTCTCTCTTTCTCTCTCTCTTAAGTAGCGTAGTTAGGGTTAGGGATTTATTTTAGTGTCTGCATGTCCTAAATGGTCCTATCTCTCATATGTAGCTCAGACTAGAAAGTCTGATTCATTTAAAGGAATTGGTTCAATTTAATCAATTAATCTTAAACGGTCCCCTCTTTTAAGTGCAATTTTAGAAAATTCAAATTCATTGTAATGAAGGGGTTCATTTTAAACAATCCCTTCTCTCATAGTTTTAGAAAGTCTGATTCATTCAAGTGAACTGGTTCAATCTTAAACAATCCTCTTTCTCATAAATAGAGTATATGTAGTGTTAGAAAAGTATTATTAATTCTAGTGAATTAGTTCATTCTGAACCATCTCTATCTCTCAAACATAATGTTAGAAAGTTTGAATCATTATAGTTAATTGCTTCATCCTTAACGATCCAATCTATCTCATATGTAGTTGTTGGAAAGTCTAATTCATTCTAGTGAATCAGTTCTTCATGTAAATAAAAGGAATCTGTTTTTTTGTTGTTTTTTTATAAAAAGGGAATCCTTGTACTTATTGCCCACATTTGAAATTCTCATTGTTCATAGAAAGATACATTTTAGCTCAAGACTGAGTCTGTGTTCTTGCAGGAGTTGGATAGGCGTAGTTTCAATGGCCCAGATTTTCACTACAAAGTAATGTGGAGGAAAGTTTTGGGCGACGGTCCAAACTGGCACAGCAAAAACATCACCTCTCCACCCTTCATCATCACAGATGTGGGCAACTTCTCTGCCTTTGAAATTAAAGTGCAAGCTGTTAATGAGATGGGAGAAGGTCCAGAGCCCAAATCCACCATTGGATACTCTGGAGAGGACTGTGAGTTTGTCATGTTTGATATTTTTACTGCTATTGTGAGCCCTTTTTACTCACATCTTCCTGTAAGGTTATCTCAGTTCACCCCAATTAAACAATGATTTTAGTTTTATGTTAATCCTGGAGACATATGTTTTAAAGAGAATCAAAATGTCTATGCTCTTTCTCCCTGTCAGACCCTCTTGAGTCCCCTCTGGATGTGGGAGTGGTTCTGATCAACAGCACTGCTATTAAAGTAACATGGGCACCTGTGAACAAAGATACCGTGAGGGGTCGTCTGCAGGGTTACAAGGTAACTTAATTTGCTGTATTAAGCTCAGCCAAAAAATTGAAAAATTTGAGATGTAAAATCTCTTCAACAAATTGTCTATCATCCGTCCTACAGATTTATCTGATGCACTTTGGCCCAGAAAGCAGACACCTCAGACGGGAGCGTGTTAGGGAGGGAAAGCCGACAAACATCTCAGTTGTGACAACAGACAGTAATGAGCAAAAGAAGGTTCTGGGAGATCTGCAGCCCTACTCCCATTATGCACTGGCTGTAAGTGTCTTTAATTATAAAGGAGAAGGACCGCAGTCTGATCCCCTCACTTTCCACACTCCAGAAGGAGGTAAGAATGAGATACAAAAAGTAAAAATAGCTTAAGAAAGGTGAGGGCTTCAAATTCAGTCATTAATTTTTTTCAGTACCTGGCCCTCCATCATCGTTAATGCTGGAAAGCCCATCAGAGACAGAAATGACACTGCGTTGGACTCCGCCCATCCAGCCGAATGGAGTCCTGAATGGATACATATTGCAGTATCATCAAGGTGTGTCAACTAACAGCCTGATTCATTCTCATCGGGAGTATTAGAAGCAGTTTGTTGAGGAGAGGGATTTTTGCCTGGTAAACAATACAATGGTTGAAAAAAAATCCCATAGATTTTTAGAACACACTAGAAACCACCTCGAATATCAACTGCAAAAGCAATAAAAAAACAAAACTCTCAAAACACCTTAGCAACTCCGAAGCAATACAAAAACAATAAGAACACATTGGCAACTGTTTAGAAATGCACATAAAACAATAGCAACTTAAAAGGACCACTCTAAAAACACACTAAAAGTGTTAGGTATTTACAATTACAGTAATACCTTGAGATACAAGCATAATCCGTTCCAGGACCGAGTTCGTAACTCGATTTGTTCGTATGTCAAATGATTTTTTCCCATAAGAAATAACAGAAAAAAAATTTAGCCGTTCCGGCCCTCTAAAAAACTCCCTTATTAGTGCTAATAGCAATGGAAAACGCATGTTTTCAATTGCTGTAGAGACATACATACACACAAAAGTAGGAGAGATTACTTAAGTTACGTAGATAACACAAACACAATACGGAAGTGTAGTGTTTCTTCCCGTATAATGTATTTGATAGACTACACGCACAATAATGTGTGCCTCAGAACCTCATATTTATTATTATTGAACACACATAACTCCTGCTACGCCCAGCTTAATACTCTCACTCGTTGACCCCTGTAACCTCCCGCTGTAAAACCAAGATTGCCCTCTAGTGGAGATCATATGCAATTACCCCGTAAATGTATATAACACACACCACAGGAAGACTTGTGGGAGATGCGTAAGGAAGTCAACGAACACGTGAAGTGAACGAGTGAGGCAGCTTGGGCTGCTCCTAGTGCTCGACCAACTAGCGTCGGCGTCTGTAAGTGTGCTCGTATCTCAAATCTTTACTCGTATCTCAAAGCAAAAATGCTAGAATGCTTGCTCGTATCTCGGAATACTTGTATGTCGAGACACTCGTATCTCAAGGTATAAAGTATAAAATCACTAACCTAATTTAAGACAATATTTTTTACACATTTGTTGTCTCTTTTTTCCCTATTTCTCTGCAGTTAATAATGAAGGCCAATCTATGCAGGTAGAAAAGATAAATGACCACGCCCAGACTCACTTAACATTAAAACTCGACCCTCGTAGCCATTACCGCTTCTACCTACGGGGATTCACTGCTGCTGGTGAAGGACTGCCAATCATCAGGGAGGGAGCTACCACACTGGATGGAGGTCCAACACTTTACAGATCACTACATAATTTATCTAGACTTAGAGTTTTATCTTACTGCATATGCGGTTTGAGCGGTTTTACACGATGGAATGTTATCACACCCGTTACATGTGTCCGAGCCAGACATGACACCCTTATAGTAACAAGTAATTGTGTCCACACTGAAAAGTTATGAAAATGACACAGTCAGTGATGCACTACAGTATTGCATTACTCCCTAAAATGTAAATAATTGAATTACTAATTTACTTTTTATGGAAAAGTGAATTGAATAAGCCTCAGGCTGAAGAAAATGCAAATTCAAGGCTGTACAGTAGAAGGTGCAGCTCAAAGAAACCTTTCTGGATTGTAAAAGAATACGATGCAGGAGAAGAAACACACTTTCAAAAAAAGAAGTGATTTTTAAGTAATTTTTCCTTATTGGTATAGTTGAACTCGATCAGCAGCAAAGATAGTGGTTAATAAAGTATGCATATACTCTGTTTTTATTCATTGAGGAATATTTAATCTGTTTTCTGCAAGAGAGATGAGTAAATTCCTGCTCATATTTGGTCTAGATCTACAGTAACCATAATGTTCACACAGAATACACTACACTTCTGCATGCACTCCATATTTCTTTCAACAAGGGAACAGGAAAGCTGTTAGCCAGTAAATGGGAAAACAAAGTTACTGGTAGTTGGGTTACTTATTTAAAAACGTAACTTTGTTACATGTAATTCATTACCCTGAATTCTGGACTCAAACACAGCCAATCAGAACATATTTGATTTATATGGTAACAAATGAATTTAAGGGCATCAAAGTGTGACTTGTTTTGTTTCTGTGTGTGAACAGGTCCACCCTCCGACATTAGCTTATCGATTGGAGAGACATCAGTCAACCTGACCTGGGTGTCGAAAGAAAGACACAGAAACGTGGGATTCCTTATTCATTACCTGAGACAAGATGGTACGTGTCGTAAAGACAGGATGTGATTGAGAATGATTGAACACTAACTTGTCTATTGAATAGCAAATCAGGAAGTAGCAGCTTTATTACCTGTTCTCGTAGTTAGGTCCTATACACTTCCAGTAACTGAGAGAGAATACAAATGAGTGTGTTTTGATATATATTGTATTGTGTTCTGTGCAGGCAAAGGCATATGGAAGCATTCTGAAAAAGTAAACAGCTCTCAGTCTTTCTACACACTGCAGGGGCTCCAGCCCGGATCCCAGTATTACCTACGGATTGATTTAGGAAACAAGACTATCTGGAAGGATAACATCCAGACAACTGGAACAAGTAATTATAAAACAGACTGGCATCTCAATTCTGTTCCCCTGAATTTTAAAGCTTTTTGTAATAAAGCCTTAAAGAGGATTTATTAATCACTAAAGAGCTTTCATGACACCACATTTGAAGATTAGCTTTTATATTTGGCCTGGAAAATGGGGTGTAGAGGATGTTTTCTTCTAACCTTGGAAAATGAAAATGAAAGTGTTTGGAAATTCATAACAGCATTTGCCCTCTCTCCTTAAGTGGTCATGGAGAAACGTGATGGGTTTGTGACTCAAAGCTGGTTCATCGGACTCATCAGCGCCCTTGTGCTGTTGCTGCTGGTAGTGCTCATTCTGTGTTTCATAAAACGAAGCAAAGGTGGAAAATACTCAGGTAATATACAGCGAACACATCATTCTAATCTGTTTAACCATCTAATTAGCGATTAGTCAACTAACAAATGTGAAAATATCCCTGAATTTGATTCTCCTAACAGTTAAAGAGAAAGAAGAGGGCCAGTTGGATTCTGAAGCTCGGCCGATGAATAATGAGGGTTTTGGAGAGTACAGGTGTGGTGAAATTTGTTAGACAGATTATTGCAGAAACTTCCTTTCCCTGTTTCATATGTTCTTTCTTTTTCTCTCTCTCCTAAATGCTCTTCCTAATGATTTACAGATCTCTGGAGAGGTATGCTTTGCGGTGGCATTGTTCTTTTGCATGCAAGGCTTTCTCAGTACTCTCCCTTACACGCACGCACAGTGGTATTCTTGGTATATATTAGTAGCTTTATCTGTATTTCTCCCCCCCTCCCCCCTTTTGCGCAGTGACAACGAAGAGAAGCGGACGGCCAGTCAGCCGTCTCTGTGCGAGGACAGTAAGCTATGTACCGACGACGCTCTAGACGACTACGCCAACAGCAACAGTGTGCAGACTGAGGTCCTCATGGACGAGTCACTGGCGAGTCAGAGCAGTGGAATCCGAGATGTTCCTGACCCTGAGACTCAGGAAAGTTCCCCTCTAAATCCTGCCACAGCCATCTCCCACCACGGCCTGCCCAACTCCGCCGCCCTCCTTGACTAGCTGGACGAGCCCGAGACCAAACGTGGATTCACACATGTGCCCGCCTGTTGCAACCGCTCATGACTAACCAAATAATCGAAAACCCACAGTAACAACACCTACACACACAGATGCCAAGAAAACAACCTACGAGAGCCACTGCTGGAACTTACTTCAGATGTAATTGGACCAACACAACACTTTTAACACAGCCAGAGGAAATCACTCGACTGACATATAACAAATAGACTGCCATGCTCGTTGTTTACAGATATTATCTCTCATTTTATGATATAAAATAGGCTATAGCCGTTTACAGTTATACAGACGTGACAAGAACATCTCCAGAAGAGACTTCTTTGATAATTCGGTGAAAAATAAAGCAGACATCGAGCTCCTGTGGCAGACGCCAAATCAAACATGGGAGTCGGATTCACCACTTAGTCAATAAAGAAGCATTGTGGAAGGAGGGTGTGAGAAAGAAGAGAGAAGCTGAGGGCCTTAAAACCGTGACTAAGTGCGTTGTGCAAGCATATAGACAGCATGAGCTGGTTATACTGGTTGCAAAGTTTAATCAATTTATTGTGTGTCTCTTATCATTTTGTTTGTTCTTTGAAGACTTGCCTGAACCATTTTTATAATAATTTTTTATCATTAATTATTTATTTTTTACTCAATCACTTTTGTGTTGTGTTTTAAAGGTGCTGTAAGCGATCATCAAGACAATGCCATGCCTAGTGTTGCCAACTATTTTCAAAGGAAAGTAGCCAAAGCCTGGCCGAAAAGTCGCTAAATGTCGCTAGGTGACGTCATGCGTAAATTAGCATATTCGTGAGGTCATCACGCTGTACTAGATTGCATACTTTCTTGCGTTCTGCCTGCCTAATGTGCTCTCTCAACAAATTCGGCTTTGTCCTGTCTTTTAATAACCAGGTTCTTCAGTCCTCAGCGGCGCTGAGCAGAGCGCACGTCAGAACAGAAGCAGGATGTGTTTGTGTGTGTGTTTGTTCATCTAAGCCTCATACTCATTGGTCGGGGGTTGGGCCCACGGCAGCACTTGCTGCTTGTTGAGAAGAACGATATGTGCTTTCACTTCAGAGAGTCTCCAATAACTCCAATAACAGATAAATTTGTTAGATTTGTCGCTAGTCACTTTTTTGAAAATATGTTGCTAGAGTAGTCTGAATACTCGCTAAATATAGCGACAAATGCGCTAAGTTGGCAACACTGGCCATGCCCCCTTTTCCAAAAAAAAAACCCCACCCTACCAAGATTAACACGGTTAGCATGGCTTCATTAGCCCCTGCTGGTAGATGTTGTAATTACACCATCTGCTACAAAAACATTCTCCATCAAAATTCGTAATGTATTCTGACTGAATAATTTGTTTGCAAACTCTCAAAAAAATTGTTATTATAGATGTTTGAACGGTGTCCAATTTCTGGATCTTAAAGTCGGCATGAAAGGGAAATTAAAAATGCATCTTTCTGATTCATCCATGCATGTTTTTTTTTTCAATCAAAATGTAGTATAACTTGATCTTCCTGTGAAACAACACTTTTAGTCTGCCTAAACCCCACCCTCTTTTTTTACAATCAACTGCAGATGGATAAAACCAATATCCTTCCCTCCATTTTTTTCATTCCTTAAAAATTTGCTTATGGCACCTTTAAGTAATTGTACATTGATTTGTCGTAATACTGTTGTGATTCAATAGAAGATACATATCGGCATCCCCTCTGTTACGATTCGAGTTCCGTAGTGTAAATACATAAGATGCAATGACTCTACGACATAAGATCGTTTATAGCAAGCTGTACATATAAGCATCTATCAATTTAGCCAAATACAGTATTATAATCTTCATCAGTTCCTGTGCCTGCCTATGACAACAATCACCATCATCTCTCATCCTTATTTCTCCCTCTGTATGCGTCTGTGTTTTTAGTTCTTGTTTTCTGCATTGCATTAAACTGTATTGATCGGTTCTCTCTTGCAGTCCTGTTGGTGTAAAGCCATAAGAATACACACATAAGGTGCGTAGTTGTGAGGTCGTAATGAGTTAGATAGGGTTGTGAGAGAGTACATCACACACACAGTTTAGTTTGATTACCTAAAATGCAGTCATGTATTGGCTCGTGTCTTATTACACAGAATGTATGCTTTGTTTGGATGGGAATTGTTCCATACCAGAATACCAAATAGCATTTGTTCCCTTTTTTTGCTTTTTGGTTCATTTGATTTGAAGTTTGATAAACAAATATAGCAGATTATAGCACTGAGAGAATCTATGGCACATCTGGTATTTCTCAAGAGAGCGGCACGGGGGGGAAAAACTCTTACTTTCCAGATGAATGTAAATATGGCCCAAAAGATTGTTTGTTATGACGTTGAAAACTATGTCTTGTTAATTGTTTTAGGATTTGAAATTTGTTTTGTAACTTTTTTTAACTTTAAAGTAACTTGTTAGTTGTGATTTGAGTGTGGTAGATGAGTAGTGCATAGTTTTAAAAAACAAAAGTCCTTTGATAATTAAATGTTGCAGGTTCTGAAAAAAAAAATGCTGATTGGATAAAAGAGACGAAAAAAGCTAATTGAAGCTACCGGCAAAACATGATTGCGCTTATAGTTTCCCGAGTGCTGAAGAATGGCAGTATTGTGCATATCTGATTAGGATCTATCGCTGCAGAGGCGGTGCGAGAGGAAGGACGCAGTCATCTTATTTTGCACACTGCATGCACACACACTCACACACACACTTCCAGGGAGCAATAGAAGCGTGCTGACTCAGATCTTTGAGACCACTGTCTTGCGGCGGGCTTTTGCAGTGATTCCCAGCCCTCTGGAATAGCTGTGGGGGCTGAACTGCCCGATCTGTGTTAGCCTCCCTCACAAAAGCTGTACAGACACACTCAGGACAAAAGTCTCTTAGAGATCTATTTTCTTACAGGAGGGGGAAGTGATGCAAATTATATTCAACTCAATATTCAACTGAACTGCTGCTAGACAACTCGTGTATTTTGTCAGTGTCTTGACTGTGTATTGAGCTTGGAGGTGAATCGACTCTCAGATATCCACTATACTGCCCTCTGCTACTGCAAGCAAAACTGCGTTGAGGGCACCATTTAAAGTTTGACCAGAGAACGAACGTTGCCGTTTCTGTTGTTACTTGTCAAATGTACGCATTCAAGATCATAATGCATCTTAAACTGTAGACTTAATGCATAAATAAGCTTGACATAATAGTCTCTTATTCCTCTTGTATGTTCTGTTTGTTACTGCATATGATGTGAAAATAAATGAAGGACCAGATGAATGAGGCTGTGGGACTGTATTGGTTACATTAACGTTAACGTACTACGTTAACTAGATATGAATTGGATTTTGCTGTTGTATCTGCATCACCAATCAGCCAGTGCAAGTAAATACTATTTAAATAAAATCAATGGAATCATCTACAGATGTTTGTTTATGTGAAAATGCATCGCTATATAACATTTTATGAAGGCACTATCAGGAATGATGTCTATAAAAGTCCAATTTATGAATGTCAAACATACGCAATGCTTTGAAACACATTAGCACTTTATTTCTTGTGCAGCGGAAGGATGGAATGGGATGATGCTTTATCGAGAGCTTGTGCTGAACTGGGTGAAGTACTGAACTGTGGGACGGTTTGTATACAGCTGCTTGTCCAGGTGGTGTTGGCTAAAAAGAAAACAAGAAAAAAAAAATCTAAACATCCAAGAGTGACTTTATTCTCTAATAACTACTTGCATTTTTATACAGTTCTTCAAATTAGTACATTTACATAAAAAAGTATTTATCATTAGGAACTCACTTTTGGTGTTAGTTTTTTACTTCAAAAGTTTGGGATCAGTATATATTTTAACATTTTTTTGACAGAAATCTTTTATGTTCGCCAAGGCTGAATTTTTATTGATCAAAATACTGTAAAAAAATAAGCAATATAATGAAATGTTACCATCTATATTTTATGTAAATTATTATATTTAAATACAAAATTATTGTATTTATTTAAATTATATTTAAATGTAATTGTTTTGTATCTTTTTCTTCAATGACACACGATCCTTCAGAAATCATTTAAAATGCTGAATTGGTGCTCAATAAACATTTCTTATTTTTATTAATGTTGAAAACAATTGTGCTGCTTAATATTTTTGGTGGAAATTATTTTTCAAAACAACAGCATTTATTTGAAATAAAATATTTTGTAGCCATGTAAAAGCCTCTACTCCCACCTTTGAACAACTTAATGCTTTCTAGCTGCATAAAGTATTGACTTAATAAAATTATTACTGACTGGAAACTTTTGAATGGTAGTGTATATCCAAGTATTGGATTTACAAGTCAAACAAAATATTCAACAAGAAAAAAATGCAGGATGGGACTTTTCATAGTGAAAATTGACCCAATTATTGTTGTTACAATATATTAGACAGCTTGCATTCCCAACCACAGTTATTTGACTATCACTGTAGATAAATTGTGCTCTAGCTGACGTCAGCCAAAAATGAAAGGTGTTGAAGAGGAGCTAGTTACTTTATTTAGAATAAAGAATAACAAATACATTGTAATAATATGAAACCTTTTATGTTGGCTGTACTACCGTATATTCCCGCATATAACCTGCGGGTTACACCAGATTTTACAAACCCCGTGGGGGTGCGGGCTATATCACAAATTTTTTACATGTAATATTTCAATATATTTGTTAAGTTCCTAAGGACGTAAGGTTTTTATTTTCTTTCTGTTTTTCTTTCTTGCGAGGGTTGTTGTCTCTGGCGCTTGTACTATCACTCTGACAGCTGGTGCTGATAGGCTGTCTGACCTGTCAATCATGCAAGAAGACGTGATTGGCTGTGCTCTTCTCATCTCATCCGATGATCAACACCTGTAGAATCGTTTCTTAAGGGACGTGCTGATGCACAACGGGAGAGACTGCTTTTTCTTTTTGCTCTGATTCTGACTTGTGTTTGTTTTCTTATTGTTTGAATTTCGTGCACAAGCACTGTGTACCGAGCCTGAACAGTTATGAATAATTGACGTCATGCGAGCAACATTTGAAATTCGAAATATGAACTTACACAGAAAAGTGAATCAATCTATTGGTGCGGGTTATATAAAGGTGCGGGTTATGCCAACAATGTTTTACACAAACCCCCGAAACCCGCGGGCTATATGAGGTTTGCAGGTTATATGTGGGAAAATACCGTACTCTTGATTGTTTCATTTGCAGTTGTATGCATTCTGCTTGTGTCCTGCTGTGTTTATTTCTGAATGTGGCACTCACTGCGCTTGCTGCTCTCGTGCCAGCTGTTGATTGTATTTATCGAGCTGAACTCTTCTCTCTCTCTGGTGCTCCTTGTCTCTTGTCTCCTCTCTCTCCTGCTGTCTTACCTGCTCTGTCAGATGGTAATCCCAGGCCAGATCTCTCTGCCTCTCCATCTCTCTCAGTCTCTGGTGAAATTGGAAAGAAAGAAAAGAGGATTACGTTTATGAGGACTCTAAATGCATGCTCGAACAGCACATGTCAGTGCAGAATCTTAACCTCTTTCTCAAAGCACTGTTCCTCTCTCTTTCTGTGGATATCTCTGATCTGCTGAGGGGTCATGCCTTTCCAGCGGTCGGTCAGGACTCGTGGACCTTTTGCTGAGGATTCTGTTATTCTCTTTGCAGCTTCTGGTCGCTCTGTCAGGAGGTCAGAGGTCACTATGAACCGTACCTCTGCCAGCTCCTCTCCCTCTCTCCTCATTCTCTCTTGTCGCTCTCTCTCCATCCTCTCCTCTGCCTGCAAGGGGAGGTCAGATGTTACCTTGACCGTTCACCTCAAAAATCTATGGTGCCATTTTGGGCTTTCGAAATGAAAAGCCTGTCACAACTTACTCAACCACATCATTTCAAACCTGTGGTTGCGCATATTGACCTCAATTGCACCTTAAGGCACTGCATCTGTGTGATCTTTTTTTATTTTATTGCCTTTTTTGAGCTTTACACACACTATTACTTTTGTAGTATTTTGTAAAATGGCCTCATTGGATAGTAAAGTGTCCATCGATTGCACAATTCAGAATCTCTGCGGAAGAAGTAGGCCATCTGGGACGTTTCGTCTAAGTTTTTTGAATACTCTGTATTCGGACGTACAACTCTGGCGTACTGTTTTTCACATTCTATGTAACAAGGAAGATTTATATTTTGGATGCAGTGATGGTTTAAGCATCATCAGAGGGAGAAAATTAAGACTGCTACCACAAAACTTCTTTTTTTTTAAACAAGATTTTCTAGCTTTGTTAGAGTCCAAATTATTCTGTAAAACATTAAAATATTTTGTTCATACTTGCTTTACAGTACACCTAAACGCTTACACTTTATTTATGGTGCTCTTGTTATAGTGTAATTATACAAATTAGTACTAAGCAATATTAATTAACAACATGTAGTTAATATATAATTGAACTCATCCTCCAATTGTTCCAAACCTGTATGAATTTCTTTAAATATCTAATTATCTTTCCTGTAGCTCAAACAGTAGAGTGTGGCGCTTACAAGTCAATGGTGCCAATCTGAGGGTGAATAAATTATAACAGAATTTTCATTTTTAGGTGAACTATCCCTTTAAGGGTTTGGTTTAGGTTAGTTGCTTGTAATCATGCATAATTTACTGTTATTATGAAAGTTAGTAAATATAAGATGTGTAACTGGGACTTCTAGACGTCTGGAATGTTTTAATTTAGTAAAAAATCTATAATCTGCTGAGTGTATTCTTTAAAAAGAGACCAACCCAAGGTCTGTGTTACAAAGCATTAATGAATTACAACCATTTAAGTTTTATAGTAATACTGTACCTGAGCTTGATTGTAATGACTGAGTGCAATGCGGGCCTCTCTTTTACACTCCTCCTCCAGGGCATTCAGCTGCACTGCCCTCAGGTCTTTTTCCACCAACTCCCTTTCGGCTAACAGCTCTGCACACACAAACACAGATATAATACACACACTAACAACCTCTGTGCAACTGCTAAATATACTTACATGACTGTTCTTTCTATTTTAACATTACAGGGCTATACAGATAGATAGAAGGATAGATAGATAGATAGATAGATAGATAGATAGATAGATAGATAGATAGATAGATAGATAGATAGATAATCTGTTTACCTCTGTTTTTTTGTTCCCTTTCTTGTTTCTCTCTCTCCTCCTTTTGAGCTCTCAGGTTTCTCTCGTTCATTTCCATCTGCGCTCTCTTCTTTTCATTCTCATTCATTCCTTCTCCCTGAGCAAATGTGCATAAACATATTCATAGATTAATAAATAGGGTATCCTGAAGTGTGAGACTATATTTCTGATAAAACCTTCTTTTTCTTTTTTTCCTATTATAGAATTATTCCGTTTTTAAGGCTGTTTTAATTGAGAGACTACATTGAATATTAGAACTTTCTTTTGTTGGACGTAATAGCAGGACTATTTAAATAAATAGTCAAATAAAGAATAAAATAAATATTTCCCTCACACGTTCAAAATAAAATATAAGCTATAACCGAAAATGCTGATGTTGATGACATATCTGGTATATGCTTACTAAAAACACTTGCATACTGGCGGGTCCCAATGCTGAGTCTGAGACGGAAATGCAGGCATCTGGCGCCTCCTGCCGGTCATAGTTGATATCTGCATCACGGCTGTCCTCAGCACGTTGATGTGTCGCTCGATATTGTGCCAAGTCCCGCACCAGCTCTCTTCGCAAGCCCTCCTCCTCTTTTTCCTGTTGCAGTGCTTTTTCCTCCAGAGTTAAGCGCAAGAGATCTGAATAACAAAGAACAGATCGTTTCTGCATATCACAGACCAATATTTTTGTATCTAACTGTGGCTGATCCATTGTAGATAATGGAAGCAGGAGAAGTGAAGCATTCAAATATAGTTGAATAGTTTTTTTTTAAGCTTAAAACTTAAACTTTTAGTTTTGTAGCCTATTTTGACGCAGTGCAGGACCAGTGAGAGACAAACAGACTGCAAAAGTTGTGTCTGACTCTTACCATGAGCCATGTCTCGCTGCTTCTCCATCTCCAATCGCTCCCGCTTGTCCTCCTGCTGTTTATGGAGCGCGCGCACGTCCACGCCGATCACTCGCGTTCTGCTGTTGAATACGCGGCTCTTGCGCTCAGCCTCTGCGGCCCGACGCCGCTCCACCGCCTTCGGCACAGACTCGTCCACCGGTAAATCAACCTTGTACATGTTCTGTCAAAAGTAAGCACAAGTTTATATTAAAATTCAAACTTGATTATTTTAAATCATGAATTGACAGAGATGAAATAATAAAACTATACGGCTCTCTGTGTCAGCTCTCTCCTGTTGTGTTTGAAGCGTTGCCATGGAAACTGCTGCACTGTCTGTGTCTCGCCTTCAGTAACAACTTTAGGGGATATGTTTGACAGACATATATTATTCATAATAATTTATATGGACACACAAATTATTTATGTTTCCAGGGCTGTTACAGTTAACTAAACTAAAACCATAAGTTATTTAACTGAAATAAAATAAAACATTAAAGAACATTACATTTTCAATTCCTCACTTTTTCGTAATTAAAAAATAAATATTATCATAGGCTTATCCATTTCTATTCATTCCAGGTTGCTTTGGTCGCGAGGGTTGTTTATCATTTATCTTGTGGCCACGACATATTATTCCGTTCACACGGCTAATGTCGTGGCCAAGACAAATGAAAAGAATTAAAATCTATTTTTGTTTTGTTTACAGTGCTCATTCACATGATCTACCAAAAGTGTCTATAAGACTTTTATTTTGCCTGCATTCTGCTGTAGACAGGGGGCGTGTACTCGTCTGGTCCCTCATTCAGTGCGTGCCAAAATGATCTTTGGTGAGATTATTACTGTTGAAGACATTTAACCTCTGAGAGACGATATGTATCATATTTAGTTGCCAGCTCGTTGTAAATCCTCGTGGCTCCAGTCAAACACCATCCAGAGAGGCAGCGCATCGCCGCAGAGACTCTCAGAGCATCAGTCCG
This sequence comes from Rhodeus uyekii, assembly GCA_037043235.1. Taxonomy (NCBI): domain Eukaryota; kingdom Metazoa; phylum Chordata; class Actinopteri; order Cypriniformes; family Acheilognathidae; genus Rhodeus; species Rhodeus uyekii. Next base: position 1,106,251 of record JAWRVZ010000027.1, read on the forward strand.
ACACGCCTCTCCAGAGGAAAAGCTGTCAGCATGGGGTATTTAAAGCTGATCGAGATCGAAAATTTCAAATCTTATAAGGGACGCCAAATAATCGGACCGTTTCACAAATTTACTGCAATAATTGGACCAAATGGATCTGGTAAGTGTCGCATGGCTCTTGTCTGTACACTGCATTAACATGCATTCGCTATGGTTATTTATTTTTGCATTTAAATGCATTATTTTTGGGTGTTCTTTCAACGCCAGCCAAGTATATGTCACAGAGGTTGATTTTTATACAAAAAAAGTATCCTATCTATCTATCTATCTATTGATCGATCGTTTTTTAGTTTTTTTTTTTTGCATTTATAATTTCTTCATTCAACATTTCATGATGACTCATTTAAAATCATAAAAATAAAATATTAATGCATTTTAATAAAAAAAAATTGTGTTATATATTTTTATACATTTGTTTTATATAACATATTTTTTTATATATTTATATAACATATTTGTTTTCTTTACCAAAGAGACAAAATTGAAGATAAGATATTATTCTATTAATTTTTTATATATAAATACACATATATATATATATATATATATATATATATATATATATATATATATATATATATATATATATATATATATATATATATATATATATATATATATATATATATATATGTGTGTGTGTGTATGTTTTTGTGTGTGTGTGTGAGATGGGAGTATTTGAAAAATTCAAGCACTGTTTAGTATACAACTGTTTAGTAATTACATTTAGCCGCACACGTGAGTCTTCTTTAAAATGCCAAATCATAAAACGCACAACCAACTCAATACCCCAAATCACTACTCTCTAGGAAAGTCAAACCTGATGGACGCCATCAGTTTTGTATTAGCAGAGAAGACCAGTAACCTGCGAGTTAAAACCCTGAAGGATCTCATCCATGGAGCACCAGTGGGAAAACCAGCAGCCAACCGTGCCTTCGTGAGCATGGTCTACTGCGAGGACAATGGAGATGAATGCACTTTCACACGGGTCATCATTGGTAAATGTTAAAAATACAGTTACTAAATTACTGAAAGTCCTGGAATTTCATAATAGTGAGTGAACCCCCGAAAAACTACAGTAAAAAAATAAATAAAAAACTGCATTATTTACTAGCTCTACGAATAATTTCTACTCTGTGAGACTTAATTTATGTTACAGGTTCCTCCTCTGAGTACCGAATCAACAGTAAGGTGGTCGGGCTTTCAGAGTACAGTGAAGAACTGGAGAAACTTGGTATACTTATCAAGGCCAGAAATTTTCTTGTGTTCCAGGTATACATGCGTATGACCTCCTGGTTTTTTCAGTATTATAGAAAATATAAGATGACCTGATTCAAATATACCAGTAATTGATTTTGTTTGTGCAGGGTGCTGTGGAGTCCATAGCCATGAAGAATCCTAAAGAGAGGACAGCTTTGTTTGAGGAGATCTCCCGCTCTGGTGAGCTGGCCCAGGAATATGACCGCAGAAAGAAAGAGATGGTGAAAGCAGAAGAAGACACACAGTTCAACTATCACCGTAAGAAGAACATCGCAGCAGAGCGCAAAGAGGCCAAACAGGAAAAAGAGGAGGTAAACTTACATCTTACTGCAGCACAATTCTGCCGTGACATCATTAATGCATTATAGTTTTAACTTTTGCTCTCTGTTCAGGCTGAGAGGTACCAGAGACTGAAAGATGAGGTGGTCAGGGCTCATGTTCAGCTACAGCTCTTTAAACTCTACCATAATGAGGAGGAGATCGAGAAGCTGAATCGAGAGTTGTCCCAGCGCAACCGTGAGATTGAGAAGGACAGGAAGAAGATGGATCATGTGGAAGAAGAGCTCAAGGAAAAGAAGAAAGAGCTAGGAAGAATGATGAGAGATCAGCAGAATGTAGAGAAGGAGATAAAGTGAGTGATCACTTTATGTACTCGCAAAATCATTTTGTCAGATGTAGATTTGTTAAAGACAGGCAAACTATAAAAACTATATCATTTTGCACAAAATTCTGCGTTTTATAGTTATGATCTAGGCTAACTATAACTCATGTTCACAGTTTGCTAAAGAAGTATTTTTCTAACCTCCTCTAGAGAGAAAGATGCTGAGCTGAATCAGAAACGGCCACAGTATATCAAGGCCAAGGAGAACACTGCCCATAAAATTAAGAAGCTTGAGGTGGCTCGAAAGTCTTTGCAGAACGCCCAGAAGATGTACAAGAAGCGAAAGGCAGACATAGAGGAACTGGACCGTGAGCAGGGTGCCGTGGAGATGGCAAGGCAGGAGTTTGAGGAACGGATGGAAGAAGAAGCACAGAGTCAAGGCCAAGACCTGACACTGGAGGAGAACCAGGTTAGCCGAACTCAGGAAATATGAAAAATGCAACTATGTTTATGAATTTCAGTGTTTCATTTGGCAGTTTGACTGTCACTCAGGTGAAGCAGTATCACAGGCTGAAGGAAGAGGCCAGTAAGCGGGCAGCTACCTTGGCACAGGAGCTAGAGAAGTTTAACAGGGACCAAAAGGCCGACCAGGACAGACTGGATCTAGAGGAGAGGAAGAAAATTGAGACTGAGGTCATCATTGACAAATGATTATAAATTATTTTCTTTTGTGCCTTTGTGAGACTAAGATTTCTTAAATCTCTTTCTTTGGATTAAAGGCCAAAATAAAGCAGAAGATTCGAGAAATTGAGGAAAACCAGAAGCGCATTGAAAAGCTGGAGGACTATATTGCAACTAGCAGGTGTTTCAGAGATGATTGTAAAACGAATAGTTCCAATTCTAAAATCCAATTCTAATATTTTTTATACACCCATTTTTCAAAGTATATATACACACAGTATTTTTATATATAGTTAGTGTGTTGTGTATCAATGTGTATGTGTAATGTGTATATCAGTGTTTTTTAACCACTGTACACTGGCACTGGCACCAGTGTGCCGTGAGAGATCGTCAGGTGTGCTGTGGAAAATTATTCAATTTCACCTAATTGGTCTAAAAAACATTTTTTGAAAACGAATTAATCATAAAATACTTTTTTGTTTGTTTATTTGATTCCCATCCATGGCACTTCAATAAGAATGACTGTATATTGTTAATATAGGCTATAGAGTTTAATTTATTAACATTTTCAGTTGGTGGTGTGCCTTGTGAATTTTATTTATTTATTTTTCAATAAAAAAAATTTTCCTTGGCTCAAAAAAGGTTGAAAAACACTGGTGTATATATACATGCATACATACATACACATTACACATACATACTGATACACAACACACTAGCTATATATATATATATATATATATACACACCTGTATATATTTCAATATTAATATGCATATTCAGATAAATATCTATTTATAGATGTAAAATATTTATTGAAAAAACAATGCCTATTGTCATATTACTGTTGCTATATAGTGTGTCTCTTTCTCTAGTCACTTGTTGCTTTGATTTACGCTTTTGCTTCACCCTTCAATTTCATGTCATGGAGACCTTGAAGTTTGACCCATCTCCGTGTTTCTCCAGGCAGTCTCTGGATGAACAGAGACGTATGGAAGAGGAGCTGACTGAGGAAGTGGAGCTAGCCAAAAGAAGGATTGATGAGATAAATATGGAGTTAAACCAAGTAATAAAACACATATTTACATATTTTAGGTACATCATATCACCAAGACTTTGTTTTCACCAAGACTTTGTTCTTTTGCTCTGATGATTCTGGTCACAGGTGATGGAGCAACTTGGAGATGCTCGCATTGACCGTCAAGAGAACAGCCGTCAACAGCGCAAAGCTGAAATTATGGAGAGCATTAAACGGCTTTACCCTGGATCAGTGGTGAGTTCTGTGCGCATAGACAGATTTTCAATTTAAGCTTGCTGCAGAAGCTTGTAAGATGTCCACAAAAAGCTTTCACTGTATTGTTTTGTTCATTTGCTCTTAAATCCCATTTAAACATTCATATTTAAATGTTTGTCTTAACAGTATGGCAGACTGATCGACTTGTGCCAGCCCACCCAGAAGAAATACCAGATTGCAGTGACCAAAGTCCTGGGAAAAAACATGGATGCCATCATTGTGGACTCTGAGAAAACCGGCAGAGATTGCATCCAGTACATTAAAGAGCAAAGAGGAGAACCAGAGACCTTTCTGCCTCTCGACTATTTGGAGGTACAGACGGATTTTAATAAACAATTCATGAGTTGAGGTCTGAATTTTCCATCAAGGAGGCCAAACGGCATTGAGCGGCCAGTGGAATGTTTCACTGGACAAATGTTTCTCTCCCTCAAGGTGAAACCCACAGATGAGAAACTGAGAGAGCTTCGGGGGGCAAAGCTGGTGATCGATGTGATCCGCTATGAGCCGCCACACATAAAGAAAGCCCTTCAGTATGCCTGCGGGAACGCTTTAGTGTGTGAGAATGTGGAGGACGCTCGCAGGATTGCCTTCGGAGGACCATACCGTCATAAGGTTTATGAATATAAAAGTTGTATGATTTAAAAGATATCGTTTTAAAACTATTCATCTTCAATTCTATCTTACTCCTTTACAGACCGTGGCCTTGGATGGAACTCTCTTCCAGAAGTCAGGTGTGATCTCTGGAGGAGCTAGCGACCTGAAAGCAAAGGCTCGGCGTTGGGATGAGAAAGCTGTGGACAAACTCAAGGAAAAGAAGGAAAAACTAACAGAGGAATTGAAGGTGACATGCGAAAGAACTACAGGGAAACTTCATACACAGCTGGAAGATTTTCTCTCATTTAGGGTGTCACAATCATATCAATCTTATTCACATATTGTACTATTTAAATAGTATATTAAAATGGCTAAATATCTGTATTAATATAAATTTAATACAAATTTAATACATTTGTTTTTTGAGTCCTCTTTACTTGGACTTTCATTAACTGTTGATTTCTTGAACCCAGCCATGCCCAATATATAATTAATAATATTGTTTATTGTTAGATTGTTTATAACAATCTAATTTATATAATTTGAGAATATTAAGAATTTTACATTTATACATTTGGCAGACACTTTTATCCAAAGCGACTTACATTGCATGCAAGATACACATAGACATTCAGTTCTTGCTTTCCCTGGGAATCGAATCCATGACCTTGGTGTTAGAAACGCCACGCTCTACTGTAAGAAAAGAAAAAGCAGTGTCTCCCGCTGTGCAGCAGCACATCCCTTAAGAAGCGTATTCTACAGGTGTTGATCATCGGATGAGATGAGAAGAGCACGCCCTCATGGCAGCACAGCCAATCACGTCGTCTTGCATGATTGACAGGTCAGACAGCCTATCAGCGCCAGCTGTCAGAGTGATAGTACAAGTGCCAGAGACAACAACCCTCGCAAGAAAGAAAAACAGAAAGAAAATACCGCAAAAATCCCTTACGTCCTTAGGAACTTAACAAATATATTGAAATATTATTACATGTAAAAAAATGTGCGATATATAACCCGCACCCTTATATAACCCGCACCCCCTGCGGAGTTTGTAAAATCTGGTATAACCCGCGGGTTATATGCGGAAAATACAGTGGTAATGTTTGCTACAAGCGTAACATAATTTTTTTATTTATGGAATAAAGGCCTATTGTGTGGAAGTGAAATTATTTATTTTTTTATAAGCTGGTTTTATATTTTTGTTTCCTCAGGAACAAATGAAGGCAAAAAGAAAGGAGGCAGAGCTCAGACAGGTCCAGTCTCAGGCTCACGGGCTGCAGATGAGACTGAAGTACTCTCAGAGTGATCTGGAACAGACCAAAACCCGCCACCTCTCTCTGAACATGCAGGTGCACCTGAGAAACAATGCCTCAGTCAAGAAGTGACATCAAATATAGAGATTTAGAAATATGGGCAGTTTCTAAATCTAATAAAATGTTTGGTGTTACATGTTTTTCAAAATGCATGTATGTCTTTGTAGGAGAAATCAAAGTTGGAGAGTGAGCTGGCAAATTTTGGCCCACGCATCAATGACATAAAACGAATCATCCAATCACGAGAGAGGGACATTACAGAATTAAGAGATCGCATGAATCTGGTAAGAGCTCTGGAGAAAAAATGAAGACGTTTGAAATGCTGTCAGAATTTGACCAGGTCTGTAATAATACTCTAATAAAGATTATTTGTTGACCATGGCCATTCATAGGTGGAGGATGAGGTCTTTATTGACTTCTGTGAGGAGATTGGTGTGCGAAATATCCGAGAGTTTGAAGAGGAGAAAGTCAAGAGGCAAAATGAGATTGCTAAAAAACGGTAACCTGTTTAAGGACAATATGCAGGTTTCCAGCTCCTCAGTGGACTGCCATGATCTAACTTGTGTTATATGGCAATTTTAGGCTGGAGTTTGAGACACAGAAGACCCGTCTAGCCATCCAGCTTGATTATGAGAAGAACCAGTTGAAGGAGGACCAGGAGAAAGTGATGATGTGGGAACAGACTGTAAAGAAGGATGAGAATGAGATCGAAAGACTTAAAAAGGTGACAGAAAGTAGTGGAGAAAAAAGTCTTGAGCATGAATCCTTTAGCATGAAAATCTAAACGGTAGCTCGTATCATTCCCCACCACCTCAGGAGGAACACAGACACATGAAGATCATTGATGAGACAATGGCACAGCTACAGGACCTGAAGAACCAACATCTCACCAAGAAGGGAGAGGTCAATGACAAGAACCGAGAGATGGAGGAGATCCGCAAGAAACTAGGCTCTGCCAACAAGTGAGAGATAGTTCTTTAGACCTTCTTAAATAAAAAGTTAACACATTATAACTTATCTAAATGTAATAAATAATAATATGTTGTATTAAAATTCAATAAATTATACATTCAAATATTTTTGCGTGTAAAATAATTTTAGCTTGTGCTGTTTACATGCATGTAATGTTGTACATATATGTCATGTTAGAGAGCTGACGCAGCTGCAGAAGGAAGTAACCGCTATTGAGACCAAACTGGAACAGAAGCGCAGTGACAGACACAACTTACTGCAAGCCTGCAAGATGCAGGACATCAAACTGCCCCTCAAATCAGGGACAATGGATGACATCAGCCAGGGAGCGGTACAGACAAACACATTCACACACTTTTCTCACACACTCATGCATACTGCCTTTTCAAGAACAGACATACAATTACATACAATAATACCTTGGTTTACAAGTTTAATTCGTTCCAAGAGCTAGCCTGTAACTTAAAATTCTCGTACACCAAAACAATTTTCCCCATAAGAATGCACTAAAAATCACTTGATTCGTTCCACATGACCATAAATGCCTATTTAAAAAATATATATATTTGGTTTTATGCTATTAATTACATTTAAAATTATGACCATTAAGATCTCATATAAATACTAATTTAATAATTGACAATTAAACTCTAAAAATACTTGACAATTTACTGTAACGCGCACTGATTGTAATTGAACAATAATTGTAATTGTAATAATTTCACAATTAATGTTAACAACATGAGGTAAAACCGCTGTAAATCACTTATAAAAGTATCACTGTGGTAAATGATGCAACCAAACCCAGCGATGCTGAGAGAATGAACGAGTTAAGGGGTGATAGGCTTTGTGAGAGGCTGTCATTTCCAGTAATAATGCTGGCGAAGATGCTGAGCGTTAGGACTTTTCCACACAAAAAATATCCGTGGGCGAGGGAAACATTTTCTCGCACTCCAATACAATGCTCGTACACCGATTTGACTTTTCATGCTCGTACACCGATTTGCTCGTATACAAAGTCACTCGTAAACCGAGGTATTACTGTATATATATATGTCTACATAGGGAAGCTCGCAAGTTGAGGATTCGATCAGCAGCCCGAAGGCATCAAGTTCTGTGCATGCCAAAGAAGCCCTCATAGAGATTGACTACAGCAACTTAAATGAGGACCTCAAGGTAATTTAATGTAAATTGATGAAATATTATAACTTTGTTGTTTGACAAGCAACCTGGAACAATCAAAAGCTATGTAAAACTTTTCTATAGGATACTCTGTCCGAAGAAGAGATCAAGGCAGAGATGAACACCCTGCAGCAGAGGCTGAATGAGCAGCAAAGCATCCTGCAGAGAATCAGCGCTCCCAACATGAAGGCCATGGAGAAACTCGAGAGCGTTAGAGACAAGTTCCAGGAGACCAGTGATGGTAAGCCCAAAAATCCAGGCTCATCTCTCTAGAGCTAACCTTGACCCTGAGAAACTGTGACCTTCACAATAGTACATTGAGTCTAAGTCAGTGGTCAAAACCTTTTTGACCCCCATTGGCCAAGACAACATTCAAAAGTCCCCCATGTTCTACCAAGGTATTTTTGATCTGTTTTACTTCTGCTGTAATTACAAAGGTGCTTTTAACCTTTTTATTTACGGGAATTATTTTGAAAATAAATACAATAATTTTATAATTCAAATTATTACGTTCTGTAATTACAAAACTGAATGTCCTTCAGCATTCATGCGCTTTGTGTCCAATGAATTTAAGTGACTTTCCCAGTTATTCACGATTACGGGATTTTGCTCACAAACAGCAATTAATCAGCAATGTTGTTTGTACCTGGTAAAATATGGTTGTACTTGACATGACTAGAAAAAAAAAATGTTGTAGAAATTGTTATAGCCGATATTTTCCATGCCTTTTCCAGATCTAGAAATCCCAATTTTAAAATTCCCTTACATTCTGTATGCATGTTTTTCAAGACCATGAGTACCCTGGTTGAGTAGGTGAAGGAAAAAGTTCAAATATGACATAATTTTACATCTTGATTTTAAAGTTTATTTTGATCTGTCTTGTAGTCCACTTGGAAGTGCGCTGAGGCCCCCCGGTTGAGAACAACTGTTCTAAATAACAACCCATCTACTTTTAATGTGCCTTTCAGAGTTTGAAGCTGCTCGGAAAAGAGCCAAGAAAGCCAAACAGGCATTTGAGCAGATCAAGAAGGAGCGCTTTGACCGTTTCAATGCTTGTTTTGAGTCCGTTGCCACCAACATTGATGAGATCTACAAAGCGCTGTCACGTAACAGCAGTGCACAGGTTAATAAAAACACTCTGATCTCACTTTGTAAGAGATAATCCTATAATAACACATGTAATTTAAGGGATATTGTATATCCTTTCAGGCATTCCTAGGGCCAGAGAACCCAGAAGAACCATACCTAGATGGAATCAACTACAACTGTGTGGCTCCTGGAAAGCGGTTCAGGCCAATGGACAACCTGTCAGGAGGAGAGAAGACTGTGGCTGCTTTAGCTCTGCTTTTTGCCATTCACAGGTACATTTTTTGCCATTTTTATCTTTTAAAGTAAACTAGTGTGTTTTGGTCACTCCTCAGATGAAAAACAAAAAGTCTCTGTTCCCTTATAGCTACAAGCCTGCACCTTTCTTTGTCCTGGATGAGATTGATGCTGCTTTGGATAATACCAACATAGGCAAGGTGTGTGTTTGGTAGCTTGTAGGACGGTCTATTTCAAATGCAAATGCCTTGATGGCACCACTGAATGGCATAAATATGAAACTTCTTACTCTGCAGGTGGCCAACTACATAAAAGACCAGTCAGTCCAGAATTTCCAGGCCATTGTTATCTCTCTCAAAGAGGAGTTCTACACAAAAGCTGACTCCCTCATTGGAGTTTACCCTGAGGTTTGTATTTCAGCAGTGGGCTGTATACATCTAAACATATCAAACTTAGTAAATGCATGCAAGTGTTCCACTGAATTAAACCCATCCTGGCATTATTATCTACAGTATTATGCTGATTTTAAAAAAAGAAATAATAAATCAAACCTTTTAATTTTTTCACAGCAAGGAGATTGTGTCATCAGTAAGGTGCTGACCTTTGATCTTTCCCAGTATCCAGATGCCAATCCCAATCCTAATGATTAGGTTATGGGGATTTAAATTTGTTGGTAGACAGCTGAGAGATTCATCAATACTGGCATGTGAAGGTGAAGGCTAAGTATGGTAAACCATATTCAGAATTTTTCCTCTGCATTTAACCCATTCAAGTTAGTGCACACACATTAGTAGTGATTACTGCAAACCGTAGACGCACACCTGGGGCATTTTCACTGGGCTGCCCAGGGAGAGATTAGGGGTTAGGTGCCTTGCTCAAGGGCATTATTAAGAATCCAACCTCTGACTCTAACAATTTGGCCACAACTGCCACAGCCGATACATTAGTATCTTTTAAAACATTATTATAGTCATTGATGTTTACATAGATTTTTTTTTAAATGCAGAATGTAGCTATAAGTGTTATATTGTCTGCTGTATTGTGTTCCAGATAGAATGCATGATTGTGTAAGTATTATGTTGTTCTGTGAATATTAGATTTGTATGAACAGCTTTTCATGTTCAGTGAAGAGGACAGTCTAGATCAGTATTATGGCTAATGTTTTGTCTGCACTGTGTCTCAACAGAGAACAAATTAGCTGCCTAATGTCAAGTGTGCCTTGTGGATGATTCATTCATTCAGTACAATGTGGAATGACCAGTTTATGAAATGTTTTTTCTTTTTTGTTTTCATGGGAAAATGTTATATGTAAACCGTATTCAAACTGAAAAGAAGAGTTTGTGTCATCTGCTCACCTTCCACAAATATGGTACCGTTTTTTCTTTTATTTATTTATTTATTTTTCATTTTTGCTGGATTACAGGCATAATTCCCATGATTTCCCCAATAATTCCCAAAAGTGAGCATTATAGAAAATAGATTAAAAATAAATAAATCAACCATCTGAAAAAAACGTAGATGGCTTTCTGATGTTGATGATCAACATCTTTTTCCTTATGGAAGCCCTTTGGTAAAACTTATGAATCATATCAATCAATCAAATTCCAATTAATCATAATTACAAAAAAAATGTAAACACTTTGACAAATTTAAGTCGACTTTTTTATTTCATAATGACCAAAGCATGCCTTTTTTAATATGTAGAAAAATGAATTTGTTAAAAAAACAAAAGTAAAACAGCTTCTATTTAACAGTTAGTTTCATGGCCTACTATGTACCCTATTCGTGGAAAGTGACACAAATGTAATCCTAAATGTTACATGGAACAAAAATATAAATAAAAATACTCCATAAAAAGGACACATTGAACTCGTAATAAGATCAGAACACTCCAGACGTTTCCACTCATCACACCCATAAAGCTAAAATTACACCCATTTTCACGTGGGCTCATCCTCACTTGCGCAAAACCAACCGTGCTTGCACACACAAGCCCCGCCCTCATGCCTGTATATGACGTCAGCAGCACACATTGGTGGCCTCTTATTTCTTATGTTCGGTTGCACTGCAGAGAAACGCCCAACGTGTCAGTCGGCGTTTCAAGATCTCCAGTAACTCCTTGCAGTGGAGTGGTTTGACCAGGCTATATAAGCCCACCGCTGCTTGCATTTAAGTCCCCCGGCAATGGACAACATTAAAGAGGGATGGTTCACCGAAACATGCACATTATGGCCTGGCCAAGCGATGAGTCTTCAAGTGGAGGAAGTGTTGTATCATAAAAAATCCAAGTACCAGGATGTGATGGTTTTTAAAAGGTGAGTCCCAACGAAAAGTGCCTGTATTTAGGGTCGCTAACTCCCCGTGTTTTCTTTCAGCGCATAAGTGAAGATGTCGGTCACAACTAATGCAGAGAGCGCTGTGATTTGCGCACTTCTCTCGGATGTGTCCACTCAAAACACCACGTTGGGAGTCTTGCTGTGTGGGTGGTTTGAGCTAGCCTGCTAACTGCATAGCCTGCTATAGGTCTGGCGTGGCGCTGAAACCAGAGACCGCATTGATTTTTGTGATGAGTATAGGCTTAACGTTACACTGCTCCAATTCTGATATGTCAAACATTTTAATGTACATAATTGCACTAATAATCCACCTATAATACTGTGGCATATAATGTGTTAAAAAAAGAACACCATGTTCATGGCCTTTATTTGCTGTTTAAACACTTATTTCTGCTGTGCTGGTTATCTATTCGCTGGCTGAAGGCAATAAATTGTAACTAGAGTCATCCATACGGTTAAAAATGCAGATATAAGGTTCCCCATCAGTCAGTCACGCTCGACGTTATGTCAACAGTGAGAGCCCAATGACCTGCGAGCGTAAACTAAATGAGCCAATAGACTTTGGTGTGCGAGGCAGGAATGAAAAGAAGGGCACGTTCGCTCATTAAAGTTTTCACTTGTGAGCTGAGCTTGTTCTGCACTACAGTCAGGACAAGAGTACAACTGGTCAGAGGAAGCTGGTTGCTTTGGAGGGATGGCTAGAATCTTCTGAGGATGAAGACCTGGCTGTGTTTCACCCTTCGGGATGTTGATTGACCCTGACCGAGAGCTGATGGCCATTGAGAGTGTTTGGTGGTCGTCTCCACTCGAGCCGTGTCCCGAACGCTCTAGACTGGATGATTGGTGTCTTGGGGTGGTCCACGTTGATCAACAGCGTCCCACTCCCAGTGCCTTTCTTCATGGAAGTGCACAAAGACGTTACCAGATCGTGGAAGGCACCTTTTCCTGCACGAAATTGAGCTGGTGTCTCTACCCTCGATGGTGGGGCTGCCAAGGGGTACTTTGTTTTTGGCCAGCAGAAAGGAAAGGCTGTCTCCAAGCAGAGGTTGGCCCACTGGATAGTGAACGCCATAGTCTTGGCATATCAGGCTCAAAACCAGATGTGTCCCCTTGGGGTGAGGGCTCATTCCACTCAGAGTATTGCCTGCTCCTAGGTTTTGGCTCACGGTGCCTCAGTACCAGACATCTGTAGTACTGTGGGCTGGGCAACAACGCATTTGCAAGGTTTTAAAATCTTTGTGTAGAGCCTGTATCCTCCTGTGGATTTGCCACAAGTAGCCAGTAACATGAGACACTGTAATGTCTTGCTTAAAGTGCCACTGCCGTCCTAGGACTCGTGCTCTGTCTGCTCCACAGAGTAGAGTATTCCCTGCATGGAGTACCTCCAGTACCCTCGGCGGTCTGGCTCAGAGGAGGCGTCCAACGCTAGGTTTAGTACTTAAGTCTTGTTTATGCCCAGAAGCTCACCCCTTTCACTAGACTAGGTTCCCATGTGTTATTTTCTCTGTGGGTGATTCCATCGTATGGCATCCCTGTCTACAAGCCTTGACAGAGCCTCTCTGCCATCACCGCCCTGCATTGACTTCACCCTAACCAGGCTGGATCCTCAGAAACCTTCCATATATTGCACTTCCCTTGTGGTCAGTCTGTATGTGTAGTCTCCACGTTACTCCCTACAGGTACAATGGAAAACGGCAAACCTAGTAACCCATTGACTAGTTTCCATTCTACTCTCTGACCTGAGTCAATTACATTTTTGACATTTTCACGTGTTGCCCAACAGGGTATTGTGGTGAGAGGCCAGAGCTGTCATCTCAAATGACACCTGCTTAGTAAAATGGATTGAATGGAACTGTTGTGCTTCTTTCCACCTGTTTGCTATACCTTTCGTTTCTTGATGTATTAAAATCATGAATGATCACATCATTGCTTCTCCACACAGTAAGACATATGGAAATGTGCTGGTTTTGGATGGAGTCATCCAATGCACAGAACGAGATGAATTTTCTTATCAAGAAATGATCGCCAATCTACCTCTCTGCTGCCACCCTTGCCCGAAGAAGGTGTGTGCTTTCATTTTTTGTGTGTGCGTCATATAAATGTGATTTGGAAGAACGGAGTCTTTAGTTTCTGTATGCTGACGGTTTTTTCTTCATTCCTGTCGTCAGGTTCTCATCATTGGTGGAGGAGACGGTGGCGTCCTGAGGGAGGTTGTCAAGCATCCTCTGGTGGAGTCCGTTGTTCAGTGCGAGATTGATGAGGTTTGTATAAAGTTATATCTTGAAATTGTTGTTATAAAATGTTGCAAAGATTTTAAAATTTAATTGTTCTTTTGAACTTTTTTTGTTCATCAAAGAATGTTGAGAAATCTTTTTCCACAAAAATTAAGCAGCACAACTGTTTTCAACATTGATAAGAAATGTTTCCAAATCAGTATTTTGTAGTTTCTAGTGTATTTTATAAATAAATTAGACTTTGACACATTAAATTAATTAAAGAAGCACTCTGGAAATTTTGGAGCATATATAAGGGTCTTGATTAATTTGTATTAATTTGTTTCTCAGTTATTTCATGCTTTAACATGCTGATATATTTTATGGATTCCATTTTCTCCCAGGATGTAATAAATGTTTCTAAGAAGTACCTCCCTGGAATGGCAAAAGGCTTCTTCAGCCCCAAACTCACTCTGCATGTAGGCGATGGCTTTGAATTTATGAAAAAGAATCAGGATGCCTTTGATGTCATAATCACAGACTCATCGGACCCTGTTGGTATGCAGCCCACTGTGTGGCGTTGAAGTTTCTTCTTTGCATTGGTAAATAATGATTTAGCCATTGACTCCCAGACAAAACATGGTGTTCATTTCAGGCTGATCTCATTTCACCCTGTCACAGGTCCGGCTGAAAGCTTATTCAAAGAGTCTTACTATCAGCTCATGAAAACGGCACTTTGTGAGGGTGGAATTCTCTGTTGTCAAGGTTGACCGCTCTAGAAAAATGCTAAAAATGAATAAATATTAATGACTCGTATATGGCATGTTTGTAATTTTCTGCTGTAATTTCGCAGGAGAGTGTCAGTGGTTGCATTTGGAGCTAATCAAGGAAATGCGGACCTTCTGTAAGACCCTCTTTCCTGTAGTGGACTATGCATACTGCACCATTCCGACATATCCAAGTGGACAAATCGGCTTCATGCTTTGCAGTAAAAATTCAGTAAGGTTTTTCTTTTCCACTAGCGTTTAGTAGCACATTTGTTTAAAAAGCTGTACAATTCCTTTATTGCTGTGACTTGTTGTTGTTGTTCGTACACTACCATTCAAAAATGACAGTAAAGACATTTTATACTGGTACAAAAGATTCCGATTTCAAATAAATGGTGTTCTATCGAACTTTCTATTTGAATCCTGAACATTTTGAAAAAATAAAATGCTTCATGAGCACATCATATCAGAATGATTTCTGAAGGGTCGTGTGAGACTGAAGATTTAAGTACAGTAATGATGCTGAAAAGTCAGTAGTTCATGTACATTTTAAAATCTATTAAAATTAAGAATTTTAAATTATTTCACAATATTATTGTTTTCACTGTATTTTTGATCAAATGCAACTATGGTGATCAAAAGAGTTTGTACAGATCCCAAGCCTTTTTAAACGGTAGGGCATTTATATACAGTAATACCTGGGTTTACGAGTTTAATTCGTTCCTAGAGCGAGCTCGTAACCCAAAATTCTCATACACCAAAACAATTTTCCCCATAATAATGCAATAAAAGTCAATCGATTCGTTCCACGTGCCCGATTTAGTTTGTACCCTATTAATTAGTTAAAATTATAACCATTACGATCTCATATACTAATTAATAATTGACAATTAAACTCTAAAAATACTTGACAATTTACTGCAATGCGCACTTTACCTTTGATTAGCGTCGCTGCTGGCGTGATCGAGAGGAGGGGGAGGGAGCGGCGGGGTGTTACTACTTGGTGGGAGAATTTCCTACCTTCATTCTATATGTTGTACTGTACGTATATATTTCACTACGTGAACAATAGCGATCACATAGCGATGTTAACAACACGAGGTAAAACCGCTGTAAATCACTTATAAAAGTATGTACTGTGGTGAATGATGCAACCAAACCGAGCGACGCTGAGAGAATGAACAAGTGAAGGGGTGATAAAGGGGTTGAAGCCGTGTGACTGTTTTATGAGAGGCTGTGTTTTGGATATTTCCAGTAAAAATGCGCGCGACAATGCTGACCGTTAGTACTGTTCCACACAAAAATAAGCGCGGGCGAGGGAATATTTTTCTCGTACACCGATTTGCTTGTATACTAAGTCACTCGAAAACCGAGGTATTACTGTATTAATAATGTTTACAATAGTAAGTGTAATTAATTTATTGCAGAAAACAAATTTCCGTGAGCCAATGCGAGAACTAACGAGGGATGAGATTGAGAGCATGAGCCTGAAATATTACAATCCTGAAATTCACCGCGCTGCATTCATCCTCCCAGAATTTGCCAGAAAGGTGAGACGCAGTCCCTTGTTTTCTATTCCTTGTGCTCTTTATATTTTCTAAGAAAGTTTAAATGAACCATTGTTTACACAGGTACTAAGTGAAGCTTAAATGGCTTCATTGGTGCCATTTTGTCAACACGCTGCCTTCTGTGAAAGCAGAACAAAACCCTCACCACAGCCGCAGTTGCTCTCACAGCGCATCCCTCTCCGGCTTCATTTTGATTGGTCAATGGATGGATACAAGTGCAAAATGCCTTCTGTGGGGACCTTCTCTGTCCAGCTCCATCATGGCTTCTGTCAAGTCTTGAGTTGTTTTGGTTTTTGTTTACAATTCCACTTCCCACATCAATGTTTCCGATCTGTACAAACAGACAATCATGCATGTTCTGTGATGGGTTCCACAGTCTTACTTTCTCTTACGTGTGTTGAATAACGGGGAAAAAAAAGAGGGCAACTCTCTACCAGAGCTTGTTTGGCATTACTCACTCAAATACATACACGTGTATTTTAAACTGCATATCTTCTCCATACACCCAAAGACTAACAGGTTCATGACAATTAGACATTCTCTGTACATACAGGCTAAAGGTTTAATATTATGGTTCAGTTCATCAACAGTAAACCATTGTCCAACTGAAGGAAATCCTAGTTACTATTGTAATAATTTCTAAAACCATTAATTAAAAGATTCATTCTTTGCCTGTGAAGGTGGCATGTGGGTGATGTGTTCTGGCTCTCATGAATAATTCTGATTACATGATGTGATTTGTGTAGAGCATATAGGTGTTTGGTATGCAGCCTTTTTGAGTGATATGCTGTAGTGTGTTGCAAACATGCTTATGGTCCATGGATGGAACGATTTTAGAGCGTCTGTTA
The DNA here is from genome assembly GCA_037043235.1 of Rhodeus uyekii. Lineage (NCBI taxonomy): Eukaryota > Metazoa > Chordata > Actinopteri > Cypriniformes > Acheilognathidae > Rhodeus > Rhodeus uyekii. The sequence goes on from JAWRVZ010000027.1 coordinate 1,123,242, forward strand.
ACATTAGAAATACTGGAAGTCTCAAACTTTGAGAGGTCTTAATACCGAGCATGATTATGGAGGTTTGCTTCAGGACAAGATAATGAGCAGCGTATTTGTTGGATAGCTGATCATGTGTCTTTTAAGGCTAGTTGCATAGGACAAACTATTTTGTACTCTGTCAGGTTTTACTGTATGGAAGGGTTTATCTGTACTTTTACCATTTCACGGTGTACATTTTCTTTTTGGGTATTTCATATAGTTTTGAAATAATAAAAATGTTATCAAAATGTGTTATTGGTTACATTTTGTTCAGCGAAATATAAATAAAATTATAACTTTAACAATGTTAAAGTGGTTGTAAAGTGCCATTCTAACCGCTAGATGGCGTCGTTGTTACAAAATTCAGCTTGCCAGCAGCCGGCGTTTCTTTGATCGCCTGGATGAATTCTGTTTCTGAAGATTATCAGGAGCCACTTTGCAGGTAAATATTTGTCGTAGTAATAACTGCAATTTATTGAAGTTGTCCTAAAATTTTACTCCGTTAGTTAAGGCGTCATATTGTTAGTACTCAATTAAAAGTATGTCTGTTTTTTTCATGATTACTTTATTGACTCGTTTTCCTGCCATAACAGGTTATAAACCTTAAATATTTGCTCGTTGTTTTGAGCTTTTTATTTTTTTTGATGATAAATCAAGTGCCAATAATTAGGCCATAAGCACTTTAGAAAAGTGGACATTTTGCATCACTTTATTAAACTGAGTAACAGCAAAACTCGTAGAAAGCAGCAAAACTTAACTTGTTCTTATTTTATAGATAAATTAGTAAATTAGTTAGTGTAAATTAGTAATTGGTCATTGTAATGTAAGTATTTGGCAGATTATTTTTATTTATTATAAGGACAAGCCTGAAAGAGAGTAAATGATAGATTCTATATAAAGCAGTGTTATTTTAGTATAATTTTCATTTAATTTTAATTGCTTTTGCTATTTTATTACTTAAGGCTATGCAATTTTTTTTTAAATTGTAGCCAGTTAAACTAATTGACAAATATAAGCAATGCATATTAAAAATAAGTTAATATGTATTTTATTTCAAGTAATGAAAATATGTTTTCTAATGGTTAATTTTAGTAAACTCTAATAACCCTGATATGAAGTCATCAAAACTCCTGCTGAGACAACATGAGAAATGTGGATTGGCATTTTACTCTGACGCCAGATATGTTTGAAGTCGGTTGGGAAGTGAACGTTAGATGTGTTTTGCATCGGTCAATTGGCATGAATTCTTCAAACGCACTTTATCACGATTCGGCTGGGGGCAGCTCATCTCAACGCTGTGTTAATCTCTTCAGAGCCCCGGGCCCTGAAGTCTGCCCCTATCTGTCTGCTGTGAAAAATGTGCTAAAGCGCGTGTATTAGGGCTTCTAGCCACATGTACTCAGTCAGGGTACGTGTATGCATATCCAAAGAGGTGTGTGGGTGCCAGGAAAGCTGACCAGAATGTGAACATCTCGAGCCAATGACCAAAGCATGCATTTCATTTTCCTGAGTGGAAGATTCTCCTAGTTTAATTACAGAACACAATGTGAACGCTCATAGACTTTGGGTATAGTGCCATCGTTATAAAAATGTATTTGAGACACTGTCTCCATAATCTCAGAATTAAATTTTGACAGATTTCTTGTCTGATAACGGGTTCACTAGGGTGGGACAATAAACCCTCCACCAACCTGCCACTATATGATGAGCAATCCTATCACTTTCTAGTGGACATAATTAAGTCCTGCCTTTCGTCTTGTTCGAGAATTTTATCATTTGACTGTTCTTCACAATGCTGAAGAAATTATCACTATTTCTGTTTCATGCCGACTTTAAGATCCAGAAACATAGCTAATGCAATGCCTGCTATGTTTATGTTGTTCCATATGGTTCCACTTTTTAGTTTGTGAAATGTTCCATGTTCAATACAACTTAAGTACAATTCACATAATTTGCAGCTTAATGCTGATTAGCACAGAAATTCATTTTAACTGATCCTTTGTTAATTACGGCAGGCACTTACAATGAAGGTGAATGGGGCCAATTTATAGATTTCTTAAAGGAGAAAGCTTATAATTTCATAAAAACATAATTTATCTTAAAACTGTGTTATTTGAGCTCTAAAGTGGGTTAAATCATAATTTTCTAGTTGTTTTAGTCATGCTATCATGGCATCAAAGTTGTCTATACAATTTTGTATATGCATTTTATGTCTAGAGGCTATACTATTGAAATTGACTGGCTGTATTCACTTCTATTGTAAGTGCTTCATTGGAATGGAAGGAAATTCATTTTAATGGTAATCCAAACTGTCTTTATTAATCAGTTTGGACAAAAGTGCTTAAAGACTACTGAAGAAAATCTATAGCCTGTATGCAGCTAACTTATCTTTACATTACATTCGTTTTCCCCCCCATTAGATTTACTCCTATAGTATTGACAGCCATAATCTCTTTTGCTCTTTGTGCTAATGTTTCTTACACGATCACATTACATTTCCATAAAAGACTTAATTCTTGTTATTCAGCCCCTTTTCATCTGCCGATCAAAAGCGTCTTCTTTCCCTGAAGACAGTTTTCTCAGCTGTTCCAGGTGCCAGACGGTTCAATGGCAATCTGAAGAAGGAGAAGGAGGAGGAGTTGTGCTCAATTACACGTTGGAACGCGAGCACACTGCCACTACACAACAAAATGGGTTGGTTTGATTTCCTTGTATTGATATCACAATGCAGCTGAGTGAGAACATCGCGTAATTACAGCGTATCTACTTTATAAAACATGATTCGCTGCCTGCATGCCATTTCACTCTACATAGATGTAAATTATAATTAGCATAAACAATGAGAGGCCCGCAGAACTTTTCAGAATCACTTCACGTTATCGGTGGATCCGTCGTCATCAGTGTTTTTTCTCCTCGCATCCGCTTTAAACCGAAATCGGGAGCATTTTTAGAGCTATGACGTGAGCTTGGTGCCGCAGTCCTCCCCACCGGCACAGCGTCTGGTTTGTTGGGGGGTTAACTACTCAATGCTTTTGTTAGTTCCTAAGCCTCCTACTCCCCCACCCTCTCCCCTCCGTCCTCCATCCGCTGCGTCAGTAAGGGACTGGAATGAGAGGTATATAAGGACCCTGCCACCTGAAGCTCTCAAAGACCAAGTTCTTTCCAGCTTTACTCTGCACTAGGAGCTACAAGGACTTCGAGGTTCCTGCTTCGCTTCTCTGACCGACCTTTCTGCGCACTTTAACTTCAACTATTTTGTCAGCATGCAGCTTTTGGCCAGCCTAGTGTCTCTCTTGCTGGTGTTGTATAGTGTCAGAGCAGCAGCCGTGCTTCCAGTGGAGGAGAGGAACCTGGCACAAAGTAGGGTGAGTGCCTGCAATTGTAGCTTTTATTATTTGATCTTGATGTTCACAATCCAATGAATAGGTTCTACTCAGAGGGTCATTTCAGTATTATTGCGACTAGCCTTAAAAATCTTGCATTCTAATTCAGATTGAGTTTCTTTCTAATCAGGAGCTGAGTAAAGAGCGTAAGGAGCTGATTCTGAAGCTGATCTCTGGGCTGTTGGATGGAGTAGACAACAGCGTGCTGGCTGGGGAGATAGCACCAGTCCCCTTGGATGTGGAGGAGCCGCTGGAGTCCCGTCTGGAAGAACGGGCCGTCTACAACCGGTTATCACAGCTGCCACAGCGCGACCGCAAAGCCCCCTGCAAAAACTTCTTCTGGAAGACCTTCACATCGTGTTAACAATGCCAGTCCTGCAACGATCCCGCGATCCTCCCTGATACCTGACATGAACTGTGTAGACCTCCGCTGTACATACCATCTCCAGTGTCTGAAGAAAGGTCTCTGTGGACTTACTCTGACACAGTCTGTTTGTTAAAGACATTGATGATGATATTTATTTATTTATTTATTTATTGATGGATTAAGCTATTTATGGACCTTTGTTGTTTTTCAGCATTAAAAAAAGAGAATAAAGCATGTTTAAGATAGTTTCTTTTTTGATAAAAGATGTCTCATTTACTGTGGTCAACATTGAGATAAGTATCAAATATGTTTAATAACTGATGAATAAATAGAATTGATCGTAGAGCTAGATGCATTACAGATTGTGTAACAAACAGTACTATATATATAAATGTTTTCCCAAAAGAAGAAATTACGTACAGGCTATTTGTTACAGGCTCATCTGAATGCCATTTTCACAAGCCGTGGCTGTTTAACACTTATACAATTAATACACCAGATTAACTGACTGACAGTTTGCGTGGTGGTAATTTTCCTTGTCAGTGAATTATATGTAATTGCAGTTGATGAGAGGGTGCGCTTGAAGTCACCAAACCTCTGTCTAATAATTATTTGCTGGTAAATTCAAGGCATTACTAAAATGTATCCTTTGGTTTGACTTTTTTGTTCAAAAAATGCAGATGTAAATGCAGATGCATTTCAACATCGTTAAAATACAGGCATTTTCATTCTGTATTTTGAACGCTTCTGTTCTTCGAGTGCATACATCAAGCTTCCCATGGCACTTGTATTTGCCAATGCTGCTATTTAGCTTTAACAGAAAAAAATAAATCTAGTTAGATTGACTATTCGGATGTAAACATATGCAGTAGGCCATCAGTTCAGTTTAATTATTTGTCCTCCAAGTAGAGCCATACATTATTCAAACTGTCAGAATAAGTAAGTGCCGAGTTACTTGCGTGCGTCATTGCTCTTGAATGTGTAACTAGTCGGTGTAATGAATGTGATAACAGTGAAAATGGAAAAATGCATTGGAATCATGGCCTAGAGGCACATGTGCCTCCTAAATCACTTCTCTGCCATGCTTTCAATGAATATATCAACAAAAAAAAGTAATTTGGTCATTTGTTGTGTTCTGTACCGTTTAAGACATGCTAGATATATGGTTGCGACACATGCAAACACACATTATGCTACTATACCGTAAGAAAAGAAAACACCATATGCATAACTACTTCATGTTTGCTTTGAAATTTCAGTGAGGTGAAAATATAGAATGAGAAAAAAGATAATTAATTGTTCAAACTGCTGTGTTAGGTTTATAACTATCTCTCTCTTCAGCCTCAAAGTTCAAAATGTGAATGACATGATTGTTCATGTGAAGGTAATAAAAACCACCTTGTGTGTCGGCAAAATCTCCTCTTTTGTCACCAAAGGCCAACCCAAACTAATTCCTTGGTCATATAATGATTGTATCATTGTATGAAATACATTTGATGTTTGAGATTGGCAGTTGAGAAAATGATGTCTGCAGTAGATGTTTGATGGTGTCGCGTTGGGGTCACCCGAACCTCAATATTCCTCTATTCTTCAATAGGAGCAAAGGTTGAATCCAGATGATTGTGACAATGAAAATGGTCTGCTCTTTTCTCACGATATTGATGACAGACTACTTAAAAAATTCTAGATAGTCATCAGTAAAAGTGTACAGAGTGATTCTGAATGTTTACTGTCCACTTTAAAAACTATTTAAAGTCGGCATGAAATGGAAGTTACAAAAGTCTTTTATCGTGACGTATATTTGAGTTGAATGACTTCTCAATCAAGAAAAAAAAATCTAAGTCTAGACTAGAAACAGCAAGGACATCGTCGAAGAAGAGATGTTATGAAATGAAATGTAAATGTAATGTTGCAAGCTGAAAGAGAGGGGGAGTGGGGGGAGGGAAGTTATTTTGATTAAAGATTATGTGGGTGCATGAATTTCTTTAAGATATGTGTACAGGTATGATCCTTAATATATTGTTATGCACCCCAACAGCCAAACAGTAGTGTATAATAATCCATTATCTTATTAAACTCTGGCATGTATATGTCATTTATGTGTTTAGTTTGCTTGAAAACTCAGATGGGTCCAAATTTATATGTCTTTAAGACACAATACACATCAATACACATGAGGAATGTTACGTTATCATGCAATATGATTTTGGTCAGTTCATGAGATGACAAACAACTAATGCCACATTCTTTATTACAGTATAACCTATCTTTTTGTTCTTTCTGACTTTTGTAGCTGACAAATGAATGGACTACGATTCAAATATATGACTCCAGGAAATGTTTTATTTGCACAAAGATTTGTGCAAAGCGAAAGAAAAGCTGTTCATTTTACAAGTGCCCTGAGAGCATTGTGAGGGGACATCAAAGCTGCTGCTGGTAAGCAAAGCATTTTGATTGCTTTTCCTTTGATCTGAAGGCATGCTCCCACCTGAACGTCAATTTGAAATTCATATGTTATGCGTTACACAAGCTGTACTACACAACTGACTCACTTCCGTATTTCTAGTAAATATGAAAATAAACAATTAAAAATTAATGACTTAAAAGCTGACTCATCAACAACAGTATTTCAAATAAAACTACAAAAAGTATTTTTGTAAGCATAAATCCACATAGTGCAATTTGAGGTCACTGTTTTGATTCAGAATGTTCTGGATTATTTTCTATTTATAAACTTCATAAGAGGCTGCCCTCAAAATTCAGTCACAGTCAAGCATGGGTCAATGTAATGGTTCATTAATGGGTCTTTATGAGAGCCATATTAGCAAAATCACCAAATCATCCATTTTAGACAAAAATGTGTTGATTGTTTTCAATTTATAGCAAAATGTAATGTTGTTCATCTGTAATTTTGTTGTTTTCCAATAAAATATAGTTTAGGGTCCAATTCTCACTATTAACTAACAGTTAACTATGACTTCTGCCCCAGCAAACCCCTAATTATTGTCACAAAACACACAGTCAGTCCACTCGAGTACTGACCTTCCATGCTCCTCATCCAAACACATAACACACATGGGTTACACACTTTCTGTTGTTTCTCAAGCCTAGCAAGTTGAAAGGATAGTTCACCCCAAAATTTTAATGATCCCATAATTTATTTAAGCCATCTTAGATGTATATTTTTTAATATAGCTCAGATTGTGTAAAAGATAAAGAGATAATACAGATTCTATCATATCGATGAGACACAGCTGACAAGACTAACGAGGTGATTGATGATGAGACAGGTGACTGTGATGAAAACAGGAAATGAACAAAAGAACAGGACGATTCTGTAATACAGAGACAAATTAATATAATATTAACATAATAAAATGCATAGTTCTCTGTTTAATTGCGATAATATAGCAGCAACTTTTAAAAGATAATTTTTTGAACAGAATACTCAAATCAATCAGAAACAGTAGAAACAAACAGGCAAGGAACAGAGTATATGAACTAATTATCAGTCTCGAGCGAGAACAGGAAACACAATCTCAGAACTCAATCTCATGACAGGCTGCACATTTTTTACAATGCTCAGGTTCTACTCAATTGCAATAACACTGTTTAGATAGAAGAAACAATATGAATTGAAAATGATACTAACAGGCGTTCAAATGACACAAATATATATATTTTTTTATTTACGATGGCTTGTATATCCAGCAAACCTAATATGGTTTGACTAAGACATCCAAACTAAGGTTCCTATCAAAACGTCTTGTTTCTTTTCTCGTGATAGACTTTCTTATATCCACAGGCGAGTGGTGAGTAATGTTTCAGGGCTACGTAAATGGCATGTTAGATCCTTGTCACATGGTCAGGGGGCATCTGGAAGTGCTCTCACTTCATTAGTTCTGCGTTGTCTGTTTGCTTTTATTGCCACCAGCTATGTTTTCTATCATCATCAATAATTCTTGATTTAGTTTTGTGGTGACATTTGAAGGTAGGATACTGAACAAACGTACATATACCATGGGTGAATAACTAAGGAAGAACACAGAGGAACTACCATTTGTGGAAAGGGAAATATTGCCACCGGTGATCAAAAATCTATATTTGTTTTATGTGAAGTCATTGTTCATTTAGTTATTTGCCCTTCATTGTGCTGCAGTTGGCTCTGAATGTGCCTCAGGTGTAGGTCAGGACATATTTGTTCATGTTCATGTTGTGTTATTCATCCAGCACACACTCTCTGCTTCTCTGATGAGCAACGAACAGAGCCAGTGGGAAGTTGTTGGCACGTCAAAGCAATTCAAGGAGGAATTGTAACTCTTTAATAGTGTTGGAATGCAATTTATACTGTAAAATAATCATACAACTAATTGTTATGAAATAGAGTACTTCATTCCCTGCTATGAACTGGCCACCTGTCAATGGTGCCTTCCCCTGCCATCGGCCTATGACACTGGGATAGACTCCAAACCTCAGAAGTTGTATAAGGAAGGAACAGTACTTCATTATCTTACAGGATTGCATTTAATAACTTTAACCTAGTGATAACACTAGCTGCACTGGCAGATTTTCTGATGGTCTTGTTAGTTAGAAAGACATCTGGCTCTCTGTAATACGGTTAATTCACATTAACCACTTTGTCTATATTTTTCTTTCATTGCTGAAATTCAATCATTTCAATTGGAAAAAACCCGACTGGCAATGATGACAGATTTCACATGGAAATAGATAATGGACATTTCAATTACCATCACTGCAATGGCTACTTAAGTTCATTTCAATAGCCACGGTCTCTCATGACCGTGGACATGCATTCCTTTGTTTTGTAACTGCATAAAAAAGTGGTGCAACCTTGCATTTAGTTGTTTATTTTAGTGATTCTTGTTGCTTGATAGTTTTGCACCTTGGAATTGACTGTTCTTTATTCAAAATACAATGCAGTTAAAATAAAAAAAATACAAATAACATGATGACTACATAACAGAATATTCATATTATTTGGTGAACAACTCCCTTAAATAGAAAAATGAAGGAAAAGAGCACATCAGTACCGACTATTTTTAACCAATCTATTTTTAATCCAATCTGTGAGTTCAGTATTAAATTCTGTGGTATCAGAAGTTCGCCCTGAATTTTCATACACAGTCTGTATTATTAAAGGTCTGAAGGAAATAAAAGTGTAACTGTAATTGCCTTCTCATAGACACAAATAATGAATCAAGCCACAAAATCAAACTCTTGTCAACATCTCAAAGGACATGTTGAGTTGGAGGGGGAGAGAATGAGTTGCATAGAAGACATTAAGTTTTAGATTTCGTGCTCAACAGCTACTAATGACGCCTGATGTGTTTGTGTGCTGTGACTGCATTGCTAGTCAGCACTGGCTAAAAGCATATCATTATCCCTCTCAGCGCACCCTACACCGAAGCAAGAGCTGAGAAAATTAGATGTCACAGACATGAAGAAGGGATGCAGGATGCCCGTAACCATAGAGACCCTGCCCATCACAGAGAGGACCAGTTCAGGAGGAGGGACAGAGTCATCGTAAGGGTCTTATAAGGGGACAGAGGACACAATCTTGCCATTTCTTATGCCATTTAAACTCAGTGCTGAAAATATAAGAAAAAAGGATCCCAACTCTGGTATTTTCAGTAGAAGCTGTCCGCAGTTTCTGAAGGGCACTGGGAACACTTTGACCCCCTTCACGCCAGAAATTAACATATCTACATGGTAACAGATATTTTAAGGTAGGTCCAAAAAGAGTTGTGCTTAATGGCTATAGAAATGAACAACATCTCTGTTTCCAAACATTTAATAATTTATTTGAATAATTTCTAAAAAGTAATTGTAAAGTACAGTACATGTAAAAGCACCAATTATATATATATATATATATATATGCATGTATGTATGTATATATATCGGGCATTGATGTGGGATGACAAAGACATGGAGATGATATAACAAACTTAAAAGATTTTAAATAGAAACAAAAGGGCACACTTGTGCAAAAACAGAGAACTAGAAAACCACAGAGCACTTCCACACACATCGAAAATGTATACAACAACTAACAAAGACAAAGGGATACAAGAGGGCTTTTATGCACAGGATAATGGGAAACACATGACGAAACTAACAAGGGGAGTGGCTGACATGACAGGTGAAGGAAATTACAATGGGATCACATAGACGGAAACAGGAAGTAATGATACATGACATGACTGTAACAATATATATACACATATATATATATATATATATATATGTATATATATATATATATATATATATATATATATATATATATATATATATATATATATATATATATATATAATGATTAACAAATTGAAATTAATTACGTTTTTAAATACGTTTGCGTTTTTTTACGTTTACGCATTTATGTGTTACGTGTTTACCAGTTACGTGTTTACGATCACGTGTTTACGTTTACGTGTTAATTTACGTTTTTTAATTATGTTTATCGTGACCCTTTCATCTACAATGTTAATAATAGCAGGTGTGGAGGATATCTTTGACTTTTTGATTTCTTTGCAAAGATTAAAATGAATGCTGTTGTTGTCAGTGTAGTAGCTAAACCTGTCTGGTGCACAGCTTTAAACAATACAAGGAACTTTATTATATTTTAAAGCATTTAATGCATTTAAAGCATTTAGCACATAATACTTATTCAAACGTCTATTTAAATTGCCTTTATTTATGAAATTATAAACTAAGTAAACTGAATCACAGAGCTTGATAAAAACCCCATCATCTGAGCATTTATTGCTCAGCGATGCATTGCGCAATGCACTCTAAATCAGTGTGCTATTGTCTTTGAGAGTTATCCAAAATGTAGATTCATTATTTTAATGATAATTTGAAAACGACAGCCTGTTTTTTATGAGCCTCAAATTTGTTGAAGTTATTGCAAGCCATGCTGTTTGCTGCTCCAGAATTAGCATAATTACTCTTTGACTAAGTGTGTTTATCAGGGGAACTGATCCAGATTCACGCTGGCCTCAGCATTAAGGGAAATGAAAGTAAAGCAGTGTTTGCTAAAAGCTCTCCCTTTGACATTGCGCTTGTATAAGTCAGTATCACAGATAGTCTGCTAACAAGCAGAGTGGTTGTTGTAGCAGCAGCTCATTAGCTGTGCAATGACTCTGTCATATCCTGACCGTCTCTCGTGCTCTGTGCTGTAATTACTGAAAATGGACTGTGGAAAGAGGGAAGGCCACTAAACGCAGTATTGACCGTCTTGTTTAAGTGCAGAATTGACCTGTGAGACGTGTGCTTTAAATATCTCAATCACAGACGGACCACGGGGAGTAGAGCAAGAAATGGTCCATCTTTAGGGAGTCTGTAAAAGAATCGTTGCTGCAGAAGGACTGAGAATTTTACGTAGTTTGTTGTAATGAAGTCATCACAGTCAAGACTCAAAAGGCCTAAAAATACATAAATACATGTAAACACACATACATACATACATGCATGCATGAATGAATGAAAATGAAGTATTTCAGTATTAGGTTTAAAAAATCTATCCATAACTATAAAATGTGAAGTGTGTCGTCTGCCATTGGTCAACAGCACAGATTTTCCTGTCCTAAACTCAACATTGCTGTGATGGCCTGGATGCTGAAAGGAACAAAGCAATTGTGATATCTCAACATTGTTTAAACATTTGAAGAGGAAATCAACTTACGAATGGCTTATTGTGTTTTCATAAACCTGCATATGAGAAAATATTGTATCACTGACAAAATAGGCACTTCAGCTATAAGGTCAATAATGGTGATGAATGAGGGAATCTCAATGTAAGAAGGTTAGAGAAACAACAACACAAGTTAAATGTCAGCAGTGCAGAAATTCATTCTGTATATGAAATTGTATAATTCTGAGTTATGAACCTTTTTTGCATAAAAACATTATTTTGAGAGAAAGGAGCTCTAAAGGCATTTTATTTTGATGAAGTTCTAGGTATTGTTCTGAAGGTTTTATCTGTTATATACAGTTGTAAGTCTGCCTCCAGCTTTCTTATTAGATTTCTTGTTTGAAAAAAATAAATCAGGAGTGTAAACCAGAAATGCCATGGATAAACACAAGGACATGCAGCTTAAATGTAGTAGTAGACAGTGAACCTTAGCTGGCTATTAATTAAACTAAAACTTACTAAGTCAAATTCAACCATCACCATGTCAAATACATCACAAGACACTTGTAAACAGCTAAAGACTGTTTCGTTTTCGTCTTCATTGACATGTCCCCACAGTTTGGCATTAAGTACACTTTATCATGTGTTTTAGGCCTCAGTATATGTCGATAACAGCTAATCAAGTGTTGGACTGCTACAATATCTATTAAAAAATGTCACAGTGTGTATTGATTATTAGTGATCTTGAGGTTATGATAAATTAAAAAAGAAAGATTAAGGGGAATACTTTGATGTGAGGCCAAATGAAAAACCACGAGTCTCCAGCTGCAGCTGCATGGCCTTTTAAACAGAACAGCTAATGATAGGGAAATTACTTGTGATAAATCGAGGCTGAATCCCCCCGCATTGAGGTTCGCCTCAATGTCGGATCGCCATTACTCTTTCAATTTAGTCCTTGATGCATCTTTCACAGATTTAAGTTCCCATATGGCCATTTCCGTTCTCATGTGGGCCTGTGGCCGTTTGCCAAATCAGTGGCTCAGACACGCAGCTCTGCACCAATGACGGAGAGTGAGGTGGCAATGCCGAGAAATGGTACCCAGGTGCAGCAATCACACCTTTAGGGTAGAATTCAACTTGACATTAGTTTAACCACAGAGTATTGAATAATATCCACCCTGATTACAAACAACAGGACACCCAGTTATCATCAGACACAGAAAAAACACACCAAAAATGCATTAAGCACGCTCAACATTGTGCATTTCAAGTAGACACAGGTAGAATAGAGTTAAAAGTACAGCCCATCAAACTTAGAAATACATGCATTAGATAATATCAAATCAGAAATAAGTTAAACTATTTAAAAAAAGTGGATTTACAAAACCTTTCACAGATGTTTTATTATTTTTAACATCAGAGTGCGTGCAGAAATTTGTTACTTGAATGTGCAAGGTGTAATTCTATATGCGTCAGCATACTTTTATGAAGTGGTTGTCAGGGTTGTGTTTGTTCTGTTTTTTGAGTTGTCCTTTGACCCAGTTTTCCCCACGAGTTTCAATCATTTATCCCATTCACCTGTGTGTTGTTATTCACCTTGTTAATTATCTCATTTGCTCCTTTGTTTGCCTATGTATATAAAACCCCCAGATTCGATCGGGTCTTTGTCCTGTTTTGAGTTTTGTTTATGTTATCTCATGGTTATTCCCGGGTTTAAAGTTAGCGTTAAAACTTTTTCAGTTGACTCCTTTGTCGTGCACTTCTCTACAACCACCTACCGTGACAGTGGTATGTCCCAAAGCTTGCCAACTCTTGTGTGTAGCAAGCTTTATTTAAATCAGGTGCGTAGGGGATTTTCTACCACAATTCATTAAAAAGCACTGATGCAAAAGATTCATTCATTCGGCAATCCGACATCTTGCGCTTAATGTCCTGGCCCATGTATTTGGTTCCCATTCAAGGACTGTTAAAGGAACCAAAAGCCATGTTTCCATTACAGATTTTTCGAATTGCCTCAAAAACCACCTCATCTGAGCAATAGATGAAATATTCAGTTTCACTTTGAGTAATTTGAAGGGTAAAAGAATAATCTCAGAATAGGATACTCAAACAAATAAAAGCGTCTTTCGTTTCAAGGATATCAATGCACAAATGGCTTAGTTGTCACTACAACTGGGAGGGTATTTTAACATGAACAAGCCATTTAAGGCTCATTTTTGATGATGTGGTGTTCTTGAAAGGTACTTTCATTAAAAGATGTTGCTGTTAAAACAAAGGTTTCAGAAGCCAAGACCACCAATATAATCATTCTCACCAGGGACCATCTTAAAACGTAAAAGTCAGCTATATATTTTCACGTTTAAAGACACAATTTACCGGTACACAAATTTAAATTGTATCCAATAAATATAAATATAAATAAATATCTTAATATCTTTTTCTACTTATTGAAGTACTCTTTCGTTTATTTATATCAGATTTGTATTGTTCACTTATTTAAACAAATTTTTATTGTTTATTTATCTAATTTATATTAATAGAAAACACAGACCATGAAAACACATGACAGGAAGGCAGGCTTCGGAAACTTGGACATGGCCCAAGATTCAGTTTACCTTGCATGTAAACTTTTGATGACCAATCAGAAAATAATTGGAGTGTCAGAAATGATGGCACATTTTGAGGCCTCTGGTCAATGCGGTAATTAACACTTCTTTCTGGTTTCTGACACCTGACCCAAAGGTAGAGGACACCAATAAATTCTCGGAGAAAAATAAGAAATTCTGTTCCATTACAGGAAAACCGTGAGGCTGCAAAGACTATTTCTTTTTTGTTTGTTTGTCAGTTTATGACACAGTTAAACCATGGGGAAAATGAAATGCTGTGAAATGGATTGTCTTGATTGTAGTAATTTATTTTTCAAGCCAGGCAAATGGAAAGGTGGGTGATACTACTGATTACCTTGTCATACCTTTTTGTAGTTTCTGTGCCTTTACAGAGATTTGAGAAGTGTAAATATCAAAGCTGAAAATGATTACAATTTTTTTTCACTGTTGTTTGAATTTTAAGGTCACCTGATTGCATGAATTACAGTGAAAACATTAATGACAACACCTAATTTACTCCTTCATGTGACTCACCCTGCTCTTGAAACAACCACCCAAAAGCGTGCTTATGGTGTATCTTATGCTGTATTATACAACAGCATGTTTTTTCTCTCATAGCCTAAAGTCTCAATCACAAGTGTGATTTTGTTCCCTTCTCTTTCTTCATTGGTAGTATTGATTTTGGTTATGTATTTTGTGTTCCACTTCAAAGTGACTACTGACTGGCAACTAATCAGGATGCCACTTCATTATATATGGTACAGCACACATTACTGGGCTCCTCAGAAGCAAGTTTGGAAGGCTCTGTATATGTTTATGTAAGTATCCCTTTGTTCATTTGGTTGAATTCTGTGCAAAATTGCAAATTTTTGCTTGGATCCATACGCTTCTTTGTTTCCAGGCTTAACCTGAGATGCTTTTTCATTATAAAGCTACACAAAAAATATATATAAAACAAGGCTAATGGGCTGGAATATGTCTACCATGGCCTGATAGAATGATGAATTGTTTTAATTATAGTTCGTATAATGCTTCATGCCGTCTTCAAGGTTCTAGTGCATACTCAGCAATAGAAGATGCAAGTACTTGAACTTCATCTATACATACAAAAGGAAGTAAAGACGGGCTAACAGTTGCTGATACACAGACAAGTGTCTGGACTCTGATATGCAGTCACTTGCGGGTAAATGTGTAATGATCGTCTAATTCGCTTGTTTCAGTTGTGGTCATTTATCAAATGCAGATAGTAAAAACACGATTTATTGTTGTGCTTGGTCAGCAACTCAGTCTTTGCATTATAAGAAATTGGCAGAGTTCATTTACACCACTGCAATATGATTGTTTTACCTTTATTGGAATAGATCGTTGAGATTATACAGGAAATGGAGGGAATGCGAGTAGTTATATATATATAGCATATATATATATATACAAACACACACACATAAACAAACCTTCTTTTTCTTTCAAATAGCATTATAAAACTTCTTCTAAATGTTTTTTTTTTTCGCTAAAACTTACAGGTACCCAGATGTCTTCAGAGTACTCAAGAGAGTCTCTTAAACCAATGTGGAATCACTACTTGGAATCACTTTGTCCCAACAACCTGCGACCTCTCAAGCAAGCATGATGACAGAGGTCAGAACATTACACCTGACTGCCACAATCAGCATGGGCATCTGCAGCTGGAAATTACCATTGTCATTTATGAGGATAATTATTGTAATCTCCTCATACATCAGCCATTAGCAGCGTAGTGTATTGGAATTGAGGGGTCTATTATAAGCTTGCTTATGGAACATTTGTCGCTTTATTCACTTCGCCTTTCTCTCTCTCTCAAACCCTCTTTCTCTCTCCCTCTCTTTTTCTCACTGGTACTGAAACCATCTTTTTAAATCATTAAATAACCATCACATTCTGTGCCAACAGGTTTAAATGAAAGGGACTGTGGCATTACAAAGGCATTTAGAATTAATTCTGCTCTCAGGGTAATTGGCATATGCGACGGCAACAGGCTTTCAGTGTCACCTGTTGTTTTTTCATCACAAACATCTGCCTGTGGCACATCACAACTCATATGTCTGAAAATGTAATAGGGCTTTTTTTTCATATAAGTGTGATTGTTCTATTTTTGCTTTTCATACATTTGCATTGTTACATCTTTTAGTCATTATCACGACACAGCCAAAAGTGTGCAACAATAGGTGTTGGAAAAATCATTTCATAATATTAATTTTAGTCTATTTTTACTGTTCAGCAGGATGACAGATGACAGACTTGTTGGAGTCCATGATTAAGTTCTGTTTTTGTTTGTTTTTGTTTGCTTGTTAAGTTTGTAATTTTACAGTGAAAGTATGTGCTGATAAATCTGTTTATCCATATCCAAAATATGCAGTGAAGTCCAATGGTAAATGGTAAAATGTACATGTTTGATAACGTCTCGGGTTACGTATGTAACCCTGGTTCCCTGAAGGGGAACGAGACGCTGCGTCAGAAAACGCTAGGGGAAACCCTTGACGTCAGTCACGTGAAGATGTGTACAACCAATGGGAAATTTACGCGTGTGAATGCAAGTCGCGGGAAGTGACGTCATGAACAGAGCATAAAAGCGCGCCGGAACCCGGAAGTGACAGCAAAAGAGTGTCTGAAGCGGGCCCGGAGGCGCAAGGAGCTGAGGCGAAGACGCAGCGTCTCGTTCCCCTTCAGGGAACCAGGGTTACATACGTAACCCGAGACGTTCCCTTTCATGGGAACTTCGAGCTGCGTCAGAAAACGCTAGGGGAACGTTATACCAACGTCACCTCAGCGACGCCGGCCTACGGATGTGTCTCAGCTCACTGAGAGAGCACCCTCGTTCCCGGAGCGGAATCGAGATCTAACTGATAGAATCTCATAAAGGTGTGCGGTGAGGACCAGCCAGCCGCAGCACAAACATCAGCAAGGGAAACTCCTGAGAGAAACGCCTTGGAGGTCGCCACGCTCCTAGTGGAGTGGGCCCGGACCCTCAGGGGAGAAGCATGTCCGGCCGACTCATAAGCCAGACAGATAGCCTCGACTATCCATCGGCTTAGGGTTTGTTTGGAAGCTGGAGCCCCCTCAGGGGCCCCAAAACAAACGAACAGTTGGTTTGACTTACGCCAGGTAGCAGTCCTGAGGACGTAAGCGTCCAGTACTCGTACTGGACAGACCTTGTTCTTTCGCTCCTGCTCATGATCGTCAAAAGGGGGGGGGACAGAAGGCCTGTAGCATGATAGACCGAGCCACGTTCGTGAGAACCTTAGGGACATAGCCTGGCCTCGGGTGAAGAAAAACCTTCGTCATCCCGGGCGCAAACTCGAGGCAAGAAGGAACCACCGAGAGAGCTTGAAGATCCCCGACCCTCTTAAGCGAGGTGATAGCCAGCAAAAGAAGGGTCTTTAGGGAGAGGAGTTTAATAGGAAGCTCCTCTAATGGTTCAAAGGGTGCCTGGGACAGGCCTTGGAGTACCAAAGACAAGTCCCAGGCAGGAACCCTGGTCTGTGCCACAGGTCTCAGCCTTAGAGTGCCACGAAGGAAACGAGAGACTAGGGGGTCCCTGCCCAAGGACACCCCTCCCAAAGGTATGTGGCAAGCCGCTATGGCAGCCACATAAACCTTCAAGGTAGAAGGGGACAACCCTGTCGCAAACTTCTCCTGCAGGAACTCCAGCACTTTGCCAACGGGACAGGTTACTGGGTTTAACTGCCTTACGCTACACCAAGCAGAGAAGAGTTTCCACTTTAGAGCGTAGAGTTTCCTCGTGGAGGGAGCTCTGGACTGAAGGATGGTCTCTACAACCTTGGCTGTGAGACCAGATTCGAAGAACTGGACCCCCTCAGGGGCCAGACCTTCAGCTTCAGAAGTTCTGGACGGGGGTGAATAACACAACCCTCCGCCTGGGACAGAAGATCCCCCCTGACCGGAATCTCCCAGGGGACTCCGTCTAGGAGGGATACCAGGTCCGAGAACCAGATCCTGCTGGGCCAAAAGGGGGCCACCAGCGTGAGACGGACCCTGTCCCGACGAACTTTGGCCAGAACTCCCGGGAGCAGAACAATCGGGGGAAAGGCGTACAGGTGTAGCCTCGGCCACACCTGCATCATGGCATCCTGCCCCAGCGGCGCTGGGTACGTTAAGGAGAACCATAGAGGGCAATGAGTATTCTCGACCGAGGCAAACAGGTCTACCTGTGCCTTCCCGAATCTCTTCCAAATCTGCTCCACCACCTCGGGGTGGAGCCGCCATTCCCCGGGCCTCGGCCCCTGCCTCGACAGGAAGTCTGCTCCTATGTTCTGGACTCCAGGGATGTGAGCTGCCCTGAGTGAGAGCAGCTTGCCCTGGGCCCAGAGAAGAACTTGTCTCACCAATTTGTACATTGGACGAGAACGAAGACCTCCCTGGTGATTGATGTAAGCCACCACTGTCATGCTGTCTGTGAAAACAGTGACATGATGCCCAATTAGGTCCGGGAGGAAAGCAAGTAGCGCTCTGCGGACCGCCAGTAACTCCAGCAGGTTTATGTGCCAGGACTGGTGCCGCAAGCTCCAAAGCCCTTGTGAGGAGCGGTCCCTCAGAACCGCCCCCCAACCTGTGAGGGAGGCATCCGTTGACAGAGTCACTCGTCGAGACGGAGCTCCCAACACGGGGCCTTGTGACAGGAACCAGATGTTCTTCCACAGGGTCAAGGTGCGTAGGCATCGCCTCGTGACCTTGATTGTGCGAAGCGGGTTGCCCCTCGGGGAAAACCCTTTGGTCCTGAGCCACCACTGCAGGGGTCTCATGTGTAGCAGGCCGAGCGGTATAACGCTGGACGCTGCTGCCATGAGCCCTAACACTCTCTGAAAGTGTTTGACAGTGAGTAGCTGGCCTAATTTTATGCCCTCGACAGTTGATCGAATGGAATGAATGCGCCCGGGGGATAGCCGAGCAGACATTGTTTCCGAGTCCCAAATGACTCCCAAGAAGGTGGTTCTCTGAGCAGGAGAAAGCACACTCTTCTTGGTGTTCAACCTTAACCCCAGCTCCTGCATGTGAGCAAGCACGACATCTCGATGACGTGCTGCTAACTGAGACGATTGGGCTATTACTAGCCAATCGTCTATATAATTGAGGACACGGATGCCTTGTAACCGCAATGGAGCCAGTGCAGCGTCCACGACCTTCGTGAACGTGCGGGGTGAGAGCGATAGGCCGAACGGAAGTACACGATACTGGTACGCCTTCCCCCCGAAGGCGAACCGTAGGAACTTCCGATGCTGAGGAAGGATGGAGATGTGGAAGTATGCGTCTTTTAGGTCGATTGTGACGAACCAGTCCTCGGACCTGATATGCGTCACAATCTGCCTGAGCGTCAACATTTTGAATTTTAGACGCAAGATAGTGCGATTTAGAAGACGCAAATCCAGAATGGGCCGCAACCCTCCATCCTTCTTCGGAACTATGAAGTATCGGCTGAAGAAACCGGACTGTCTGTCTGTAAGGGGCACATACTCGATGGCCCCTTTCTCCAGCAGAGAGTCTACTTCCTGTTCCATAATCAGAGCCTGCTGGGGCCCTACCGCGGACGATAGGATCCCCATAAAACGGGGTGGTGAAGCCCCGAATTGAATTTTGTACCCGGAGGTTACTGTGCGCAGGACCCATTGAGAGATGCCCGGCAGACGCAACCATGCGGCCTGGAACTCTACTAAGGGAATCAGTCTCTCGAGACTGATCTCTGATACGAGCAGAGACACCACAGGGCCGGGGTTTCCGGACACCGTACTGGTGGAATGCTCTAGGACCCTCCTTAGAGGGGGCAGTGCCTCCGAGACGGGCTCCCTCGGGAACCGGACACGGAGCTGACCGCCTTGGTGCGGCTTGCCTCTGGCGTCAGGAACGCTTAGAGGTAGCCTTCTTGGCATTTAGGATGTTCCTCAGATCCATCCTTTTACCAGAAGGCTGGGCCCGAGAGTGTTGTCCCGACCTCCCTCTATTAGGGGGAGGTAAACGAGATGCAACACTCTCCTTCTGTGAGGCCCTGTACGAGGAACTGTGAGCCCGTGTTTGGCTACTGGGCTCACGTGAAGGGTGGCGGGGAAGGACTTTGCTGAACGCCACCTGCTGCCGTGCAGCCTCCTGAAACTTATCGACAACGCTTTTTACGGCGTCGCCGAACAAGCCCGAAGGGGACAGAGGGGCGTCCAACAAAACGAACTTGTCCTTATCTTTTATGGCTGAAAGATTGAGCCATAAATGCCTCTCCGTAGCCACCAGAGCTGCCATTGAGCGACCGACAGAGAAGGCCGTTTCTCTAGTGGCTCGGAGAGACAAATCCATGGCCCGACGCAGCTCTGCCACTGCTTCGGGACCAATACCGCCACCTTGATCGAGGTCTCCCAGCAAATCTGCTTGGTAGGCCTGCAGCAGTGCCGTGGTGTGCAGGCACGCTGCAGCCTGACTAGAGGCAGAATATGCTTTTCCCACCAGTGATGATGTAACTCGCAACGGTTTGGTGGGGAGCGCCGGGGCTTTAATAGTGGATGCCGAATGGGGCACAAGGTATCCCGCAAGAGCCTCGTCCACCTTCGGCATCCCTCCGTAACCATAAGGATGAGCTCCGGTAAGAGTAGCGTACATCGCACTGGACGACGTATGCACCCTATCGGAAGCTGGCTTTTTCCAAGATCTCGACACCTCAGTATGGAGATCCTGGAAGAAAGGCATTGCCCGGCGCTGGGGAGCGACACGAGCTGGAAGGTAACGCTCATCCAACTTACTTTTTCTGGGACGAGCGTTCCTAGTCTCTGCCGGCCAATCAATGTCCAGACGAGAGACTGCTCGTGTCACAACCTCGATCAGTTCCTCGTACGCCGGTGAAGAGGGTGGCGAAGCCTCCTCAACCGGATCGATGCTAATCACCTCCTCCTCCTCAGAGCAGGATAATGATAGCACCGAAGTCCCAGTCGGATTGGAAGAAACCGCGCCTGAAACGCGTGCTTCCAACCTCCGGCTGGAACTGGGATCAACACAGTCGAACTGCGAGACGGGCTCACCCGCCCCGCAACCTTCCGTGAGATCCATTTGCGATCCCCAAGATTGAGAATGCCGCCGAGCCTCAGCCGCAGCGGGTCCCGAACCTTGAAGAACGCGAGTCTGGTTAGTATCCGCAAATACTGCCAGACGGGAGCGGAGAGTACGCAATGAGAACCTCTCGCAGTTCTCACAATCACCGCCCTCAAGCGCTGACCGAGCGTGCTCCGCTCCCAGACAGACAACGCACTGAATGTGTGTGTCCTTTCCCGTAATGAAACGGGTACAAGGAGAAACACACGGTGTAAATGCCTGTTCCGCCATAATCACAACGCACGTAATCCAAAGGGTGGTTTGAAACTCGCAAGCACAAACTCTCTGACACACGCACGCTGAAGACACTCAAAGCTGTCACTTCCGGGTTCCGGCGCGCTTTTATGCTCTGTTCATGACGTCACTTCCCGCGACTTGCATTCACACGCGTAAATTTCCCATTGGTTGTACACATCTTCACGTGACTGACGTCAAGGGTTTCCCCTAGCGTTTTCTGACGCAGCTCGAAGTTCCCATGAAAGGGAACTAAGCTATAACAAAAAAATTAGTGGAATTTCGGATTTTGTTTTGTTCTTTTGAATTAATTTCCACAAACTAAAGTTGTGTTTGCTTGTACACACAGAGGAAGGGAAAAAATCAATTATTGACGACTGGTCAGAAGGACACATTCCAAAAATAAGTTCATTTGTTGTCAGATGTTTTAAAAGTGAGAATAATACATATGTAATAGTCAATACAAAAGTCAGAATTATGTTTCAGTTGTTTGATTTTCTTGTTCTTAATGTGTTTCTGCATTCTTGTGTGATTGTTTCTCTTTTTGTCAAAGAGAAACAATGACAAAATCTATTGTTTTAGGAGAAAAAAAAGTTTTCACAACACAACAGAGATTAACCACACAGATATATATCTTTAACTCAATAACTTATATGGATTTTTGACAGAATGAAAACGCGTTTATACAGCCATTTATTCAGCTGGTTCATTAACCTAGAGGACATAGTCCTACAAAGGTGATAGAACGGGTTTGTTTTTGTAAGATGAACTGAAGTTTGTGGTGTTCTGGAATGATGAACAGGTATGCGATGTTCAAATGTGTTTAGTGTACATTATGTTTCTTGTTAATGTGTTGGGATTATGAAAGCTTCAATGCATTATCGGTAATACACCGTTGTGTTTTGCTGCTGTTTTAGTGTATCTTTGGCTTTCGTCACCTTGCTTCCATTAGCTTTTGGCTCAGATCTGACAGGACTATTTGGGAGCTTCACATCACCAAACTTCCCAAACGTATATCCTAACAACCAACGTATGGTGTGGAATATCACTGGACCAGAAGGACACAGATTACGCCTCTACTTCACTTATTTTAGCCTGGAGCCTTCTCACCGCTGTGAATACGACTATGTTCAGGTTAGACCCATGTTTTCAATAGAGATTTTAAAATTGGTTAATTTTATTGGATATATTCAAACCG
Source organism: Rhodeus uyekii (assembly GCA_037043235.1). Lineage (NCBI taxonomy): Eukaryota > Metazoa > Chordata > Actinopteri > Cypriniformes > Acheilognathidae > Rhodeus > Rhodeus uyekii. Next base: position 1,145,833 of record JAWRVZ010000027.1, read on the forward strand.
AAGAGCATAAGGTAGATAATTATTCTTATTTTGGTATCAAGGATAATCAGTCTGTTGGAATTGGATAAAGAGAATTGCAGTTTTAAATGAGAAGGACATTCTTGCCAGTGGAAATCAAAATCAGACTTCAATCAGGAATCTGTCAGTTTGGCTGATTGAAATGTTTAAAAGGTTTAACCTAATATGAAATGTTCTGTCCTATTCATATTAAAATGATCTCCCCTGTTTTACAAGAGAATAATCATTTCAAAGTCCGCTTGTAATGTTAAAAGCTTAGTTAAATCATCCAAAAACAAAAGTTTTGTTATCATTTACTCACTATCTTCGGAAAAAAGATGAAGATATTTTTAGTAAAATCTGAGCCAGTTCTGTACTCTCCATTGACAGCTACCACTTTGATGCTTCAAAAAGTTCATAAAGATTCAGAGACATGACCTGAATGCATATGAATCGAATGGTTTAGATCGTTTTATAAACCTCATTGGTTCTCGCACATCAATCAAGCATGCTTTAGCTTCCGTTTATCACAATTGATTTGTGTTTGATGAAGGTTTATATGTGAATAAAAGTGTACATTCAGTCTGTTCATCATATAAAGTGATTGTGTCTCTTCAGAAAATTGGGACTAAACCACTTAATTCATTTGGATTTTCCAATTAATATCAGACAGCACAAATACTGAACATATTTAAACCTCTCGTTGTCTCATTTTCCTGTGTCAAGTCTTTCCCCTTGGGGTAGTTTTTGCTGTTTATTTATTTATTTTTAAATAAAAGCCCTTCCTCCTGCATCTTTGAGTCCTCGTTCTTCCCTTCATTCACCCAACCTGATAGAGTATGGCTGTTTTGTAAATGCAGAATACTCATGTTTGTTTGTAATAATACTACTTGCTGAATCTTTTCAGGTGTTCTCAGAAGGAAATGAGACGGTTCGGTTCTGTGGCGATGCAGAGAAAAATTACGGTGATGCACCCAAAAACACTGTCATCTATTCTGCCAGCAACACCATGTCCGTGCTCTTCAGATCAGATTACTCCAACGAGGACCGTTTCACAGGCTTCCAGGCATTTTTTTCTGCTGAAGGTGATGGAAACAATGGATTCACAGCATGACTGTCTCTCTCTTCCTGTCTCACTGCACGATTGTCCCTCTATTGCACTGTCCTCTCTTGCTGTAAAGGGTAGTGGGTTAAACTAGATGACAACAAAATTTTTTTAAATAAATCAAATATTGTATATTTACTATTTAATAATGTTGTATAGTCTAAAATGAAATATATACAGTATATCCTAAAAAAAGTGTGTATCTGTGTATATGTACATAGTTCTAAATGTTTTTTAAAATTCATACTTGTATTGATCTTAGTAAAAGTCCGAATCCAAACAAGAACTGTTGCTAAACGACCTGTTTTTACTCTTTACAGACATTGATGAGTGCTTGAGTACTGTGGATGGAGAGCCCATGTGTGACCATAATTGCCATAATTATGTGGGGGGCTTTTACTGCACTTGCAGATTGGGATACCAACTCCATGATGATAAAAGACATTGCCCGGGTAAGGCTGATATCGGAACAGATGAAACCCCTGGCTTGTAGATTTTCTGCACATTGTTCATTATATTATATTGTGTACATTAATTTTAACAAATTAGCCAGTTAAAATAAATGCATAAAAAAATGGCATATAAAGCACTTGCAACAGTAGAGAGTGCTTATTGTTTTCTATTCACTCTTTGTCATATTTCTAATAACTCACAAATAATTATTAGATTATATTCTTTTGTTTTACAAGTTACACAATGGACTATGGTTTTAGAGAACCGGCTAACTCTTTTTTTAGACTGTAAAGGCTAAAAAGAGGAATTTCCGTTTAGGACAACAGTGTTGCTCGACAAACCAAAGCAGGGTGAGCCTTACCTCTGTTAATTGAAATATGTATTACTCTAACTAAATGTACTTGAGAAACCATGGCATGACCAAACCAACGCTACTTTCAGAGAAAGTAATGTTGGTCGGCTCATTTGTAGTAGTTTTCATGACAGATCTACAGATCTATGTGGACTAAACAAAATACTTTTAGAGAGAGCAAGCATGGGAGCAGCCCTCTAAACAGTACAAGTCAATTATCTGTATCCTGAGTTTGTGATCGTGGGATCTGCGTTAAACGGACGACACAAGACCCTATGCAACACTGGTATCCAAATGAATGCGTTCAATAAGAGTAAAGAATTAAATGGAACAATCTAGTGCCTAGATTAACTATTTAATAAATAGTCAGTAATCAAATGGCATGCTAACTTGAATTTGAGGTTGTGCTAAAACGGAGTCAGATAAAAGTATATTGGCTTTAAACTACTTTTACCACACTGAAAATATCAGACCCACAGATATCCTTCACTCTCTCTATTGGAAACCGTCGTTGGGCAACTTGGTTGGGTCTTATACCTCCGACGAGATCCGGGATGCCATTAAAATAAACCACCCACTTGTTTGAAATCTATACAGAGATTAAAACAAGCTGTTTAAACTGAATGCATCAAAGCGAATGTTCTTTCAGTCTTCCATTTGTCAGGCTGTCTACAAACTCAAGCGCGTGGAGTATGTCAGATATATAGATATATTTACCCTTGTGACATCACAAATCCCATAATATCCAAACTAGCAGTTTGTGGAGCTTGGTTAAATGATTGGTTTGTTCATAACGAGGAGGATGTTTTAAGCTGTGCAATTTACAGTATGTTTTAATGTTAAAAAGACCACTTTGTCAAAAGATCAAGGCAAATTTGATTTCTCATGACCCCTTTAAAGCAATAGTTCACCTAAAAATTACAATTTGTCATAACTTAATAACTCTCATGTCATTCCAAAACAGTATGACTTTATTTGAACACAAAATAAGTGTGTTTTTTTTTCTTTTTGTGTCCCACAGAAGAAAGGAAGTCAATAAGGTTTAGAAAAACATGACAATGACAAAATTACTTCAAAGTTATCATTTTTGGTTGAGCATAATTAAGATTTACTTAATTGTTTAATGTTACTGTAGTACTATTATAATTATGACTGGTCTATATTGAGCAATAAACTCATATATGACAACAGACTGTCTCTTTATCTGTAATCTAAGATATGTAAACATTTTTATTACATCGTTTTTAAAAATCCTGATATGTTTAGGACATATTGTCATATTGACATATTGTCAATATACAGCTCAATACTGATTTTTGCTCCAATAATGATTCTTGCACATCACACACGTATTGAAACAGCGGTTACAGCACCCACGGCTCACCACACACTATCTATCAGCCCTGTCAACAGCTCTTGATTGAGCTAGCATGGCCTATAATCGAGCAGGAAATAGTGTCACCAAATAGTAGAGGGGTTTGTTATATCATTGATAGAGTGGCCTCAACTAACTGTATAGTATTTTTTTATATATAAGCAAGGATTGTGTGGATTTTCGAAAAGGCAAATTTACATTTTTGACCTTCAGGTTGTGAAAACTTTTGGCAGAAAAATGGATTCGTTCCAAAAACTCCTCTCATTTAAAGTGGTTATGTTCACTGGGGTTCGGGACAACGTTAACTGGCTTTAGCCTGAAGCCGGCTTCAGCAACAGACTGATGATACAGTGGGCAGCGTCTCACTAGTGTGCCTGTTTAAAGCAGTTGATCTCTGTCACTCTAGGCGAGCCCAGGTTAATTGCCATTGCTTCCTGAGGGAACAGCCTTATAGAGATTAGTTGAAAATTGATACCTTTTTCTAGCTGTAATACTGTGCTAATGATGGGTAATTAATCACAATTACCAACCTAGACATGCCTCTTAATTGTTTTTCTTTGCTAATGGGGAAGATAGAGACATCACATCATATCACGCAGAAGGGAAGACAGAAACAATGACTTGTGTTTGAAACATTTAATCATAGACCTTTGCCCTCCTCAGGTGAGATTCCCCATTTATAGCAATTACTTGTAGCATCTGCACTTGTTGGGGTTCATTTATTGAATTAATAGTTTGGCCAAATATAAAAATTCTCTCACCATTTACTCATCCTCAATGTCCAAAAGCTGTATGACTTTTTCTCTTCAGAGGAAAACAAAATGGGAAATTATAAAAATTACTTCTGCACTATATTCCAAGTCTTCTGAAGCCACCTGATTGTTTTTTATTATTCACTGAAAATCTTCCCAGTGCTTTCCCTATAGAGTGTGTATGAAGGTTTTCAGTGAATATTACTTTTATAGATTCAGTGTGTGATGCTTTTATGATTAAGCATTATTTTGAAACTTTTTCTAAATACTAACTAACTTTTGTTGTACTTTTTCATTATATGTAAAGCTTGAAAGCTCTAATCCCAAAATAAATAGGGACTAGAGCTTTCAAGCTTTATATATGATGAAAAAGTAATAGCAAAATTATTAGAATTATTAAATTATTAAAAATAGCAAAAAATAATAGCAAAATTACTACATTAAAAATAGTTCTGTTTTGATTATTTCTATTTCATAACCATTTCTTGCTGTTTTTTATTTGCCAAAGTATCTAATTGGCATGCATGTAATATTTGTAACTCTTCATACATTTCACTCTAAATGCACTGACAGAAAGCACTTTCTTTGGCCATTTTACAGGTGGAAAAGTGTATTTGCTCCAGAGCATTTCAAATCAATGTTGCAATTTCCTGCGGTCCTTAGTGTTAAATTGGCATGGATAGTTGTCTGTTTAATGTATGTGTGTGTGTGTGTGTGTGTGTGTGTGTGTGTGTGTGTGTGTGTGTGTGTGTGTGTGTGTGTGTGTGCTTTTGACAATTCCCAGTGGGTGTGAAAATGCTTTTTCCCCTCTGTAGTGGAGTGTAGTGGGCAGGTGTTTCAGAAGAGGTCAGGAGAACTGAGCAGTCCAGAGTACCCAAATGTTTACCCCAAGATGAGCCAGTGTGATTACACTATCAGTTTGATGGACGGCTTCCAAGTGACCCTGGACTTCCAAGATTTGTTTGATGTGGAGACTCATCCTGAAATCCACTGCCCTTATGACCTCCTCAAGGTTGGTTATTTCACAATCAGCAAGCTCTGACAGCACTCCAGCTGGGATGGTAGTTCAAACCTAAAGCAACAGCCGTAATAGCATCTGTGCTTGTGTGGACACATCAGAGTCACTTTAATAGTGTCTTTGTGGGTCCTTTGGGAACTGATAAAATAGAGATTAAAAGTTTGCCAAGCTTTTTGGGTGAACTTTATATAGAATCTAAACAGATTACAAGAAATTGTTCACCCCAAAGCACAAATTTGCCATCTCTCTCTTTAAAACACACACAATGAAGTACAACACGTTCCAAAACAACATTGAACCCAATTGGCCTTAATTTTATGATCAAAAAAGAGGGGAAAAAAAAATATATATATACATATATATATCAATTAAAAAAGTATTTTCTATTCCACAAAAATCAAACATGTTTGGAATTACATGAATGACAAAACTGAATTTTTTGGGGGGTGAATGATCCCTATATTATGTTGCAGGTCATATTGAGCCATTTTTCTCATTTATGTTTTGTGGAATGTGTGCACAAATGCACAGAGCTGACAAAAATGTATTTTGTTATTTGTATAAATTGTCTATATTATATTATTAGAAATATTTATATGAATGCTTTTGCTGGATGGTTTTATCAGAATAAACTTAAACTAGACTGATGGCATATGTTTTTATCAGTTCACGAATGTTCAGTATGCTGGAAATTGAACCCATGGTTTTGGCATTGTTTGCGCAATTTTCTACTGTTTGAGCTTCTGGAAAGCACAGAAGTGAAGTGCTTTCCTACACTTATTATGTTTAAAATGTTAAATACTCCTGATTATATTCACAGTTTGTGAGAAAAGGTTAAAAAAAAAACTGGTTGTTAAATACAGGAATATTATATATTATAATAATCTTCATGCTTTTTTCCTAAAATAAAATAAAAATAAAAAAATATATTAATAAGAGTTGTTATTTTTACCAGATTTTCCTTTTTTTTCCAGACTGAATCCATTTTGGATTAATTTGCCCCCAACCATATATAACCACTATAAGACAATTAACTAATTTATGTGTACTAAATGTAATAAAATATTTTATATGGTTCATAAAATCCCTACAAAACCATCACAATGCTGTACTTTATACTGAAGACTCATTTTAAGCTTAAGGAAGATTAAGCTGTACTGTTTGAAGAAAGACATGATATGCCTTCTAGTGCCCTTGTTGAGTGTTAGAAGAGATTGGTTTTAGAGTGGTTTACACAGAGAAGATTGGCTCTCCATGAAAATATGCGTGATAAGTGTTTAAGAGTGTTTACTTTTCAGCACTGATTTTATACTCTACATCAAAGCTCATTCGATTTTAATGACTGAATCCCTCAATTCCCTTTTTATGGCTTTAAATACCTTATGGCTAAGCAAATTTATAATCTTTGCGTTTAGCTGCTTTCCCCCCCTCACTGCCTCTACAAACAAAAATGTTTTCCTCAGCAAGGGTGTTAAGTGTCAGTCTACTCCACTAATCACTGACCTGAAGGCTGTTGAATACATAATGTATGCTCTCTCATGCCCTCCACAACCACCTATTATTTCTCCTCACCCTCCCACCTCCCCAGAGACTTGTTTATCTGTTGCCATTTGCATTCACTGACAATTCAAACTGTTTTGTTTAAGATCACTGCAGGTGGAAGGGAGTACGGCCCATTTTGTGGCAGGACCCCACCAAAGAAAATAGAGACAGGAACTCACAAAGTGCATGTGACCTTCCGCTCAGATGGTTCTGGGAAAAACAAAGGCTGGAAGATCAAGTATACCAGCACAGGTAGTTTACAACCCCCTTTTCTGTATCTTTATGGTGATTAAAGCTTAATGACCTCAACCTCCGTTTAATTTGTATTTATGAGCTAAACTTTTCATTACCAGTGCTCACTGTTCCCTGCTCTCATAGCCCAGCCATGCCCAAACCCTGTGACTCCTCGACACGGGCACATCCAGCCCCAGCAAGCTCAGTACATCATGACAGACACTTTCAATGTAACATGTGATCTGGGATATGAATTAATTCTGGTAACCGTTTTACCTCTTTTACTTTCTCTAAGGTTTATGAAAAGGGCTTGGTATGCTATATAGAGAGTTAAAAGTAACTTTTTGCATGTTTAGGGGGAGGAAGCTTTGCCCTTTTATCAAGCCACATGCCTGAAGGGTGGATTTTGGAATGGACCGCTGCCTCGCTGCATCAGTAAGTTTCTCAAGAATCCCAAATAAGCATGAAGTGTGTATAATCGTCAATGGGGGTTTACTGCAACAAAAAGAAGGTCCGTTTTAATACCTGAGGTGTTATTTCAAGCTGAAGTGAGTAAAAGTCTGACAGTGAACTGTCAGACTGTGAATTCTGTGATGAAATGGTGATGACACTTTTATCAAAAGTATATTTTTAATTCAAATATTTCATATATGCAGTTTATGGTGAAAAAAAAAGATAATGGAAAAGGGGATGTTTTCTGACCTCAATGGCAAAGACTGAGGTTGAGGTGTGAATTTATTTAACAATGATTTTTGTTTTTGCTTTTTCCTCCTCAAGTAAATGCATTTGTAAGTAATTTATTTGGAAACAAAACTAGAATGCCTAACATTTTTGCCGTAAAAACAGTGATTAAACATTGCTCACTAAATTATTTACACAAATAACAAATATATACAAAACCGAACGGTAGAGGACTGTTTATATAATTATTTAAAACTAAAATGTGCCGAAATAACAAACTAGAAGAAAATAAAATAAAAAGTAAAATAAAAGAAAAATAAACAATCAACCGTAAACTACCTTTATCAAACTTAAATTAATTGTTACAAATATATTCAGTTCTTTGTTTCATTTTCATAGACGAACCATCCCATTGGTTTTTTGTTTGCATTTCCTGCCACTTCTTTGCAGTTACTAACATGATTAGTTAGTTGTTTTCAGCTGTTCAATCGTTAATGTACCTTGTTTAGTTCATCCTTTATTTGCTTAGGTACTTGTGAAAGTTGTTTTAATTCTAATCCTGTTGAAGAAAGTCTGTTTTGGTCTGTATTTTGAAGCTTCAACTTCCTCTTCATCGTCTATCTGTGCAACACGTTACTTACATTAATATGCTTAGGTTTTGGCAACATTGTCATTCACTGTGTCTAGAAACTGTATCAGTTACCAAATGTCCCTCTTTTGCAGTTGTTGACTGTGGAGAGCCTGCAGACATGCATAACGCAAGTGTGAAATTCACCACAACCACATATAAATCTGTGATCCAGTATTCCTGTGATCAATTCTACGCAATGGAGGCTGGAACAAATGGTAAGGTGCATATGTCACAGAAAAGTACAATAATGTACCGGTACATTGTGCTATGAATCAATCATCACTGTAGGTTTACAGCAATTCTTTTTTTTAAATTAGGAGTCTATACATGTACACATGACGGGTATTGGAGAGATGCCAAGGGTGGAAAAATTCTCTGCGCATGTTCACCCAGTGAGTTTTAGCTTAATGCATATGGTTTATGGTTTTATATACACTACCATCAAAAGTCTGGGCATGTATGATAGATATATGTAAACTGTTCCTACATTTGAATTTCTTTACAAAACTAAAATTACTTTTTTTAAAGGGAGCGTTCACCCAAAAATGAAAATTCTGTCATCGTTTACTCACTCTCAAGTTATTCCAAAACTTTATGAATTTATTTTTTCTGCTGAACTCAAAATACATTATTTTGAAGAGTAATGTGTGTAACCAGACAGTTGATGGTCCCTGAGAGTGTGCAGGACTGTGAACTAAAGGATTGCCCAGATCAAATTTTTTTTTACTACAAAACAAAATGGAAGTATGGAAATGATTTCACAGTTTGGAGCAGTGTTTCTCAACCAGAGTGCTGCAAACTTCCAAAGGAGCCTTTAGATGACTTAAAACAATATTACAAAATAATATTGCTTTGCTTTATTTTAAGTCTCTATCTCTCTTTTATCTTTGAAGAACCGGGATTCCCTCAGCCTTGGAAAACTTTTAAAAAGTGTAAAAGTTTAAAAACTCCATGACCATTTTTAGTATGAATACTTTAATTTAATTTTAATTCAACAAATTGTATTATTATTATTATGACAAGCTCTAAAATGTGAGTCAAATATATTTTGGACAAACTTTTGAAAAAATCATGAGTGAAAATGAAAATGTTTGGTGTCAAAAACGTTGAGAACCATTTGGAACAATTGATAGTTTGTTGGTAGTTTAAATCAATGTCATATTGTTGTCTAAACTCTAATCTGGCGTCTGTTATCTCTGAAAGTTTGTGGACAGCCTGAGAAAAAGCTATCCAAGGTGATTGGTGGGGAGAATGCAGAAAAGAATGAGATTCCCTGGCAAGTCATGATACGAATGGGTCCCAGGTTCATCGGTGGTGCTTCTCTCGTGTCAGACAACTGGGTCCTCACTGCTGCTCATGTCCTGAAAAGCTATGGAGACGCTTCCCAACTGGAGCTGAGGATGGGCACAGTCAAACAGCGAGACGACGAGGCGATAGTTGGCATTCCGCAAAAAATCTTCATTCACCCTCAGTACCATCACGATAATCTTAACTTTAACCATGACATTGCCCTGATTAAATTGGAGTATAAGGTACCTGTAAGTAAAGCCGTCATGCCTGTGTGTTTGCCTGGCAGGGAAGAGCGGTTTGTTTTGAAGGTTAATGATTTTGGGAAGGTGTCTGGGTGGGGTGTGTGGAATACAAACAGACCTGCTTTATTTTCCCATAATCTCCAGTACACACTTTTACCCGTCACTGATTTTGAGGACTGTAAGGCTAAATATGACTCCACAGTGACAGATAAAGGGAAACTAGTAGTGACGGAGAACATGATCTGTGCTGGTTATGCTCAGGGAGGAAAGGATTCCTGCCAGGGGGACAGTGGAGGGCCCTATGCATTTTTTGACAATCAGAGTAAAAGCTGGTTCATTGGCGGGATTGTGTCATGGGGTCATGGCTGCGCCCAGGCTGGGTATTATGGGGTTTATACCAAAGTGAGCAATTACCTTACGTGGATTGAAGAAATCATGTCAAAAAACAGTTAAAACAGTTGTGAAAGTGTTCAAACGCTCAACTTTGATTTGATATGGATTTATCACGGCCAAATTATTGTTAATTACGTTTACCATGACAGCTCTGTATGCGACGTCACATAAATATTATTTTTTATTATTTTATTAATCTTGGTTTTGTACAGCACTATAGTCGGCACTTGTTGTTTTTAAAGGTGCTACATAAAATCTAAACTAAACTGAAATTTTGTACTTATTTGCTTTTCGGGTATACCAAGCAAATAAAATAACACTTAAATTAAATAAAGGCAATAAAAATAAACTATAATTTCTATCAGAAAGATGTCAGTAAATAATTTTGTTTAATAAAATATAGTTTAATAAAATTCATATTCTTTATATTTTTTGTAGTGACAGTTTTCTGGAAAAAAAAAGACAAGATGGTGTGCTATATTGTGATTTTTTTTTTTTTTTTTTTGTCAAAAATGTTAATGGCATAACCCAGAGTTACTTAATTTTCATAAAGCCATTGGTGTTAATGCAGAGATGTTTGTTTAAAAGTCAAGTAAGCTCAGGCATTATGATTTAGAGTCATTAGGTTCTTATGCATTATGCATCTGATCCCAGAGTTACTCTTGTTGTCTTCTATCAGCAGGGACTGTATGGTCTCTCCAGCCCTGTGTAATTACCTCTCCAGTGCTATTCTGGCCCGGTGGAGTTTTAATCATTCTCAAGCCTACTTAAACCTTTGTCCTATCGCAAGAACTCAAGGTATGAACAACTGAAAGTTCACTGCAAATACTGCATGCATTCAAAGCAACATCTCATACGAAATGTAACATTGAAATGCATTCATAACGAAATCAAAACAATAGTAAGAGAAACATCACTATTGGTGGCAAACTGCATGGGATTGATTCATCTGTTCATTCATTCAAACGATTTTTTCACAAATACTTAAAAGTAGCTGTCTTTATGAGTCATTGAATCATTCACTCCAAAGATTCGTTCAGAAAGACTGACTCATTTAAAAATGAAACTGTACATTGCTCAAAGTTGCTTTGATTCATTTGACTTATTATGGAATTATTTTTGTTGGTGGAGTCAGACTAGACAAAATAAAATAATAATAAATATAAATAAAATAACTACTCAATAAAGAATAGCAACATGTGATTACCAGTGTCACTCGTGCTTTCGAATATGGGTATAAATATAAAATATATATAAAACTTTAGGAGAAAAAAGAACATCAGTTTATTCAGAGACTCTCTCAAATTGAGCAAAATGCAATTTTATATGAAAAGTATAAATGAGATCTTTAATACAGTACTGTATATCATAACAGACTACTTAAAATGCATAGTTGTCTGCCTTGGTAAGATGATACTTAATGCTTACTTTTATGTTCAAAGCTCTGTAGTTTTAGTTGCGGGACAAAATATGGAATGCAATACAACGATCATTGAAAGATGTAAAAATATATTTCATAGATACATTTCAGCATGATTTTTGTATGTAAATACAAAAATGTATGGATAGTCATGTAAACCTATGTTGCGTCAACCCAGGTTCATCTTAAAATTTAAATAAGTTACTATTCTATATACTGTGTGTATATATATATATATATATATATATATATATATATATATATATATATATATATATATATATATATATATAAAATTGTAACTAAAACCTTGCAGCTTGTACTGTGCTGGACTAACTGGGACTATAGTCACAGCACTTACATTGCCCTATTGCTTCTATTATTCTTTTAATTTGTAAGTCTTCTTAGATAAAAGCATCTGCTGAATGATTAAATGTAAATAAAAATGTATTTTTATATTTAAGAATAATAAAGTTATGTTTACTGTATAAAAATCATTAAATACTCCTTAGAAATGCATGCATCAAATATGATAGAGTTGCCTTTATAGGGTTAAATATATGTTAAAGGTTATTTACTTCAAGTCATTCTGTATTCTCCTTTATCTCGCTTTTTTTAAACTCTTAACATATTCTTCAACCTGTAAATCTCAGTAGGCAACCAGAATTCAGTGAATGATCAATGCACAGTGGTTGTGCCCTGCATGACACAGCCAATCCATCATGCAACAACAGACCCGGTTGAAGCTGTGGTCAGTCTTGTCTGGTAAAGAGTACATCATTCACAGTAGATTTGCTTACTTCTGGTGGTCAGTGTTCAATGATGTGAGGGCAAGGTGGTTGCAGTGTCATGCATTGATACGACTCTGACATTATACCAGCAAGCAGAGGCAGCTAATAAAAAGGTTCCTTAAAAATAGCTTGCTGCTTATTTCCTAATACATCGAATGCACATTATAAACAAGATAGCCTTTTAACAGATAAACAACAGATACAGATAGCCTTATAATTACAACACATGAATAGGAAGCTGGTCAAAAATATATAGTAAAGATAATCAGAATAAAGACATGACTTTGAAACGGTCTTGTCTTTACTCTGATTACTGAGGAAAAATCTGTAAAATCATCTGTTAAGGGTTTCAAGACAGGAAGCCCATTACTAGAACAGTTCACTTGGAGTCTGCATATGTAATACCAGTCTAATGAATTCCTCAGGAACATCTCTACATCCCATTTGAAGTGATATTCTGATCACTTGCATATAGTCTAACAATGGCCAGAATTCAAAAGTACGACATCACAGCACTAAGACAGTCTGACTGGCTTCCCAGCCCCACCCAACACCAATCAAAGCTTACACATGCTCATTAGAACGTAAGGTAGAACTACATCCGCACGGAAAAAGATGCTTTTAACGAGACATTCTTGGTGAATAGGAACAGGTAATGCAGGGCTCTGCATTAGTTTATCAACAAATGGAAATTTTATCCACAGTCATTGCCATTCTCAATGCTCTCCGACAAGCTGAAATGGATTTTTGTTTATTCATTATGGACCTCGGTAATACAATTTATATTCATGTCCAAAATTAAATGTCAAAATTGTTTTAGATTCTAAAAAGATTACTTTATTTCATTTGACGTTTCATCTAGTGTTGGGAACAGTACCACAACAAAATGTACACCCCATGGGCTTAATTGCTAACATTTCCAATTTGACACATTTAGTGAACTTTGCAATACCATTGTTATACATTCCTTCCCTGAGCAATATCATAAAGCAGCATTAAATGCTTCTATTAGGTATTAAAATGTCACATCTGCTAACTTACATTACAGGTGATGAAATTAAGATTGGATATGTTGTTTTTTGTACAATCAATAATAATGTATCCCCTTTTTGAAATAATTATTAACATCAAAATTTGTGTAAAATGGATATTTATTTTTTCACCAATTAATTAATTTTTAAATGATATAAAATAGGATTGTTATCACCAAACAACCTCCTGAATGGTGGTGATTTAAAGGTAATGGATAAGAAACATAGAATTGTATCACTTATGTGGTTTACTGACAAAAGAAAACAATAGTTCTTAATCCATATATTGTAAAACTGTTTAAAAAAACAGTATACGATTCCAGTATACTATTATCAAAATAAACAGTATTCAAAAATGGGAAAAGCTCTAGTTTATTTATATGAAATGAATGAAGTAGTCCAAGAATATAGACTAGAATGAATGTGTTGTATATTGTCAGTGTTTGTGCTTTTTGCTGCGTTTAGCTCGGGTCTCTCTCTCAGCTTGTGGTTGTGAAGTGGATTTGTTTTGAGCGCTGAGGGATTGCAGGGCTTGAACTCGCTGTAGGCGTTTACTGAGCTCACTTTCACATGCCTGGACCAGCACTGATGTCCTTTCCGTGTCCCAGCCCAACACCCCCTTCATGACCTCCTCTCCCTGCCTCACCACCATCTGCATTAACAAATACATCCATATATGAGACAATAATGTTAAATTAGTACTCTTAACCAAACACACAAAAGTTTACCTGTTTTTATTACATCATTGTTTTTCCTAATTAATTAATTGATATTTATCTTTTACAAAATCACTTTTTTTATTAAACTGTATGACTTTTTTATTTAACTGTAGAAACTGTAATACACCACTGAAAAGAGTGAGTGCCCCCTATTGAAATATGACTGAAAGTACCAATTTTTAAAACATTTTCATCAATATAACGTAACACAACATAACATCAAAATTGACTCTAAGGTATGTAATGCCAACTTTTCACAATCCAATCCATTCCCAATGGACAAAATCAAGTCCTGCTTTAATTTTTTGTTGTTGTTGAATATCTTGTCACACTCTGAAATGCTAGGTTACAAAAGTAGAATGGGTTGTGAGCGGTGCTCATGTCTTTCACTCTCTAGTGTAAAACAGTTGTGGCCAAATGGTTAGAGTCAAGAGTCAAATTGTTAACCCAAAGGTTACAGGTTCGATTTTCAATACCCACAGGAAATAACTGAGATGTCCTTGAGCAAGGCATATAACCCCCAACCCCGACAGCAAAAATGGCTGCCCACTGCTCCAAGTGATGCGTGTTCACTACTCGCTACTCCTAATGTGTGTGCATTAACTTGGATGGGTTAAATGCAGAGGACAAATTCCAAGTATGGGTTACTTTACTTGGCCTTCATGATTACATGGCCTTCATACTTAATAAATACGTTTACATGCTTAAAATCACCATGAAATCAAAAATATTTACTTTTTATTTATATTGGAATATTTATTCTAAATGATTTTTCTGTGCACATTTCATGTACCCTCATAATCTTTAATAAGATTAACCTCCCCTCCCTCTTGCAGTGACATCTCTTCTCTGATGACGTGGACAATCTGCCACTCACATGAGAGCTCAACAATAGCAAACCACAACCATCTAATCAATTCTCAATGGACAATATCAAGTTTCTTGTTTGAGAAACATTTCGCTCAGATGTTACAATAAGTTAAGAAAGATTATTTGCAACTTCTTTTTCATGCAGATTTTCTGAAATTGTGGGAGATCTTAGGAACAATGTTGTGGTTGGATGATATACCTGTAGCTCTTCATTGGACAGTCTGGTCTCTGGGTATTTTTTGTCCTTCAGAACCATTAGCGTTGTGGAGCTGAACCCTGCTGTGGCCTCCACCTGCACCCCATCTGTCTCATCTAGTTTAGCACCTGCAGCAATGACAGTGGTTAACATCCTGAAAGCGCTGGAAAGATTAGGGCTGTCACAACAATAGATAAGCTGTTGATCATCCAAGCTGCTACTTTTCTTCATTCCACCAAATATGATAAACTGAACTTGTATGAACTGGTACACTATTTAGAAGTAGCTCAGCAATACCATCTAGTGGCAGCAGAGTCAAAGCAACACATTAAATAACTTGATGTCACTCTTTACTTGAGGATCTTTCATATGTTGCCAGTTTCTATCTAGTCAGTAATATTTGTTTTACAAGAGGACCTACATTTTCAACTCTCTTTAGTATGCAATGTTGCTGTTTGAGCATGAAAAAGGTCTGCAACGTTCACACACACAGTGCATTCCAAACGGAGTCATTCTCTACATCAGTGCGCAGTTTCTGAACTCCCTGAAACACCTCCATTGTAGTCTTTAAGCAGCCAACCAATCATAGCATACTGCACTTTTTGGAAAGAAGAGGCTTCATAGAGTCAGGAACTAAACAGAGCATAACTGACAGACTGAGAAGAGAGGTGCTGCAACAATAGCCGAACAGTAAAGAACGATTCCAGTTTTCGGCCTGGAATTGGCTAACCATGCTGAATTGTGCTGGTAGAATGCGTGTAGTGACGTTGTTACTTAGGATTGGTCACTTGTCTGTTACCTGGCTGCCCGTTTCTCTGTAGCTGGCAAGGAGCACTATTTGAGCGACGCTACTGCAAGTTAATAATAAAATTAAAAGAAATATCTGATCATCATTGATTAAACGGTCGCTATTTATATCTCATATGTCTGTAAACTCTTGTGTTCCCAAGGCAAATACTGACGCATTTATATTACAATCCAAAGAGCTCTATAATCAGTTCCACAGTCCAAAATAAAACCATATCCGTATCAGCTTGGCCAGAACAGCAGAGAATGGAACGGTTAAGTAACGAGAACGGTTTGGCCAAATGGTGGAAAAGCAGCTAATGTAAAATATGTAGAAAATAAGGTTTTTTAATCATTTAAGCATTAAAACCTATTCTAGTAGACCCCAAAAACAAAATCAAGACTTTGTAAAAGGGCATAACTGCCATCTTTAAACATATTCCTACTTTCTTCTTGTGAGTCCATGGCGCCTTCTCGCTCGACGGCTTTCAAATAGAGCCTCAGTAACTCTTTGGACTGTCTCTCTTCTTCCCTGTGGTCCAACATTCTCTGCAAGGTGTCCTGTAGGGCCTGAGTTTTCTGCAGTGAGAAGTGCAACGCTGGAGCCAGATCTGTGCACGGCACGTCAGTCAAACTCTGTAACACATTTAATGCAATTATTCTCTGAACATCACAGTAAGCATTGGCTATTTAAGTTGGCTTGAGAAAGCCAACTTAGTGATATTGTATCTAAACTTATTATTATTATTCTTCTTACCTAAAATTCTCAATGCATCTCCTCCTAGAGCTTTAAAGCTACAACCACTAAACTCTGCTCAGACTTCAGACCTGTTCTGACTTGAGTTGCTATCCCTTTTCAGACTGATCAGACTTATGATTTTTGATAAAACTGAAGATTAAAGTCATAAAATCTCCATAGACTTTCACTAATGAAGTGAAAACTGAATTTTAGATAGAGCGTCCACTCCATCTGTTGGTAACATCACAACATTACACCTGATATATAATACATTTCAATACAGTATGTGTGAACATGTCCATTCCAATGGGCATGCATTTTATTTTTTTAAATCCTGAAAAAAAACTTGCAGGTCTACAATCGATTTTTTACTTTAATTAGTAAGTTAAATCTCTCTATTTTACATTCATAATATCACAAAATTACACCCCTGTCAGTGAGAGCACTGAAGTTTGAACGAATCAGAGCGCTGCAATTCAAAGCCTCAAAGCTTTTCAAAGACGCCATTACTGCTGGAGAGAGAGATCATAATCTCCTAAAATAGATTTATGTGAGAGAGTTTATGATCAAACGGAAATTGTTTCCGATTATCAAGTAACCACTGCAGCGTGTTTCCTTGAAGATTTATGCACTTATATGGCCAAATTCTGACTCTCATTCGTCTTTACTCGGCAAAGGATTTTCGCTGTTGAGCACTATGATACTATAGGAAAGGTAAGTGAAGTTTAAACGCGCGTCCTCCTGGACTCGCGCCAAAGCGTAACCGTCTAATCGCCTAAGTTTATTTATAGCGCTCATTTATGTACTTTATTGCCGAATTCTGACTCTCGCTCGTGTTTGCACGGGGAAGACACATGTAAACGGCTTCCCTGAGCAGAGCGCGCTGACTCTCTTCAAATGCAGCGTCTAACAGTCAAAGTTATTTATAACTAATTCTCGAGTATATAGTTACATTGTGTTAATTCTTTTATCTGCTTTTAACTAAAGTCTGACTCCTGTTCTCGAGTTCAAACGCGTTTCCTGAGCAGATTCGCTGATAGATCGATGTTTTGTGAACACTTAAACAATAAATGAAATAAGGTATTTAAAAGGATGCAAAAACGATGGCAGATCGATTCAAACTGTAAACTGCTTGAGTTCAAAAAAACTGCATTACTCTGCTGCATTACATGAGCAGGAATTATTTTAAAAATACTAATATTTAAGTTATTTTGTTTCCCATGGAGGAAGGCTTTATACAAATATTACATTGCGTTGATTCATTTATCTGCTATAATTGCCGTGTTGAACTGAAGTCTGACATGGCAGATCAATTCAATCTGAAAACTGCTTGAGATTAGAAAAAACAGCATTACTCTCCTCATTGTACTTTAGCAGGAATTATTTAAGAAATACTAATATTTAAGTTATTTTATTTCACATGAAGAAAGGCTTTATACACACACACACACATACATATATATATATATACATATACATATATATACACACACATACATATCTATCTATACACACATTTATATAGTAAATAAATGTATAAAGGGCTCCATATATATGCAGTGTAACTGCAGTCTGTTTAGAAAGTGGTAAGACTATATTAATAATGCTTAATTACATCTTTAAAATAGAAATAAAACAGTATTCACATTAGTGAAAACTGACCGTTAAAAGCCAAGGTTGTAATTAAACCGTAAACATTTTTATAAACTAATTGCAATTTTCAACACTTTGGGGATCAAAAAGCATTGTTATTTATTTTTTGGTATTTCGTTACAACACCGATGATCCCTCATGATGAAAAAACTCCATGTATGTTCCCTAGATGCCATTTTGTGCACTAACCAAGTATTGCAACACTTCTGTAATCAATTAATTATTTACTCATGTTTATTACCAATGTAAATGTTGTTTATTTTAGATTAATATTTAATATTCATTATTATTCTTTGATATTTCAGACCACTCACTGTTCAGCTGAATCATCAATAACCTCCAGTCTCTGCGTCAACTGACTCTTGTGTTCTTTAAAACATTAAATCTCACTAGTGACTTGTTAAATAACATTCATTCTCGTCAGTGACATGTTAACTCATGTTAAGGCCCCGTCCACACGGAGACGCGGATCACTGCATCCGCACACATTTCTTATCGGATTGGCGTTCCGTCCACACTGATCCGGCGATTTGGGAGACTGAATCCGCTCTCTTTTGATACCGGGTCCTAAAGTGGATAGATCTGAATCCGACACCCTTGCGGACTCGTGTGGACGGCCAATCCGTATATTTTTTTGTTTACCGATGATGTCATCACATCACGTGTCGGCTGCGTCACAGTAACAGCAACAGTGTTGCCAGATTGTACTGAAGATTCCAGCGCAGCTACAGCTTAAAACCCTCCAATTTAAAAAAATACCAGCCCAAAGTGCGTACTCTTATAAATAATGAAAAATATTGAGCGATTTTATGCATCAAAAACCATCCCAAATTTGATCAACCAGCCCAATGCATTTTTTCCCGATCGGACGTGACAAAAAGGTAACTAGCAATCTGGCAACACTGAACAGCAACAACAATGCGCATGCTCAAGGTCGTCTTCTCTGTGTATAGTGTATTATCTGTGGCAGAATTACAGCGCCCCATACTGGTCTGGCATATAAACTACACCGGATTCAGTCGGTTTCAGTGGTATCGTGTGGACGCTGATATTTTTTTTTGAACGAGGAAAAAAAAGATCGGATAGGGAACGCGCCGGCATCGTGTGGACGTGGCCTAAATCTCACAAGCGACCTACGAATTAACAAATCTCACTAGCGACATGTTAGTTCACAATAAATGTCAATAGCGTCTTGTTAATTAACGTTAAATCTTGCTAGCAACATGCTAGATCACGCAAATTCTCACTAGTGACATGCTAGATCATGCTAAATCTTGATAGCAACTTGTTAATTAACAATAAATCTTGCTACCAATATGCTAATTCAGCGAATTCTTGCCAGCAACATGCTTATTTATGTTAAATGTTGCTAATGACTTCGGAATTCATTCTAAATCTTGCTAGCAACAAGATAATTAACATTAAATCTTGCTAGCAAAATTGATCATCAATTGATTAAAGATTAATTTATGATCAAAGAACATAACGACACCTTAGTAACTGCCTAGAAACAACGCAAAGCAATAACTAACAAGTGTATATATGCTCAAGATCTAATTCTTTCCATCTATCTATCTGTAAACTTAAACAACTTTTTAAGCTTTTACAAATAAATTTAACTTTCAGGATAGGCTTTCTCAAGCCAACTGAAGTTTATATCATAAACTTCCTCTATCTAGTTATACAATATAATCATATATGTAAATGATAGAGGTCAGACAATAAAGTTTGCAAAATAAAATCCAGAATCAAGTAGACCTGTAGATCTGCCTCAGACATGAGGATAATACTGGCCAAGTCGCGTCTGAGCTGCTCTGCCAAACTGTGCCAAGATTCAAACCCATCCACACTGTCGTGTCCATCTACTTCCAGATAAGCAGACTCTCTGCAAGGCTGTGCTGTCCCTCCATCAGCTAGACAAAACAGATCAGTTCAGATTAGTAATGATGAGCTGAGGAAATAGTAATAGAAACAACCTGCAACAGGCTATATCTGACTTTGATGAGTATGCATCCATATTTCATCAGCATGCAGCAGAATGAACTTTGTATTTGCTGGCAGACACAGAAAGTAAGCCTCGTCTTCTACGATGGTCCCATCTTCTTCTAGCACCACTGAGACTGATGCACTGGGACTAAACCCTAGAGCCTCACACCCTGTAAAAGATGAAGAGAATGTGTCAAATGAAAAATAGAGCATTGGACGAACTGTTAACCTTTAGAAATGAATAACAGATTATTAGATGATGTTTGCTTGTTTTCTTTTTAAAGCCATGCCAGCTTATTTGTCTATTTTTTATAGTGCATAATACATTTGAGCTATTTAATAACAAAAAAAAAAAAACATTTAAAATTCTAGGTTACTTTGAAAAAAAAACATTTTCAAGGGTATACATAATATACAACATAACTTATTAACTATTTTCTCAGAGGATTACAAATATTACAATCCAATAAAAAAAAAATAGACAATGAGTTATGCAATGAAACGATACATATGGTCTTATTGGATAAAACAAAAAAACATGTCACAAATATATATTTTTATTATTGGTCGACTTAGAGATGATGCAAAATATTTTATTAAAACTACATACATCAAGAATCTATGTGACATAACATTCATTTTCATGGCATTTTTGACTGAACTATTAACAAAACTGCATGTCATGACACCTGCTTTTTGTTTCAGTTATGCTAGATTTATAATGAATAATATTTTTTAGGGATGGGAGAAAAAAAAATCGATTCTCTCTTGAATTCTGAATATATCCCGAAAACTTCAGATTTATATTTAAATGAATCTTTTTATTTATTTAATCCCTTAATTAAACATTTCTTTCTCTTATGTGTCTATATTGACACATATTATCCATGATCTCAAATGTTAAACTTTTGTCTTGATGCCTATATAAACACTTTACATTCCCAGCATTTAAAACGTGCTTGTATAAATCGATTTGCCTAAATTAAATGTTTCAAACGGCGTACTTAAAATAAGGCATATAATCTTTCACCTAAACTCATTTATTTATAAAAACCTACCTTTAAATTTGAGTTGATCCAGAGAAGACACAGCCAGTCCATAACACTTCTGTCGGCTAACGTTACACACTTTACATACTTTTAATTCTGTCATGATGATAGTCAAAGTTTATAATTTAGATCATTCTTCAGTGCCTTTTGCGTCTAAATACGCACAAATCACGTTACACTTAATATTCTCACATTTGTTTGACTGGACCTCACGAAATTAAATAAACATATTTCGGCTTCCGTGTTTTGACGTGCTGTTCGTATTGTAACGGCTTTTTCCCCTTTTGCAGCATAATCGAATCGTTCTTTCGATTTGAATCTTTTTAGTGAATCAATTGAACCGATTTTGCCAAAGAGCAATGAACTCTTGGCAAAATAATCATTGGTTCGGTTCTTTGAAACGAACTGTTCAAAAGAACTGTTCAGTGAGAATGACTCGAACTTTGTAACACTAGTTCAGACCAGAGTCATTGAGTGCAGAGCATCTCTAGTTCAGACTAAAGCAATGGAGCACAGTTGAACCATTAGCAACGTTAGCTTCCTGGCTAGTAGCTCTGAGAAGATGGCATCCTCTGACCAACCTGACCAGCAAAATCAGGTAGTTGATTACATTCCTCAAGTTAGCAACATGTATTTTGATTGTTCGGCCTTGGGCCTGCATAGTAAAGGCACAATTTGTCACGTTTTAATTATTGACATGCCCATAATAATGGCTGTCCCATGTTGTTTTGGAAAAGTTTTAGCTGGTTTGCTAACGTCCTGTTCCCTGTCATCATCCCATGCAGTTAGACAGATGTGTGTGACAGGTGCAGGCCACAGGGAATAGTGCGTTCGGGAGATTTCATTGCAGATCTCAGTGTGTCAGGATTTGTGAAGATTTAGCACATTGTGCACAGAGTTATCAGCTTTCATCTGTCATGCTCGGTCAGGTGTCATTGACCCTGAAAACATGACACAGGTCACATTAGGGACGTAGCCATCATTTCAAAATCGAGGGGGACAGAAATGTCAAGTGTAATTCCAATCTTGTTCCAATATTAGTCTAATCTGCTGAATAACAACCTATCATTTGTATTGTAAAGTACCTCTCCTATATTTTTCTAATGAAAATGTTATGATTGGTTTACAAACAATTGTGCGTTTAGTCATTATGGGTATTATACAGTGTACAAAAATAATCATGTAAGGCATACATTGTTTTATAGCTTCTATACTGTAATAAAGTTTGACAATTAGCTCTGCATTATTAATTTACTTTATTGTTATGACATACCCCAAGATGGTTTGAAAACACACATAAACCATATATTGTTGTAGTCGAGTGTTTACAGTCAAAACGTTTTTGCTGTTTATTCAGCATCAGCATGCTTTTGTCCATATAAGGATTTCCTGGAACCTCATAAGTTATTACTTTTTTAATTCAATTTGTGAATATCTGCAAGACAGCGCTCTCTGGCTTTGAGTTTTAATGAAACAACATACATTACATGAGTGTTAATGCTTGCATAGAATATATTGTCTCTCTGAATTTAAATCTAGATTTGTTTAGAATGAAAAACTCTACATAAGTGAAAAAAACTCCACACACATGACACGTGTGTGTGTGTATAATGTGTATATATATATATATATATATATATATATATATATATATATTATTATTTTATTCTTATTACTTAAACACATTAATTACACTTTATTACTTAGATTTTTCTGTACTCGTCTTTGTTCTAAAATGATTTTGATCTTGAGTCTTATATTTTCCTTATGTAAAGCACTAATTATCGCCTTTAAAATGAGCTATATAAATCAGTATAAATTACTTTCTAATACATCCTTTTCCATGTTTTATTAAATGATGACACTTTTTTTTTTTCTTTTTCTTCGAATTATCCCTTTAACTGAATGCCTTTGGAATGGATTTAATGACTCAGATTTAAGATTAGAATATGAATCTTGGTTGATTTTTTTTAATGCATTTTTCTCTTTTAATACTATTATCTAAACATAATTGTCATAATAAGTCATAATAAATAATTGCATATAAATATAGATGAATTTTATGACTGTTTAAGATGCTTTTTTTTTTTTATTAGGCCAATGCAAGTAATACAGGATCTGACCTGTATTCTGAATTCTAGTTAACAACTGTTGCTGAGTTTTGTTCAGTCAGTGTGTTAACCCTGTTGTTGTGTGTTGGTGCAAATGTGAAAATGACAGTTATGATCTTATGATACTAAATCTGTTACCAACTTTAGAATGTTTGAAGTGTTGCCGTTTGTTGAGAGTGTGAAATAACTTGACTGAGAAGTTAAAGTGTGTGTGGTAATATGTGCCCTGTTGTTGGGAGTATTGAGACGCCTTTAGTTACAATCGGGTTTTGAAGGGTCTGCAGCGCTCAGTCTTCTACATACATAGCAGACAGTGCAGCCTAGGTTAAATATTTATGCAGGTAAAAGATAGTGATGTACAGTTTTAATGGTCGATAATGGTCAGTAAGATTTAAAAAAAAAAAAAATTTGATACCTTTCTTTAGAAATTATGCATTAACACTTTGAGCGCATGCGAATGCATGAGTGCAAATGCACCAGGGTTTGATAGAATTCAAGTTGAGTGTGAAACCTGACCAAGGCTACAGGGGATCCCGGGAACAATTGTGTTCGATTGCAGTAAACGTGCCCAGTGTAAAAATGCCCTAAGAAGTTGTTTACATTAATTATTATTTGTATGTGCAATGAGACATGAGTTAATTGACAGGTAATTGAAATCTTGTGATCTCTACTCAAGCTTGCTCTTACTAGCCTTTCCAAAACTGAGAATCATGGAACTCAGACCAACTCTATCAAGGTAGTCTCGGGTTTGAGTGCATCCGGGTCCGCATGACATCTAATGGCAATCAGGAATGCAGTAAACTATGTTGTCTGTCAAAAACTGTATGGCAATGAATAGACACTTTTGGGTTAGTGAAACTTGAGTTTCAGCTCATAAAGACCAATGGAGAGGGGCATCATTTGTGTGGATGAAGTGAATTAAATCATAAGGACATTATACCATTAATTCGTCTCAGATTTATGACTGGTAGATCTTAACTGGATCTCATTTCTGCCTTTTTCCCTACCAATATTTTTTGAAAGAAGTCATTATTCTAATATGCTGATTTGGTGCTCATGAAATATTTATTATTATTATCAATAATGAAAACAGTTGTTAGATGTATTTCTTTAAGAATTTTTTTGATGAATAGAAAGTTCAAAAGAACAGCATGTATATTAGAATTAAATTTCAAATCGTCTTTGTAACATTATATATTGCTCTCAGTTTTGATCAATTTAATGCATCCTTGCTGAATAAATATAATATATTTTTTAAATAGGCAAAATCTTACTGTGACGGCTTTTCAGTCGTCCAAACAGAAACTCAGAGGCAGTAGTGCAGTTTTGGGCGTTTTATTTGCCAAAACAATAAACTCAAACTCAAACTCAAACTCAAACTTGTAGCATCAAAACTGAAACGAAGGCTTGCAGCAGGTTTCTCTCGGATGCTGTCTCCGCCCTCCCTTTCTCTCTCTGGGCGCGGCTATTTATCCCGTCTCTCGTGTCACTGCAAAATGATCACACCTGTTAGTACTCGTTAATGGAGGCGTGTTCCTTTACCATTAGCCCTCCCAAGACTCCTCCTCCGCCTGCAGCAGCCTCTAGACCACGCCCCGGCTGCCACATACCTCCACCGCCCGACTCAGGCCGGGGAGCCATCCGGCCTGCCACCCACTCCCCCCCCATTTCTGGAGAGGAAGTCGGCCACAGCCATCTGCGCCCCCGGCCTGTGGATCACCTGAAACTTAAATGGCTGTAACGCCAAATACCACCGGGTGATCCGCGCGTTGGTATCTTTCATGCGGTGCAGCCACTGGAGCGGAGCGTGGTCCGAACAGAGGGTGAAAGCCCGTCCCAACAGATAGTATCGGAGGGTGAGGACCGCCCACTTGATGGCCAGGCACTCCCTCTCAACCGTGCTGTACTTCGTCTCCCTCATTGAGAGCTTCCGACTAATGTACAGCACGGGGCGCTCCTCCCCCTCCACCACCTGGGACAACACGGCTCCCAGCCCCCTGTCCGACGCGTCTGTCTGCAAGACAAAAGGGAGAGAAAAGTCAGGAGAGTGTAACAATGGCCCACCACACAATGCAGCCTTTATACAGGTGAAGGCCTGTTGGCACTGCTCCGTCCATTGGACCGGATCTGGGGCTCCCTTTTTAGTGAGATCAGTCAAGGAGCTGGTGACATCCGAAAATCTGGGTATGAACCGCCTATAATAGCCAGCCAGCCCCAAGAACTGTCTCACCTCCTTTTTGGTCTTGGGACGCGGGCAGGCCGCAACAGCTGCGGTTTTCTCAATTTGGGGCCGCACCTGCCCATGTCCCAAGTGGAACCCCAGATACCGTACTTCCACCCGCCCAATCGCACATTTCTTCGGGTTGGCCGTGAGTCCCGCCTCGCGCAACGACCTCAGGACCGCCTTTAGATGCTGCATATGCCGCGGCCAATCATGACTGTAGATGATAATGTCATCCAAGTACGCCGCGGCATACGCCTGATGGGGACGTAGGACGCGGTCCATGAGACGCTGAAACGTAGCGGGGGCCCCGAACAACCCGAATGGAAGCGTGACAAATTGGTGTAAACCAAACGGAGTGGAAAACGCAGTCTTTTCACGGGACATTGGTGTCAGGGGGATTTGCCAATACCCTTTCGTTAGATCCAATGTCGAATAAAATCGAGCAGTGCCTAACCGGTCGAGCAGCTCGTCAACCCGCGGCATGGGATATGCATCAAACTTTGACACCGCGTTCACCTTACGGTAATCCACACAGAATCTGGTCGAGCCGTCGGCCTTTGGAACCAAGACTATCGGGCTGGACCAGTCACTGTGGGACTCCTCCACTACCCCCATGTCTAGCATGGCCTCTAATTCATCCCGAACTACTTTTTTCTTGTGTTCTGGTAACCGATAGGGTCGTGACCGTACCACCACCCCGGGGGTCGTCTCTATGTGGTGCTCTATGAGATTCGTGCGGCCGGGTAAAGGGGAGAACACGTCAGCAAAGTCCTGCTGTAACTGTTCCACGTCGGCCAGTTGGTCAGACGAGAGGTGCGGCCCACAGGGGACCGGAACAAAAGATTTGGGTGTTACGGTTGGTTCCGGCCCCAGCTCGTCCCTCTCTCCCACTGTCGTGGCCAACTGCACCGACCCCACCTCCCTCCAAGGTTTCAGGAGGTTGACGTGATAAATTTGACGCGTCCCCGCCCTATCCGGCCGCACTACCTCATAGTCGACATCCCCCACCCGCCGTGTGACCACAAAGGGTCCTTGCCACTTGGCGAGTAATTTAGAGCCGGACGTGGGTAGTAGAAGAAGCACTTTCTCTCCCGGAGTGAACTCACGTAGCTGGGTACCTCGGTTGTAGAGTTGGCTTTGATGTTCCTGGGCCCGGAGCAAATTCTCCAACTTGAGCCGCCCCAGTGTGTGGAGCTTTGCTCTCAGGTCCAGTACATACTGAATTTCGTTTTTCGCGTTTGTAGGCCCCTCCTCCCAAACTTCCCTCAGGATGTCTAGTACCCCTCTGGGTCGACGGCCGTAGAGAAGCTCGAAGGGGGAAAACCCCGTGGAGGCTTGGGGGACCTCGCGCACTGCAAACAACAGAGGTTCCAACCAGCGATCCCAATTTTTTGCATCTTCGTGAACAAACTTACGAATCATGTTCTTTAAGGTGCGATTAAATCGTTCCACCAGCCCATCGGTTTGCGGATGGTACACGCTCGTGCGAATAGACTTAATCCCCAATAACTCGTATAGCTTGCGTAGTGTGCGTGACATAAACGTTGTGCCTTGGTCGGTGAGGATCTCTTTCGGGATCCCCACCCGGGAGATAATGCGGAAGAGGGCGTCCGCAACACTCTTCGCCGAGATGTTGCGCAGCGCCACTGCTTCCGGGTATCGGGTTGCATAGTCCACGAGAACTAATGCAAAGCGATGCCCTCGTGCTGACCGCTCTAATGGCCCGATGAGGTCCATGCCAATCCTTTCGAAGGGGACCTCCATAAGCGGCAATGGGCGCAAAGGCGCTTTTGGGGTGGCCGGGGGATTAACGAGTTGACATTCTCGGCAGGCCGCACACCACCTGCGGACGTCCCCGCGAATGCCCGGCCAATAAAATCGGGCCATGATACGGTTGAGTGTCTTATCCTGCCCCAAATGCCCGGCCATCGGATTGTGGTGGGCCGCCTGGAATAACATTTCCCGACGGCCCTTCGGTACTAACAACTGGGTTATATCTTCCTTTGTCTGCGTGTCCTGCGTCACGCGATATAACCGGTCTTGAATTATTGCAAAATACGGGTAGGAGAGGCCCTGCGTGGTGTCTGCGCGGTGACCATCAATGGATTGCACTTGGTCAAAGGCATGCCGCAGCGTCTCGTCCCGGGACTGCTCCAGGGGAAAGTCCCCCAGGGGGGAGAAGGCCACGGGCCCTTCCCCGCCTGGTGGCTCCCCCCCCTCAGCGGTCCCGGACAGACCCGCGGTCACCTCGCCCGCCCCCGCGGTCCTCACCCTCCCCCTAGCTCTGTTTTTGCAGGATCCACCCTTAAACAGTTCCCCTAATAGTAGCGGAAACGCTGGCCAATCGGTTCCCAAAATTACAGGGTGGCTGAGGTGGGAATTAACCGCTGCCTCCACTCTATGCTTTTGGTTCCCCAATTGAACTATGACCGGAACAAGTGGGTATTCCCTCACCTCCCCGTGTACACACCTCACCTTAACCATACGGCTCGTATCCCATGCCCCGGCCTGAATCAGTCGTTGGTGGATAGAGGTTTGGTTACATCCTGTATCCACCAAAGCCTGATAGGTATTTCCCCCGACACTTACTGGTACGTAATACTGCCCGGCTCGTCCGGGGGCGCTGGGTGGCGTCTCGGGGACCCGGATCAGGGTGCCCACCTCCATTGCGACGCACTGATCCCGGAAATGCCCTGGTTCCCCGCAACGCCAACACAGCGGCCCAGGCCTCCCCTCCGCACTGGGGGTGGTCGGAACAGCCTCCTGCAGGTGAAACGAGAGAGGGGGGTTAGTACGGGATACCGGGCCGGAGTCCACGGCTGACGCCCGCGGGAGGGGCACGGGTCGGGCCCCTTGCCGGGTCCTCGGCGCCGGCTGCGGTCGTTGTCCTTCCCTCGGCCTGGGAAAAGGGAGAGAGGGCGCCGAAGCAGGCGAAGACAGGGGAGGGGAAACAGAGGGAACAAGAGATGGCGTTTTGGTAGCCCCATACGCGGCCAGATGGTCCTCAGCCAATTGGACCGCTTCCTCCAGCGTGGCGGGGCGGTGGCACTGAACCCACTCCGTGGTATGCTTCGGGAGTTGCCGACAGAATTGTTCCAACACGACCATGTCGATCACTCCGTCGACGTCCCGAGGCTCCGCGAGTAGCCACTGCCGGCCGGCGCTCCGGAGTTGCTGAGCAAAGGCAAAGGGGGACCCCCCCTCCTGGAGAGTGAGGGACCGGAAGCGCTGCCGGTGCTGTTCGGGGGTGCGCCCCACCCGCTGTAAGACGGCCCTCCGCAGGTCCGCGTAGCAGAGCAAGTTCTGGGCCGGAAGTTGCTGCGCCGCCAGCTGGGCATCTCCAGATAGCAAGGGGATCAGTCTTACGGCCCACTCCCCTTCAGGCCAGCAGCAGGCCCTGGCAGAATGTTCAAAAAGCTCCAAGAACGCCTCAGGGTCATCCGCTGGTCCCATTTTCTGCAAGGGCACCTGGAGCGGCGAGGGACTGGCGGATGAGGGGGTTGCCGCGCCGGTGCTCAGCACATCCCGCAGCAACCGGCGATCCTCCTGCTGGAGCTCCATCAGGGCCTGGAACTTTTGTTGATGTTCCTCCCTGATCTCCATGAGGGCCTGATGTTGGGCATGGTGCAGGTTTGCAAGCGACCTCACCATTTCCTCGAGCGGGAGTGACTCCATCTTGCCCTTGTCAGACTCCTGATCGTTCTCCCGGGTTTCGGCACCAGTGTGACGGCTTTTCAGTCGTCCAAACAGAAACTCAGAGGCAGTAGTGCAGTTTTGGGCGTTTTATTTGCCAAAACAATAAACTCAAACTCAAACTCAAACTCAAACTTGTAGCATCAAAACTGAAACGAAGGCTTGCAGCAGGTTTCTCTCGGATGCTGTCTCCGCCCTCCCTTTCTCTCTCTGGGCGCGGCTATTTATCCCGTCTCTCGTGTCACTGCAAAATGATCACACCTGTTAGTACTCGTTAATGGAGGCGTGTTCCTTTACCATTAGCCCTCCCAAGACTCCTCCTCCGCCTGCAGCAGCCTCTAGACCACGCCCCGGCTGCCACACTTACTGACCCCAAATTTTTCAACATTAGTGTACAGCCAGAATGTTATGACGAGTGATCAGATGAATTGCAATTAATTAGTCCCTCTTTTTCATGAAAACAAACATAACCCCAAAAAACATTTCCTCTGGATTTCACCCCGCCTCAAAAGGACCAGCTGACGTCATGTCATTCTCTCTTTAACAGAGTATGGTACAAAAACAATCCTCCGAGACCAATTTCTCCCAACCATCCTAAAACAGTTTGGTGACGAACAATGCATTTTCCAGCATGATGGAGAACCTTGCCATAAGGCAAAAGTGATAAGTGGCTCTAGGAACAAAAAAAACATTGACATTTTAGGTCCATGGCCAAGAAAATCCTCAGACCTTAATCCCATTGAGAACTTGTGGTCAATCATCAAGAGGCGAGTGGACAAACAAAACCCCACAAACTCTGACAAACTCCAAGCATTGATAAAGCAAAAATGGGCTGCCATCAGTCAGGATGTGGCCAGATGTTATTTGACAGCACACTCGTGTACATTTCAGAGGTCTTGGGAAAGAACAAAAGGGTCAACACTGCAAATGCTGATTCTTTGCATAATGGTAAGGTAATGTAATTGTCAATAAAAGTCATTGACACTTATGCTTGTAATTACTCTTCAGTAGACCTAACATCTGACCAAAAAACACATATTTGTGTAATTCTCAACTTTTGGCCATGGCTGTACATTTGTACATTTGAATCAGATGTATGCCATGAATTATTCCACTAGATGGCGCTGTAACACAAGGCTGCTTGTTTCTTTCAGAATGCTTCTCCAGCCAGTGAAGACACGGCTCCAAGAGAAGCGCTGGTAAGTTTGTATAAGTCTGGATAACCTGCACTCATTAGTCTCTACATATATATATGATATATATAGAGAGAGAATGTATGATTGGACAAGGCCGATATTTCTTGGTCATTGGTGTCTTTTATCAAATTGCTTTTGTTGTTGAATTGTAGAAGCGTTAACCCAGTTAAGGCTGTATTTTACAGATATTTTTCCTCTTTAATTAGTCTTATTGGAGTTTATAGGTACATTGAAAATTGAAACTTTTGTTCAATACAGCAAGAACACGTTAAATTGATCAATAGTGACAGTAAAGACATTTTTTTGCAGACTTTAAGTAAATGCTGTTCGACGTCATTGATAATGATGATAATAATAGTAATTATAAATGTTTATTGAAAAATAAAATTACCCCAAGCGTTTGAACGGTAGTGAATGTTCATGATTTGTCATTGATACTTTTTAATTTGCAGCATGTCAAAGATCTCATTGATTGTAATCAGTGTTGGAGGTTTACTTCAGATTACTTTGCGTAACTATTAAAGTAATGTATTACTTTTTCCAAATAAGTATATTTTGTTTCCCATTCACTGACTGATAGCTCACCTGTCCCCATATTGAGAGAAATATAGAGTAAGTGTAGAGGTGTTGTGTGTTCTGTGTGAACATTATGGTTACTGTAGATTTGGACTAAATATGAGCAGGCATTTACTAATTTGCAGAAAAATAGATTCAGAATTCCTCAAAATGAATAAGTTGTGAAATGCAAACTCTGTAAACAACCTGCAATAATTAGATGTTAAATTGCACAAATATACTGTAATTATTTAATCTCACTTTATTGACCAATTTCTTTGTTGCTGACCTTCAATTATCCAATTTTGGTGTGAAAGGGCCTTTACATATGCTTATGTATGCTTATAATATATTTATTTAAAAACAAACAAGCAAGCCCAGTCCTGGTGAGAAAAAGTCGTCAAAAAAACCTCTGGAATTCTCTTGCTTTCCGTGTTTTCACTGTTATACGGTAGGGGGTGCTGTGACAGATCTTCTGAAAGAGTATTGAATCTCCGGATCAAAACACAGGTGAAAAAGATGCAGAAACAAGCGACAGCATATGTAAGCAGATGCAGATGTAAAATAATGTAATCATCAACATTAAACTACATATAAATCAAAACCGCCTAATGTTACTGAATGAAATATTGACCCAGGATGAGGTCTAGGACTGTGCAACCGTAGGGGGTGTTTTTGGACTCCACCTACGTTTTGTTCATCGTTCTGAATCCGATCTGAATTGCAGACTGCAAAGAAATGCAGTCTTTGAAAAAAAAAAACCTAGATTTTCTCAGCTTTTTGCTTAATGTTTTTTATGTAACTTACCCACATTCAAGTGTCGATTTAAAAAAAGAATACATTCCCATTAAGCTAGAAAAAAATAGGCTTTTTTTCTTTGTTTAAAACCAGAGGCTAATATACAGTAATACCTCGGTTTACGAGTTTAATTCGTTCCAAGAGCAGCTCGTAACCCAAAATTCTCGTACACCAAAACAATTTTCCCCATAAGAATGCCCTAAAAATCACTCGATTCGTTCCACACGACCATAAATGCCCATTTTAAATATTTTTTGGGTTTTACCCTATTAATTACAGTTAAAATTATAACCATTAAGATCTCATATAAATACTAATTAATAATTGACAATTAAACTAAAAATACTTGACAATCTACTGTAACGCACTTCAGCTTTGAGTAGCGTCGCTGCTGGCGTGAAGGAGACGAGAGGAGGGGGGCGGGGGGTTTACTGCTTACAGGGAGGATTTCGTACCTTCTGTCTATATGCTGTACTGTACGTGTATATTTCACTACCTGAACAATAGCGTTTTATGAGAGGCTGTCATTAGGATATTTCCAGTAAAAATGTGCGCGACGAATGCTGAGCGTTAGGACTTTTCCACAGAAAAATGCGCGTGGGTGAGGAAATATTTTTCTCGTACACCAAATGCTACACCGATTTGCTTGTATACTAAGGCACTCATAAACCAAGGTATTACTATATAATATATAATATAACCTTCCTCAACACTGTCTGTAATTATCTTAGAATGATGATTTACTAGTAGGTGCTATAGCTTTGTGAATCGTCTGTATGTATATGCGAGTAATCCTCACCAATCCCCATAGTGTGCTTCTTCGTAGCGAAACTGCTCTCTTTTATTGCTCTTAAACTAGGAAGTTCTTGGATTATCTATGGCACATTTACTATCATTGGACAATTAGGCTGTGCATTGTTCGGTTTTGTGTGATGTGATTTTCTGCTATGAATGCTATCTAGCCATGCTCAAAGCACTGTCCTTAACAGCGGGGAAAAATGCCGATTATTAAGGCTTCTTGGCTTTCTAACTGCTTGACAAGTCCCCCTTTTTTTCCTCTGCTTTTCTCTTTTTGATGAGCTGCTCTTTCCCAGTTAAGTGGATTATTACAGCTCTGGATAATTCATGTCACAAGGCATTATTTGGATGGGGTGAATAATTGAAATCTGTGTCTGAAAGGATTTGATGTGGATGAGCGGAAGGGGAATAGTGGCAGGGCTAGAGGGAGGCTCTGGGCGCGAGTGCCGGGGTGTCAGGCTGGGGACACCAGTCATGTTAACAGGTTCTGACTCACCTCGCCGGATGGGCGGCCCTCGCTCCTCAGTGGCAGGCTACTCTGAGCCGGAGCAGGTTTGGACCTGCGCTGCACCACGGCCTGTCACTCAAACCCAGTACCAGTCGCCCCCAGGGGTTGTGCTTCCTGGCCTGTCCCTCTACCACACACTGCACACAGTACCCAGTACTTCATTATTTCTTCTTTTAACCACCCACTCACTTTTTCCAGTTCTTCTCTTTCCTTCTCATTTCCTTGCCTTTTTGGTCCTTTCATTTTTTTCCCATTTTGACTTTGATTTTCTTTCCCTTCCCCTTTCTTCATGTTCATTTTCTTTCTTAATTTCTTTTCCTTTTGTGTCATTTTCCTCTTTATTTTTTACTTTCCATTTCCATTTACCTTTTCAATGGCGTTTCCTTACCCTTGTGTCCCTTTATGTCCCTTTGACACTTTTATTTTTCCCTTTTTCTTTTGTTTACTTTCTGTTCTTTGCCTCTGCTCTTTCCTTTTCTTTTGTTTTAATTCCTCTTTTTTATAATTTTCCCCTTTGCATTTCACGTTTGTCTTTTTCATTTTCTTTACTTTTTCCACTTTTATTTATTTTCCTATTTACAATTTCCTCTTACAATTTTTGCCATTTCCTTCGTCTTTTCCTTTCCCTTTTTTCTTCTCCTCTTTTTTTCATGTTCCTTTTTTTGTATGTGTTCACAGTCTATACCTGAAAGTCACTACCATTTATTATTGCATTATAGAATGCCTATAAATTCCCAACTGAACAACATATCTAAATTTAAATGTGGCAGTAAAAGCCAAAGATTTGATCATATTCATGATTGGTGGAATTAAATATCTCCTCAGGCTGTCAGAGAACTTGACTCGCAGAATCCATGTTTGTCAGCTCTCTTGCTTGCCTTTTAGTCTTCTGTGGTGGGCTTTCTGCCTCAAAGGTGTGTGAAAGGTTAAATATCTTTCCCTCCAGTGGTGTTTTGCGGTACCCATCTGCGATCTACCGCCAGTTACTGTAACGCTCAGTGTGTTGGCATGGTAACTGCCAGCTCCATGGGATGCTCTCCCAGCCCTGCTCTGCCCGCTGGGGCTCCACTGTGTGCCCCAAATATCACTGGCCTCCTGTGGAAAGAGCGAGGGATACAGGAGCAGAGGGAGGAGGTGAAAGGAGAGGGGAGGGGGAGAAAAAAAAGGAAAGTTGTTAGAAGAACATCCCGGTCTCGCCGCAACTTCAAAAGCTCCCCTTCCCCAGGATATTAAGCAACTGTGATGAAAAATTTAGCAAGCGTTAAATAAGGCGCTTTGAAGTGATCTGTTTTGGCTCGGCAGTCTCTGAATTTCCGGAGCCCCTCTGCTGTCACCACCACGCTGGAAAAAAGAGACAACATCCCCAAAGCCGAGGAATCGGGGTCTGCCTGACGAAATGCCAATGTTGACATTATAGCCTGTGGCATTGACCATTGCGTTGACTGTCTTAATTATACCATTATTTTCTTTATATCATTACACCTTGCTGTTACCTCTTCCCCCTCTAGGCATGGAGACAGCTGTTGCTCAAATGTTGGTTTTGAGAATGAGCTTCCACCTCGTAGGGATTCGTGGAAAATAACAGCGATAGCAGGAAGTATCAGTGACCCATCAGGAGCATTCGTTTATAGATTAGGTTTAATCCATCGGCTGCTGTGAACATTTTGGGACATCATTTCACTTTTGTTTCAATTCTGCAGTTCCTGATTATGAAACTTGAAAGTTAATTATTAAGGGAATGAGGGGTGGTTAGCCAGTAATAACCCAAAAGACTTACTCTGTGCTCACTTTCAAACTGTGCTGCAATTTAATTTGCCTGGGGATCCATCCTCGGACTTTTCTCTTTTTTACCCCGCCTTTGCTCATTACTTTAATTGTAATTGTAATCCTTTATTGGAGCTGTCTGCAGTAAAGGAGAGTTATGGTTGGCATGGGGGCACAGGCCTCAGAGATATTTCATGATTGTTGGGGAAGATGGTCACTAGGTGGCGATGAGCGGGGGGGGGGGGGGGGGGGGGGGCTGTGGGGTGAAGGTCTCTCATTCCTGAGAGATTGCCTTGAGGACCTGGCTGGGTTGATTGAAGCATTACACATTAGTATAAAAAATCTTTTCCTAAGGTTCCGGTGACTAATATGGTTCTGTTCTTGGCTGAAAAAAATCATAAGTCAGGTTGTATATTGGTATCATTCAAAATATTTCATCCAGTTCTGTCTGCTTGAAGATTGGGAAACATCCCTACAGTTTTTACCATATACTTTTGAATGGTAGTATATAAATAGCATGTTACTAATAAATTAAATGTTTAAAAAATATTAATAAAGTAGAACCTCGACTTACGAAACGATCTACGTACGAAAAGTTTGACGTACGATAAAAGATTTTGTTTTTTTTTCCGCCCGAGTAGCGACAAAATGATCGAGATGCGAAAAACGAAATCTCGGCCGAGGCGACGATTTCCGAGTTTTGTTCTGAAATTCACGCGCCACTGACCCGTAAACTCGCACCAATCGTCCCGCTCTCCCATTGGCTGTCTCCCGGCTCAGACGCTAGCTTTCACTGCAGCATCCTGCTCTCCTATTGGTCAGCATCGCTCCCACCAGCCTCTGCGTAGCGGCGTTCCTCTCCCATTTCATCTGTGCTACGCTAACATTCGTCCGCACTTTCGCATACAAGTTTTGTTTTCATCGTGCTGCATCGCCATTATTTTGTGCCCAGTTAACAAACTTTTTTTCTAATCACTAGCCATGGATGTGAAGATTGTTGCTTAAGTGAAAGAGAAGAGGATGCTCTCCATGGAGACGAAAAGGGAGATAATTGAGAAGTATGAAGCTGGGATTCGCTTCATCCCATGCTAAATGTGGTGTTTTCGTAGGGCTTGGAACGGATTAGGCAATTTACATGTAAAAGGCTGACCGATTTACGAAAAGATCGACTTACGACGCCAACCTCGGAACAGATTATTTTCGTAAGTCGGGGTTCTACTGTACAATAAAAAATATCTTGTTAGGTCATAATTGTTATGGAATGAGACTGAGACAGAGGAGTGTAATAAAAACAGAGGTGTTTTTTAACAGCAACAGGGGGAAATGCAGGTAAGTAGGTATTTCAAGGTTATTGCAGAAGAGGAATGAGGGCTCACATTTGATCGTGGGTTGGGGAGACTGGCTGACTGCACACACCTCGAGGAAACGTGGACGTAGAGAGGAGACGAGGACGAGGATAAGCAGCTGGATAATCTTAATAGAGAGTCTGCTTTGTATAAACGAGACTGGTCAGTGAACAGAGGTCAGGTGTGTGCTTGTATACTGGTGGTGAAGAGGCAGATGAGATGCAGGTGTGAGTGATCAGCACTCTGGGGAAGGCGTACGTTGTCATTGGTGGTGAGAAAGCCTGGCAGACAGTAATTTAGCTGACAAATCTGTAGAAATGCAGGCAGTTTGTTGATACCCCAGCTGATCACCGGCACTTGCACAGTTTTGGTGTAAGCCGTTATCCTGTTCATAGAGTCTGTCAATTTTTTAGATGGATAAGTAGGTTGAGGAATTATCGACCTCAAACCACATGTGTTTGTGTGAGATGAGAAGTTTATTTGGTGTTGTTGCAATTGGCACTTTCGTGTCATGAGCTGTTTGAGCTTGTGGTTAATGATACAGGAAAGGCCTGCGGTTTTATTGTTGCTGTGTTGCACTTTTCCGCCCCCACCAACCTTGTCCCAGCCGCCTTGGAGGGGCTCTCTGTGAATTTTCACTGTCACGTCCAAGGGCGAGCGGCACAGGGTCAGCTAATTGCTTTTATAATTATGATTTCACGTCAGATTTATTGTGCATGCTTGAAGTCTGCAGATCAGGGGCTTCGGAAAATGTGTTTACAGCTTTTTGCTCGAGTCATTCTCCTGTTTCAGTCGGCCTTTTTGACTCAATTTACCAGATTAGAGGTGAATAGATGAGACCTGGCCTCCTCTTCAAGCCCCACTGTGTATAATTTCACAACTCCATCTGCAAAGTCCCCTACTGAATGTGTTTGTTTACTGCTGTGAAATGCTCATTAAATGACTGAGGGATGACACAAACCAGAAATCCCAGTTTTACGTTTGAACCGTGAAATGGCGTCTTTCGAATTCTCAGCTGTTTTCGGCCTGCCTCTATGACACTAGTCTGAGTGATTGTGTTATTTAGCCTCTTTTAAAAGTACTTTCCATAACTGTAAACGGTTAGCTTTATTTTAATGTTGGTCATATATATATATATCTTTTTTTTCTGGTTCTCTTTGAAAAGATTGAGAAGATAAAAATGAGTGGCGCCCAGATTTCTTTACATTGTGGTTTTGGTCTTGGACCAGATTTCTGGAGCCCGTCCCCCTGAGGCCAAATTCAGCAGATTTATGGCCGGACATCTTCCCACATGAAAAGCCAATTTCTTTTCTTTTAATTTTCTTTTCTTTTTTTCACACTTTTTATGTACAATCTGTTAAGGGGTTATTTGCTGAGATATCAAATCTGTCTGCTTTTTTCATGTTTCGTCACGTTTCTCAAAGTACTTTAAATACTTTACCGTACTTTACAGTACCATAGCAAAAACTACTAGCTTAACTAATAAAGCCCAAACATTATTAAAGGCAAGTGAACAGTCACAGCCGGTATTTATAGGCAGGCTGTGGACTGTTCCAATATAATGATAATGTACATTTGATTTCGTTCTCAATTGCTTCCGTTCACTTAAGATAAAACTGAATGTGTTTAGGATCTCAGATCAACTATGTTCTTGTTCACAATGGTTACCACCAAAGAAAGACTTGTACCCGTCATTTTGAATTTTGATGCAAAGCATGCATGGAAATTGCTCACAGAATATTGCAACTGGAAGAACCATTTACCAGATCTTCAAGGAGGGAAGTCAGCTATAGTGAAGAAGGCTTCAGGACGTCCCAGAGTGTCCATCAGGCTGAACTTGGTCCAAGAGTCCTGTCTAATAATACAGAATACAAAAATTCAAATGCTTCTTTACATTTCAAAAACTTTTTTATTTGTTAAATTAATATTTATTTTGATTTTAATTAGATCTAGTATTTTATGTTATATAAAATAAGGGGTATTAGGGATATTTAAATTTATTCAGAAATTTTTTTCTTGTTTAAACACACCTCACCGCCAAAGCTGCAGCGTCACAGCCGCTTGCAGCCACTCACGGACCGGTCCGCGAATTTGATCCGCGGCCCGCTCCGACGAAATCGTTACGCAGCCCGGTACCATTTCGTCCGGGGGTTGGGGACCACTGCTCTAGAATGACAACTGCAGAACTGTGCGCATTATATTGTACATCTGATACTCAAGATGTCTTTTTTTTAATTGGAGGATTAAAAATTTAACATTTTATCGTGAACAACTTGAACACCCCCCCCCCCCCCCCCATAAAGAAAGGAGAGAGTATAGAAATAAAAAGGTGTCTCATACTCTCAAAAAATGTCACAAAGGGCTGCCAATTTGAATAAAATTTCTGGACTGACCCTTTCAACGTGAATTTAATTTGCTCTAGTTTAAGAAAATATAAAACATCCCTTAACCATTCGGCCACCGCTGGCGGAGTAGCGGATGTCCAAACTAATACGTTTCTACGACGGGCAAGAAGTGATGTAAAAGCATGATGTAAAATTATGTCCGATTGGTCCTGGGTTAAGGTTAAGCTCTCATTTGGAAGATGTCATTTTAAAATCCTTTTAGGAGCTGCATTTGTCTCTATCGTTCGTCTGTAAATAGCTCTAGTTCGTTAACGTCCTGTGACGTCCAGCATTATGTTTGTTTGGCATTCATGTGGGAAGATTCATTAGATTTGTCAGGTGAGTCAAAGCTATCAGCTCACGGAAATCAATTAAAACTGCCTGAGTCACTAGTGTCTCTGGTTATTTGTCCATTTCTTCTGATGACCGCCCACTTCATCAGAACAGGGTTTTGCCATTCGTCAGTCGCAAGCTTTCACGATTGTTTTGTGTTTGCCTGTATAAGCTGATAATTAAAGTTTGTCTACAGTTTGACCGCAGAGCGAATGTTTGTTAGGAAATTGTTGACATCCACCTTGTTAAACATTACAGTCTGTGTCATATTGTTCTCAAAGCCAAGCTTTTCCGAGCCAAATACACTTGCTTCATCTTACTTCCTTTTATGGCCTGTCAAAATGACTGAGAATGTCTTGGATTTAGGAAATTGTGGGTTATAGACCATTAAATTCTCCAAGGTTCCTTAATTAAATCCCCTTTTATGAGGTGTGTCTCTGTTTGTCAGTGTGTGTTTCTCCCCGTCTGCTGCTTTTCCATGGGTCTAGATTAATTTTGTATGACACAGTTTAACGTTACACTATCCTTCTTTCGCATTGCTCAATGACCTGATGAGGTTGGGCCGCACTGCATGGAAAGGCAGTTTATTTTCAGCACTATCCTTCAGATGTCCGTAGTTTGCCAACCACTTTGAAGGCACGTTTAAATTGAACTCTTTGATTACCCAGAAATCAATAAAATATAATTCGTACTTGCCCCGCAATTTGTAAAATCTCTGCAAATATGTTAATGCCAACAGAACTGCAAGCACAGATCTGTAATTTCTAGCTTTGCTGTAGCCTGCTGAACTGTGTCATTATATGTTGGCCCGACACGATGATGGAAATATGACAGGATTTTAATTATAGCGTAGCCGTGTTTTTAAAGAGCATGGAAGGAGATCTGTGACACCAGTTTGGGTTGCACTTTGTAATTACTTCCGTTTGATGTGAAGGTTCTCCTTGGCGGCAGATACCAAGTCGAGCAGACACGTCGAAGAGAGGTATAGCATGTGATGGAAAGACCATATGACTGACGATCGGGTCGAATCAGTGACTGCCTTTCCCCATCAGCCCTCTTAAGCGCACACACACGCACGTCCCCTCACCCTCCAATGTCACTTTCAAGGCATAATTACTCCAAGTTGTGTTGATTAGTCTAAGAAGCAATTATGCCAGTTTTTCCGCTGCAAATGAGGAGACATGATGGCCCCCTGATTGACAGGAAACATCTCTGCTTTAATAAGTAAATGACTATGGTAATGCAGGTACAGAGAGCCTTTGATATGTCAGCATCTTTCTCGTTGCAGGCCCTGTCCCTATGATTTTAATGAACACGAGTGGGACTAAAGCCCTGTGTTTCTGACTCCAAGGATCTGTCAGGAGAGAGGACCGACCGGCAGCCAGCGTTTCGTTTGGAAACGCCTCGTTTTTGCCGCGGTTCTTCTGATTTCTGGTAGCGTTTGATCAAATGAATAAGGGAGAAGGGGAAAAAAAGAAAAGAGCGTCTCCTCGGTGCACTGCGAAAGCCAAATTTTTCTAGTTGTACCTCTTTGAAGTGCGCGATTATGTTTGGAAGTCTAGAAATCAGAGAAAAATGCGATGTAATTGACACATTGGGACTGTTCTTTATCTGCCTGCGCAGTAAGTTATTAGCTGTTAATTCATCTGCCAACTCCCCTGCAGCGCCTGTTATTTGTTTAAATGGAGGGATTCCCATGGTGCATTTGTAACTACACTGCTGAAATGCTCCTCTCTATAATTATTTAACATTACACGCTGACTTATAGTGGTTATCGGTGCTGGAATATTAACATGGGAAGAGGCAAAGCTGTTTAATCACGACTGAGACTTTGGGCCAGAGTTGTGTTTTGGAGCACGGGGTTTGCTATGATCTGCTTTTGAATGCTATGGCAAATGTTCGTTTCCTTTCACAATATGTAAAGTTTAGCCTGATTTGAATGTCACATGTTGAACATATCGCTTACCAATAGGATTGGTTTTTTGGTTTTGTGGCAGTTGAGCGTTAGCTATGATCTGATCCTCTGCTTCCCATCCAGAAATAAATTGTTGGTGGGCAACAAGGTAGTCTATTCCGCTCTACTCTTTCAAATCCACTCCATTGTACTGTGTAGTCTATAGTCTTATGTACTTAAAGCCGTTTTGGTTATCTATAGTCCAGGTGTTTTAAGAGGGTGCTGTTTATTTATTTATTTGTTTGTTTGTATGTTTATGCAATAGAGATGATGCACGTTTATGGACATAAGTATAAAAATGCAAAATGTAAACATGCGTTAGGTCTCACTTAAGGGAAAAATTCTACAAAATATGTATTTAGAAGGGTAATATATTATAATGTATAAGCGTTTACTTAAATATTAATTAAATGGTTATACTCTTAGAAATGTAGAATATATTTTTAAAAAAATTGGATAATTTATTTAAAACGGGTTTCAAACGTGTTTTTTTAGAAGAAAACAAAAAAAAATTATATTTAATTATTATCTATATAATTGTATACTTTCTCATACAATATAAATGCAGGGAAACAAAACAACAAAATCATATCATCATATTTGGGGGCTCAAAAACTTATTGCCTAGTCTGCTGTACTATCATTTAGTTTAGTCTTTATTGTACTCTGCTCTATTGTACTTAACTCTATAGTCCAGTGTACTCTAATCTTGTCTATTCTACTTTACTCCAGCTCTCACTACTCTACTTCTCTCCGGTTTACTGTACTCTAATCTACTCTAGTCTTATTATCTCTGCTCTAACAGGATTCCCGTACAAGCTGGCATGCCGACACAGCCTTTTCTACATTATTCCACACTTTTTATTCTTTTTGTAGGTAGCCACTTTATGGATTACTTCATAAACAGGACGCCCGCCCCTTGAATAACCTCTGCGGGCATACGCGTGCACCGCAGCATAAATGTAATAGAATCATTTGAACCAGCACTCTCAATCCCTCGCCGTAATTTATGCGGATTGAATAAGTGCCGTATTGTGGAAAAGCGCGAGTGGACCAAACACTCATTTGTCACCTCTAATAAATGTTGGAATGTAAATTATGAAGTTATGCTTCAGATGTAAATGCACTTTGTTTCAGTCTCTTAATGCAGAGGCCCCCTCGCCAATACATTAAGAGAGTGAGTGAGGTCGGCAGAGAGAACATAAAAATTCAGTCTGTTTTCACAATCAATAATAAGCTCAAAAAGGCTCAGATGGAGGAACATTATGAAATATTTGAAGTCGACTTCATAAATTATTGCTGGAAAACTGGCATGTACACTAAAATGTAAATACATTAATGTTATTAATAATGAAGTGACTAATAGTTCTATCAAGACTGTAATAGCTGTTTAATAGAACGTGACAGCAAGAATATATTGCACTTCGCTCTCTGAGATGGGATGGTGCGGGACATTTATCAGCGCGTGTTCAAAAACACTATTTTGATTATTTTAAACAACTAATTGCCCACCCCCCTTCGAACACAACATCTTGCCCCCTTAAAGGGGGAAAAAAAAGTTGAGCAATAGATATTAATTAATACGTGTCAGTTTTAACCAGTTTGATGAAAAGTAATGTAGAGAAGATGCTAATAGGCTTCTCGTTTCTCTCTGTGTGGCGCTGCTAGATTACAGCTTTAACAAGCCAATCAGGAATCAGTCAAGTGAGCTGCATTATGGCGTGTAAAAGGTCTTATGGAGTGAGCGAACGCTGTAAACTTACAGAAAGTTGTGGACAAAACGGTAATAAGAAATGGATAGAAAATGAAAGCTTTAAAAACTATGCAAAATATCGTTTGTAGTTGTCTTGTGTGTGTGTGTGTGTGTGTTTGGTATGTGGGTGTAGGGACACCTGTTGCTTTCCCTTTGTGAGCACTAGGGGCTGCTGGAGACTGTATTATAGATCCGTACCTTCTCTCAGAGTAAATCCCCTCTGAGGGCCTTTAACTATGCATTTTATAGGTCTCAAAAGGGCAAAGGCGCTGCTTGAACTTGCTTATATAAAATCACAGTTGCCTCCGGGCTCTAGTAAGCGCTGTATTGTTGATGAATTTCTCTCTGCCGTGCCGATTGAGTCAGGTGTGCTGTACGATCCAAAAAGTACTACTGACCGTCATGTGTCCAAACAAACAACCTTTTTTCCTATTTGTATGTCAACAGGAGCCCAATCTTAGATTCATTCTGCATTGTGATTAACACTTCTTAGAAGTCAGACGAGAAACAGGAACCCGCATGTATCTGCTGGCAGCCTTTATCAAACACCTGGACCAGTGGCTCGAGGGCTTTAAGTGTTGTGACAACAAGAGAGGTCTAAACACTCAGAATAGGTGCTAAATGTTGCACACCATCATTTTCGGTGGACGGCCTGGTTAATCAGCGGGGGCCGTTTCTGCGGAGAATGGGTGGGGGAAGAGGGGAGAGCTGTCAGCAACCGCACAGATCTTCCTGTTATTTATCACACACAACTTTGCTCCTCTATTTTTGCTGGATGTTCTTGTAGCTGATGATAAGGTCGTTGTTGAAAATTGTCATTTATTTAGCCACAACTGTTCTTTTGTCCTAGGATGAGATTGTACTAGACATTTTTTCCCCATGCTGATTTCAAACTTTAGAAAATAAGCAAAAATAAATCAATACACTTGTACAAATATATTTATACACTACATTTTCAAAAGTGGGGTTCAGTAAGATTTTTGTTTTGTTTTTTTGGGGAAAAAAAACTTTGATCAAAGGCGATGAATATTATAATGTTAAAGAGTATTATTTCAAATAAATTCTGCTTTTTAAAACCTATTCATCAAAGAAGCCTGAAAAAAAAAAATCCAGTATCCAGTATATA
Organism: Rhodeus uyekii; assembly: GCA_037043235.1. Taxonomy (NCBI): domain Eukaryota; kingdom Metazoa; phylum Chordata; class Actinopteri; order Cypriniformes; family Acheilognathidae; genus Rhodeus; species Rhodeus uyekii. Next base: position 1,189,680 of record JAWRVZ010000027.1, read on the forward strand.
TTGCAGTATCCACAAACATGAAACTCTTTTCAACATATAATAATACCATTAAATCAGCATATTAGAATGGTTTCTAAAGGATCATGTGACACTGAAACTTCTTACAGATTACATTTTAAAATGCATTGAAGTAGTAAGTTATTTTAAACTGTAATATTTCACATAATGAAATAAATACAGCATTGGTGAGGAGATAAGACTTTTCTCCAAAACAAAAATCTTACTTACTACAAATTTTTAAACTGTACTGTATTTGTAAAACAATTTGTGAACCAATGTTTCTTTTTTTGATTGAATCGGTTCACAATTCTGTCAGTTTTAGGTTATTGAGCTGAATGATTTGGTTCTAGTTATGTAACTACATTTCAAAGATGTCTATTTGTCACACAAAGGATATTTTATATCCCACAGGAGAAAGGAAGTCATACAGGTCTGGAGTGATATGAGAAATGAGTAAACATTGGCAGAATGTAAGTTTTTGCATGAACTATTCCTTTAAAGGAGTTGGGGAGAGAGCAAGAGAGAATGACGACAGTCCCATGGGACTCAACGGAGAGGTATTGTCATGTGTTTTTCTCAGTCAAGGTCGGCAGGAAATGTCAGAGCAGGTGTGTGTCTGTCAGAGAGTGGCCTGCCAGTGCAGCCTCTGGGCTCCAACACGCCATGCTGTGACACTGGAGTAGGACTCTCTCTCTCTCTCTCTCATACACACACGCGCCTGGATCCTCATGCCCCATAAAGCCAGTGCAGGTCACCTCCGGCAACAGCCAAGACTCATGTAGAGCCATACGTATTGAGCACATATTGCATCCGATGCTGCAATAAAGCCATCACGTGCGTTTACTTTTAATTATGCTGTTTTTTTTAACGAAAGTTCGCTCAAAAATGAAGATTCTGCCGTCATTTTCCTCACTCAAAGATATTTAGTGTTTTTTTTGTTCCATACAATGAATGTTGTTTTGGAGTCCATTGACTGTTTTATAGACAAAAAAAACATTCTTTTGTGTTCCACACAAGAAACCAATTCATACAGGTTTAGATTGACACAAGGGTTGAAATTCTGTCATCATTTATTCATTTTAGGTTGAACAATCCCTTTAAGGTGTGTCAAATGCAACTTCTATTTGAAAGCCAGTCTGATCTGTCAGTCTTGTTTTTGAACTTTTGGATGTGATCGGATCTCTGCTTGTTCATTCCATTGTGTTCTGGTGTTTTGGTGGTTATTGTTGCCTGGGCAGGGTCAAGAGAGTTTTTACGCGAACTCAACTGATTTATACGCAGGTTTGAGAACAGGGCTGGGTGGCACCATCGTACCACAGACATGCTTTGGGCAATAATGCAGTAAAACCTGTACATTCTGGCTGAACCTTGAGAAATGCATGATTATTCTCGCAGACAAGCATTTCTCAGATTCTGTGGCTTCGGTTGAGTAACAGCAATTCTCCATATGAGTCAACAAGCATAAATCACTCTGCTACGCTTTTATTTTCTACCCATTCCAACCCATTTTGCAAGAAAAACAAAACACAACTCATTTTTTTTAATGCTGTTTTAGTCACTACGGTAATTAAAATGTTCCCATTTGTTTTGTTTGTATGAACTAAATTAAAACCAAACCTAAAATGTTTTTTTTTATTGGTTTGCTGTGCCATGGCGGTTTTGAGGGAGGGCTAATCTCATTGGTGGATTAAACACTTGCTACTCTTCTCAGTCATGTGATTGTGGTCTGAGTATCTCTTTAAATGTGAGCTCCATTGCCGTCTAATCGTTCCTGACAGCTCTTGACTATCACACAGCCTGGGAGGCCTGTCAGTTCACTTGGACAAGCCTCTCTGTGCCACGCTTTCCTTCGCAACCAGTAGATGGTGGTATTCATCTTCTGAAATCTACCCATAGAGCCGTGTGAGGTCAGGTTGCCCTGTCTTTGTCTGATCTCACTTCTTTAAACTTTCCCTGCCTTTTTTCTTCCTTCTACTAACTGTATCTTCCATTCCGTGCGTTTTAATTTGACGTAACACTTTAATTTTTGTTCTCCATCCACTTGTTTATATCTCCGTCACCTTCAGAGAAATTGAGAGCAGGGTCACTGAGCAAGAGGGTCCAGTTCTTCGCCTTTTTGAAGACCGCAGAACTGTTGATCCGCAACATGCAATAAGCTTCCTGAGCTATTGAATACAAGCCGTTGTGAGATGATAATGTCACCGGAATGTCACAATCTGTCTGCCGGTGGTGTGGCCGTCCCCTCTCAGTGTCATATTGTGCTTATGCCTAATCAACTAACCAACGGCAAGCACATTTCCCTTTTAATTGTCAATGTTAGCTAGTTTAGTGTAAGAGATGGTGGCACAAAATTGTACACTTTTATTTTGTATATGTGTGTGTGTGCTTGGTGGGCGTCAGGAGCAGAGAGGGAAGACACTCGTCAGGGTTATGACAGTCGTAGCTGACAAGAAGGCTCTTCCTTCCTCTCCATAAACCCCGCATTGTGCTGTTTGGAGATGAGTGCGGCGTTGTTGCCATTGGTGCTGTTTTCATTTTGCTTCAATTAGCTAATTAGATGTGAAGGGTGGTAGTGTCTCTGAAAATGAAGGACAAGGATCCAGCGTTGGGTTTAAGACCGCCTTTGTGTTTATCTATGAGCTGGATCGCAACGTGTTATTAGGATGTGCCACCAAGTCATGATAGGCTGCTATTAATTTATTCTCTGTTTCCTTTAGATTGTCTTGAAATCGGATGTTTGCTTTTTTCCTCCAGGTTTTGTTATGACACTGGCATTGACTGTGTGTGTATGTGTATATAAATATGTGTGTGTGTGTTTATGCTCTGCTCATTTGCAACTCGGAGACATTTTGTATGTCCTGTCACCGAATGTCATCATTGACTGTAAAAGTAGAGAAAAAAAATGCCTCAAATTACAGGAAAGCAGCACTGCATTAAAGAACAAAGAGGATCGATGGCAGTACATTAAACTTTATACAATTGGGGGGGAATCAACTAATTAAAATTGATTACTCTTGCTTTGTAAAAGTGTTTCTGAATTAAATTATTGTATGAAAACATTTTGACCAATTGAGGAGCTGAGGAAGTATCCATTACTGGATTACTGCTGGAATATTTGCGGTGAGCTGGGCTAAGTAGGTTTTTTTTTTCTTAGCCTCCTCACTGCCGAGTCTAGGGGCCACAGTTTCATCTCTCTGTCTGTTTCTCGCTTATACACGCACGTTTCACACATTTTTTTTGTCTTCATTAAAAAGAATGTAAAGAATTATTAATTTTACCTTTTAGATCTTAAGATTTCTTTCAAATTTTTATGTGACATTTTTGTTATTTAAGCAATATTAAATTAAATTAGCCATATGATCTATATATTAAACACCTTTAGTTCACACATTATGTACTTTTAAAATGCTTTTGGAAGAATTTCCAAAATGTATGTTAATCTCAATAAAAATACAAAGCAGAACCTCAAGATTAGACCTTAATATTTCTCTATTTTTATTATTATATATTTTTTAAATAACATTTTATTATTTATTAAGTTAGTTAGGAATCTTTTTTTCTCTCTTCTTGAACTGATTAGATTAAATTAACACCCTAAAAACTAGCTTTTTTTGGGGGGGGGTCAAAAACTACTCTGAATTAGTCATATGAGTTATTAGGCTTTGTATTGAACACCTCAGTGACCCAACAGAATGCTTTGGAAGTGTAATTCCAGCACCACAGACGCTTTGGCTCTCTCATTAGTGGAAACAAATGATCACATGTGAAAGCTGGACATATCTCCCAACAGTTAATAATAACGATTAAGATAAATTTGCCCCACATTAACAGAAATGTTTCCAGCAAATGCTCTGCTTTACCGTGTTCTATTGATTTACATGTTAAGAGGAAATATTTCAGGTCTGTAATCGAAAGTATTGAGTACTAGTTAGGCTATTGTTACAGATTAGCCTGGGCTGACTGTGGCAAGTCACTGGCAAACGACTGTTTGTTGAGCGCATATGCATCTGTGTCTGTTAAAATGTGTCATTGCCACCATAAACCTGTGAATTTCCATTAGGCTAAAACAAAAGTCCGGTTTATGAGAAGTATTACATTTATTTATACATTTAGAATGTTTTACTTTGGCCATTTTGTTCTTTTTAAAACCAGTTTTTCCTGTTATATAAATGTGTGTGTGTGTGTGTGTGTGTGTGTTATGCCTTATTCTAAAGTATTGTTTTGGTTAATGTATTGTAATTTAAATTATAAAGTGATAATTTGTATTCAGACATCAAAAATGACAAAAACATTCATCTGGAGTTAAAAAAAATCTGGGAATTCTGAATTTTGTCCAGATGGCTTCAGTTCATACATACTTTTTCCGATCATATAACAAAACTTTCGACTGTCTTTTTCTCTGCTATTGTATTTGTTTTTTGTTTTGGTGGTAAACTTTGTTGTGACCTTTAAGTTCAGAACATTCATAAAAAATTGCCTCCACCGTGATTTGAATATCAGCGCTGTAATCGCGGGTCTCTGTGCTCGATCCACTGGCAGCACATGGAAAATGTGTGTCGCTCTACTTTGTCATCAGTAATGGCTCTTTTTGCATATATCTATTTATCACGAACGTGACCTTTTGAAAGTGGATTTGGTTGCATAAGGAAGATGGGTAAAGGCATAACTGACTGAGAGATTCCCTTTTCATGCACTTTTTTCAGTAGTTCAAAGTCGTAAACAGACTGCACAGTTATACTGAAGACCGGTTGGAGTGTCTGCCAAGATTTTTGTGACAATGATGAGGAGGAGGCAGAACATTTTAAAGGGATAGTTCACCCAAAAATGTCATCATTTACTCACCCTCATGTCATTCCAAACCTGATTGAATTTCTTTCTTCTGTGGAACGCAAGAAAATATTTCCAGAAATATCTCAGGATTTTTCTTTTTCCGTACAACGAAAGGCTTTCATAGCATTTATTAAACATTTGAATCTTTTGTTTAAAATGGCATGAAATCTTCCAGAAATCACAACGAAAATAAAATGCTGCTATATGAAGAATGGTAAAGGTTTATTGATGTATGTAATGTGGCGTGGGGGTGGAGTTGATCAGTAAGAATTGATTTCATACAGCTGTTTTAGATGAACTCTCTCACTCTCTGATGCTCAGTGGGTTCTCCACGAGAAAGGTCATTTAAAGCGGAAGTTGTCATAATTAGAAGGGCATTTTAAGATCTAATTATAAAAGATTAAAAACACCATTTTGTGCATCAGGAGTTGAAAGGAATCTGACTGCTTGGAAACCTGTCTTGCAATTTCGGAGAGTCTGAGCGCTTAAAGCGTCCTAGATATCCATCTATGTCATGGAATCATTCATGAGAGAGGTTAATTAATATAGAAAGTCGACTACGGTCTCTTTCTCCCTCTCTCTTCTCCTGAAACCATTGTTTTGTAGGAATCTGAGACCAACCTAACACAATTGGATCGGTGTCTATTAGGCCTTTATTATATCAGGGGTGCTTCTTCACAAATGTACAGGGCAATTTGAAATGAATTGATTCACGCTGAGACTGGATCCCCAGACCTGCTAATGATTTCCTTTTAGCTTCCTTTACCCTTTCCTTTTAAGTGCCAACTGATGGCCCCCACCTTTTGCTGCGGTAGCTCTTGTCCTTTCTCACGGAGCGGTCATTACTGTCAACAGTCCTGTAGCCGGAGATCAAACTCATATACAGTCTGGCACACTTTTTGGTCTATAACTTCATGTAACTCAGCAAAATTTTAATTTGTGCTTGTGATTTATGGCTAAAGGACTTCCAAAGTCAAATACCTTGTTGATTTAGTTTTATTTTTTCCAAGGTGTCTGTGGTGTGTTTGTTTTTGGAGGTTATTAAAAAGGCGAAAGTGATTAAAACTGGTACACCATTTGTTATTTTAAATATCTTTTTACAGACTACTTAAAATATCTCAATATGTCGAAAGTGTTTGCATATGATGTAAATTTTATCACTATATTTGCGCATTAATATATTCACAAAATTTCACAAAAAAAGTGTAAAAGTGCAGTACTTGTAAAAGTGTAAGTGCAGTTTTCTTTTGTACAATATAAATATTTATTAATAATGCGAGAACTTTTTTCTTTAAGGGGCTTTTACGTTTGTTTCATCCTTACCTCTGCACACACTGTTCACTTTTCTGATATCATGATATTGAAATAAAACATTTTTCCCCCCTCATCTACAACTGATTTAATCTTGTTTGGGTTAACAGTACTTTTGTAAGTGTGTTGCCTTGAGCAAAAGTATATTTCCCTGTTTGACCTGTTTGCAAAATAGCAAGGGAAGTCTTCCTTCTCATATCTACTGGTTTTGTGGCAGCCTATATAAGCAAAAACTTCCTCTTTAATTTTTACAGGTCAACTTTTTTGTGTTCCCCCTCATTGGTTGTTCTTAAAATGAAATTTTTAGGAAAATTGACCTTAAACTGGCTCCCAAAATGCTGTGCAATGTATCTGAATTCACCCTTTATTGAACTTTTAAGTTGTTTAAAGCCGACTGAAATGATGAAAGCATCGTACGAGGTTGGCTATAAAAATGTGGCTTCCCTAATAGGACATTTATATTTCCCTCCCGATCGATAGCATCATGTTAAGAGGAACGACCTCCTCCTCCTCCAAATTTAAGGCAAGTGTGAGGCAAAAGTGCTCTGTTAAAACTCGGTCCGATCCAAACTCAATAACCAACATGGCACGATTTGCAAGACCTTGTCCAGTCATCATGTTCACGGCAGGCATGTCTCCAGACATGGCCCTTAATGTTGCTCGGCCCCTGTGATTGAGTTTTCACCACTTTTTAGGTTGCACCTGACACTTGATCATTTATCTCATTTGTAAAGATTATCGGTTAGAACAGGGAGCACTTTCCGTGCATTAGCAATTTTAGCCTTACAAGAAACACTAGAAAATAATGGTTGATTAACAAAGAGTATTTACTGGTATTCAGCAAAGAAACATGCACCCACCTTTTTAATTTGAGTTAATATTTTGCTTGCCAAACCAAATGTGTCTTGTACTGACATGCAGTGATACAGCTCTCCCCCTTAAAAGCACAATCGTGCGCTGCTACCTTATACGACAACGAGGGTGATCTATACGTCAATAAGTAGACAAGACTAAAATCTGTGCAATGTGGTTATAATTGATTGAGATGTCTGGGTGGAACTTGCATAAAGCAGTCGTGTCATCTGCAAAGAAAAGCACTTTTCTTCTCCCTGAAGAACAGACGTAACACTCTTGAAAAATAAATGGACATCGCCCTCATTTGTTATCCCACTTTGATCCCATCTTTTAGAGAAGTGTTTACAAGAATGCCGTGCCCCTTCCATCCAAGTAAAAGCTAGTCTCAATCACAAAAAGGAGTCGTATTTCATGCCGAGGAGCTGCAATTTTGACCCCTTTGTCTTTATAATCTTAAATGAAACATTCCTGCTCTGGTTTTTTGCTGGCGGGGACTCAATTGAGTGTTCTCTTCCTGTAAAATGTGATTTACTGTATGTCATTTTTGTGCAGTGAATAAAGAAATTGATGGTTTATGCAGTTTATGTGGTGTTTATAGAGTGGGGAAAGAGTGTTTCTGGATTGTAAAAGGCACTTATTGTGTGATTCTCCAACAGCTCAAAACCCTCATCCATTCAAATACTGATTTTCACTTGTGATTCATGTTTGAAGACTTCTCAGAAATGAGCTGAGCTGGTTCATGGAGTTTGACGATGTGGACTTTGGAATTTTGTTGTCAGAAGTTTCTAATTATGCACATTGAGACCATATTAATAAATAGTAGAATTTTGTTACTGATTAGAGAGTTTTCTTAAGCTATTTGACAAATGGATGAAAATGAGCCAGATTTACGAAACGGAAAATTAACGTGAAAATGCAATTCCCAAAAAAACATGATACATGTACATGATCATGTACAAACACAGCCGGATCATTTCCCTAATGACCAACGCAATTTACCAAGAGCAACGCAAATTAGCATTTGGTTAAAGATGTGCTTTATTTAGGCTGTAAATAATGGTGCAAATACCATTAGAAATCTACTAGCGTAAACCTTAGTAAATCACTTTGCGTGATTCATTTAAATACTCATACATTTTCCGAAAAATGAAAAAAAAAAGAACTCTAGGTTTTTTTTTTCTGACTGATATAGAGATCCAGAAAGGTCATGTTAACGTAAAACATTGTCCCTGATGTGTTCCCGAAAGCAGTTGTGACTAAGGTTGCGTTCTATGCAGACACTGCCTCAGATATTTGAAGACAAATGTGGCCTACCTCCTTGCTTATTTCAATTATCGGAATCATAATCTCGTGCCGTTCCCTAAATCGGCAGTGCCCCCCTTTTGGTCTTCCTCCTTCATCCAACAAAGTCAAAGTTGTTCCCCATAAATTTGAGCTGAAATCAATATGATGTGTTTTTGAAAGGAAAACCAGGTCCCCGACTCACTCTGTCTTGATTTGTCGCCACAGAATTATACAGCCGGCCCGACTATTACACATTCTTCTCAGCCTATTTTCAAAATGCAATCCTTTTGGATTGAAACAGGTCTTTAGTATATGCAATGCATTACCTAAAACGGATTACCACAGACAGCGCGCTCAATCACTTTTTATCTTTTGCCGCTTAAAGAAAAAGAACAGTAATCAAAACCTTTCAACCTATTAGAGGGATGACTTTTACAATTGAATCACAGGGACCACAGGTGCGATAACGAGGCGGCTCGGCTTTATCCTTGAGTGTGCGTTTCCCCCTATCTCCAGATGTTATTTCATGTTTATCTGTTCTTTAAAAGCACCACTTCAGAGCCCGCACTTCAAATTCATGCTATAATGGTGTTTGAGGAGGAGACCCTTTTTTAATTCTAGGAGAAGCAAGCTAAAGTGGCAGATCAAGGTGCATCTCGAAGGAAAACACGATGGAATCGATGGGAACGGCGCTGCACTTCCGACTACACGTGTTCTGATGATATTTAATTTTCTAGTGCATTAACACTCAGTCATTACAACATGCAGCCCAGGTGATTTGATCATAATGCATTTTCTTCTTTAAGAATCGCTGAAGTTTTTAGCCAGGTATTCTGCCGTTATTATTAGATACAGATGGGCACTTCAGCATTAAGTATAGATTTTCAGTCCCTGCTCACTTAAGGCTAGGAGTTTGTCTTAAAGAGGATAATGGCAAATTAAACTCCATACCCCATTTGTTCAGCAAACCTTGATGGGATAATTTTATAACTGCTGATTCACTCATTTCCTAGATTTATCTCTAAAGTGGTTTGGTGGTCTGGCCTCCATATACTTATTGGGAGAGGGAGGGCTATTTTATAAGTTCCTGTTGTTGGCTGATGATATACCTTGGGGAGTTGGAAATGTACAATAATTCAGCTGCCTTGCAAGAATTCCCGAGTCTTCCTCATTTCCAGAGAAGTTCATTTACCGATGACTTTCTATTATACTGATGAGCTCATTTCACACTGTAAATGTAAGTTGCTGTTTCTTTCCCCTCGTCTTCACAGATTGCCACGGCAGTGAGGTTTCTTCAAAACCAGCAAGTTCGTCAAAGCCCCCTGGCAACAAGAAAAGCTTTTTTAAAGAAAAAGGGTGAGTGAACCAAATATTGTGCTTTTACAGGCAGAACAGCTCACTACAAGATGGCTCATTTCCAAGACTTTGACCTTAAATTTAACCAACTTAAATTTTTTCAGGCATGAGTAGAATCAGTCTAGTAAAAAGTCTTTTTACAATGTCAGTTTAAAAGGACACTTAAACTTAATGTAATAATTTTTTATGCCCAGTCATTCTGTAGAATGCATAAAGAGATGTTTTGAAGAATGTTCATGCTGCTCTCTTACTTTAATTTACAATAAAGGTAAATGGGGAGGGCTGCTGTTGAACACCAAAATGCACAAAAAAGTGGCATAAATGCATCAAAAATTAATTAATATGAGGAATCGTCTCCTGGTGAAAGTGTTGTGGCAAAAGTGACAGAAATTTGGTTTGGCAGACATGTTCACCATTTACTTACCAGAAAGAGTATGAAAAAATGTCTCTTTTCTTGCACCTCTGAAGAAAGAAAGTCATAAAGGTTTCAGGTGAGTAAATGATATTTACAGAATTGTCTCTTTTGGGTGAACCATCAGTTTTAGAAACAGCATGCAGTCCAATGTCCCAAGATTTCATGGGGTGAGGTCATTTGCTTTTAAGGGTCAGGGGTCGAGGCCATTGTTGCATGCCCTGGAGGGTCAGGTAGGGGTCGATCGGCTGCAGAGAGCTTGATCCCAGCTGTGTGGATAAATGACCCATCAGTTGGGACGCTTCTTTGGGATCCAGAAAATTAATATTGACAAACCCTCCTGCACTTTCAATGGAATTGTCAATTATGCTACCTCCCAGCATTTTAAAGCTTTTACTTAATTTAGCTGTTATCATAAATATTAAAGCACTGGAATGCATCGGAAAGTTTTATCGACCAGTGAAGTAACGTGTTGTGAGCATACATATGCATTCACTCTAAATTCAGAGCAGTTTAGGTATCAATCAATATGTGTGTTTGATGCATAACCCACCACTATCTCTCCTATAACACAAACCCGTTTCAGATCAGATCACCGTCCTGTGCGTGCAGGATAGTAATCAATCCTTACCCTGTATTTTGATCTTTTTGGGATTTTTTTTTTCTTTTCTTTCAAACCCCAGCACTGAAAATGACATTGTGATGTTTTAGTGAATCGCTTTGGGGGCGGCAGTGATGGAAACCGAGAAGCACAATGTAATCTGTCTCACTTTACGGCTTATTTGAGTGTTTTGCAAGCAGGTCTTAAAACTTTAAAATCAGTCACATAAAATGACGATCACTTCTGCGCTGAAATGCATATCATTTTTTTCGATAAAATATAGTCCTTCACAAAGGTCAGATTAGTTTCAACTTGATTACATTTAAATTTAGCAAGGTCAGCATGGTCCTTTACAACACAATAACTCATCTGTCTCTTTGCATGCTATTGATAATTCTAAATCTCAGCAGAGCTGTGCTTATCTCTCACACATTTTCCTTGTAGTTCTTATTTAAAATGAAATTTGTTCTGTCAGAACTAATTAATGGTAGAGGCAGGTGGATTTGGCCTGTGATGGTGCTAGTAGAGGGGTAGAGGAAAGCGAGCCTAATAGCTCAATGGCTGGTGAAGGTAACCGGAGAAAAAATCCATAGATGCCGGCTGCTGTTGTTCACATCAGTGGCTTATTATGACTTCTCAATATCTTTAGCATTTTCTTCGGTCACTGCTTCTCGTTAGCAGTAGATCGGCTTCATTTATAATTCACAGCTGGCTTAATATGCAGCATGTTCATGGAGAAATGTGGTTATTTCAAATGTGTATGGCTGAAATTGTATCCAGCTCCAGGTATTTGCAGGTTCTGAGCGATATGCATCATGTTTGTGTTTTGTAGCAAGTGTGTTTGGTGGTTCAAATGGATTTCTCAAAGGATCTACTGGTGCATCAAATATTAATATGCTAGCGTGTCACTGTTTCATGATAGGTCAATCCCCCAACCCCCAACCACTAACTGAAGTCAATAGTGTTCAATGGGTCCCTTTCATTATGGATCCTGAAAATAATAATAAAAAAGTATTATTTTTCTTCTGCATGCATGTATTTATCTATTTATTTTAAACTTATTTTTTATACATTTTTATTTTCTAATTTAAGAAAATGAAAAGTGTGGTCCAGAAGCTGATTGATAACTCTCTCTTTTTCTTTTCTTTTCTTTTTGCTCAAAAACTACTTGCTCTTTATTTTAATTTACTTTTTAGATCTATTTCTTTTTATTAATGAACTATAACAACAAAATTGAGAGAGAACGTTTTTATTAACAGGAATTTTAATATTTATTTCCTCCTTTTTCTCTAATGACAGCAGACAGTCAAGCTGCACGATTTCCAAAAATCTGTGTAAAACCCGATGATCATGTGGTCTCAGACCCCAGTGTGTTTGTGTTATTTGTAATTCATACTTGCATGTCTGTGTATAAATGTCTGTTTTGTATGTGCATATAATGTATATTTAGATTGACTTTTACCCCTCCGAACAACAAAACCAGGTTGTAATGGGGAACACGGTGAACTCAGGACTATCATGGCAATGTGCCCCCAGGGTGTGTTTGAACGTCAATAGATCTATAGCTGGAAGACTCAGCATTGTGCTATTGCTATTCTAATTTGATGTTGTACTTTTTATGCGGACATTTGTAGATCTTCGAACGAGGACACAATTTCCAGGTCACTAGCCTTTTAATTACTGACCCAACCCTTGTAACCGAGAGGTTATTGATAGAACTCGGAGCACAAAGCTGTTTACAACCGCAGCGGACGAGTTATCATCAAAGCTTCAAGTTTAATTCCTTACGTTTTCTGTTCGCTCATGCAATTTTAGGTGGGACGCAGCTGCTTACACCCCGAGGATGACTCTGCTGCTATATTGCCACTTGTCACGTAGTTATGAAAATATGCTAAACATTGGAATAGACAACAATTCAATATCCTCTCAATGGAAGTTCCCAATGGGACGATCAGACCATCAATCAGACGACTTAATTAAGCCAGTGTGATTTAGGAATGATTTGTAAGTACTGTACGTACAGTTCATAATGCCTGTTGTTAAAGATGAATTTCGGATTAAAGTCACAATGAGCCTTTTGTTTTAATTGTGGTTCGCAATCAGCAACCTTTTGTCGACATGAAAACGTTTTTTTTTGTTTTGACTAGTCCCTCAAATGGCAGAAGAGCACAGGCTTTAAAGTGAGCCGTCTGTAAATTTGCATGTGCTGGAAAATCGTCTTGTGTCAGCACGGAGCCATTTCTACTGAGCCTCACCTTCAACAATGTAATTATGTCACAATGTTGTATCACTCTGAAAGCAACTCGTGCAATTTGAAGGGTAGGAGGGAGACTAATCTAGAACCAAAGTGCTGAGTAATCTTAAGCCAATTTCTCCTTATTAAATTTCTCCTGAAATTTACCATTTTCCCCATGCCCTGCTGAGCTCACAGAAGCAATTTTAACGTGCTGCTCTGTGTGTTGTTCGTGCAGTGTTTTCAGTGCCATTCCTAGAGTTTGCTCGAAAGTTTAATTTGATTAACATTGTTCATATTAAACCATGCCTTAAAAAAGCCAGCTGAAATAACGGATCAGTGGTTATGAAGGTGACCTTAATTTTCACTGTTTATGGCTAATACCTATTAATTAGGGATAGGGTTAAGCCAATGTCATTGTAATAATTGCTAAATGCGGTAACAAATTCTTTAAAAGTAATGGTTGATGTACTCGACTAGATTATCTTTGGCATTTAAGAGTTTTGACACTAATCCACACTATAGTTTTATGAGTCATTGCTTCATTTAACCATTTATGCTCAGTCTATCTCACATTGCATTTCATAGAGAGAGCTTTTTTTGCCTCTGATGCAGTAAGCATTTCTTATATACGTACAGTATGCTCTTAGCAACATCACTAACCCTTATGTACCCCTTCATCAAGAAATGTGTCCCTTTAACTTGCATTATACTGTATATATTTTAACATTATCTTTAATATTATTAAGGGGCATTATTACAATGAGTCACTTTTAAACTAAAAGCAATCAATACTGTGGGTGAAAAATAGACTCACCCAGTTGCTTCCTCTCAATCTGAAGCAGTATGAGGGATGTAGGCTAGAAGCTGATAGTTTATAACTGCATTTAGTTTATTATTCTAGAGACATTTGATGGGATTAAAAAAAATATATAAGAGAGCATTGTGTTGTTGTGATGAGTATAGATCACCGTTGCAGAAATGTACCTCAATCCACATGAATTGTCTAAATGTACTCCTTTTATTATTATTTTATAATTATTATACAGTAATAACTCTGTTTACGAGTTTAATTCGTTCCTAGAGCGAGCTCGTAACCCAAATTCTCGTACACCAAAACAATTTTCCCCATAAGAATGAAATAAAAATCACAAGATTCGTTCCACATGACCATAAATGCCCATTTTAAATGTTTTTTTGTTTTTGTTTTAGCCTATTAATTACAGTTATAACCATTAAGATAAATAATAAATACTAATTAACTAATTAAATACTAATTAATAATTGACAATTAATTGACAGGGAAAAAGTTTCTCGAACTCCGATACAATGCTCTTACACCGATTTGATAGCCGAGCTATTACTATATATATATACATATATATACAAACAGACATGTATGTGTGTGTTTTAAATACCTATGTAAGCTATTAAGTACATATGATATATTTTTTCATAGCCCTGATATTTAAATTGTTTTTATTTGAAATAAAGATTTTAGGCGCCACATTCCGGGGTGCTTTTTTACATTGTAGCCTAATTTCTGATTTATAGGTTCAATAAAACATAAAAAATATTTTCTAGTATGACCTGGTTGGGAAACCGTATAAGGTCATTTTATAAGGTGACATTATTGATCTGTCTGTCGTGATGCAAGTAAATCAGAGGAGCATTATGCACGTTACAAAGATCAGAGATCAGATTTCGGGTCAGTCACTCCCCCGAACAAAGACCTAAATATCCACCCATCTTAATTTCTAATACAGTTTAATGGGATATTTATGTAAATATTTTCCAGTTTTGCTCTATATTAACGGTGAGAAATGTCAAAGCCCCCATAAAATAAAACAATACCATCTTCTGGTGGACTGGGGAGTTAAATTGGATTCCTGCAGCAAGCAGCCATAGTGGCGAGCAGCTGATGAAGGGGAAAATAGGAAGCACTTTGATTACATGTTGCAGCGTCTTTACACAACAATCTCTCCTACACGTATTATTTACATGCCGTTATGCTCTAATCCGTGCTGAAGGATACCTCTGTGATTTCCACCCCTTTCACTCTCGCTCAGTATTTCTATCTCCCTCTCTTTTCAAGGGGAATGTGATTGGTCTCGGTAAGCATTCAGAGATATGCGCTAATGTTTTCTAAGCAGGTCATTTTACAGTGTAAATTGTGAATTACTGATCTCCCAGCAAATCATTACATCACTCTTTGATTGAGCTTTCCAAATGTGGGTGTATATGTACTTATTATCTAGACTTGCATTAATTGTATGAGCTGTCCTTAAAGAAAGGTGGTTAAAAGAAGCTGCATGCAATCACTACACTGTAATTACTGTGGTCTGTACAATTTTACCAATAACTCCCAATATTATTGTACTGAGAGAGATTTGTAAACTAACATTTCTTGGCTTGTTTATGGCTTAATCTATGTCTCAGATCTTGATTTTCGCAATTTGATCTACACTAACGAGCATGTGGGTTTAGTTATGTCAACTTAGTGGGTAATCACTGTAATCACTTCACAGTGTTTTTAGTGACTGTTTTCAGATGCATTTTTCTTTTCTCAGTTCTATCATCTTCTTCTTTCTTTTATTTGTTTTATTTTCATATTTTATTATTATTAGGCACTGCTTGCAGCAATTTTTTAGAGCCTAAGCCTATTGTATCTCAGATGATCTTTGGTCTGAACTGCACAGATATTTTAAAATTCAAAAATGTATTCTTTATTCAGAAGTTATGATGTCGCAAACTTAACAAAGTCGACCCAAAATTGGTTCAGAGTCTGTATCTTAGCCAATCTTTGATCTATCAAAACGAAACCTAGTACTGGTTAACTTAGTGGCATAATCTGTTAAGATGCCTACAGGTTCTGGGTTCGAATCCTGTTTGGTACATGTTCAGACCGCAAGAGGTTCTGAGGCTAGAAGTGGTGCAAAAGTTGCTTTCTGTTCCAGGAATTGTGTCTTTCTTAGAATGATCTCATTTGAACTTACTAAATATAACATTTGGTGCATTTCTATAAAAAATTATTCGTTTTGAGTTTATTCTCACTTGAACTTCAACATCTGGGAAAACACGTCTGCCCGGGCAACGAGATGAGCAAAAGGCACCTGACCCAGAAATTGTGGGTTTGAGTCCCATGTGGATTGAATTTATAAAATGTTGTCATTTGGGTAAATTACTTTTAAAACAAGTGTGTTTTTATAAATTGTGTTCATTCTCATCTGAACTTTTCTTCATTTCGAGTTCATCTATAATTCTGATCCTACTCTTTTTCTTATGTACTTTAATTTCTGCAGTTTTTTTCTTTTCCGGCTCTGCATTACACTTCCAGTCCCTTCCAGGGCTTAGTCCCGTATCACTGCTTGCAGTTTTTTTATTTTTTTTTTATTGTATTTTTAACAATTTCTTTGAAAAACATTGTACCTCTTAAATCATCGATACCCACTGCTGGTTTCTCAGCACCTTGTTATAATACATTTTACTTTCAGAACTAATTTATCAAGATGATGAGCGATTTAAAAACATTGATAGCCAATCAGAATCCATTCTGCTGTGACAAGTGCAAGTCTTTAAAGCCACAAACAAGGATAAACGGAACGATATTGTCCATTGACTCATAGAATAAAAATTTCTTTGATGCCATTCACACAGAACTTCTTACAGCATCGTAAAATCCAGGACATTGAATTAGGAAAAAATGAATTTGTTTAATATATAAGTTAAACGTCTTTTAACGTGAGTGCTGCGGGTTTTTTTTTAATGGCGTGTCGTGCATCAAAAGAATGTGAGATGCAAATACAATGGTCAAAGGTGTTCGCCTAGTTTTCAATGGAAACGCAGCGCAATGGAATGCAAAAACGCGTTCTGTTTGAATGACACCCTTACCGTGTTATATATGCACTTGACAACATTTAGTTAAGCATACACACGTTCTCAACAGAGTTTTGTTTCTAATAAATTCTATTTTAATAATGAACAACATTAAATTGTGTTCCCACTCAAGGGAAATCACGAAAAATTAAGTCTGCCCGCTGATACATCGTTATCTTAAAAACTACAGGCTGAATTTTTCAGATGACTGCTAGTTGGCAGCGGTACAGAATTAACTGTCCTTCATTTACTGTCTCTACGTTGTGTAATCAGGGAGGTAGTACTGCTTTTTCTCAGCTTCCAAATAGAGAAAGTCATGGATTTTCTATATTGTCCCGACACGAACTTCCCCCAGTAGTCTGTGGATGTACGGGTGTGACTCAAGCTGCTGAGCTCTCTGACCTCACTAGTGTTCTTCCTGTAGTCATTTCATTATGCTCAAAGGGCCATGAGGGACACTGGTGCACTGCAGGTGTAATGCTGCTCACGCCATGAAGGTAAAGAAATGGTTCATCATCCCTGATATTAATAGGCAAGAGTTTGCAAGTAAGGTGATGCGACTCACCTCTTGGACAGGAATGGCAATGACCAAGGCCTGCATAAAAGACAAAGGGATTGATGTGGTTATAAATTCCTCCACGGCGCCACCTAGGCCAGTCTCTTTTCACTTTGTCATCAGGGGAAGGCGATAAAGCAGGAAAATGACCAGAGTCCTCTTCTTTCTTTTTTTTTTTTTAATACATAAATGAATACGCTATGAGAGCGGTCATTATTTAAGGCATGCAATCATGTGGGACATGGACTTGACATGTGAAATCTCACAGAAATGCTCTCGGTGACCTCCATCTTTACGACCTTAAGTATTTTTCTTGTTGTTCAATCTGCTATTATTATAATAATAAGTAATATTCTCCAAGCGATTTAATCCAAGCCTTGTTGGTCTGCTGAAAAAAGAGCAGCCACCTTTGACAGCCTTTCAGTAAGCAATTTTATAATTGTCCCTGCGAGCTTGTTCATACCCTATGAAGTTCACAAGTGCCAAAATTGGAGAACTGCACTTTATGGCTGGATGAGTCGCCTCATCACTCTTTAAAAAAAGGATGGAAGAAAAAAAACATCCTGAAAATAAGAGCCCAGAAAATAGAGCCATAAATAATACAGAGAGCAATGGGTTTTCCTTTAAATAAATACCGATCAGGTTTATGTTGAAAGACAATAGAAAACGTAGCCCAGATATGCAGTTTACAGTATTTATAGCTGTAATATCGTGGTGCCACCACCGTAATTTCATGCCCCAATGAGAATGGCAAGGTCAAAGCAAATGCTTCGACTGAGCATCTGCTAATATGGTGACTCATAAACAGGCTCTGCGTGTATCAGGTGCACCAAATAATACAGTATAATGAAATACAGAATAGCTTTCCATTATTGTTCTTTTTTACGGTGTTGTCATTAGATGTAATTTATGCCTTAAAAAAAATTCATCTACCCACGGGTCGATCTGAAATGGAGGTCCGAAGGGTCATTCCACAGGTTTTGGAAACTGTAATAAATTTCTTCTTTCCTTTTTTGTGTCCTTTTCCTTTTATATGTAAAATTTACTCTTGTTGTCCTTCTTTTAAATTGGATCTCAAAGGTCTTTCATTTGTCGTCCTATTTTCTTTGTAATAAAGGCATCAGAGGAGACAAAACAGCTGAGTGAGTCCGAAAACCCGAAAGAAAAGCAAATGCGTTAATGAATTTGCATGCATCTTATTCGGATGCACGGCGGACCACTTTGTAGTTGCGCAGTGGGTGCTATTTAAGAATTCAAATGACATTACAAATATGTACATATTTGTTCATTACGTCCTTAGAAAATGACCTGCTCGTTCTGAGGTGAACTCACGAAAGCGTGAACTTCCTGAGAGTGTCTTTACGGTGAGGTGAGTGAGTGGAAATGAGAGGGGGGCCTCCAAGTCTCATTCAATAGTCTGCCACCAAGCAGTCTGGTGTGGTCAGATGAATAGGGAGTCCAGGGACACATTATTGCTTATTGGACAGTACAGGCTGACTGCACCAGCTCAGCACATGGCCATGGCTGCTTCCTGGCACTTTGAATGCCATGCAAGACAGGATGACCAATATTTGCCTTAAATTATTCAACATTTTTTCAGTGCCGTTTCAACCTCCACAGAAACTGCTCTCCTTTTAACTTTGACCTCAACCTAGAGTTTTCCACAAGAGAGGTGAAACTGGCTACATGGTCATTTTATTGGAAAGGGTGGCAATATAAATTTTCTTAATATCATTCTTGACAGTAAAGGAGAATATCGTTACATGTAGAAAGATCGGTGTCATAAATTAAAGGCTGCTGTGTCCTCCTTGCCAGCTCAAGTGGAAACTGCGATTCAAAAACCTCCATAAACTGTTAAATAACTAGGTCATTTTAATATGACTACCGGTACAAATTTTGATTGGATGAACCCAATCTGAATTGGTTCTAAAATACAGATGATTACCCAGAGCTGTACACTCTCTGTTATTATGCCTTAAGTTGCTACATTTGTTTTACAACTATAACAGTCTGTATTTAGTTAAAAACTACACCACTAAAGTTTAAAGGTTTGGGGGCAGTAAGAGGAAAAAAATTAATTATTAGTCTCTTATGCTTACCAATTATATGCTTTGTTAATCAAAATACTGCAAAACAATAATATTTCAATTTAAAATAGCGGTTTCTATTTTAATATGTTAAATGTGATTTATTCAGTATCATTTCTCCTGTCTTCAGTGTCACATGATCCTTTAGAAATCTAAGATATCTAGAAAGCTGATTTGATGCTCAACCATCGCTTATTAATATCATTGTTGAAAACAGTTAATATAATGATAAAAAAATGTCAGGGTTCTTTGAACAGAAAGTTCAAATTACAGCGTTTACTTGAAATAGAAATGTCATTTTTATTTAATTAAATTTATTGCATCTTTGATGAATAGAAGTATTAATTTCTTTCAAAACATTCTAACCGACCAAACATTTGAACAGTAACGTATATATTACTAAAAGATTAATGATTTGCTTTGATTATAAGGATAATGTCAGCCACTCAATGCCACTTTTTGGCTTTAGCCACACATTGTTTTTGTTATGGACCGGCCTTCTTTTTTTTGTCTGTTCCTCTACATAAAAACGATACTTTTCATGATACATTTGATTTGTGTCATGAAGAAATGTATTTCTGTTTAAAGAAAAATGTTAGATTTTTTACACAAGAATTCCTATAATTAAACTCTCACAAACTTTTACTGGAAAAGCATGAAACGCAGCGATAACACCGCGTGATTAACCATGCAACCCCTACCTCCGCTGCGCTCCCGTATTGTTTTGCGGTGTTGTTAGTGTGGCTCTATGAAGTGTGACTGTGATTTCATACCCAGCAGACAGCAGACTGAGCTGAACAGGCTCCGAATCTGTTCTCTGCCAAGCTCTCAGCTCTCTCCGCTCTATTTAAGCACATGTGGCACTGGCATTTGCCACATTTATGATGTGTGTATTACAGCGCAAAAACAGCTTGCTGTCTGCTCTTTATACAGCTCAATTTGGAGCAAAGCTCAGCCTTTTGGCTCTCTGGCAGGCAGCCGTGCCGTATGAAAGCATGTGGAATAGAGTAGCACAATGCCCAAGGGGATATCTCCAGTAAACAGAGCAAGAGCGCGTGAGAGAGACTAAATATGCAATGACAGACGTGACGCTCTCCAGTCTACTGTGGACAAACAAAGGTCAGAGGGAGTATGTGTGTGTATTGTAGGATTCAGTAGATTTATTAAATTGATATGTGCAACTTACAGTTTAATAGAAACTGGGGCCTTTTTAAACCATTGGCTCTAAATGGAGATGTTAAAGCATTTGGGTTTTATGTGCCAATTGTAGAGGAAGCCCATAATGTTTTCCCCGCTTTTATGTCTTCATTAAATGTCAACGCACAAGTACATTCAACTAACAGGCTTTTTCCGCCTCTGTCTTTCCTTTCCTTGTGTTTCTCTGGTCTCTTGTTGCTGTCTGCCCCATCACCGCTCTGTTTAGGCCCGCATCGAGACGCTTAATCAAGACAAGACACAGACCAATGACTGCATGCAGTGTTGGAAATAAACCAGCTTTTTTTCCACAAAAGGAAATATTAATATTAGATTTTTTTTTCCCTCTCCTGTCATTTTCCATCAGAGACCTCTATGCAATTTAATCACCACTAAAATCATTAAAAAAGTTCTGAAGATTAAATTATATTGGCATTTGCAAAATTATGTAATACATTTACATTACAATGAAGAAAGTAAAATAATGCATTTTATCTGTCTGGGGTTCCTCTGAGCTCTACCTGGGGAAATATAGCGGCAGGAAATGGACAGGCTCTGTTCTTGAGATCTGAATGTAATGGAGAGGAGCTCAGAGCTTTGGACCTCCAGAGCTGCTCCTCCTGGTCTACATCTGCCGCCTATAGTGCTATTAACCTAGTTTAGCAAGAGTTTTAAAGTTTCGATTTATTTGCCGTTTGCAGAGGACAGTCAAGGACACACTTCCACTTATATCACCGCTTTTCTCTCTCACTTTGCACTGTTTTTCCACATCATTTCATAGAGTTTTCAGGCATTTTCATTCTTTAGAACTGAACTTCAGTCTTCAAACAGATCTTGTGAGTGACAAGGCTCTGATTCTTGAATACTCGGAGATGAAAGGTTACAAAAGTGCATAAAAGTTTATGTACCAACACATTATTTTGGAGCAATCTGTTCATAGGTTTTCGACAACTTTTTTAAATCTACAAACCTTCCACGTTCTCACAAATAAAGTGTTGTTTCCCTTGCCTATCACTCAGTACCATCAGATACAAAAGTAGTCAAATATTACAAGCTACTTAAAATTACCGTATTTTCCCGCAGATAATCCGCACCCTCATAAAGCCCCCGCGGGCTTTGTGCAAAAAATCGTTGGTATAACCCGCACCCTTATATAACCCGCACCCATAGATTTATGATTTTTTTTTGTGTAAGTTCACATTTCGATTTTCGAATGTTGCTCGCATGTTGTCAATTATCCATAACTGTTCAGGCTCGGTACACAGTGCTTGTGTGCGAAATTCAAACAATAAGAAAACAAACACAAGTCAGAATCGGAACAAAAAGAAAAAGCAGTCACTCCCGCTGTGCAGCAGCACGTCCCTTAAGAAGCGATTCTACAGGTGTTGATCATTGGGTGAGATGAGAAGAGCACGCCCTCATGGCAGCACAGCCAATCACGTCGTCTTGCATGATTGACAGGTCAGACAGCCTATCAGCACCAGCTGTCAGAGTGATGGTACAAGCACCAGAGACAATAACCCTCGCAAGAAAGAAAAACAGAAAGAAAATACCGCAAAAAAAAAACCTTACGTCCTTAAGGACATAACAAATATATTGAAAAATTATTACGGGTAAAAATTATTTGATATAGCCCACTCCCTTATATAACCCGCACCCCCTCTGTGGGGTTTGTAAAATCTGGTATAACCCGCGGGTTATATGCGGGAAAATACAGTGGTAAAATGATCTAACAATTTCTGTCAATGTGACCAAAAATATATGCACAATTACCTTGTATATAAAAATCTTAACCTGTTAGTTTTTTTGTGTTTTCATAAATATCTTATAGTGGGGATGTGTTTAATGTCATAGCATGTTCTTTCTGTGCAGGTCTAACCGATGAGGAGGTCGACCTAGCCATCCAGCGGTCCGGTAGTGTGGAGGAGGCGCTGACTGTTGCTGTTCCCGGGCCCGTCCACATAGCTCACCCGGTTCCACTGGCCCCATACAGTGAGTATAACCACAATCACTTTTGCTAGGATGGGTTGTCTACCCTATAACCCCTGCACCCATTCCCTCATTGTATATTTTTGTGGCCCATGCTCTCCTTAAACATGACACGTCTAGTCTAGTAGATTTTCTCTACCAAATGGTGCGTGACTATATTAAATGAGTCCCCCATCGAAGACATCTGCTCTCATAATCCTGTTTAAACCTTCGCCTGTACATCAATTCAAAAACAGACCGACTGCATGAATTTCTTTGGAATATGGTGCAGATATTTTTATAGGCACCCAAACATAACTGTTATCTTAAGCAAGTGGTTTTCAAAAGAAATGAGTGGTGGACAGCATAATTTTTGCGTAGGCACATAATTAATTCCGACACGGCCTTGCGATATGATATCCGCACCGTTACGGCAGTCTGTGGTTGGATGGCCTGCCGAGGGCCTTTCTGCAGCCTCTATCTTTATTACCTCTGCGGGTTATGAGCTCCAGGCCGGCCGCTGATTTTCCAATCCTGAATGAAGTTCGCATAATGCTTAACCTGTATGACAATGATTCCAGATGTATTCCACCCTCATTTATTGCCACCCTGTCCTTGACTCCCCGCCATCTCATGTTTTGTAATGAAAGCGATGTTGATGGGATGGCCATGTAGTTAGGCTTCAGCCCCTCTAGAGTGGGGGGTTTTATATCAAAATGGCTATGGGAGAATGGCATAATGAGGGGAGAGTGAGGAGATCTTCGTGCGGGTCAGGTTGGAAAGAGGGGGTCCCTCTCTTTGATGTCCTTGTTATGGGGACAATGCGTTGGGACCTGCATCCATCTCTGTCGGAGTAATGGATACTCTGATCTCTATTTTCAAGCGGCAGAAGGACAGTAGGGCCTTTTCTGAACCCAATAAATTTGAACGGAGATTGGAAAAAAGGGGAATGGAGGCCATGCTCACACCTTAAGTGACCAAATAAAAAGCAGGAGTGGAAAGTGGAGGTGGAGGGGCTACCGCTGTGGAAGCAGGAGTTTCCGTTTAGATCTTGAGTTGTGTTGAAGTAGGAGATCGGTCAAGGTCTAAGCTCAAGGCCTCTAAATTTACCCAAATTGTCATCATGAGTTTCCTGCATACCCTGCAACTGCAAGGACACCTAGTTAATGTGGTGTTTACCATTCATACAATAAGTGTTGCTGTCAGAAGTCCTTAAAATAGAAGTTGCAGAATTCTGAAGTTTTGATGTGCTTGTAAACGTAGAGTGTCACTGAGCTTCAGTGTTCAGACAGATTTGATCCTCAGGCACTGTTTTTTGAGTATTGGGAGAAGAAAAGTTACAAAAGTGCAGAAAAATGATTTTGGAGTAATCTGTTAAACTTGATCAGAGGTTTTCACCAACGTTTTACCTACAATTATTCAATTTTCTCACAAAAAAAGTGTTTTCCTTTGCCTATCATTCAATATGAATGAACTGTATCAGATACTAAAGTATTGTCAAACATTTATTACAAATAGATTACTTAAAGTGATAGTTCACCCAAACTATCCATAATAATTACTGGCCTTCATGCCGTTCCAAACCTATAAGTCTTTCGTTCATCTTCGGAAGACAAATATAGATGTTTTCTATTGAAAGTCTTCATAAAGAGATTTTAAAAGTAAAACAGATTTCATTTGGGCTTTTATTCACATACCGTATACACATTCATCAACACACACGAGGTTCATTCTCACGTGTTATGGAGCACGTTTGAGCTTCTGCAAGAACCAATGAGGTTTGTTCTCGCTCGTCAAGTATGTTTGAGCTTCTGTATATGTGAATAAAAGCCCAAATTAATTCTGTTCACCATATAAAAAAAATGATCATGTCTTATTAGAAAAAAATCAGTTTTCTGATCTCTGAATGAACTTTTTGAACTGTCAAATTGGTAGTTGTGTAGCTTCCAATGGAGAGATCGAAGTCACACAGATTTCATAAAAAAAATCTTCATTTGTGTTCCAAAGATGAACATAAGTTTGGAAAGACATGAGGGTGAGTAAATAATGTCTATTATTATTTTAGGGTGAACTAACCCTTAGATGTTAATATATTAAAATATAAATGTATGTAATTCAAAATATATACAATTCATACACGTGTTCTTTAATTATTGTTTTAGTAGTAGTAAGTTATAAATTAAAATATTTTAATTAAAGATAAAATAAGATAATGCATTTGTGTAAAGAACAGTCTAGTGATTTACTGTAAATACTGCTATTCTAAAAAATAAATAATGGCAGGTACAATTGCGGGACTTGTTTTGTCCTGTTTCTCAAGAATCAGGGCCAGATTTTATTTATGGTGTCTCTAGACACCATAAATCTGATAAAACCTGTATGTTCAGTTATGCATTTTCAGTTTAGCAAAAAATGAAAAAGTAGTATTGCTTCGCTAGTCTATTAGCAAGCCTGTCTATTTGTATTCAGTAGAGCAGATTTAAACAAATTACAGTAACACACCTGTTCCGTAGACCTCGCTATGTTACAAAATGGAGCATTTTGTATCTGACATGTTGACCTGCCAGAGCCAGGCTTGCTTTAATTACTTCTCTGTTTGGTGTGCCGTTAAACATTTGCATGATAATTTCTCCCTCCTTTCTGTTGGAAGAGCCTTGCCAGATTGCTTCAGCTTGAATTGAAACTGCTGCACTTGCTTTCACAGACTGGTTAAAAAGCAGAAGTGTGTTATTTATTTAATGTAACAACAATTTCTAATATTCAAGATTAGATATGCCAACTATACAACTGTAAGCCATTTGTTAGTTGGTTCTCTGAAAAGCCTCTTTTAAAGTATTGCTTCTTTATTTGAGGTTCCCGACCAGCTCAGCCCAGCAACATTGGCTCAACCAATGACGTGAGTTTGGGGACGACTAATGGTTCTTATGAGTTCCCTTTCGAGGGCGGGAACGAGACGGTGCATGGAAAAAATGCATTTGGGAACCTCCCCTTCACGTAAATTTCTGAAACCTTATAGGATAACGCCAGTTGACAACTGGCCAATTGTCGCGCGATGCGCTCTGGCTGTCAGACAGTATAAATAGCATAAGCGCGGCACTTGCGTCAGATTATTTCCTTCACACGGACTTATGAACATAGATAAAAATGGAATCAACAGGATCTAAATGTAAAGTTTGCGCGGGTCCCATTGACCCGCCGGATACTCACGCGTGCTGCGTCGTCTGTCTGGGTCTGGCCCACGCTGAGGATGCCCTGCTGGAGTCCTCCTGCGCGCACTGCGGGGATCTGCCGGGGCGCGCGCTGAGATCCAGGAGGGACATAGCGCGCAGTATCGCGGGGAAGGGGTCCTTTGCCGCCGTCGAGCCGCTGGCGGGCCCCCCCACACACTCGCGGGGTGACGGTGACGACGCAGCATGCCGTCCTCTGCCGTCTCCCCAATCACCAGTTCGCTTCGCGGACTTCCTCCCGGTCGAGGATGACAGAGACGTGGACTCAGTATCCCTCGCTGCATCAGACAGGGACTGGGCGGCGTCGGAGTGCCTCGACACAGAGGGCCCTCTAGACCTCCAGGAGGAGCTAGTCAGGGTCCTCGAGAGGGCAGTTAAAGAGCTGGACCTGGACTGGAGTGCTCCACAGGAGCCCGCGAGAAGTAAGCTGGACTCCTGGTTCCTCCAGTCCAGCCGCCAGCAAGCCGGAGCTAGGAGGGGATCCCCCTTTTTTCCGGAGGTACATGAGCACGTGGTGAGGTCGTGGTCGGCGCCTCAGTCAGCTCGCGCTCACTCCTCACCGCGTGCCATGTTTTCGCACGTGGACGGTGCTGAAGCTCGGGGTTATGTGCGGGTGCCACCCGTGGAGGAGGCGATGGCGGCGCACCTGTGCCCTTCCTCAACCATGCTGAGCGGAGGTCTGGGGCTGCCGTCAAAACCGTGCAGGTTCACGGCGCACCAGGCAGAGAAAGCGTACACCTCGGCTGGCGAGGCCGCGTCCGCGCTCCACTCGATGGCGGTGCTGCAGGTGTTTCAGGCAAAACTGCTGCAATTGCTGGACGCCGGCAGCATGGACGCGGAGGATGTGAGGGACCTGAGAGCGGCAACGGATTTCGCTCTCATGGCAACCAAGCGGTCCGCGCAAGCCATCGGCCGCTCTATGGGGTTTTTAGTGGTGCTCCTGAGGCACCTGTGGCTAACTCTGGCGGACCTGCGGGACTCGGACCGGAAAATGCTCCTCAACGCACCGATTGCGGCCGCCGGCCTTTTTGGTGGCGCAGTCGAGTCGGTGATGGAAAAATTTTCTGAGGCGCAAAAGCGCGCGAAAGCGATGAGCCACGTGATGCCGAGGCGCGCGTACCAGCAGCCCTCAAGGGCGCGGTCGGCGTCGGCGCCGCGCCTCCCCCACAGACCGGTGACACAGCAATCGGCGGCTGCAGTTCCGGCGGCTTCTCGCCCGGAGCCGGATGTCCGACGCAAGCAATGGCCGGGGCCCGGGAAGAGGCGTCACGCGCCCAGGGGGGGCCCCCGTCGTGACGGCGCACAGCCTCCCGCAGGCAAGCCATCTTCCTGACGGTCCCGTCAAGAGGAAGAGAGAGCTCGCGGGTGGGCCGCCCCCAAAACACCATGTTGTGCGTTATGTCCCCTCTGTTCGTATGGGCGACGATTGCAATGTGTGTGTGTTAAACCCTGTTTGTGCGGATGCAATAATAAAAACAAATGCTTGTTCACAAAAAGAGTTGTTTCTTCCTCATTCTGTCAGTGTTATGTCGCTTGCCCTGCCTCAGAGCGGCGCGGAGCCACAGTATGCACTTGCTCCCTCAATAGTAGCCGACATTTCCCCGCCGCTCCCGATACTCGTCGAGCAGCGTGCAGCCTACCCTCCGCTTCGTCATTTCCTGGAAGCTTGGAGGGCCATTCCAGGCATCTCAGGTTGGTTGCTGGGAATAATTCAGCACGGTTATTCTCTTCAGTTCAGACGCAGACCGCCCCGTTTCACTGGTGTGGTCCCGTCTCTGGCGCTCCCTCAAAGCGCACCTGTTCTGAGACAGGAGGTTCACAGTCTGCTCGCGAAAGGAGCGATAGAGCGCGTCCCTCCGAGCGAGCTAGAGAGCGGATTCTACAGCCGCTATTTCGTGGTGCCCAAGAGAGATGGAGGGCTCCGTCCGATTCTGGATCTGAGACCCATCAACCGCGCGCTCCACAAACGCGCGTTCAAAATGACGACGCTGAAGCAGATACTGGCACAGGTACGTTCCGGGGACTGGCTAGCGTCCGTAGATCTGAAAGATGCGTATTTTCATATTCAGATTGCGCCACGCCACAGGCGTTTCCTGAGATTCGCGTTCGAGGGCTCAGCATACCAGTATGCCGTGCTCCCGTTCGGGCTGGCATTGGCACCGCGCACGTTCTCAAAATGTGTGGATGCAGCACTTTCCCCCCTCAGAGCGAGCGGAGTGCGCATTCTAAACTATCTGGACGATTGGCTGATTCTAGCTCATACAAGGGAGGTGCTAATCAGGCATACAGACATGCTGCTTCATCATCTGGAGTCACTGGGCCTGCGAGTGAACATGCAGAAGAGCATGCTCACCCCGAGTCAGTATTTAACATATCTAGGTGTGTGCTTCGACTCAGTGGCGATGCGAGCCCGCCTCGCCCCGGAACGCATAGAGACCATCTCTTCGGCTCTGCGTGGCTTCAGACAGGACCGGTCTGTTCCCCTGAGGGTTTTCCAGAGGCTTCTAGGTCTTATGGCGTCAGCGTCTTCCGTGTGCCACCTGGGTCTGCTGCGAATGCGGCCACTGCAGTTGTGGCTGAAGACCCGTGTCCCGTGGAGAGCGTGGACAGCGGGGCGCATGCGCATCACGGTCTCCCGCAGCTGCATCAGCGCTCTGGAACCATGGTCCAATCAGGACATGTTCAGCCAGGGGGTTCCCCTTGGGCTGGTGACGACACGCACCGTAGTGACGACAGACGCGTCGAGCTCAGGTTGGGGTGCAACATGCGAGGGCGTTCCGACTTCCGGTCTATGGTCGGAGTCACAGAGCGAGTGGCATATCAACCGCCTGGAGCTGAAAGCGGTATGTTTGGCCCTGAGGGCTTTCCTGCCGCAAATAGAACAGCAGCATGTGTTGATTCGCACCGACAACATGTCCGTGGTTTCATACATAAATCGCCAAGGCGGCGTGCGCTCCAGGGCCCTGTTCGGGCTGGCAACGAGCCTCCTGCTGTGGGCAGATCAACATCTCCTCTCCATCAGAGCTTCGCACATCCCGGGTGTACTAAACCGCGGAGCGGACATGCTTTCGAGGAACGGGATTCCTCACGGAGAGTGGAGGCTTCACTCAAAGGTGGTGCAAATGATCTGGGATCGCTTCTGGAGGGCAGAAGTGGATCTGTTTGCGACGAGCGAGAACGCGCACTGCCCGCTGTTTTTCTCCCTGTCGCACGCCCCTCTAGCGGGGGACGCTCTGACATCGCGTTGGCCGAGAGCCAGGTTGTACGCGTTTCCTCCGGTAAAAATTCTGCCTTTAGTCCTATGCAAAATAAGGGAGGAAAGAGCATCGGTGATCCTAGTCGCCCCGAACTGGCCGAATCAGCCGTGGTTCCCGGACCTACGAGAGTTGCTGGCAGCCCCCCCGTGGCGGATTCCCGTCAGCAAGAATCTACTGTCTCAAGCGAGCGGCGAGATATGGCATCCCAGCCCCGAGCTGTGGAGCCTGCACGCGTGGCCGCTTCAGGGGCCTTAGAAGAGCTCGCACTACCTTCTAGTGTGCTGGAGACTCTCGCGGAGTCTCGTGCACCTTCCACGAGACGCCTTTATTCCCTGAAATGGGGAGTGTTCGTGAAATGGTGCAACGAGCACAATATCGACCCGGTGAGCTGTCCCGTGTCAGATGTGTTACAGTTTTTACAGCTCCGGCTGGATGACGGGAGTGTTCCGTCTACTCTAAAGGTCTATGTGGCCGCTGTCGCCTCGTTTCGTTCACCGGACGACGGGCAATCGATCGGGAGGCATCCACTAATGGTCAGATTTCTCAGAGGTGCGAGGAGATTACACCCCCCACGCCCCCCATCGGTTCCGCCGTGGGATTTGGCGTTGGTTCTGAGAGCTCTCTCTCTGCCGCCGTTCGAGCCCTTGGAATCGGTCGCGATTAAGGAGATTTCACAGAAGACGGCGCTGCTTCTCGCACTGGCATCGGCTAAGCGCATTGGGGACTTGCATGCGTTCTCAGTGAGTGACGATTGTATTCGTTTCGGGCCCGGAGACTGCAGTGTTACTCTCCGGCCGAGACCTGGCTTCGTGCCAAAATCGCTCTCTACTCCATTTAAAGCGCAAGTAGTTTCTCTGCTCGCCTTGTCTTCAGAGCCGTCAACCTCACAGGACATCGGCGCTCAGAGGGCTATCTGCCCCGTCAGGGCTTTGCGTATTTACTTGGACCGATCCGCCGCATTCCGACAGTCGGACCAGCTCTTTGTGTGCTATGGTGGCGCTACTAGAGGAAATGCTGTCTCTAAACAGAGGCTTTCTCACTGGATAGTGGACGCTATTGCTTTGGCTTATGCGAATCAGGGACAGGAATGCCCTCTCAACATCAGAGCTCACTCGACGAGAGCTATTGCCTCATCGTGGGCCTGGTCTAGAGGTACGTCAATACAGGATATCTGTTTTGCTGCTGGCTGGTCTTCTCAGAACACCTTCGCCAGGTTTTATAAACTGGATGTTCCATCTTTGGCGTCTCAAGTGCTTTCGGTGAGTAATTGAATCAATTATTCCTGGGATATTGCTACTTTTCTCAAAATACAGTTGTTACCGCTGTGCTGTTGACGCTGGGGATTTCTGTACAGTAGTTTGTGCTTATGTGCTCACGGTCACCGCTTTGCCGTTGACGCTATGCGCTCACACTAGTTGTGCTTTAATGCTTTCTGAATAGTCACGTCTGCCTTGTAATAACGCAGCCCGCTATTTTTCATGCTGCTGATATGCAAATTTTGACAAGCTTTAGCTAAGATTTCATTGGCTTAGCTGCACCTATCAGTAGTGAGCACACGTGGCGACGTTGCCATTGGACGAGCTGCGTTTGGTGTATGTTCCCTGTATCAGACTGGTCTAAGTCTCAATCACGGCGGGATTGAACACCGTTCCCAAATGCATTTTTTCCATGCACCGTCTCGTTCCCGCCCTCGAAAGGGAACGTCTCCGGTTACTATCGTAACCTCCGTTCCCTGAGAGAGGCGGGAACGAGACGGTGCATGGAAAAAATGCATTTGGGAACCTCCCCTTCACGTAAATTTCTGAAACCTTATAGGATAACGCCAGTTGACAACTGGCCAATTGTCGCGCGATGCGCTCTGGCTGTCAGACAGTATAAATAGCATAAGCGCGGCACTTGCGTCAGAATCATGACTGAACACGGCACAGCTGGTCAAGCGACGAACACGGCGGACGTTGCACCGTCTCGTTCCCGCCTCTCTCAGGGAACGGAGGTTACGATAGTAACCGGAGACGTTTTTCTCCAATTCACTTTGGTGGTTTCACCTCTGTTTTTTCATATCAAGTCAAGTCACCTTTATTTATTGAGCGTTTTTACTATAGAGATTGTTTCAAAGCAACTTTACAGAGATTACAGGAAAATATGGATTATCATCAGAATGTTGACTGATCTTATAGCTGTTAGGGTATCTGTCTGATCTTTCTTTTCAGAGCATGCATTTTGAATTTGAATCTGCACAGAACAGTTTTTCGGCTTTTGTCAGGTCAACTGTCTCTTTCTGAGAATGAGTGTGAAGGGTGAGGAGACGCAGTTTGATGTGGGCTGTCATTTCCTGATAATACCTGATAATACTGTGTTTATGTGACATTCACACCCCATCTCACTGCTTGTGAACGCTTCTGCCAGATCTGAGCAGAAACCGTGCAAGTGATCTTTTAAACGATTCTCATTTCCATTTCCTTAAGACTTAACACTTTTACACTTAACAGAGTTTTTTTTTTTTGCCGTTTCAAATATTGTAAGCAGGAGTTTCCATTAAGCTCAGGCATAGCTTATGAAATTAGTCATTTTCTGTTTTACAGTAATGTGGTGCTTAATCTAGAAGTTCAGATCTAGTTTATGCTCCCACAACCACATGTAATCAGTATTCTCTCCTTTTTTTCCCTCCCCTCCCCTCCTTCCTTCTAGGAACAAGAGCTCCAATTCATATAGGTATCATAGATATTCAGTGTTATTTTGTTGTTGTTGTTGTTTTCAATTCATTTTTAATTTGTATCCATTTGTTTCATTTATTCAGCACTTCCCTTGTTTGCTTTGTCTGGTCACGTTAACATGTAGAAGTTGTGTTATTTTGCTTATCTTGTTTTGTGTATGCTAGTGTGGATTACTAAAGTCCCCTGAAACCGGAAGTTGTAACCAAATTTACAAGTGAAACAGAATCGAGCGTAAGGTTTTATTTTAGAGCGCCTCCGCTCCATCCAACGGTTGGAGGGGAGTGGATAGAGTTTTCTACCCAAGCTGTCAAATTGACGACATCAGAGAGGGAATGCCATTCCAAAGTGGAAGCAATTATTAACTTGCATGGATTAATTGTTCACCACAAGACTAGTAATGTGCGCTAACATAGTAAATAGGGTCCGTTTTGATTTCATAATTTTAAAGCCTTTGTGAACCTGATCATCTATCAGTATTGTAAAGTTTAAAAACACAAGCAAGAGTCATAATTCCAAATGGTTACACCAATTTAACAATAAACAACAGTGTTTATCCACAAGCTTTTTAATTTATGCAACATATGAGGGGTGTACTGAGGATGAAAATAATCGCTGAATCTAAGTTTTGATTTGAATCATTAAGACAGACACTTTATACTAATTTACAGAAATCCAAGCACTTTATACTGATTCTTGGTCCAGATTTACTGGATCATCTTATGCTAAATAAATGTACATCATTTTTATTTATAAATTTTTTTGCTCAGAACTTTTGTTACACTATGAATTCCATTGAGTTCTTTGTATTTCTGTAAACCACAGCTTTGTTTCTTTCATGTCAAATTAAATATGGAATCTACCAGAAGGTTGACCACAGCTTTTCATCATGTTTGGCTAATAGATGGGCTTCTTATGTGTGTGTGTGCCTGCAGGTCCATCAGGTTACAGATGGAGAGACTACAGTGCCATGGCTGTCATCCTGGCCGGAATGGCCTTCGGCTTCTACCATCTCTACCGGGTATGTGCATAAGAATAACCACTAGCATATTTCTCAAAATGTGTTCATTATTCTGAGAACTCAAGCTTTTTAACAGTATTAGCATTTCGTCTTTTGTGCATTTTTTGAGTAATCACTGTGGTTACAGTCAATCTGTTCAACGTCATCAGAATGAGCTCATCTCAACCCCTAGAACTTTACTTTTTCCCTTTCGGAAAAACCCAGCGGTAGTCCTCTCGCTACTTTCCAATACTATCACCATACGATTTTCTGCGTGGGATGGGTGCGTGGGCCCTCAGGTCCCGTCGAGTACGGAAGAGAGACCCTGTTTCACGGTGACGTTAAACCCACACTGCCCACAGAGGCATGTGGACTCCATTACTGTGTTTTATAAGAGAAAAAAAATGGAGCAGTGGCCTTTTAAGAGAGCATTTGCGATGACATCAAATGGAACTCCCGTGACGTCATAATTAGGAACTCATGTTTAGCTTCCTAAGCTTCTGTCTGCACTCGCCACTTCAGTCAGTCAGTTCTTCTGCTTCTCTCAGCACACGGGGGTTTATAAAGCTAGTCTCCATCTCCAGTAGCCCGCATGACTGCTGTTAGTAATGTAGTGTGCCAAACCTGTCATTTTAACAGAAAAAGTCACATTTTCCTATGAAAAGTATGTGTTTTACAGTGTGAAACTGTTGCTTGTTCAATACTCAGAATGAGAATGTGACATCAACTCTCATTTTTAACATCTTTCATTCTTACTCATTCCTATTACTGGTGCTTGCTCAGGGATTCATCACTGTTACTATTGCTGTTTCATTCTTACTATTATTTTTTTGAAAGAAACCATACTTGCAATACAACTTACCCGAAATCCATATCACGTCAATAAAACTGCTGGTAAACAATGTCACAATGTTACATTTATCTCAGAAAACCCATTCAGTAACCGTAACTCTATAGTTGGCTAGGATTAGTCTTGAAAGGATTATTTTTCCAATAATATGCAGTATATTCATATTTTTACTCTTATTGAAGCTATTATAAAATCTGCATTATATGCAACTGGGTTCACTGTATAATTTACAGCTCTGAATAAGATTTAAAAAAATTCCTTGACAAAAAAAGAGCACATCCCAAATCTGATGTATATCCTACTGAATCAAAGATAATCTATCAGTATTTAATCGCAAGTTTGTGTATAGAAATGTTGAATGGTGAAATTTGTGTCAATGCACAGCCCTAAAAAAGAAGCACAGCACCAGTTATTGTAGCAGATGGACTATTGATGACTTTTTAAGAGGACAGAAAAGCTGAAGCTCTACGTGGTGTTGATTTTACTCTGAGTTAATTAAAAACAACATTTTTAGAAGCTGACGTGTTTTCCTATTAGTTCCTATTTCCTATTAGCTAACGTGTTTTTATTTATTAGTTAAAATAGGTCAATATTTTATGATATCCCAATATTTTAACTAAATGCAAAAGTTGAAATATCAATCAAAGCCTGCTGATTAAACTGTGAAATAAAAGATGATTGACTCTACTAAACACTGGATTGTAATGGCTACTTTGGCTTTTCCAACACTGGAATACATATTTAAATTATATTATTTTAAAATATATTAACATAGAAAACACTTATTTTAAATTTTTATAATATTTCACAATATTACTGTTGTACTGTAACCATGAATCTTTGCCTTGCAGTCAGTGAGATACAATAACACCCGACATGATTAGAGACTTTGGTGTGGGTTCTTTTGACTTGAACTTAGAGATGTTCTAGGAACCAAAAAAGCACTTTCAACACCTTAGCAGCCGTGTAGTGATGCAATGTCAATCGTTCATTGCATTGTGAAAGTGACTTTTGCACAGGAAAGCAAAAGCATCTTTGTAACTCTTCACACCTTTCTCATTTTGGTTCTGTGTCTCACACACACACGCACACAGTTTGTGATTCTCCAGCACCCCGTGTGCGTCTCTGCTGTTCATAGGATCTGTGCCCGTGGCTGGAGGTGCAGTTCCCTGGTGCGAGAGCTCACACTGCTGTCATGTCAGAGGAACAGCTCACCGGTGCCACCATATGCCCCGTCCTCCACCTCCACTTTATTATGCTATAGAGCACATTGTAAACAGTCCTCACAGCAGCTCTCTTATTAACTACCCTGGTGTTGACACTCATTCTGATTTTTTCAACTTAAATGTGTTTATTACTTATGCCAGTGTCAACAATGGTTGCACCGCTGTGAAAACCTGTTATGGCCAACTGTTTTCCAGACGGAGAGCCTGCATACGCACATTACGCTTTTCAGAACTCAGCCATTCACCAAATGCCATGTTAATCTCCTCATCTATGTGCTGTTTTTTTATTGAGTTAAACAAATCGACGTGCTTTCTGAAAAAAAAACTGCAACGCGTGAGAACTGGGCAACAGCTAGTGGAAGCAATAGCCGTCTGACCTTTGCTTCTTATTCTCAGTGTTTGGAGATGTTGTTCTACTAGGCTTAAACTCTGACAAGCAATTGTCCTCAGAAGGTGACATGTTCAAATGGAGAAGCCAGCCTGTGGGCTAAAAGACTTAATGATGTTGAACCCAGAGTTATGCCCCGATGCTTAATTCTTGGCCTCAGTGTCAGCCATTGAGGCAAATTACTCTGGATGAAGTGAGAAAACCACAAGACTTTTGAGAGGGATTAAAAAAAACAAAAGGTCCTGGTTTTTTTTTTCAGCATGAGTGCAGGCCTATTAATCATAATTCATTTAATGTTGTTTTATCTGCTGTTGCCAAACACAATGCCACCCCCCCCCCCCTTTTTTTCCTTTTATTTATTTTGTTTGATATGATGTACTAGAATTTATAGGAAAACATTCTGTCTTCATCAACTCTCTCTTAAATATAGTGTTAATAAGTCTGATTTATAATTACATAATTCAGTGTAAAAAAAGAAACAGAAAAAGAACAATTTACAGTATGGCCGGTTGATTTCCTGCTTATCGTTTTAGGCCTTCTTTTTAGGGTAATGTTTAATATAAGTCTGCTGTTCATCATTTTCATCTTTTCTATCATATAATGAGGGTTCTGCAAATTTTGTAGATGTATTTTGTCTATTTATTTTTTTTAAAGATATTTTCACCTAATTTCGGTGAAATAATTCACCTAATTTCTATCATTTAAAAACCTTCTTTGTTATTTTGCCTTATAAAAAAATAAAAATCCGATATACCAGTATTAAAGAGGGGATTGCTAGGATTATTTTGTTTGATAAAAACGTATGGTTTTCACAAAAATATTTATTAAGCAGCACAACTGTGACGTATGAGTACTGATGCTGAAATGTCAGCTGGTAACACATTACAATAAGGTTTCATTAGTTAACATGAACTAATAATGAACTGCACTTCTACATCATTTATTAATCCTTGTTAATGTTAATTTACTAATACATTATTAACATCAAAAGTTGTATGTGTTAACATTAATCCACTGTGAAGTAACATGAAACATTAACAGATTAATACGTATACTGCTCATTGTTAGTTCATGTTAGTTGATACATTAATGTTAAGAAACCTCTGTTAGTAATATTTTGATCAAATACATGTAGTAAATCTCTCATAAAGCTAAAAATGTCATGATGATGGGAAGCCTTCATTTAGAGTTAAGTTTTGGTTTGACTGTGCTAACGCTAATAGATTAGCCCTTTGTCTATTTGTCGACGTAGCAACAGAGCGTGTCCTGGTCCGCAGGCCTGTTTTCCCTGTTCCTGAGTGGAATTCTAATAGCATGCCGTGTTTTTAATTGCAGAAATACATCCTTCCCCTCATTATGGGCAGCAAAGAGGACAAGAAGCATCTGCAGCGAATCGAGAGCAACATCGCGGATATGAGTGGCACGCTGACACAGACAGGTGAAGATTAATATCTTCATCACTTTTTCCTCCTTAACATTTTCCTTCATTTATCTGTCGCCAAAATCTGCTCACATTTTACAAATGACGGTCCTGTCATTTTGCTTTAATTTGAAATTGCTTGTTTACTGTCAGCTCAGCTTCAATTAATTACGTTTCGCTGAAAAGCTCTTAACCTCAGAATATTAATGAGGGGAAGAGGAATGACAGCGTTTCTTTTTTTTGCCGCCTTAACTGCGTGGCAAGAAAGTTCATTTTAATTTTCGACGTGGTGGTGTGGCTCCCTTGTTGGGCCCGGGGTGCGCTGGTGATTAAGTGTGCGGTGACAGGTGCGTCTCCCGCCTTGGACAGGTGAGGAATCTCAGCCAGGCTGTCAGAGAGGGATGCCTCTCCTCCTTTTTCCTCCCCCTCTCTTTACCCACTACGCAGCCAGTGTAATTAAACATCCCAGCAACCATGAAAGCGGGACACTTCCTGAAGAAACTTTGTCTCGTTAGTGCCGCAGTCGACTTACAGCTGGGTGGCTTCTTCAGTGTAAATGACAATTCACTCTTGCAATGTTTTTTTCCCTAAAGAAACACAATGCAGGATGACTTTTCATTACAGTTTTTGCAAGGCAGCACTCTGATATACCTCAACCATTCTGGTTAGGCCCTTGTTCTAATCCTATAAATTATTACACTTATACAGTTTATCTCAGCCTTAGGAGAGCTTTATGTATTTTTGTTCAAATCTATTTGCATTATTTATTGTTTTATGTAAAGTTAAAATTAAGATTAAAGAAAATCTCTCTTTGACTGAATATAGAATATTCCCTGTTCGAAATCTAATAGACAATGATGTAATCACAATATTCGCATGCTGAAGTACGACTGGTCTCTTTTTCCTTACATTTGTTTGCATATTTGATGTATGGTCTTGTCTTCATAATATATTTAAGTATTAAAAATACAGCCTGGGAAATTAAATTACGACTGATACTAAAAAACGAGTATGTTACAATTGTAACCCCTATTCCCTGAAGGAGGGAACGGAGACGTTGCGTCAGAAGTGAACTGACAAATTGGGATCATGCTTGAGAGCCCAATCATATTTCGAGTGTAACGAAGCAAGCCAACGCACATTGTCATGCGGGATTTGCATTTGCGAAGTGGGTAAATAAGGAGAGCGCATGAGATCGCACATTCAGTTTTTCGCTGAGGAGCCGAGATGGTGGTGGTAAAGCAATTGTGGCGACTGGACATAACATCTCTGTTCCCTCCTTCAGGGAAAGGAGATTATAATAGTAACCTAGATGTTCCCTATCAGTCAGTCACATTCAGAGTTAAGTCAGAAGTCAGAACTTACGCATTGAGATCTCTACCTTTGTATCTCTTTCTCTTTACTCTTTTCTCTTTCTCTTTATTTTTGTAAAAAAAATTAAAAATATATATATATTTAACAGTGGTATTAAATATTAGTGCTCTTTAAGATTAGCCTTAGTTTAGCATAAGATGAGTGCAAAGGTAATTTTGACAGTTGTTGACTTTCAGTTTGAATTGAGTGTACCACGGTAAAAAAAAAAAACGAAACAAAAAAAAAACTCTTGCAGCCTAAACAAATTTGTTACAAGCGTTTTTCCCAGTCTAGGTGAATACCATGAAAACATTTTAATTTTGAAAATTGTTGATATGTAACAGTCTGTGAAGGTGAAACAGTACATGCAAAGCAGGCACTCTTGATTTAGACAGAAGACTTGTTGTTGTTGTTATTTATAAAATACTTTTTTTTGCCAGGGTATGCGTGCACATGTATTAATATTTGCCTTATAAAACTATGTAAATAATCTCGATTTATGCATTGACTTCTGATCTCAATATAGTCTTCTCTTATGCATATAGTTTTGTTTTCGTTATCCAGGAGATCAATATAAGCAAATTTGGGGCATATAGGATAAAGGGCAAGCCGGTTGCATCTCTGCATATGCGTTGTCCATTGCCTTGCTTTTAGTTTGGGGAGGGTTATCAAAAGGCCTGTCGATTGTGAGCCATTGCGTGCAAGCTTGATGTGGGTTTCTTTATCTGATTATCAAATGAGCCTCTTCATTGCCAATTTGGTTCATATATGCAAAAAAAGCCTCCTTTGTGTTACGCTGCCTGTCTAGCCCTCATTTTGTTTGGTTTTAACAGGATTCCTGTTTTGTTTAGCGTCACATTCAGATGATAAGTGTATTTATATTGTTCCGGGCTGAAGCTGCTTTTCATATTTCCTTTGTGAAACACTTGTTCCTGACCATCTTTCCCTCCTATCTCTCTCTCTCGTCCTCCCTCCCTCCACCACTCTCGTTTTCTCCTGGAAGAGCCGTACCTACCCCCAGTCACTCAGTCAGTCACGCCACTGATCTAATTTGCTGTGGCTGCAGTAGCCAAGTTGCTATTGTAGTTAATGACTGTTTCAGTTAACAGTTTGGGAGAGGGTTGCAATTACGGAGTGAGTTTCCCCCACTTCTCACAACGTGAGTAATAGCAAGTGACTGCCGCTCTTGCCAATTGCCCGCACTCCTTTGTTAAAGTTTGTGTATTTCTCTAGTGCCAAGTGCACTGGAGTGATGTATTCCTTTGAATGTGTCTCCATTACTCTTGCAGCCTTTGATTGTAGGCCTTGACTCCCATTATGATTTCCCAACAACTTTCCACACGCAATTAATGAACAGGTCTTGGAAGCACTTTGTCGCATGCGGGCACTCGCACTCGTGCTGGCTGTAATGGAATTGTACTAGCTGCTTGGTCTCTTTGTCTGAGGAGAGCATATTGGTGACCAGCTGGCCAATAAAGCCTCAGACAGGCCCGGACATATGCAGTGTACATTATATTGAGGTATTTACTGAATAATTTATGATATACACACTGTCTGCTTTCTCGCAGCAGCTGCGAAGCCACTTGCAGGATCTCCGATTCGCCCAATTGTTTTCTCCAAAGAGAACGTTTGTGGAAACCCGAGCCACACTAAATGGAAACATTATTTCTTGTTTTGAGTATGAAGCGAGTGTTTGGTGGGTTTAAAGATCTAGTGCAGTTGCTTCTCATTCTCAGTGTAATATCACAAGAATTGCTGTGGTTTACGTAGGCTGTAATGGCATTCCTGCTTGGAACAGATTGTTGCTTCCTTCTAGCTATTTTATTCAAAGCATAGTAGAAATATAACAGGAAATTATGGGTAGAAAGAGACATTCTGAGATGTTGCGAGCTGTATTCAAACCTGTATGCCCCATTTGAACACCATGGTTTAATGTACAGTAACCTCTTACCATTGCCTCCTAAGGAATGTTTGAAATCTTAAGGTTGGCTTGAGGTGATCGCATTTAGATCTAATCCCAGATCTATAATTATCAAGAAAAGCCAAGACGCAGCCATACGATTGGTTCTGCAGCCATACGATTGTTTTTTTCTGGAGACTGAAATTTAAGTCGTTGATTAATTACATTTCAGAAAACATTCACACACACACACGCATTCAAATTTGTGACTCCTGGTTTGAATGTACATGCAAAATATCTCAGTTTTTCCACAGAAAAAGAATTGCATTAGTTTGGAATGAGGTTAGGTAGCGTAAATAATGGTAGAATTTTAATTTCAGTCTAGCTGTTTTTTTAAATATATGTTTTTGAAAACAGGTTAATTGAATTTCAGATCTCTTGTTAATACTAATGTAGTCATTTGAGTTTGTACAATCATTATTATTCAGCAAGAAAAACTGTTCAGCGTTCTGTAAGTAGTTACCTAATGAGACAGACAAAGGGTGTGAGAGAAAGAAACATGTAACAGCTCTTAAGCAGAAAGTGGAAAGGCTGTTTCTATGAAAGGAGAGCCCTGGAACTGTGCTCCGGAGAGCCAACAGTCGGCAGCTAATAATATCTGCTGATGTTAATCCAATTAGAGTTGATTTAACACTTTACAGAGCATGATTTATAGAGGCGTTTATTGGTTTTCTGTAACATAATCAGTTTGGAAACTTAATGCATTGTTTGGGAATGCATGTGTGACTGGAAACAGGGGGAGAGCAACTTGTGCTCTGGGTTATTTGAAATGATACCCCCATTAATAACACCAACTCTGGCCCTGCTAGGGCTGTTTTTCTTGGGCTTTCTCTAATCCTCGGGACCAGCACAATCTGACAATAATTCAATCTTCAGAGAGGGAGGAAAATGAGCTGTATTTAGTAAGATTAGTGAGGACAGTAGTGTCTAGCCCTGCTGCCTCCCAAATGAGCAGCTTTTTTTCCATCTTGTTGATTGTTTGGAGAGTTTGATAGAGCCAGCGTTTCAAACCCATGCTAATGGAGGTTAAGAGACCCTGATTTGATATAAGAGCAGACGTAGGTGATTAATCTTGTACAAATAGAGGTGTCTTATATTACTGATTGAGCTGAAGGCTAAATCAAAGCGAAAACCACAGCGTGTTGATTGCCTGTAATACTTTGAAACAAACAGATGTGTTGGTTTGCACTGGTTCTTGACTAAAGCTGTCATTTTCTTGCTTGTGAAGTTTTGCTAAATATTTTGGGTGTAGACTTACCTTCATTTTTGTGTGTTTGGATGCAGTCACACAGTTGCAGACGACCCTGGCTTCAGTGCAGGAGCTGCTGGTCCAGCAACAGAAGAAAATACAGGAGCTGACACAAGAGTTGGCTAACTCACAGGTAATCACACACACACACACTTGCTACAGTGGTAGACAGTAGACCTTTATGTCTGAAAATGATGAAAAGTCTGTCATCAGTAACTCTTTAAATGTCGTTTAAAACCCATATGACTTTATTTCCTCTATGGACCACAAAAAAGATATATTGCAGAAAGTATAATCTAGTGCACTTTTTTGATGTTAGAGAGCTCCAAAACAATCAGAATCCACCGTAAATGTCTTCCATATGACTACTTTGGCCTTATGAAGTTGTTATGATAGTTTTATGTGAATAACAGCAGAATTTAAGTC
This sequence comes from Rhodeus uyekii, assembly GCA_037043235.1. Classification (NCBI taxonomy): domain Eukaryota; kingdom Metazoa; phylum Chordata; class Actinopteri; order Cypriniformes; family Acheilognathidae; genus Rhodeus; species Rhodeus uyekii. Next base: position 1,231,310 of record JAWRVZ010000027.1, read on the forward strand.
GATATTCAGTGACAATCTTGCCCTTCACCATAGCTTTTTTAAATGTCATCAAATTCAATTAAGGTGCATCAAGACGTGTTGCATCAGGTTTGACTTCAGCCTTGTGAAAAGAACTTGGAATTTCACATCATTGATGTCATACCCAGTGTTCATTTTTTAATTAAACATGCTATAGTGCAAATGGGATTTAAGAACTGCAACAGAGGGCAACATATTCAGCCAATAATGACTTTATGCCTCTTCCGATCACACAAAGCCTATTTTATTCTTCAGAGTAACATAATTAGTATAAAAAGAAATCATGTTGGATTTGAAACAAAATGAGGATGAGTAAATTGTACTTTTTGGGGGGAGAGTTATCCTATAAAATGTGTCCAATAGTGCTGTAGCTGCAGTAAAGTGCCATATGTGGAGACAAAGCAACTTTTTGGTTTGATTTAACACAAATATCTGCTGGAAAAAGGAAGAAAGAAAAAATAGTACAGTCAGAACATTCCTCCAGTTGTTGAAATTCTTGTCATTACAGACCAGACCATGTCTGAGAGAGAGATACACAGATTTTCTATGATGCATGTGTCAGTGGTTGCCGTTTCTTAACAATGTTTTGTTGCATAGTCATCATCAGAGAAAGAAATTCCATGCGCTATTATGTAAGTCTATCAAACTGCATAATCGGCAGGATACAAATGCATAAATTGCATTTTGTAATCTGAAATACCTTTACAGTAAGAGAGCGCAGTTAACCTGTGAAAGGAAGCATAACAAAGCTGAAGGAATTTAGTTATCTAAAATGGTTGCATTCCTCCTCTTTTATTTCTCTTAGATATATGAATAATAGTAGACACATGTTTGGTTGACCTGTTGAGTTTAAATAAAGTTGTCAGTGTGCATTTTCATTGCAGCGTTCAGTTTCATGGGTGCAGCCTTTATAAAACAAGGCCACTTCTAGTTTAAAATAACATAGGGCATTTTTCAGTGACATTGAGACTGATGCCTCACCCTTATGTGAATATTAGTGGTGACAGAGCTCATACGCTGTTCAGAAGAGAAAAATGTGCATGAGCAGGAAAATGCATGTCATGGGAGCTCCATAAAAAACATCTATGCCCATCTCCAGAACTCTCAAGCAAGCCATCCAGGGACAGGAAGTGAACCCACACTGCCAACCCCCCCCTGATCTCTCCTCAGTCTACTTTTGCTAATTTAATCTGGATTGAGCAATTAACTTAAAAAACTGGACCAGTAGGATTTTCTTTGAGCTTTACTCAATTTGCTCTAAAAAATGTATGAATTACTAGTTACAGATAGATTACTGTAGATTACCGTACTAATTACTTTCTCTAAAAATTATTGCATTACCTATTACTAATTTCTTTCTAAATCCCAGATAAACCTGGACTTGATGAACAATAGAAAGCTAGACATAAAGCTGCAATTTTTATTTTTTCAAATAAACAACATAAAATTGCATAAATTAAAATGTACTTTAAAAAAAAAAAAAGTAACATTCTCCCTTTAAATACTTGGGTCAGTTCGTTCAAGAGTAGACGGCGAAATTAAGGCGAAATACATTATTGTGTATATAGAATTGGAATGTAGTCTATAGAGTAGCATCAGAAGTAACTTCATTTAATTAAATTTGTAATTTAATATTAAATTACAAAAAAAAAAAATCTGAGTAATCCAATTAATTACTTTGTAACACTGTTGATAATAAATAGCCATTAAGTTTACCTGGTTTATGAAGCGACAGGGTTGTATGATAAAGAGTGATTTCTCGTCATTATGTGGCAGCACAAGAATAATAAATTACATGTTTAATGTGCATTATCATTTTTGTTGTACTAGCAAATAAAATCACTTCAATGCATAAAAGAAACACTTAAAAGCTCACCATACTGCTTTTCTTGAATATATATTTTTAAATGATTATTTATTATAAGTTTTTTTTTTGCCCTTGTAATATAAATTCAAATGTTTTAAAATACACAACAAATATTTTTAGAAATAGATATTTTATAGTTACAGAAAATAAATATATATGCATACATGCATACGATTTCAAAACTCTTAAGTAAAAAAAAAACGACGGCAGCTTAAGGACATTGCTGGTGCATTTCAAAGCGAAAGACTACCACACACCACCCACAGTAATATCCAACAGTAAACAAATGAGAGAAATGCACAGAATGATTGAGAGAGTTGTCGTCTTTGTTGTTTGTCTATTGTGGGAGTGCTGATTTTGCTGTCTTTAGCACATGCTAATTCAATGCGTTATGGTGTCATTATCTTTCAGAAAAATGCTCCTCATGATTATAAGGCCTTCAAATCCTTTCTGAAGACATGTGCTTATAATCTATAAAGAATAGTCATCTGAGGGAAATCGCCTGCTGAAAACATTGCCAGAATGCAAAACTCAAAGATACAGTTTGTATCTTACGATACTGTGATAAATCATCTTGTAATGTTCTCCAAAAAGCGCTTTGGAATCGCAATCGAGGGCATGTTTTATGTCCACAGCTTGTTAAGCACATGGGTGTTTTACTGAAGCATCTGGATCCCGTAGGAGAGCATATGCAAACACATCTGGCCTGGCACAAATTGAAGTGAAAATATGAATCTCTCACCCTTCTGAAGTTTGCTAGAATTGCAGACTCACCACTACTCTCACATCCCCTAACCTCCTTCCGTCAACCTCTTGAAGTTTGCCGTCCGTAAACTCCCCCCAAAATCATCTATTCTTCACACCAGAGGTGCTTCTGCCACAACATCAGTCTATTGTTATAACATGATTTCAGTCATCATTTGCAACAGCAAATGATTCTATTTAAGTCAAATAGAAATGGCTGAAATTCTCAGTCAAATTCCAGATTTAATTCAAAAGCTTCATTTGTCATGAGTGCCTTGTTGGAAAGCAGCATTGTGTATAAAGTATACTTCACATCAAATCATAAAGTCTATTTAGTGCTGATCTTAAATTTTGTTTTGAGAGATGCGGGGCCCTGTTGTCTAAAGCCATATGGGAAATTTTCAGGTCCGGAGCATGAAATTAAGGACACGTGTTAAGCCATTTGGCTGTGTATCGTTTTCAGTGTGCGGTTTTCTGAGTTGCCTTTTCGGGTCCTTTGCTCTTTGCAGAATGTGCCAAGCTTGGTAATTAAACTCTTTAATGCGGAAATGTGTGTTTAACTCGAAACACATGGTGACTCCTGTTTCCTCTGCTGCTAAGTAAACATATATTTTTTATATATATTTTTAAAACCACACAAATAAAATATGTTGGCCTTTTTTGCTCATACATTAGTTTATGCTCGCTTTCTTTTTCATATCAGTAGATTAACTACGTTGTGTTTAAATTTCATCATGCACACCTGAAACAGTTATTCAAATACTGATTGATATAGACTTTAACTGAAAGGATGTTAGTTGGAACTTCTAAAGTGTAGTTTTATTACATATTTTTTGTACTGCTCAGAATACTTTTATCAGGTACTAGAAATGACTTTTTTCAATAGTTATATGTTGTTTTAAGAGATACTTTTTTGTGGCATTTTGTGAGCTAACTTTCTGTTGTTTATGGTTATACTAGTTCATATTTCTCTCTTTTGATATTTGCTTTCCACATGTTTATTTTCCCATTTTAATCAGTTCCAAATCGACCCATAGCTGTGTTATTCAATTTGTGTTTTAAATAAATGTTTTGAGTAAATATTATATATATAAATACTATATATATATATAATTTTCTGCAGGAGTAGAATGTGTTTCTGTGGAGTTAAATTTCTTTCTCAAAGTTCTTATTTTTTAAGCTAAACCACCTTGTTCTCCTTTCATAATATTTAATATTAAATAACAGGCATATATAAACCATTGTCATCATGACTAGTTAAGTTTAATTGCCATGATGTTTGAATCCAACGATAGCTGTCTTTATTAGTGGCTGCTCGTGGAAGATTAGGAACGTTTCTGTTTTTTTTTCTTCTTCCACTGCCACTGGGAAAGTGAATAAACAGGCTCAAATAAATTGTACCAGTGTTTTCACCAGAAAAGACTCCCTTGGGATTTATTTTCTAGCTCATTCCACCATAAATATACATGCATTACATGGTGGAAATAGCATCAGAGAGGGAAACAGTGAATTAATTTGCATTCAGACATTTCTTAACTCGCCTTGTTAAGATATTATCCGTTGTTAATGTTCTGCAGACATTTACTTTAATATATTCCTTGTCTGGCTGATGCTATAGTGCAAGTATGTGCATATATGTCTCTTGTACGGTACGCTCCACCTCCTTAAATAATTACCTAGACTGTAGTGAAGCTTTGTTCACACTTAAGAGGGTGACGGACCCCGATCACACTGCACTGACCCCTTTGACTGGATGGCTGCTCACACAGTCAAAGACATGCAGAGAAAGGCCTTTAGCAGCAATTAAACGGTCATCACTAAATGTGTGTGTGTGTGTGTATGTGTGAGTGTTCGGCTCTCAAAATGAAGAATTGCAACCGTGGAAGTTTAAACACCGCCGGCTGAGAGGTGCTTTGTAGCCTCTGTTAAAATATTATTTAGATTTTATGTCCGAGAAGTGTAAGCTAAGCCTCCGAAGCAATTAATTTTTTTTCCCCGATACAAAGGTAAAATGAGCAAGAGGTACATTCCAGCCTTATTATACCGGGTGCCGTGGGGAGTGTGGGATTAAGATGGCCATAATGAGGTGAGGCCTGTAATAAGAGCGTCTTCACCAGGCCTAATGCGCTCGGCTCGGATCAGATGTGGCCTCTTCGAAAATGCCACACTTATCTGAGGGCTTTAGGAGCAGAAAGGAGACAAAACTGCAGTCACTCCCCAGCCCTTGCTGTAAATGAGTCTGATCCTTTTCAGATGTGATTCAATTAATTTACTTTAGATTTAATTACATGTGGAAGAGTCCGAGTTATTCCTCTTCTCTCGATAGGGGGGTCTCTGCTTTCTAACTAGCCGCCCCCGGTGACTCCGACGTTCTTAATTACTCTTTTATTTTCCTTTTCCCCCCAGTCCTTTTTTTCCACTTCCTCTTCCTGCTTCCCCCCACCCCCCTTGGTGGGCAGAAGAACTGGAATGGGATTATGGGCTAGATGAGAGGTGTTTGTTTGTGAATGTGGCTCCATTTCGCCCTACATTAACGGGGTTCGCTTGAGAGACCGGGTTAATCTGTCAGAACGTTTGGAGAATTGAAATATAAACGTATAGGTGCTACAAATCTCTTTTTTTCTCTCTTGAAGGTTTCCTTTCATAAATTGACATTACCAACCACCTGTCTATTTGGAGAAAAAAAATGATGGATGGATTTTTTGGGTCTTTTTTTCTCTCCCTTGAATTCATTTGCTATTCAAATGTTTGCTGGCCACTTCAATTGGCCATCACTCCCTTCTGCAATTCATCCCATGGCAAGCAGTTAGTGATAAGCCTTCTTTTAATAAAAACCTCTCTGACTTGATGAATACTTCCATTGTTGTGCCAGAGACCTCTTATCAAACACCTCTGTCCTGCTCAAATCAGCAGTCTGCAATATGGAAAAATATGTAAAAATGGCATGATTAATTCCCTTAGCCATTTCTAAAAGATCCTGACCTTATGGGTGGAGAAGATACAGTAGTTGGGACTCAGTATAGTTGGGGTTTGATATCATGCATTTGAGGACTTTTATTGTCTCATGTTGGCAGTCAGAATGCATCAGATTATTTTGTTCATTGAGTGACTTACAAAAAGTAGAAAAAGTCACAATTCAAAAGGTACAAGTTTTTTTGTACATGCTGCATAATACAACTACATACATTTTTTTACTAAATACATTTTCAAATTTTAGGGCAGATCTTCACCTTTAAAGACCTTAGAAGGTTAACATCTTTTTCTCACCCCTTCTACCACACATAATTTATGTCCATGTAATTTATGCTTCACTTGACAAAATGAATGTAACCAACAGTAATGTGGGCCTGCCGACAGTGCACTGCAGTTAAACCAAGTATAAAGTTTTTTTTGTTTTTTTTTACTTTGGGTTAGGTAGCATTTTAAAAGATAACCAGGGTTAAGAAACCTTGGTTGTAAGTGTAGAAACCCCATAGTAGAAAATAATAAGTTTTTTGTGACTTTGTTTCTTCAGGCTTCATCTGCCACCAATCGCATGCTGGAATCTCAGAGCATCGGTGAACTCAAGTCTGAGATTGTGTCTCTTAAGGGTCTTCTTCTCAGCAGGTAACTGTTTTCAATGATTAATCCGCTATAGCAATAGACAGCAGGCAATAACAAAAGACCTGATTCATAATAGATTCCATATTTGAATTGACAGGGGCGATAATGAGAACGAGGGACATTAATTCAAAATAATTAAAAATGTCGACAAAAAAATGTGAAAATTAGACAGAACTTAATTCAATTAACTTAAATGTTGCATCTAAGGTCTGCCATCCAAAAACCATTCATCTGATGTTTCAAATATCTTTACAGCGTGCTCAAAACAGCCTGATAGAGGCCCGATAGAGGTAGATTTTCCAACATGCATGTTTTGTATGATGACTATGTAAATGAGTGTAGAGCGTTGTTTCTCATTCAGGGCAGCTGATATTTGTATTCCTTGGGATGGTTCAACAGATGAATGTGTCTGGAGTGGTTTGATCTGTATGTGTCATATCGTTCTCTTCACCGGGGCATGTAGCTGGAACCGGCTCATTACTGGTTAATGAGGCCTGATGCATTCAACAGGTTCCCTCAATGCCTCAAGATGGATCTTTCCTCACTTTCATTAATGTTTACTTGATTATGTATGTATCATGCAAATTAAGATCCAAGTAATCTCATACATCTGAAATTCACACAGATAAAAGCTTTCATTTGTCTGTTGTTTCACTCTCATTAAACGTTTTAAGCTGTAATTACCTTTTTCTTCCAGTGTCTGAATGTTTTATCTGGTTGTCCTTCTCAAGATGTGAGATCTTTGCTGAAAATACAAATCAAGCTCACCATCTGCTCAACTTGTTGCCTCATATTCAAACAAAACCACCCTGACAGTACACATTTAAAGTTGCTTTTGAATTTATTTTACCTTTGTTGTGAAGACATGCTTTGTTTTGAATCAGATGCCAGGTGTGGCGTTCATATGGACATAAACTCTCACGTACTTCCACACTGACAAACCTGCTTGTGTTTCCAAAGCATAATAGCTGGATTCACGTGTGCATATTTTAGTCAGAATCAAGCCTGAGGCACAATGTGCACTCTGTTGTGAGATTTCAGCAAACAGTTCGAAGAAAACACTTGTAATTTTCTATTCACATACTCTTTCTTCTCAGGAGACAGTTCCCTGCTTCACCTTCCGTTCCTAAAATCCCATCCTGGCAAATTCCTCTCAAACCGGGGTCACTGTCCAACCCGCCCTCCGGCAACCACACCAACAGCAGTAGCGACATCTCGCCTGTCAGCAACGAATCGGCCAACTCCTCCCCCGTCAAAGAGGGCAACAGCTCCCAGGCCACCCCGTCCGGCTCACACTGCCTGAACGGAGACGTGGGCCTGGGCTCGATCCTCCCTCTGGACCTGAAAGACCAAGTCCGCATGGAAGTTCAGGGGGAGGAGGAAAAGAAAGAGGATGACGAGGAAGACGACGAGGATGACGACTTGACCCATGCGGAAGAGGAAGACCTCCTGAGCGTCCAGACAGAGGACAGGAGAGGAGGCGACGGACAGATTAACGAGCAGGTGGAGAAGCTGCGCCGTCCAGAGGGGGCGAGTAACGAAAGCGAGGTTGATTAGAGAGTAACCCACAACCAGACTTCATCCGTCCAATCACTTTTCCCAGGCTTCCTGAGAGTTAATTTAAGTTCAGATATCACACCCTCGATGCAGTAAAATGGCTGCCGTGAGCATCGTTTAACACTGTACGAGAGCGGCAGCTGAAGTGGATTATGTTCCTTTCACTGCAGTTCTACACCCTTTTGACTTTTCAACATGCAAACTTTCAACGTGCAAACTAGAGTCTCGGCACAAACCTTCTGCATGCCTGAACAAGCACAGCAACAGACATTTTCGGGTAGACAACGGGAGAATTGTGTCTTTTCTTTAGCAGTCAGTCAGTCATTTCCCCATTCACCCTAAATGCTAGCTAGTTACTTTAATTGTGCTCCAAAAAAGCCTGTTTAAGTGTACCGTAGTACTTCAAGTCAATACAATCGTGAAAAATAGCAGTGTGGGGACTATAGCAACAAATTAGAGGTACCAAAGAATCAGAAAGTTGGCTCTCTTAACATCTGAGGCCGTTGGATTTGTTTCTGTTCGACTAGTTGGTGGATCAGCGTATTTTTTGTGGACCTTTTGCTATAGACATTGTAATCTGTCGTAGTGAAGAAGCTCTCCTTCAAACGTTTGAGATTGTGTAGTACACGGGCTGTGTCTGTGTAACAACGAGGCCTTGTATTTTGTGATCAGAGTGCTGGTGGATTTGAGATTTCTGTGGAAGAAAGAGAGAGAGAGAGGGAGGGAAGACATGTATGAGAACACTGACAATGAGGCGAAAGAGAAATGTGTTTGTCTCGGTCGTATCTCTCCAGTCTCCAGCAGGGTAGCTGATTTGGTTTATGAAGTATGTTAATAATCAAATGATCGACAAATAACAGATGTATTAGTTCATGCGGCTTGAAATGTCAAGGAGGCTAAAATCGGAAATCTAATACTGAAAGCCTGTTATATTGTATTATATTACATGACAAACCCTCCAGTCCAAATTATATAGGCCTCCTGCAGTGAATAATCTTAACATGAAACGGTGCTGGGGTTTTGTAATTAAACTGTGTAAAACAATGGATGCTTCAGCGGAGGTGCTGACAGTTGTGCTTTTCTCTTTGGGGGCTTTTCTCTCAGAAAGTCCTGAGAGGATTAAAAAATTAAAAAGCTGAAAAAAATTCCCCTGTGATGCAAATGGAGAGTAACGTATGAATATTTAACTAATGAAATTACTCACTCGCCAGCTGATGGGAAACAAAGCCAGAGAGATCCTGGAGTGAGAACTAGAACCTCAAATCCATTGTGACATTTTCACTTTTAACAAATGACCATCAGAGTAACCGGATTACAGCGCAGCCAGGTGAATTGTGGGTCTGTGGCGGCGTAATGCGAAGGCTCAAAGAGCTCAACCTGTCTGGCCGTGTGTATGTTTTTTTTACTTCCTAGACTAGGGATGACTTAGCACTAACCCACACAAGAATTGCATATATTCACATGATACAACGTCAAGAGAAACCCATGTGTGTTCGTTTGATATGCAGTGACTTTTTTTGTCTTTCTAAAATTTGGCAGTTGATTTCAAAAGCTAAAAATCCAAATGAAGTGCAGGAATAGTTCAGCCAAAAAATAAAAATTTACTCACTCTCACGTCTTTTCAAACATTTTTTTTTCTTCTGTGGAATGCAAAAGGATACATTTTGAAGAATAAGCACAATAATCCTTTGCATACGGTTCAACCGCAGTTCAGTTTCAAAAATGAACATGAAAAACAGTACTGAGTTGAACTTCAGTCTGATTCATGAATGGTTTTCAAATCATCTTAATTAAACGGTTGATTCGGCGCACAAATCGCACCACATCATTCACAAATCAGACTGATCAGGTTTTGGTGTTCATGGCCAGAGCATTTCTTGAGGTGAAGAATTGTTGAATCAAATTCAACGAATCATTCAAATCTGCATCTTTTATTGGATTTTAACAGCTGTGATCGCTATGCATGACCTAGACACTGGGAAAAACTTGTATTAAGACTTAATATACTTAAGACAAAATATAACTTTTCTTTCCACAGAAAAAAGGCTATTTGGAACGACATGAGTGAAAATGTATATTATTTTTTGGGTAAGCTATTCTTTTAAGGTAATCAATGAAGACCGTTTGATCTCGAAGGTAAATTGAATCGGAATGTTGTCATAAGGGGAATCGCGGAGTTACAGACAGTTAGCTATTTAATTGAGAAGAAGGAAGACCGTCGGCTTTAGAATGAGACCGCTTTTGTGTGTGTGTACCTGTTTTGCTGAGTTCCTTCACCTGGCAGGTTGTTTCTGGTAGCGTGGCGGCAGAGGCCTTTAAACAACATAGTTTGCTAATTTTAGCTAATCATTGTAAAGCCGCTGTGAGGGCTACTGAATTAATTATAATATAAGCCACAGATTCAGTGCCTATATCTCTTTTAAGATGACATTCTCATCTCCAACTGTGTTTTTACAATGGTTTTGTTTGAAACCTACAATCTACATTCAATTTCAGCAATTCAGATTAGGGATTTAAGCATTTGTTCTCATTTATGCGAGTTGAGAGGGTATGTGTGTGTGTGTGGATCGGTTTTATAAGTAAGCTTAATTCAAAGATCTGTAACAGTTTGTCTGAACTGCACATTGTTGCTGTATGTTGACATTGTTGACACCCTGCTGGTATTTGTCACAGAGAAATTCTGGTATGAAAAGATGAATGTATATAATTGTAATAAATTTGATTTAACACAAATATCCTTGCTTTTACTGTTGATTTTTCATTTGTTCAGGAATAAATGTAACTTTGTAACAAAATGTAACAAAAAAGTAATGTAAATGATGTCTTGAAGGTGTCTTGTTGATCTAACGTCGGCAAAAAGCCCATAAAAATAAATTGATACAATTTAAATACTAATTATTAAATATGCAAATTATATATTAAACATATGTAAATCATTTACAAGTAACAAGGAGTGTTCAGCAACCTAAAAGCAGAATTTGTATTAAATTTGTGGAGTATGAACTAAGCACTTCATCTTACTCTAAACTTCACATTATATCAGCATTCTTGGCATTTTCCGTGTACTCTATTAAGTGAATTTCAGTCGATAAACCTTGATCTTAAAGCAGCTGTTTAAAAAATGTAAAAAAGTGCCCTATTCCACTGTAGTAAGCAATACAAATATTCCAGTGCATTATCAAGTTTATGAATTTAATTTGTCTGTCAAGGTCTAAATGATCAATAGCCTTGCACATATTGATGTGGTGTATAAACTTCTCAAAGGTTCGATACCGCATCCCTTTGTAATCCATTAACCTCTCCCCGGAGTTCAGGCCAGGCTCAGATTTATAGGGGCTGCTGTAATAAATGCACTTGTACATCATTTAGTGTCTTATGGGACAAGCAGTGTATTTCTGCCCAGAAAGCCTCTTCCATCCCAAACTCCAACTCTTTAGAGTGGTAGGTGAGGCTCATTTTGCCCCAACATGACTAGTAACTGGGTAAGATGTTAGAAAGCGGGAGTAGGGAACACAGAAACGCTGGTCTCTACAGTATGTCTTTCCATGATGATGAAAGAAAGGGGTTTATATAGGTGCAGAAGGTGGAGACTCTGGAGCTTCAACCTCATCATACGGCTTTACTAAACGGAGTGCGCTCAATAGGCTGCTGCTGTATTGATGTGTGCTGAACTCCATTGTTCTCCTGAACTGAGCACTCAGCAGGTTAGAGGGCTGAGTGTCTCCTTGGATCAATGCAAGGGTTGTTAGCCCTTCCTGCCCCGGGAGGTTCACTGCACACAGCCTGCGTTCACAGCCCGGGGGTGCTCATGGAGGAATTGCAACAGGGACGACACCGCGAGTACCAATCTGGATTGTCTTTTCCCCATCTGTAACTTAGAGTCATTTAAAAAAGAAACCACTAAAAAACAACCAATTTCAACACCTCTCAAATGTTTAATTAATGTGTTCTGCTATGTGTAGTTAATTTATTTGATAAATAATTTTGATATCTCTATTATCAGAAATTATCTCAATTTCTTTGTTTTATCATCATCGACCTCGATGTTGGGAACCTTAGATTTGAAAAAAAAAAAACTTGCCGAATGTTCTTCAAATAAACTGCTTTTAACCGCTTAAACATAACTTTCATCACCGCAGTGCTCATAAAGTGACACCTAGAACACCTATTTACGATACCAAGTGATGCCAGTCATGCCTATCTTTATTTTTAACAATAGCGCAGCAGGTGTCCCATTAAAGCAGTATCCCTGGACACAATCCCAGTCGCCGGGGCAGAAAACCTCTCCAAGTTCTCTCGGCTTTGCATGAGAAAGGTCAAGCCAAATTCTACAGGGATGGACCTGAGGGGTGACTTCCTCCTTCCGTCTCAGATAAGATAAGCAGGAGCGCACGCAGCGCTGCATGTGTAGGAGGGAGCCTGTTTGATGTTGTGCTAATGTGGGTCCAGACCTCTGGAACACCACTGGGTATCCTACACTCAAAGGGAATCCGCTGATGGACAGATGGTACCATGAACCTCAGGACGCTATGCTGCTGCAAGTTGACGACATGCTAAGTTGCGCTTCAATCTGCAAAACATGAGTTTGGTTTCCATCATGGTCCTGCAAGAAGCTTGGGCTCACATATTATAGATACTTTATGCAACAAGGGTAATTTGGCAACTACATTAATAATCATAATGGCTTATCCATTAGAAAAAAAGGATTTTTCTGTCGGTTTTTGCCTTGATATTTGACATAACATCACATGAAAGTAATTTAAAGGTGCAGTCACATTAGTATAAATATTAGCAAAATACTGGGAAAAAGCCCCAGTGTCTATTGTCAATACATTAATCCCTCGTTTATTGCGGTTAATGTGGACCGGAACCCCCTGCGATAAGTGAAAATCCGCGAAGTAGGATCAGCCAATCAGCTCACGGAATACATGCATTCGTCGATATCGTGCCGGGAACCATGTGTGTACAAAGCTTCATTGGCGAGTTTCTCTCTTTTTCTGGCATCCTGGAAAACCATTTCTCTCGCATTGCGATGAAGCAACGCTGCTTTCCGCAATACGGCTGCTGATGTGGTGGTAGTTTAGAATTTAAATTTTTCGATAAATATTTTTGAAAAATCCACGATGCACTGAGGCCGCGAAACTTGAACCGCGAAATGGCGAGGGATTACTGTAGTGTAGCAATATTTAAAGCACAAAAATACTTACTATAAGCATGGGTTAGGTTTAGGGTTAGTGAGTTATGCATAATTTCCTGTTATTACTATAGCAAGTTCATGTGATAGAAGATTTTATTTTTTCCAAGAAAAAAGCAGATTTCTTGAAACATAAAAAAAGTTCATCATGAGTGTAAAATTCCCAGCTGCATGTATTGAAATGACACAAAATATATAAATATGACCTCACTTTAAATCTCTGTTTGTGTAACAGGGTAAAACATATTCCAGTTGAATGTGGTGTCCTGGTATAAAAAGACCACACTTCTGGGAGCTGGAGTTGAGGTGAAAATGGGCCAAGGTCGCATGAGACCGCCTGCATAAGACCTTAGTGGGCTAAACCCAAGTGCAAAGCCGCATAGTCATAAAGCACTTTGTCATCACTTATATGATTGTTCAATCGAGCAGGATTGCATTTCGCCCCGCTGTGTGGCTGCTGTCACTTGATGTTCCTCTGGCCCTGTTTCAACTCTAAATGGAACAAATACCCACCACCATCGTCCTCACGCAGCAAGCGATGTGGCTCTGGTGGTTGAAACCGTGAGCGGTATGGAAGAACAGAGGGTGGGGTATGAAAAGCAGAAAGAGGGAAGAAAACAATAGCATAGTGTAAAAGAGAAGAATAAATCTCTGTGGAGCTGAGAGGGCCCTGGAAGTGGTAATACTGGAGACAATATTTATGAATTGGCCTGTAATGAGCCATCAGCGGCATGGCGGATATGAGTGCTCCACCGGAGAAAAATGTCCTTGTCCTACACGGAGCAGGGAGAGCATCCCTGTTATAGTGGGTAGAATGGATTATCTGGGGGTGCTTGTTGGCTTGTTGAGGGCTTGGGACTGCAGGCGGTGACGGGGCAACAGGTGCGGCGCTCACCGAAGCTTGCAAATTAGACAAATCGCACAGACCCTTACATGCGCAGCACCTGAAAGATGCCGCAGGCTCTGGGGAGGAGGTGAAAGCGAAGATTGCCCTGGTGCTGACTCTGTTCGGTCATCTTTCCTTATCACAGTCTTTATCTATTGTTGCTTTCCACATGCAAATGCAGACTAGAACCTTGGTAGGATGTGCTGGATGACACTGATATGCTACGAAGCCTGTGCGCTGCTACTGTAGAACTCGGCGCCTAAACCAACAGAGCCGCTTTTAGCTTAGAGCAGAGAGTTTATGCCTTAATTAAGACGATGAATACCACTGCTAACTTCCTCATCACACTACCTGTGTAATTACACCAGCTCTGCTATATCCTGAAGCACAGCTCTTAATGACTGTGGAATAAGTAAGATGTCTGATGCCTGGAGAAATAACTAAGTCTCTTGTACAGCTGGAGGGTTGCTCTGTCATTAACGTGTTTATTAAAGACTGTTTAGAAATGTGCTGCTTGCATAAAATGCTGTGTGCTTTGAAACCGTGCTAAAATGTTGTTCGAAACAATGAGGCCATTAAGAGACCCGATATGTGGTCAGAAATGTGCTTTCATATTGCATTCATGGCCCTCAAATGTGGATTTTCTCTATACTTTGTTTGGATCAAGAGGCACCAGTAGCAATATGTATCATGCCGTGTTCTAACCGGATTCAACGTTGTGATTTGGTTTCTTTGTAACTTTGTAACCCCCCTGGAATCGCATAATTAGGCATTAAACATCAAATATCTTCTGACTGACTGTGATAGTGTGGAATAGCTCAGCAGCTTTGTGTTAACTGTGGACAGACATGTCAACGACTGTTAGTCTCACAAGCCAGCGTTTTGACCATCCAAAATTTGGTGCATATTTTGATCTGTCCAGTCAGATATAAAGGGTCCTTCTGAATGACGTTTAACTGTCACATTTCACTGTAGTTTAAGAGTTGTTTAGTGGGTAGTATAACAAGAGGTTGTGTCAAAAGTAAAGTTTAAGCAATCATATCAATTCAACTATGCCACAATTTTTGTTTTGTTTTTCCTGTACACTTTTCCCTCCACATGCAATGGGGTATGATGTATTACAGCTGTTAATATACATTATGCCTGGCCATTGTTGCAATTTAGATTTAAATCTGCAAATGCTCAAGAGTTTTATTTTTGGATCATTAATGCAGTGATTACAGTGATCCCTCGTTTTTCATGGTTAATGTGGACCGGAGCACCCTGTGATAGGTGAAAATCCACGAAGTAAGATTGGCCCCTGTAGGAATTTCCGTATATGTCAGCGCTGGATCGTCAACATTTGCTTCTGAGAGAGGCGAAGAGGCTCCCACTCCACTCGTGCTCTCATTGGTTGATCTCGCGCCGGGAACCAATCAGTCTTGTCTGAGTGCCTGTGGGTGTGTACAAAGCCTCTGAGAGAGTTTCTCTCTTTGTCTGGCATCCTGGGAAACCGTTTCTATCGCATCACGATGAAACAACGCTGCTTTCCGCAATTCGGCAGCCGATACGGCGGTATTTTAAAATTTTTATTTTTCAATGAATATTTTAGAAAAATCCGCGATGCACTGAGGCCATGAAACTTGAACCGCGAAGTGGCGAGGGATTACTGTATTATGTTTATAACTTGTTATATTTTTGACAACAGTTCTTCTAACCCTAATTGGCGGAGTGTGTAGCTTTTCCTTTTTTAAACATCCATATAGGAAGACACATCATGGGCATATTCCAGAATGACAATGTGAAGATTCATAAAGCTCAAATTCATTGACAGTCTTTGGGATGTGCTGGTGGAGACTTTACAGAGTGCTAGACTCTTTTGCATCGTCAATACAAGATCTTGACCAAAAGTGTTTGCACTTCTTGATGGAAATAACGTCACAAAATGTATGTGAATGTATATATATCCACTTCAAGTACTTTATCTATTATTAGTGTAAACAAATCTTTCCAGTCTTCATCTCTTTCCATTCTGCGAATATCACATTCCTGGTGTATTAGGTATTACATGACAGTATTTTAAGTGTGTGGAGTGAGGAGACCAGTGTGTTATCAACCACCATAATGTGAAAGATTAGCACAAGCCTCGTCCCACCTGTTTTCACTTTTCTTTTCATAAAGGCCGCAGCTGCTGCACCAAACAAGGCATTTTAAAAGCTCTTATTTACCTTGACCTAGTTCACAAGGATGCATTGGGGAGATTCCGTCATGTCCTTATGGTCATCATGCAAACACGCATAGCTGGTGGCTTTAGAGACAGAGTAGAGCTGAATGTCACATATTGTGCGGTTCGTCAAAAGAGCTACTTCCCTTTGTTCCTTCACAATCAAGTCTGATTTAAGAGTCAGTTAAATGGACCAAATTGCTAGCTAGCTTTTATTTCTCCCTCCCTCTCTTCTTTCATTCAATAAGGTTCAATTTGAAAATGGTCTGGTTTGTACCTTTAATATATGAACGGGCAGGTGCTTCTAATCACAGAGCCAGTGCACACATACTGTGACAATGTGAAATATCGCAATTTATCGCTTGCATTTGCGTGATGTTTTCCAGCGTTGATTGCCTGGACGTGTGATTTCACAGGGCCGTGTCTCCATCTGTATACACCATTTTCTCTAAGTATTGAACATTTTCATCATTCTTCAGTACGAGCTAATTGGATTAAGTTTGAGCAATTTTCATATTGCCGTGCATTGTGCCCCTGCGTGTACGGCTGCCAGGCAGCTCTGTTTTATGGCTCCGCCGCGCGCTGTCAGCCCCGTGTTCCTGCCGTCATCAAGGCGCTAAGGACCGCATCAACCATCTCTGCTCATTCTCAGCAAGCCTGCTGGGGTTTCCCTTGCAAGAAAACCAACCAATTCTCTGTGGAATCGTGCTAAATTAACCAAATTTACAGCTTAGCACTTAAGGATCTCCTTAGTTGGTAAGTAAATGACCCTTGCTGTCGTGTGTGCGTGCATGTGTGCGAGAGAGTAATGCCTTGTTGCTCCCAGCTCTCTCTTTCTGGAAGGAGTCGTAAAGAGCTGAAACATCTCCCCAGTGCGCCAGATATGGCTGCTGAGCCTTTAAGCAAACTGCTTGTAATGTTACAGCTCCCAGCCAGAGCGCTGAAGTCTGCTAGACTTCGCTTTTATTCCATCATTTCAACATATTTTCAGTCCTGTGATGATTAATCCTTGATCGATGATTAGAAAAGTCAGCGTACTGAGGCCTGCACATTGCACGTGGCAGAAAGCTCTGCAAATATACGCAAGATTGGAGCGCCCGGCAATCATAGACTACATTTTTTGTGATCAATTATTTTCACACACACAAAAATTTTAAAATTAACTGGAACCCAACGGAGGGGGGAAGAAAGACGGTGTGATTATGATTCAAGCTGCATCACAAGTCAGAAATCAGATTATCACAAATAAAACAATTGACTCCAAGCTCAACTACACAATATGCATACAAACACTTTGAACTACATTTTAATAATATTTGAATAAAGAGTGAAGATGCCAATTTTCCTAGGCCACACTTGTGTATGTGCATTTATAATGTATCACACAATTGTGTAATATGGCGAATACCTTATTTTACAGTGTTCTTGTTACATACTTTACCCCCTTTTTTAAGTATAGGTAGAACATATTAAGAAATGTTAAATAAATACAATTTCTGCATATTCCTACCTGGCCTATATTATTTTATTTAAAATAAATTCTGTAAAACCCCATTCCAAGGGCAGTTTTGCCTTTGTATTACAATTTGCTCATTTTAATGTTTGTGATGACGTTTGGGTTTAGAGGGATTGTTTTAAATCATGCTTGGCAAAGTTATAATTACCCAAATTCTTTATCACTAACCCTGATAAAGACCTGTTATCACTTGTTCAAAATTGTTATTAAAAGATTGCGACTTTTGGAATTTGGCACGGTAAGTTTATGTATCTCAGATTGAAGTTATTCACTTGTTTATGTGCAGCTGTGCAGCTTCAAGCAAAAACTTGCATGATTTCGACAGGTGTGCCTTTAGCTTAATGTTCAGATAAGAGGATATTAAATCATTCTGAGCCTTGGTTTTGTTTTTGTGTTACTCTGATTTGCCAAAAATTGATTTTTGTGTCTGACTACACACATTTAGAGTCATATCTATGCTGAAATCTCCCCTGATCCAGAACATAATTGAGCATTTCTCCTCATTTCAGTAGACATGAGTACAGAGAATAGCGTTTGTACATAGCGGGCCTGTGACATTACCGCCAATAAGGTCTTGTTAAAGTTAAATTGGCTGAATGTGTGTCTAATTCTCTTTTTCCTTTGGGGTCCCTGAACTTAATTTTTCACACAAGCAACAGCTGCTACCAGAGGCACAGCAGCTTCCTTATGAATCCTTTTTTTTAACTCTGACCAAAGGTCTCTTTAAATAAAGCCATGCATGAATGGAAATAGCTAAATGAATGTGAATGCCAAAGGTTAGGAGGAAATGGAGGAGATTTACAGATGCAAACTAAAGACAGAACAGTGATGCAATTATATGCCCAAATGGAATGATTCTTTCAATGTTTATGACAAGCATATGAAATTTGATTTGTAACAAAACAACTGTACATTTCAGAAAATTTGTTTGTAGGCGTAATGCAATAAGAAACTAAATATACACAGGGCTTTCCCCCGTGAACTCGATTGCTTGAATCATTGTGTGTCATTCTTGTGCATCCTAATAGGTTGTGTGACCACCGCTGCTGTGACATATGTACAAAACACCTGTCGCGTGTTTCTGTGCCCCATTGTTCCTGGTGTGCTGTTGCTGGGTCTCACACAACCTGTTCCTGGAGCATCAACCCTCAGTACGAGTCAGATCCAGCCCCGGTATGATTGCGCACACACATGGCTCATTATGATGGGAATGATAAAATCGTCTGTATAGATGAGATTGTTCATGCACTGCTGTGTGTAGGTTTCAAGAGAAATATGGCAGGTAAATAAGATCAATATATAAAAAAAATTAAAAAATACCTTGTTTTAAATTCCACACATGGTGGTCCCACAAAGTTTTTGGACATGGATGTAAAACCTAAACTTTATGAATTTCATTACGGAACAAACAGAAAATCAAGTGCAAATAAATAATGCTAGAGATTTTCTCAGAATTAAAGGGATAGTTCACCCAAAAATAAAAAAAACAACAACAACAGTATAAATCAATAGAACCTGTCAACTTTTTGGTTACAGACATTCTTCAAAACGTCTTCTTTTGTGTTCAGCAGAAGAAATAAATTCATACAGGTTTGGTACATTTTTGGTAAACCGTTAACTTTAAACATATCTACGTAACCTTGGATCTGTTGTTTAGTAGAAAATGATGGGGTCACAATAACCCCTGACCACCAATCACTCCCCGGGCACGAATACTACTCACTACTCCTAATGTGTGTGTGCACTTGGATGGGTTAAATGCAGAGGACAAATTCTGAGTATGGATCACCATACTTGGTCTTCACGTGACACGTGACTTGGGCTTGTCACTTATAAATGTGAGGTAACATTTATTTTACAGTGTCCTTGCTACACATACTTACTATAGTAATATACTAAATTACTTTATAGTAATAACTATAAATTATGCATAATTACATGCAACTAACACTCAACCAAACCTTATTCCTAACCATAAGTACATGTTAATTAATCATATTCAGGACAACAAGGACACCTTAAAATAAAGCACATAAACAAATATTCTTCTATGTTAAACCATATCATTTTTGAAATATGCTTGGTTTGTCACTTCTTTTTTAAATATAAAGACATTCATGCATTTTTAATTGTGGCTTATGTGTCCTGATACTTTTTGGAATTGCGTTTGCTACGTGATTTACATAATTGGATGCAATTTATAATTTATACAGCAAAATTAGGAATTATTCTGATATTATTTCTCCCTTATTATTTAGACAATAAGGTGATCTGTTGTTTCAACAGCAGCCCGCGCTAGTTTAGAGGTTGTTTCCGTCTGGTTTTTGTGTAATATAATTTCCATAGTTTTTCTTTTTTTTTCAAGATTATATGCAGGATGCCAGCTGGCAGACAGATGGTGGTGGCTTTACACGTTTTTATTTAAAGACACATCAGAAGGAAGAGGAGGGTGAGGCAAGACAACAGCTGTAGCGAGTGGGACAGGATGGTATATGCTGGTCAAAGCGACGGGCAGCCTGCACAATGAAGGAAAAGAATGAATTTTAGAGCGCTAGAAACTTTCCCAAAATGCACCAGAGAGCATTTGTACCCTAATCTGACTGCATGACTATGTGGGAATTTGATGCTCTATTGTTGTTTGTACACACAATTGAATTTGTTGTGTGAGATGCTCAGTTCATAGAGGAAATGATAAGGATGTTAAAATACTATCATCTTCAGTCAGAGTGGCAGTGAATGCAGCGCCGCTGGGCGTCCTCTGTGTCGCACCGCAGACCCGGGGCCTTGTGCCCTTTAACGGCGAGAGGTCTCAGCGGGAGCTGCTTATTAACCGCAGTCCCGTTAAACCCTTTCTCTACAGCGCAGCAGTGCTGCCCAAGACTGGCGCTTTGGGAGAGAAAGCCATGATTTCGAGAAACACCGTGTGGAACATTTGCATTGTTATAATAATTAGAATTTCTTTATTTCGACTCTTTACAAATCCTGCTATTTTACACACATAAAATGTATTCAAGTGCACAGTATCTCCCAGGCAAACAGCTGCTTCAGTGTGAGTCCTGCGCCTTTGCACTTGAGACCAGAGAACATACGGCCTGTGAAAGGGGCATGCCATATGCAAAATACATAAGTTCAATTAAATAAAACAAACACCCAAACAATAGCAAACAAAGAGTTGTGGATGGTATTAAATTATGCAGATATCATCGTTATTGTGATGACTTCTTTGCGTATAAGGTAGAAATACACTCCACTGTTCAGTGCTACAATAATGTGACTCGTATAGATTTAATTACCACTAATTCCTCTACCACTATGGGGAAACCATGGTAATAACAATAAAACCTCACACACACACACACTTACATACCGTCTCTCACACATACAAGCAAACTATTCTGGTGTTAGTTCAGTTTTTAACTTTTTATTCTTTATTTCTCCTTATTTTCTTTTTAAAGGAAGCTTTTAATCAAAGAGCATTTTTGTTCATATATAGTTTTTACAGAAGAAAATACTATACAACCTTTTTTTTTTCCTCCTGAAACAATATTTCAGATAACCGTCTACACACGTAGTTACCTATATTCTGATCAAAGCCGTGTTTAGGACATAATTAATTTCCTTCACTTGCTTTTCCTTGTTTATCTTCAATGGAGGCCAAGAAAACAAAAACCAAACATTTTGTCGTCGTCTTTTTTTTTGTGGTAATTTGGAGCGAAGCACTGCAATCATTTCCTCTGTATAGAATTCATTTAAATTACAGTCATCATTAGTGTTACTCGTTAGGCAAGCCAGGTTCTTGCATGCCTGTTTCATATTGAAATCATCCAATCTTGGAAGCGAAGGAAAAAAAACCTTTTTTTTCTTTTTTGTTTCTTAAATAAAACACAGAACAACAGTTCTTCGTCACACTGAAGACTATTTGTGCATCAAAGCAAAGTGAACTAAACAACGTTGTAAAGCAAATTCCCTGTTAAAAGATATATGCCATAATTTCAAAAGGTAAAAATGAACCTAAAAAGTGCAAAAAACACCCTAGAATTTTCTCATTGCAAGGTCACATAAATATTAAATAACTTCTTATTATTGGAGTGAAACCACAGCTGTTGTAAATAGAAAACAAAAGCTTGAAACATTGTTTTCTGTCTGTACAATTCATAAAATCACACACTTTCCGAGCAGCGCTACCAGCGCTAGCATTCATCATGGTGCCGTTGTGATTCCTGTCCTCCATTCAGCTCCCTAGAAAAAAAGTGTCTCTCCATGTTTCCTCTTCTTTATGAAATAGATACATGATGCTTCTGAAAAAAGAAGCTTCAAAAAGCCAGTCTCCATCCAACTATTGTTTTTTGTTTTTTTCATGCTACAGAAACCGTGAAGGGAAAAGGAAAGAAAAGTAACACCTACAAACTTTTCCCTACATTCAGAGACACTCGTCTCCTGCTCTGTGTTTGATGGACACTTTAGGACTATCTATTTGTGGAGCAAAACAAGACATAGCTGTAATCTCCTCCCATTCATACTGGGCAGTAGCACCATCATCACATTACAAACTCTCTGAAACACAGGGGGCGATAACTCTCGCCATCGAAACAGAGCCATTTAGAGTGAGACACCCCCACATCACCTGGTCATGCCTGTGCAATTAGAGAATAATGCAAAAACAAACAAACAAAAAGCCATATTAATGCAAAACGTCTTAAACAGAGCCTTGAGTATCTGCTCTCATCTATACAAAAGTGCACTATGAATATGCAATGCCAAATGGGTCCTCATTGAGAAACGGAGAAGGAACAGAAATCGAATGAGAGCTAGCGTTCACTGAGATCAATGCTTTATGGCCTGAAGCTTTGCAGTCACTGGTCACGGTTTTTGTTTTGTTTTGTCCTGAAGATGCAGGCGAATGTCCACATGGAATGGAGTCTATGACACCACTGACCATGACAGCAGGTTTGTGCGAGAACTGTGACAATTGTAAATAATAATAATAATAATAAAAAATCATCTGATCAACGGAGAAGCATTTCAAAGCGCTGATGCAGGCCCCTGCACAATAATAATATTCATAATAATAATGACACAGGGTGTTTCTGAATCAATTATTTGAGCAACATTCTTTATAAAAGATTTCCTGCAATGTACGCTTCTCGTTGCTTTCAGCTTGGTACGAGGGTCTTGCAATCCAGTGACTGCAATTAAAATGTACATTAACATCCACACACATCTACTTTATATAGATAGTCATATATAGAGAGATTGTTTTTTCCTTATTTTTTCCACACACAAAAAGTAACAAATGAAATCGAATAAATTAAAGTCAAACATGCACACACACACAAAAGACTGATGTGTAGGAAAAGGTTTACATAGCCACCCATGTGTAAAAGAGGGCCTCGTCTGTCTATTTCTCTGTTCATTTTTTAATGCATAATTAAATTAATAATGTTGGTCATCTTGTAAACATCATAATAAATCATTTTGGGCCTTCACTTTTCTTGTAGTTGGTTGTTTTCTTGTCATCTGCAGTGTCTCTAAGCATGATAAATGAGGCCACTCAAACTTGCGTTTGTTCAGGGAATTCATAGTTCTCCTTCTACAGCATAGATTAGGGCTCAGCCTCCGGCTCCTCTTTATCCAGTTGGGAAGTCTCTGCGTGGTTCATGGAAGCATCAAAACTCTCTCCATTGTCTTTGTCTACTTCTGGCTCTGGCATGGAATCTTCATACGAGTCTGTATTCATGTCCTCCTCTACTTCCTCGTCTTCCTCGTCATCGTCGTCATCATCATCCTCGGCTAACGGCTCTTCCTCAGGTGATAGGTCATCTTCGAGATCGCCGGATGTGCCGGTGGTGTCATCCTGGGGGTTGCCCAGGCCAATCGAGGCGGCAGGGCCAGAACTGGTGGCCAGGGAGTGTTGCTCCCTGTGCATCTTTTTGCTCAGGTCCATGGAGTCGCTGAGGCCCAACCCAGCAGCGTTTTTCAGGAAGAACAAGGAGCTGTTTGTATCCGTCCCCAGGTTAAGAGAGCTGTCAAGGTTGACCGCTGAGCCCGGATGCTCGTACTCACCTGCACCCCCTGCCGAAGGGAGGTACATGGCCATATTGTTGTGGGTCAGCCCCGGTGTGCCAGGTGAGGTTGGGGGCAGATTCATGGACATTGGGGGTACAGCTAGGCCAGCGTGGTGGTGATGGTGGTGGTGGTGGTGGTGATGGTTGCCATCCTGGTTGGGGGAGACCGAAGGCAGCTCGCCCCTTTCTTGCTTCTCATGCTTGCGCTTGTGGGAATCCATCTGGGACATGCCCACCACCGTGTGCTTGCACTCTGGGTAAGTGCAGTGGAAGTGCGAACACTTGAGCTTATACTTGCAGTCCGCCACCTCGCAGTCTACGCTTGAGCTGAACTGACAGAATCCGGCTGCGCTGATCACATCTTGCTTGCCGTGGTGCTTGCGGTGCGCCGTCACCTTGGTGCTGTCTGTACAGCGGAAGCCGCAGCGCAGACAATGGAAGTGGGTGCTGTTGCCAGAGAATTGGCAATCAGGGAAGTTACAGCATAGCGAAGACTTGAAGCGCTTGAAGTCATCCAGGACCAGGTTGTCCACGCGGTCATGATGCTGGGCGTGCTTGTACATGTGGGTGCGGCCGCAGAACTTGTAGCCGCAGTTCTCCCGTGTGCAGTGATAGTGGGTGACCTTCAGGGAGAACTGACAGGCTGTATCCTTGCAGTCCTCATAGAGGTCGTAGCGGCGGAACCCTTCTAGCATCATGCCTTCATCCAGCATCTTGCGAGACGAAGCGGTCTTGCGGCGCTTCCCGAAGGGTGACATGTCCTCGATGATCCAGAAGCGTTTCTTGGCACCAGTTGCCGTGGGGATAGAGATGGTGTTTCCTGGTTGCAAGAGAGGCGTATACAGGTTAGACTCCAATCAGTACGACAAGCAGCAAAGCAATTCTGTAAACCAGAGTAGTCACATGCTCTATCAAAGCTACACATGAAGGTTGCTCCTACAGTAATATACTACATAATGTGATTCCATGCCATAATCAAACAGAGACAGTCCCATTTGTATAATGTACTGCTTGACATTTTAACGTGATTGTGCCATCTAGGTATTGGGAGAGTTCAGAGGTGCTTCTGTACATCTGGCTTTATGGGAGAGCAGGTCAGTGCTAATGATGTGCTCCCTGTCCTGGCCAGCAGGAATCACATGACTCTATTAAAGCCTGGCATGATTAAACCAGCACTTTACAGCGGGCTACTAATGGACAGCATTTTAGACAGTGGACCTAATGGCAGGTATGCTACACAAGTCTAAAGCCACTAACACAGTGACTTGTATCAACTACACTGCATGTGTAAAAAGCTAAAGAGTTGTAACCAGCTATTGGTTTTTAATGGCATTGTAACTGCTATCTATAGTACAAACTACTATAGCTCTAGAGCTGCAGTGTTTGGATGGAGACGAGATAGGTACCTGCAGCGTCCTGCACTATAGGGACGTCATTTTTAACCGAAGACGAAGTAGGAATGATGGGGCTGAAAGCTGGTGTGTTGGTTGGCATGACAACACTCCTAGTGGCTCCGAGAGATGCGCTGAGCAGAGAGTATGATAGACAGGATGGGGAGAGGAGATATGGGAGTGAGGGGAGTGGTGGCCGGAGAAGAGCCGAGGAGAGAGATGGAGGCTGACTCTGGAGCGCAGGCTGATGAGGAGGTGGAAGAGGAAGTGGTGGAGGAGGAGGAGGTGCAGATTGAGAAGGAGGAGAGTCAGCAGAGGTAGTGGTGGCAGAGGCAGGGACCTGACAGCCTGGTCCTACAGAGACATGGTGCCAAGGAAGGATGGTAACAGAGAGACAGGAAGGTACAAGACACAAGGGTGGGGAGGTAAAAAGGGAAAGAGATCAAGTAATGAAATAATGAAAGCCAAATGGTAACCAAAGTCAGACAACAGCCAAAAGCAACAGTGATGAGAATGGAAAATAACATTTGAAATCAAACAGTGAACCCATAAAAATCATTTCAATGAAGGAAAGCTCAGATTTAAAGAGCAAAGGCCCAGATTTAAAGGTGCTGATAGCATTGTTAGCCAGTTTACTAACGTTTGCCAGTGCATTAGCCCCTAAACTCCACGAGTTCTCTCCAAAACCAGATTTTTTTTGCTGTTTATTGCTGTTCCCAGGACACCTATTATATTAATATTGTACATTTGTGTTGTTATATTCCAAAAACTTACTTTAAGCACCTTTAAGCCTAGAGAAAATGAACAACTTGTGCTGCCTCTGCATGTGACTGATTTCAATGACAGTAGATATGAAAGAATTCTGGGATGCCTCTGTTAAGTAGTCGCCACAGAGATGGCATTAATGTGAACTGTGTGTGGAAGACTATATGACAAATGTAGTGCTCTATAATTTAATGAATTTAACGAAGTCAGCTTTAGGACATTTCAGTGAGAGGTGGTGCAGGTTTTTACATTTACGTTTAACAAAGGACAAAAGGCCATCACAAGGAAAATTGATTGACTGATTGACCAAATAAATTGTTCACCATGTAAATCTAAAATTTTTTACTGCAATAAAATAGTCTTGTAGAGGTTGACTCACCTGCTGGTGAACTATCGTTGCCCACAGGGGTGCTGGTGCAACTACGGTCTTGATTGGAGGACTCTGAGGAGAGGCCTAGTGGGCTTCCTCCACCGGTGTAGTCCATGTAGTCATCATTATCCTCCATCATGCTGGAGAAGTTGGGGGTCAGATTAGGATGGCTGCCTACCATGGCAGACGAAGCTAGACTGGCCATGTGCTGCATCTCTTCAGGTCGATGGGCATGAGAGACCACCTACAAACCCCAATGAATAAAATAATTGTTTCACTTAAATGGCTCGAAAACAATTGATGATTACCAAAAGGAGCAGTCTTAAAATCATTTTGAGAGCATAAGATAGGTTTATATTACATAAGGTGTCGTAAACTTCTTTGTACCTGGGAAGGAACCCTGTCGAAATTTTTACCCAGCATCCTCCTCATGTGTTTGCGGGCATGGGAGGTCATCTGGTGCTTGAGCAGGAAGGAGAACTGGCAGCCCTCACGGATACAATGAAAGTGGCTGTTGACCTGGTTGTATTTGCACCCTGAAAGAGAAGAGCGACAAAATTAACTTGAGCAAAGACCGTCTTCATCGCGCCCGGGTTTCAGGGACAACATATATCATGGATTCTCAACGAGGTAATGAGGACATTGTGCTTCCGTCCCGCGCCTGCATAATGCAAAGAGACAGAGCAGATGAGTCCAGTGTCACACTGGGAAAGTCGAACCTTTTGAAGATTAGACCTGTGGTGCTCTTTTATTACAATGACATCTTTTATTCAATTTGGAATTTACATAAATACATTCTGCGTTTGGAGAAGCAATAATGCACAACCCTGCAAACCAAAGTAAACACACAATTATTTCCATATTAAATTCATTTTTCACGACCTATCTGTTGCTGTTGTATTTCCTCCCCCTCACGCCTGTCCCTTTGCGTTTTTTATTTTTTTTTGTCTACACAAAGGGCCCTACAGATTTTAATTGCTATATGTTTTCAAATTTAAAGACTGCCTCTGCACACTAATCAAATATTGTAGGGTGCTCGTAATAATTTTATTGTGAATAATGCGTGCTGAAATAATTGAAAGAGTAGCATTCAGGGCAGGTGCTGGCTTGTCCGTTACCATGGCGCCGCGCAACAAGCCGCCTGTTGTCAGACTGCTTTTGTACACAAGGGTGATATACTTTAAAACGGCATAGTTGAGTAAATATGAGCACATGCTGAAATATCAGGGCTCTTGTGCCACCAGATCCTGGTAACCTCATCGCTGGCGTTCTGTTTAATGCTGCTGCCATGGATACCATTTTCCCAGTCCAGCTGAACCATCAATTCTTTATGACTCTATGGCTCACTTTTGTCATATGTCCCTGGTTTATACCACTAACAACGCAACAGGAGAATAAATATTCTATTCTTGATAGCTGACCCAAAAATGAACCCTCTGTCATTTTCTCAACCTGTTTTATTCAATAGAAAAAAATAAGTTGCTCTCATAAAATTAAACTGACTTAAAGCCCTTATATAGCTTCAGAAGAATATATCAAACGCTTTTGTTGTCCTTTGATTTCTCAACAGCACATCACCCATTTACTTTCACTGCACGGAAAAGAGCAGCTTGGACATTCTTCCTAACGTATCCTTTCTTTCACGTTCCACAGACGGAAGAAAATCAGATAGGTTTGGGTCAAAATGAAGGTGCCCGTTTTTGGGTGAACTCTCTCTTTAAGGGGAGGGAGTAGAAGAAAATAAAATACAAACTTTTAATCTGCCTGCTTGTGATGATGATCGAGGCTTGAAAAAGAGCAACACAAACAGACTGAGCTCGACAGGCACAGTAATTAACAAACATATGTAATTGCTCATTCCTGACAGGTTAAATATACCCAAGAAAACAACCTCTGTTTGATTGCCTACTATAAATACTGAAGTATTAATGTATGACAAAAAGGCAGACACCATTTTTCTCGGCCTGTTTTCCGTAATATAAATAAAACGTCCCTAGTTTTACAATGAGATGAGACCATCTTTATTTCCACCAAACGTGTTTGTTCTGCAAAATGCAAACGACTGCTAGCGCGCTGACTTTGTTGTCAATGTAAATCGTTCACTTGACAAAATATCAATGCACAGATACTAATGAGATAACAGCTTCTGAGAAACATACTCAAAATTCAGTGAATTGCAAAGCACAGCCGTTTCATGCCCTGTACTGTATGCATTACAGGCATTGGCTCAGGCCAATGGAAAAAGTATTTTCTTAGCAGGTGAGGGCATCGATGTGAAATTACAGTTGTGTCATCTTTGATTTCACACCATCTCTGATCCTTCCAGCTGCATTTCAAACATTGAGCTTACAGTCACTGATTGAGAATAATGTGGGAGAGCGAATGAACAGAGAGCGTTTGGAAACTAATGTAGTAACTAATGTGAACAGTGATCAAAACAATAAGTAGTGTGGGAGGCTGGAACATGTACGATTTGTAAGATTTCATAATGCTGAATTCACTAAATTACTCGGCAAACCACACCGAATCAAGCAAATCAGGTTTCTAAAGGGTCGAGGGGGATTAAAGGAACAGTCATTATTTTCTCACATTCATGTTTTTCCAAACCATTTCCCTTCCATTAAACAGAAGTTTTTCAGTTGCTAACTAGCTTATTTTGGACTTAAAAAACAAAAAGTTGCTTCTTACCGAGTCTGCCACATTCTTCTCTTTTGGTGAAGTATTTGAAGCCGTTAGCGGCACGTCTTTCGGCTTTCTCATGCTTCTTGATGTGCCAGGGCAGTTTGGTGGTGATGTTAGTGACGAAGTAACAGCCAGGTCTCAGACAATGATAATGGCCCCTCATGCGAAACTCACAGTGCTGCAGAGAACAGCAAATAAACCAAACTCAGAGCCAGAACTGTCTATGTCGCTATGGTTCGGGTTTCTACAGTTAATTCACAACCCAATTATTAGATTCATTTACAAGCCTTACTACACCATCTTTTGAACCAAAATGGGGTCTGATCATTTGTCAGTTAGTGACTCATTACTCAGGATACCAAAGGGAAGAAGTAGGTTACGTCTGCTCATTAAATCCTTTTTCTCTTCCTTTTTCAGAGCATGTGACAGGACCAGCCTCACTGACCAGCGGAAATCTGAAGTTTAGGTTCACGTTGTAGCCGCTGACCCCGATAACAACACACCAATTAGTTCATTTGGCGATTCATCTATTTCTAAAACAGCACTTTTATCAATTCATTAGTCTGCTTGTGCGTGCATGTGTGTGTCCTCTGCAATGTAACCTGTTTCTGCACCACCATCTGTTTCCAGAGAGGCAGTTCCCCCAGGAGCACAGAAACAGAACCCACTCTACTCTGGAGAGGAGGGGGGAGCTCCGAGGAGTGGGGATGGGACGCATAAATGAATTCATTTAAACAGGTTTTGCTCCAAATGCAAGTTGCAGGAAGGGAGGGCTTTTTTCTATTAATGATGGAATTTTTGATGAAAAGCAAAACTTGTTTATTTTATACAGCTTTGGGGGGTCCATGGTGGTTTTCGTTGTTTTGTTTTGTTTTGTGGAGAAATAAATATGTACCTAAGTCTGTCTTTTGAGTTTTAAATGCAATTTTTACATTATCTGAGAAAAAGAAAGAAAAAAGTGCGGTGCTTATGTATGTAATTGTGTTGCTATATGGTTTATAAGGTGTTTACAAGATGCTGTTATGCATTGCAAGGGTGTTTTACATATAAATGCAAGGGATTTATAGATGTATCACTTAAGAGAATTGAGATCATTTTAATTATTTGAGAAAGTTGTATATTATGGGTCAAAATTGAATACGTAGGATTAGTTCATATTACTAAGTATGTGCAAGACCTAATACTTTTATTCAGCAAGGATGCATTAAATTGATCAAAAGTGACAGTAAGAAAATTTATAATGTTGCAAAATATTTCTATTTCAAATTAATGCTGTTCTTTAGAACTTTTGATTCATCAAAGAATTCTGAATAAATGACAGTTTCCACAAACTATTTACAAAATTTATAATAATAAGAAATGTTACTTGAGCACCAAATATCATATTAGAATGAATTCTGAAGGATCATGTGACACTGAAGACTGGAGTAATGGTGCTGAAAATACAGGAATAAATTACATTTTAAATTGTAATAACATATTACTGTTTTAAGTGGATCCTTGGTGAGCATGAGAGACTTTTTTTCAAAAACCTCAAACTTTTGAACAGAAGTGTATAGGCCACTAAAAAGACACATTAAATAACGTTTGATTGA
The DNA here is from genome assembly GCA_037043235.1 of Rhodeus uyekii. NCBI lineage: Eukaryota > Metazoa > Chordata > Actinopteri > Cypriniformes > Acheilognathidae > Rhodeus > Rhodeus uyekii. Next base: position 1,261,766 of record JAWRVZ010000027.1, read on the forward strand.
ATATTATCTCAGAAAGTCACGCTCACCTGGTTGGGACAAAGACACTGCAGAGAATAGTAGGAAAACTGGTCTCGCACATTCATCAGGTTGTTGTTGGGGTTAATGTGGTCCAAGCAATGGGATTCAGCCTTCCCGGATGTCTTACACACATATTTGCAATTTCCAAACAGACAGTGGAAGTGGAACTTATTCGAGTATTTGCAGTCAGTGGCCAGGCAAGGATCACTGTGGGAGATAAGCGTGACGAAACGTCTGTCAGATATTTAAAATTGCACAGAAGACATGGAAATACAGGCAGCACAGCCCATTCAAATCACACCACCACGGTATTACGAATTTACAAGAATGGCAGTGTCTACTCACTTGTCCTGGAATTGCAGGAAGCCAGGCTTGACCTGAGGCTTGGCGTTCTCCAGCGATGTGGTGGCTAGAGGGGAAGTGGCTGGCATACTGGGCATGGAAGCGGGAAGCTGGGGGATGGATCCGGCTAGCTGCTTCCAGGTGTGGAGCGAGGGGGATGAGCTGTAGCCCCCTGACACAGCCAGGCTGGGCACCTCCATGGGAGGCGTCTTGGCCATGGAAATGGGGGCAGCCATCTGATTAGGGGTGTTATCGTTGGATTCCTTGCTCTCGTTGAAAGGGGGCTCTGATTTAACCTTCAGGCTGGCTCTGAAGTGGAAGCTAATGACAGAGAGGTGCATCGCCCATTAGATGTGCTTTAACAGAGCTGCCAAAAATAGCAGCAAATTAACATTACTAGATTATAATCATGTAAATGTTGTGCGTTCGTGCACTTGTGTGTTGGTGTGAAGTCTAACATTTCAAAACTTTGATTTAACTTCATTATGTTTGATTGTAATTCTCCAGAACTAGAGTGCTCCTCACTTGGCGTGTTTGATGGCTCCGTCCATTGTGCTGAAAAGCGCCCCACAATCTTCTACCAGGCAATGAAAATGGATCTTGTGCAAAAAATCACACTGGGCTTCACAGAAATCATCAGTGTCAAACCTGTACAAACATGTGAGAAAGAGGGAAACTTTAAAAGCAGGAAAAGAGTCAAATTGCTCATAAATTCAGGTCAGTTACTCAAAAGCACTCATGTTTTCTCGGTTTAGCTCATGAGGATCTGACTTTGAGTAAGGCGGTTCTTTAGGTAAACTACGCCTCTGAGTCTCTAAGTCTCTGGCTGGGACCTTTTGCTAGGGCTTTGTAACTAAATACTGTACATAACATCACATGCTCTGGATAAATCTTCTCTTTCCACATAACAACTTGGGAACAAACACTCTGGATGGCACTGACAAGCAAAAGGGTACATCATAAAGACAGATGGTGACAAAAACCAGACACCACCTTCAACAAAACACAGAGGATGTGGAGCCAAGGCACGGCTATGTTCTTGGGAATGGAAGATCTATTTGGGCACACTGGTGATAGGAGCTGACATAACATATCCACGATTTAAGGTTATAATTTATATGCATGTATAAGGGAAAGTGTATACATATAGGTTTGTAACTGTTCACCGTTTCTTTTCCTAGATTAGCTTTGGATCTCTTGAGAAAGCTACATAACTTTACTCAAAACTAGTGTGAGAGAATTAAACAAGTCTAAATGAAAAGTAGTGTGGATGAAACTTTGAAAAGTAAAGCGAAAGCTGGGAACGACTCAATAGGGACACAAGATGATTTCAGGCACCTGCGCAGGTAGGTCCTCCACAGCTCAGTGTGTTTCTCTGGGCCTGACCTCTTCATTACCCTACTGAGATACTGAGCTGCGTCTGAGCCGTCTGCTGCCTGAGCTCCCTCCAGCTCTGACTTCAGATCCAAAGCACCGAAGAAACCAGGATTCATCTACAGACAAAAAAAAACATGCTTAGTAACACTAATTCCACCCTAGGATAGACCAAACACACAACAGTTTCTGTGCACTCTATGTTTGAGGTTACAGATGTGTTTCAATTCGGTCTTGTATATGAACCAGAGAAAGACACAGGAAGAGAGAGAGAGAGAGAGAGAGAGAGCTGAGCTAAGCTGTCAGTAGAACTAGAGCGAGTTTTCTATTTAAATCATCAAGGTAATGGTACATGCACACCATTTATACTAGTCATAGAAGATATATGATTAAAACAATGTCCATTTTAATCCCCACAAAAACATACAACATTTAAATATCTGTTCGGCACCATTTCGTCTTTTTAAAAAATGAGGGTGACATTTGCTCTTTTTTCTCGGCGCTGACTTTTTAATCAAATAATTTACAAAGTCCATAAATAAAGATAGAGCAGATGGAGTAGAAAAAGAAGAAAGCCGGAGAAAAAAAATGCACTGAGAGTTCAAAACAGCTCATCAAAAAACAAACATCTCTATATATCTGCCGTGGCAACCGGCTCCTGCTTCATTATATTAATTTGCGAGCGGAGAACTGAAATTACACTGTATGAAAAATGGCTGGAAAATTTAAATGATACAAACTCATCCTATTAGCGGTGAAACATTAAAAAACAAACAGCCCCCTCTGCATCCTGCTAATTTGTCTTGGGATGAAAAGCGTTTGATGGATGAATCTTACCTTATTCATAAGTGAGGATAAAAGAGATGTATTTCCCGGCGCAGGGTGTCCGTTTGATTCAGCGCTAGAACATGCAAAATGAACAGTGTTTAGGCAGGATTTGCATGAGAACAGTAAATATTATAATTTATCTGAGATTGTGAATATAAAATGAAGAAAAAAAGGGAAGGAGGCTGAAAATTAGGGTTTATGCGAACGCGCTTTCATCTAAATGAATGTGCAAACATGTCATGCCTCATACTTGACGTGCATTATGAAAAGAGGGTATTACGGGAGAATTTTTTGCATTCGTATGATGGATTTCCTCAAAGGAGGCCTTGTGGTGCGAGAAGGAGGGAGCGTGTAAATCTCGTCCTCCTTGATCACTCCACAGTCCCACCTTGTGAAGGGGGTTTTAACAAGAGCACTCACACTAATTAACACAATACCGCATTATTTGAGAGATAAATCACAGCGGGGCGGGGTGGGCCTGGGTGCGCGAGCTGAGAGGGGGAGGATGATGGGATACCTGTGGTCTTTCTTGCTCAGGTCCAGGCTGTGCTCCTGGACAGAGTCTTGAGGGGCCGCGGAGGCGCTGTCCGCCGGCTCCTGCTTCACCTCGACCGGATTAAACCGGCCTGCTTGAGCCGGCTGTCCCATGCCTGAGGAGAGACAAGGAGAAAAACAAAGTTATTGTTGGTCGGTCAGCATTATTCTGCTGTGATGAGATCCAATCTGACTTCTGTCCCGGCCAAGGAGAAGACCAGGAGTGATAATTATTGCGGAATTATGTCAGGCCGTCAAGGCATTTAAATGTTGATTGAGAGGCAGCAGGAATGAGGGAAAAAGACTCCGTTTTCAGCAGCGCTTGTCACAACTCATTTGCGGGCCTGCCTCTTAACTGGTCATTAAGAGGCATGCTAATGCTGAGGGAAAGTGGCAGATTCAGCCTGCCGCCCCTCCCTACCGTCGCAGAGTGTCCTTGTTGGCCCGGCGACGGATGCCACTGAGCATGCCCAAAAGGAACATCTGCTTGTCCGTCAGATTAGAGGTGACAGCCAATCAGATCGGTTCAAATAGCGTGACCTCTTGATCAGATTTTCAAAATAGGTATGCAGACGATGTGGAGAGGAGGAAGGAGGCGGGAGGGACACTGACGGGAATGCGACCTGGCTTTTCCTCCAATCCCCAAATGATTGAAATATTAATTTGTCCTCAGGCTATACAGAGAAAGCCAGGCTTTTGGTAGCCAGTAAGTGGTATTTTATTAAAAAACGGCTAGGAGTTCAAGGCACAAAGATGGAGCGATAAGTGCATCAGCAGTGATTGTGAGGTCAGGTGAATGTTGTTTAAGACACCAGGCCCGCTGAGGAAAAGTGACAGCTAGTGCCAACCCTGCCCTTGGCCTTCAGTTCAGAGGGCATTTAACCATGTGAAAAGAGAAGAGCCTCTCCTCTCGGTCACAAGTTTATCAGATGTGTCACTCTAACTTTCCAGATGCGAGCTTTGACTCGTGTTGGTTATGGAGGTGAACTAGTGACTCACTGTGATGTGCCTGCTTTAGGCGCATCATATTCCAATAAAGTCAGTAGCTCATACCAACCCTATTTTCAGTCTTCTGCTGCGTGTAATGCTCAGTTGACTAATTACTGTCTGTCTTTGCACCTAAAACTGCCCTAGTTCATCTACCTCCAATCCATCCAAATCTGTGGTCTTTATGTGGGAGAAGATTGTCCTACTGATATTAACCTCCCTGCCTGTCTGTAAATGACTGTTCCCTATATCGGCCCTCTACAAAGCTCTCAGTTTCTTTCTCTCTCTCATGTTTATTCTGGGTATAAATTGTCTGTCGTTAACATGGGGCATTCAAATAAGGACCATGTGAAGAGAGAATCATTAAACCTGCAGCTTTGTAGTTTCTATGACAAAAATAAGAGATGATCTAAAAGAGTAAGGAAAGGGGGAAAGCACATGCTCACAATGCTGTGTTTTCTGGAAATTATCCAAGAATAATGTTGTACTGTGTAATTACCTCAACAAAGTTACTGAACTCATGAAAGATCATTTGTACTGGGTGTCTAATTAGCAAATCCCTCAGATTTCAAGATCCCCAAAACACTCTGGGGGTGAACGTGGATTTTTTTTTAAATGTGAGTGTTCAACTAGTAAATAACACCACCTGAACAAATTAACAAGCGGCTCTTCTTGCACAGTAAGACTGAGATGTGTTTCTTTGCAAACTGGCCCTTGACAAAAAAAAAAAGGTTTGAAAAAAAAACAACCAACAAAGCTGTTTGAGAATAGTTGCAGTAAACATCTCTTTTCTAACGCTGAGCTCTGACCACATCCTCTTCATATTTTACCCAAATGTCCTGTTCACACGTCTTTTCTGAGCAAATGTGTAAAATTAGCAATGCCACATTATGATCTGCACTCTCAATTCTGTTGTAGGGGATTTCTTTCTCTACTTTTCTCGAAGTTACCAAAATTAAATACAAGGTGCTCACACATAAGAGAACATGCTAATTTTATTTGCCTCCCTCGTCTGCAAATATATTAGTCAACCCTAATCTTACACTCTTTTTTATTTAAACTTGAAGTACAATGCAATAGCATGTACAGTACAAAGCATGATATATATGAATATGGTAATCAATCAGTACCATGACACCCTCACAATACAGCATTTTATTTTTGTAAGGAAACTCACTTACTTACTAGCCTAAAAACACCAAGAGAGTAAAGACTTCACAGACTCCACATCAGTGTTTTCATACTGAAACAAGTTGTGCCTTTATATACACACCACCAAACACACACACACAGCCCTCTCTGGAGCGCTGAGTCATTTCTGCTTCACCAGTTTCTGATATTTCTTCCACTATATCAGAGTGCATATAAAAAGCTGCTTTGTACCTCCAATTTCTCAACTTAATATTATTCAGGCTCCATTTGGTTGGAACGAGTGCACGCTCAGATAAGAGGCCAGTGATGAGGAAGCATGTAGAACACAGGCCCTGGGATCCTCCTGAGAATGCTATTAGAGGCAGCTTTACAGAGCCCACTCACTAGTTCAGCACTTATCTGCTAATGGATTGTGGGTATCATGACAATGATCGCTGCAATAACAAGACTAGAGCAGAAAATCAGCGCTTTAATATTTTGGCTTAATCCTGAAATCAGAATTTGTGTAGCATCTGTGTATAGCACAAGCAAATGACCTGAAAGTGCCCTTTCACTGAGAAAGAGAAAGAGAAACACATGGGCAGAGTGACCCAAAGACCTGATGTTCTCAGTATTGAATGCAACGAGGAAAACCGATCCTTTCAGAGTGTCACACCTGTTCTAGATATAAACATTGGAAATATCTAATCCATTTATTCTCTAATGGTTTTGTTTTTAACTTAGTTAGAAAAAATATTATACGATTTTAATATCGGCCATTTATTGGTTATCAGCCATAATAAGAAAATAATTATTTGTTTATCGGTATTGACCAGATTTAAAATTCTAAAAGGAAATTTAAATTGTAATTTTTAAAATAATATATATGTAATACAGTAATACCTCAGTTTACGAGTGACTTTGTATATGAGGAAATCGGTTTACGAGCATTGTATCGGAGTGCGAGAAAATGTTTCCCTCGTCACGCCCATTTTTTGTGGAAAAGTACTAACGATCAGCATCTTCGCATGCATTTTTTGTACAGTACAGCATATTAGACAATCCGCAAGATGAGTAAGAAAGAAGGTACGAAAAAGGAGATGATAACTGTGGAATTGAAAAAAGAAATTATCGATAAGGATGAACGAGGTACGAGGTTCAACGTCCACAATCTGCACAATATTAAAGAAAAAAGATGAAATCAAAAGGTTCTTTGTAAAAGTTGAATGTAAGAATGTAGAAAAAGATGACCAAGTGTCCAGAAAACGTAAATTAAGTGATTCCGTTAGTGATAGTGAACGTCAGTCAAGAGAGAGTGCAAAGGTAAAGTGCGTGTTACAGTAAATTACAGTGCGTCAAGAATTTTTTGAGTTTTTTCACATGAGATGTTAATGGTTATAATTTTAACTGTAATTAATAGGATAAAATAAAAAAATTTAAATTTAAAATGGGCATTTATGGTCATGTGGAACGCATCGAGCGATTCTTATTACATTCTTATGGGGAAAATTGTTTTGGTGTACGAGAATTTTGAGTTACGAGCTAGATCTTGGAACGAATTAAACTCGTAAACCGAGGTATTACTGTATTTCATTATTATTAAATGCAATTCTATTCATATTTTATAGTAATGGCTAATATTTAAATGAATAAATATACTAATAAATATTAGAACTACTGTGTGCAACCCACCAATTGAGATTCACTGAATGGTCATAAGTTGATACTTTGTGGAAAGATGAAACAAACCTGCATCTGGGTTACTGGAGGGCTTCAGAGCAGCGGCTGCCAATCGGGCCATCATGGGCGATATCAGACCCTTGCTGGCCGACATCTTCTCCATAATGGATGATGCAGCAAATGAAGTCGGAGTAGAAGCTACAGTAGCAGCAGCTAGGTCCCCAGTCGGGGTGGAGGTCTGGGGTAGAGAATCGCTGGGCATGGAGTGAGCCACAGAGGTGGCGACGGATATCAGGCCAGCGGCAGAGGGTGCAAGTGTCATGGGCATTCTGGGAATGAGGGGGAAGAAGGGGTTGGAAGCTCCTGCCAGTGCACTGTTGGAAAGTGCCAGGGCCATGGGTACATTGCTCGGTAGAGCTTGCGACAGCAGGGTGGAAATGCGGCTGACAGGAGGCAGAGCAGCGGTGGGCTTGACGCAGTGGCTGGAGGACATGGTGGTGGTGGGAGTGGGCAGCAGATGTGGTACGGTGGAGGACTGCTGGGTCGTTGGAGAAGCACTTAAGCTGGAGTTCTTGCTGCTAATGGCAGAGTAGTCCATGAGGTCATCATTGCTGGACTCTTCCTGTTCCTCTTTGGGCAACAGGAAAGAGGAAGTGAGGCCCAGCACTCCCGAGGAGCGAATGTGGCGGCGCTCGTGTTTGCGCTTATGTGAGGTCATCTGGCTGGTGGAGGTAAAGGTGAAGCCGCAGCCTTGGCGTATGCAATGGAAATGGTTGGTGGCCTTGCTGTAGACACAGCCTTCGTACTTGCACTCCTCGTATTTGTAAAATTTCTTGAAGCCGTCCTTGGCGTATGCGTCATCTTTGATGTGATAGCTCTTGTGCTTCTCGATGTCACACTTGTTCTTGAAGGTGAAGGTACAGCCTGGACGCCTGAGAGGCGGAAAAGCCAAAGGATTAAACTCTAAAACGGCATTTAACCCACATTATGTTGAGTTTGAGCGGCCATCATACCTGCAGTGGAAGTGGGTGGTCTTCTGCCCATAGAACTGGCAGCCAACCGTCCCACAATCCTCAGTGGCACGAAACCTCTGGAAGCCATCATTGATCAGCTGTGCATTTTTCTTATGGAAGTTCTCATGAGTCATGACATCCGAGGTGCTCGTGTACACCTTGTTACAGCCCACCTGACAGACAGGAAATGAAAAATAAAATGGCTTTTGAGCATGGGTTAGAAATAAACAGCATGTGTGAGTTTCAGTTTGTTGCACTGGATGAAAAATTCTCAGAATGAAAACAGTGGCTTGGCGCTTCAGCTCTTGTAGTCTGCAGGGACATGAAAACAACAACTCGAGATATGACACAAAAATAACTCAGTTTGGCAATGAACTCAATGTGGGGAGCAAAGAAACAGGTGACCTAAAAAATGAACAGGAAACATTTTCTCAAGATCTGAGCTTTGTTAAAAATGTACTCTTGAGACAACATCTCATAAAATATGAAAAGCAAACCCTTTACCCGAAAAACAGGTGTGCGTTTCATGAAAACAGCTTCAAAGAGATAAAAGACAGGACCATTTGTTTTGTGATTTGCCGTATGTGGCATGCAAAAGCAGCATGGTGACGAGGTGTGTGGTTGAAACCTTTTTCCATTTAAGGTTTTAAGTCTATATTAGAGGTCTATGCTTTAGTAGAAGAGTCAGGGGGGTTGTTCGGGAAGACTGTCACTTACTTCGGTTTGAAAGGCTCTGTTACTCAACAGCAGCACTCAGGAGCCCTCTGGGCAGCAGACGAACGTGAACTAATGTTTGAATTAAAACCAGCAATTGTATATCATCTCTGGCACTTTTCACCCGTGCAAACAGGGTAACTTGGCCATATTCAGTCAAACAATGAAAAAAATGCCACTCTGTTTTTTCTCTGTAAATCAGGAGAACGGGTGCCAACATCTGCCTGTTCTCACTGCTGTTAAAACAAGAGCTGAAATGTCTAATAACAATTACACCGTTAGGGAGGCTTAAAAAAACGAGAGAATATATCTTAGGTCTTGGGCCACTGTTGCCTGTGGTGAAAAAGAGCTCGGCTCAAAAGTGACACCTTGAAAATAAGCAGATGCAAAGAATTAAACAGATCTGGAGGGAAATAACCTTTAACTTGCCACTTGGTACTAAAAAATGAAAAATGTTACATTCATATAAACAACTCACAGAATTTTATCCATGCCAACTAAGGAGTGAGGGAGAAAGATAATGAGGGGAGAGGAGGGCCACATCCTGGGCCACATCCTGTTTTTGTTTATTTATTTATTCTGACACCTTATGTCTTTTTAACAATAACAACAACAAAACAATCTTAAATGGTCATATATAGGCCTCACATTTAGGAACATTAAAGAGTTGAAAGAAAAAATCTTTCTACATCTCTTAATTCCTCTATTCTCCAGGCTTGCACTACTTGTATGTGTAGTGTTTGAAACTTTGTACTGTAAGCACTCTTGTGTACTTTTGTATCGTCAGGATGAATCACTTTCTGTATTCCTCAAATTGTAAGTCACTTTGGATAAAAGTGTCTGCTAAATGAATAAATGTGAAAGTCTATTTGCCTGCTGCTATTAGGAAAGCTGTGCAAGGACAGTTGGTTTTGTTCAATTTGTCAAGACTGCGTCTCAAGTAAATATATCTTAATTTAAAGCTCTTTAGATATTATATATGTGAAAAAAGGAGCATGTAACATTTATGTCATGACTTTATGCACTTTTAGTTCGATATAAGACATTTTTGAGGCCTTAATTTGTGTAAAGGCAAATTAAAAGCTTTAACTACCTTGTCAAGAAACTCTGAAAAATATATATATAATTTTTTTCTTCTCAAATCTTGTACAAGCAGGGGAACTGCTATTTGCATGCGTCTGTACAAGGGTGAATGTGCATTTTTTGCAAACTAGGGGTTTTTGCTGTGGTTTACCTGCATGCAGTGGTAGTGGGTACTCTTGCCGTTGAGATGGCAGCCGTGGTAATACACACTGCAGTCATCCAAAGGGCTGAAACGCATGAATCCATGCTGCAGGGAGTTGTCCCTCTTCTTATGCATGTTATAATGCCTTATCACATCCTGCTTACTGGTGAATCTCTGTAAACAACAGATATACAGAGTTAGTAAGGTGGGGGAGGTGATGTGTAGGTTCTGAAGGAAACCAGCAATGAGTTTTTTTATTACTCATGCAACAGCTGCAGAGCATTGCAGCAAATCACTAGCGGTCGGAGCAGCAGGTATAAGGTGAATTCACTTTTCCCTACTCGCATCACAGAGTAGAACACTTAAAAGTGAGTACTTTGAAGGCTGTACGTCAATTGGAGTTTGCCTTATAGACTCCCCATACACTTAGATCCATGCACACCCAAAGCACAGCATTATAACTCAAATTTGACTTTGTATTATTTTCTAAGCCCACCTGATGTTTGAATTTATGCATAATATGCTGCTTAAAAAGGTTCCTGAGCTAGACTGTTTATTATGTTTTATTTCACCATTTCTAATTAAGATGGATCACTTGACATGCGTGATCACAGTTGTGATATTCTCCGCTTCTGAAAAATCATGTTCCATGCAGATGGTTTTGGAACGTGCACGGGGAAAAGACAACCAACCAACAAACAAACAAACAAGGCAACTAAAAAATGTTTCTCTTTTAATTCCCGTCTGATATATGATTCCATTTTTAATTAAAGTAAAGCACAGTTTTGTGCAGGGTTAGACAATAATAATGAGGAAATATGCAAAAATACCCCTCCTCAAAATTAAAATCTCCTACACCACGGAGCAGTCTGGGGGTGGGGAGGGAGACAAAGCGATGTAGGGGAAAAAACCTCACTCTTGAGAGATCAGGGCAACCAAATCTGCAGTAATTGGGCTTGAGCTAATATTACAGGAACAGAAACAAGAGTAGCTGAAATCAATGAGCCCTTTTCAACGTAAATCCATATTTTCTACATAAATGAGCAACAGGAGAGAAAAAAATTGGACAGATACATCCACAAAAATGTTCATCCACAAAACCTCATTGCCCACCTATGAAGCTTATCTTACAGGCAAATAAAAATAAAGCTATATAAATACACAAAGATAAATACTTAAATCTTGTCTATATATAGTGTTACATTTCCATTCCTGCTTCAAAAGAAGAGAACTGTATTTATATGATATATGAGCCAATGTCCAACAAACGGTGATGACAGGAATTTGGGATGTCGACAAACAAATAAAAACAGATACGGATCTAGATCCGGCCGCACTGAGCGGAACTGTGGAAAACAGCAGGAAATTGTATCAGTTGGGCTTCTGTACTTAGCAGAGTGGCCACACGGTCGTGTGGACATTTATTTTAGGATTCCCATCGCATTGCAGGATGGCCATGAAAGGAGAGGCAGGGCCGGTATGGAGTGGAGCAAAGGCTGGCAACTGCAGGATAATATTCCACCACTGTGTCATGTAACATTTTAATGACTTATCAATTCCAAAAACAAGTTCATCTGAGCCTCACCTTTCAGCTGGGGTACGCACAGCCTCCTGTCTGTCATTACTAAACTGCCAAGAGTCACTGACACTTTTACATGCACATGAATATTCCAACATTAATCCGAATCTGGTCATATTCTAATTTTGTAAGCATCATGCAAATTCCATAACCTGACTGCCACAACCAGATTAAGCCAAAGTTCTCGCTTTCTATAAATCCGAATTAGATTGCCAGTTCGATACCCTACTATTTAAGCTGCAAGAATGTTTATGCTTGTATTGATCAGATCAGATTTGAACGTCACATTTAGAATATTAGATTTGCACACTAACATTTCACAAGCATTAAAACAAACTGGTAATAAGTGGATTTAAAAGAATTGAAAGAGTAAAAGCTTAACCGGAATATTAATCAGAAAATAATGTGCATTAGTATTATGTGCATTATTGAAGAAATGTGCAGAATTAACAGCATAAATGAATTCTCAAGCATCAGAACCAGAACAGGCAGGCACAAAAACAGATATATAGACATATAGATAAAATAATAATTATTTTAATCTATATGTCTGCTACTGTATTATATTGTAATATTAAAATGTTTATTTTTGTATATTATTTTTAGATTTTATTCCTACTATGTATTTTTGCATTATCATGTATGTCTGCACCATTTCTGTACTTTCATCTCCACTGGAAGCTCCTGTCACCAAGACAAATTCCTGCGTGTAAACATACTTGGCAAATAAAGCTGATTCTGATTCTGAACACAAGTTCCAAAAACAGACAGCTTCAAAGAGACTTTTCAACCAGATCTGCTTACAGTTTGAGGAATTGTACTTGAATAACAAGAGGCAGCCTGCTGGGCTGAATAAGTCTCTTTTAGATGCAACAGCTGCCCTGTTGTCTTCAGCAGGATTCCTGGATGTTTATAATGAAAAATGTAATCAGATGATTAAAAATGAAGTGGGAGATTATGACTAGAGAGGACTTGATAAAGAAAAGACTGTGTGGCTCTCGTTGCAGGAGGATTTTTGATGTCTTCCACAAATGTGCCCGTCTTTGCCTGCTCTTTTCCACCATATGCGCGTGAGCCGCTGCTGTCTGTGTTCTGATCTGCTTAATGCTGATTTTTCTGTGCTGAACATGACAACTCTGGGGACATGGATCAGATTAATAATGTGAAAGGGGATTATGAGTGGCCCAAGAGTATTAGCAGATGTCCATAGGAAAAAAAGAGAAGGCGTCTTTTGAAAGTATTTACCATTAACTATGAAAAAAGGAAGGCCGTTGTCAGTCTGATTGAGTTTTGAGAAATAGCCCTCATCTATCTAAACATGTAAGCCAGTATGGTGCCAAGATAAAAGCCTTGTCCATGAGGTTTTGTTTGGCTGTTTCCTTGTGTGTACCCTGGCACACTTCAATCATTTCCTCTAACGGTTATCTTCCTCTCCTGTCAGGGAGTGATGGGAAAAGCTTGAAGGTGAGCTTTAAAATGGTGTTGTGACACCCTCTGCATTATACTGTTGTCTTACAGAAGCAAAGCGCTTAGATTTTCAGCAGTAAGAGATGAATGTTAAAGTGCATTGGACCATGCCTGTTAGATAGCAAACACTACCTGGCTGACATAATCTCATTTATCATCAAAAAGGAGGGGGAAAAAAACGTTTAATATATTTACTAATACATTTAGACCCAAAAAAAACGTTTTGCATTTGTATGCAGATAAATTTCCAGTCAATCATTAAAATAAACATTAGCGTTTTGCAACAGTGGCCACTCGTGGGGTAACTGATAAAGTTACAGGTGATTTTCCATGTGTTTTGCATTCATTTTGAACCTTGCTTGTGACTGTTGTACTCACCTGATAGTTACATTCAGGGTCCATGCAGTGATAATGCTCTCTGTACTGGTAAGCACAGTGCACGTGGCCACAGTGCTGACTCCCAGAGAACCTACAATCAGACAGAAATATTTGTAAAACACTGTAATTGTTAACGTTTTGGCCAAATATTCTGAATCCAAACATTATTATCGTATTGAGCTAAAGATAAACACGATTTGAGAAACAGCAAGTGAGATAAAGAGATCCTTTTCAAAGAGAGGAAAATCAGTGCTTACTGAAAAGGAGTCGCATTCTGCGATTTCTATTCCATATATGAAACCTCTAACAATGTGGGGGCTGATCTTGAAAGGGCAATTTAGCCTTTTATCTCCGCTTGATAGATGCCCTAACACTGACAGAGTCATCTTCACGGAGCTCAGAGTCATTACCAGGAACTATAAACACATAGAGAAAACAGGCCTACGCTTCCTCAACCATACGATTGCAATTCACTCTCCAGCCACAGCAATCTCCACCAAATTAGTTCCATTGCCTTCAAAGGCAGTAGGTAGACTCTTATTAAACTGTAACCCCCGACATAATTCGCTCATTTGCTCGTGCTTTAAGCCCTGCCAAATCAGCGTTCGGCTCTCCAGGTTAACAGCCTATGCTTTAATCAGGGAAAGGTTAGGCCTAATAGAAAGGTTTGAGTGTGTCTCTGTGTGGCTTCCTCCTCTTCACTCTCGCCGACTGACTCGCCTGGTCTTCCGCGGATTGGCGGTGCTTTAAAGAGGCACATTTCCTGAGTGTTTACAGGCTGATTATAACCCTGACGATGATGACTGTTAAAAACCTCCAATTACAGCTCAAAACACACAAATAAACATTCGCACCGCCGCTGCCAAGAGCACCATCTGCTGAAGTAGAGAAAAAGCTAAGTAATTTTTTTTCCCCTACTGCCTGGATTATCCCTAGACTGCTTTTACAAATCACTTTGCTAAGTTCATTAAGCTAATTGAATGGTGAATCCACTACCTGCTAAACGTGGGTGGTGTTCTAAAGGGCTGGGGAAGTGGCAGGCACTTAAGGTGGTTTTGTGTGCATCTTAAAGGAATAATTCACACAAGAAAACTCACCTACATGTTGTACCAAACATTTCTGAAATGCTTTCTTTATTGGAACACAAAAAGGCATGGATTGGTGTTTTTCAAAGCAATTACAGCCAATGAGGACTGGAGATTTCACGCACCATAAACGAATCATAAAAGTAGTCTACACTATATGATTATATTCCAAGACTTTTGAAGACATACTTAAAGTTGCATTCATGTCTTGTCAGGATTGTGAAGTTATAACTTTTTGAATCATTCATTGAGTTGGATCTTTTCAATGAATCAATTGATTTGAAAAAAAAAAAAAAAACAAGAATAAATTATTTGTTCACAAATTTAACTGATCTGGTTCCTGAGCACAACTCAGTGACACACTGATTTAGTCATTTAGAAACTTGCTGAATAGAAAAGTGATTAATGCAATTTTGGTCATTTCCTCACACAAAGCAATTGTTTGAATTTAAAAGTTAAAGAAATATAATCATATGATATTTTGACTTTGATTTTGTTTTTTGAAACTTGAAATGCTCAGTCCACATTAATAGTAATTGCATATAAAAAACAAACAGTAGAGTATTTAAAATGTCTCCTTTTACATTCCACAGAAGAAAGAAAGTCATAACGTTTTGGGATGACACGAGGGCGATGGTATTTTCATTTTTGTGTGAACTATTCCCTTACAAAGGAGATTACAATACATGCTACAGTACAGGCTGTACATCTCACACTTGCATTGGCAGATATGCACGCATTAAACTCACCCACCATTAGCAGCCCCTCTGCGTCGCACTCAAACATTCCCAACCCTGTGTACACAGAACCCCCCTGGGATGGCAGCCCACCCCGGCTGTATCACTTTGCCTCTGGACAATTCCCACTTGCCGCGTCAGGGGGCTAATGGGCCACGTTGCTATTCAGTGGCGGATTAAATATTAATATCGCCACGATACAGAGATTGCCGCACATCTCCCGTTACAATAGAGACACGCCGATCAAAGTTTGGTGCAATGCTGGGTACATAAAAGCATTTAGGAGGGAAAACAGTGACTAAACACTACCAGGGAAGCTCTTTAAACATCAAACCGCGGCAGTGCGAGGAGATAAAGAACTTTTTCCCCTTTTGTGGGGGGAAGGTGGGTGTAGACAAGTTTACAAAGCTGCTTTTTAGCACGACTGTTCTCTCATTAGCGTGGATGATTCCCCCCCCCAATCCTTCAACAACCCCCCAATACACCAGGCTGCATTTGCCCTTTTTATGAGTCCTCATTTTTCTTTTTTCCCCTCCTCTCTTTCCTTTCTTTTTTTCCCAACACGGAAATTGAAACTGTATCTGGGCTTATCTACTGCCTCCCCGCGCATCAACTGCCGAGATGTTTAGACAAATTTTATGCATTATGCAGTGCAAATATCAAAACAGTTCTTGGCAGTGCCAGCAGAAGCCTCATTAAAAATTCCTTAATTAAATCTTCTTGCAAAATGTAATCAGTCCAAGGAGGGTTTTTGTGTGTGCACAAGGATGTGTGTGTGTCTGTTAGTGCCAAGGCTTTGATTTGTGGCCTTCATGTTACGGCTTGGGAGAGTAATCATTAACGCCAAAGCCACTTTGCCTTTTGAAATGCGTCTTTTTCTCTCTTTAAGGCTAGAATAAATAAACAAATGATAATCACCTTTCTACTGGCGTGACAAAAGGAAACAGAAGCCGATATTGGAGTGCGTGGCATCTATCTCTGCGCTTTGTCTGCATTTGCGAGTGCCTGTCATTTAGTTGATTCAGTATCTTCATTTGAAGTGCAGATATTAGAAATGAAAGTCTCAACTATCTGTGCAGTCATGCCCAATGACACACAGGCACATGCAGGGCAGTCTAATGTGTCCGATGGTTTTGCAAACATTTCAAGCTGTTTGCTTAAGATTTTTACAGAGTTCAGCTTCAGTGCTGGCAGGGAAACTGACACTGAGAAAAAATTACTCACTTTCCAGCCTTTAATTCAATTAATTTTCCTTAGTCCATAAACCTGGCATGCTTACCCGTAATTTATCGTCCACATAGAAAGTATATTTTTACAAATGTACATCCTGCTTTATTAAAGGGTGAAATATGTCATCGATTAAAGAATGTTGTCGTGAAGTTTTGTGAGGGTTAGAATTTGCATACCTGGCGATATATTTCTGGTACACATTGACGTCCTCCGAGGCAGGTTTCTCGGGAGGAAGGCCATTCCTATCATATTACACATAGAAAAAAAAGAAAAAAGGATTAATGGTATGCATTCCATCAGTAATAAAAACAAACTGACGCAGTATTTACTTATGAGCCATTTCAAAGTTTGGGCTATCAATTTAAATTTTCTTCGATGGAGTAGCGATTTGGTTTGGGAATGAATTAAGGAGGTATATAGGCATACTTTGATGCATGACCTCCCAACAATGAAAGCACAGAGGGGAAAAAATGTTTTTGAAAGCATCAATTATTTATGTGTGTTTTTGGAGAGAGCACAAATGCAAAGATGAGGGTGTGCGCCGAGTGTAAGAAAGCCAGCAAATGGCTGCATTGTTTGATTTTTCTTTGATTTGAATTTTGAATGAGGAATGACTATGGCTTTTAGGACATCCTGTTTTAGAAACAATTCTCATCGATTTAACACTTACTTAAAAGTCGGGGTTTGACTTAGCATCCCACCTTCATTAAATAAACACTTAAAAGGAAGAAATCCTAATGTAACGTTATAGTATGTGTGAAGAATTTTATATTCAAGGTGGCAGCAGTTCAGCAGCACTAACTCAGGACTGAAAACATGAGTAGCTCCAGCAGGGGATGACCTGGGGTTAATCTGCCTCTTTAGGGCTGGTTCTGACAACAAATCACTGTATGTGTGTGTGTGTGTGTGTCCAATGTGTGTGTTTGCACATGGCCATACAGCTGGCTGTCCCAGGGACTACTGGAGAACAGCCTTAAAGATCTTGCTAACTTGAACTATTGACAAGGTCAAGACAACTCATAGAAAGAGTGCCAACCAAGCCCCTACAAACTTGCAATCTGACTTCAAAGCCAGCGGAGTCCCTATGGATCCCTAGGAACAAGAATCCCTATGCGGGTTAGTGTTAAAATTACTGTCATTTCCTGTCGATTTATTGTCCCAAAAGTTCATTCTATTTTCAAACAGTGCCTTACTTGACAGAAGAGACGGTTCCAGTAGTGATGGAGTCAGTTTTGGAGAAGCTGGATTTCATGTAGTCAGTGTTAAAGCCGAGGTGGCCCGCCTGGTCTACGGGCAACCCGGGAGGTCCCACGACCCCGGCAGGAGCAGCCGTATTTATGACTGGCGTTCCTGGGGTCCCTGCCGTAGCTGGGAGAACGCTCGGCATCATCGGCGGATCAACCTTTCCAGGCATGAACTTCTGAATGTTTCGTATATCGTACTTTGATGGCCTGCCGACCTTGCCGGTCTTAAAAGCGATGGCGCCTCCCATGTCAGGGTTGCCCTCTCCAGGTTTAAAGAGGTGCAAGAACTTAACGTTCTCCAAGTCATACTTGGAGGGCCGTTTGTAGGAATTTCCATTTTGCTGTCTGAGACTCTCACCCATCTTCAGCTTCTGAATGAAATAGTCATACTTAGACGCACGGGATGCCAGGTTCTGGATGTGTGATGGGTTGGTTGGGGGTGGATTGAGTGAGCTTTGTTTGTGGTCCATTCCGGGTGGAAATATCTGTCCATCTGACCCTGCCAGGGCCGGCTGGATGAGGGGTGTGCTCTTCTCCGGTGCCATTTTGGAGTTGAGCTCTTCAGGCTTGGTGTGTATAGGCCAGGGCAGGGTCTCCCCGGCCTTTAGCTTGCGAATGTACTCCTCGTACTTGGAGAATCGAGCCCGACGGGTGGCCTCCTCGCTGCTCAGGGAGGAAGGATCTGAGGTAGCTGCTTTCAGCTTCTCAAAGCTGATCTTCTTGGCCAGCTCATCCCGAACCTGCTGGTCATCATAGCCAAACATGTGTAAGAACTCATTCATGGTGTTGGCGGCGTAATCGCGTAGTGCGGAGGCCTCTCCTATACAAAAACAAAAGATAAACAGTTCATTAGATAACACCTCAGAATTCCATTCATAACCAAACTCTAAAAGTATTAGAGAATGAAACCATTTAGAATTTTCATTCAAATTTTTAGCTAATCAAAATAAAATAGAGTGACAGCAAGGCCCAAAAAGAAGAATGGAATAGGATAAAGGTGTAGTTTAACTGGAGCATAGTGAAATGAATTCTGGACCATTAACTTTCATATGGGTCTGAAGAGAGGTCAGATAGACCAGCAAAAGGTGACAATTTGGGTTGAAAGCTTCCCCTGCTGCTTAAACAGTTCATTTAAAAGCCAAATTAATGCTCTTTTAAAGTATCTTTGTGTATGTGTGTGAGTGAGGCTCATAAACTGTGACATTGGTGCACTTAGTGCTTGGCTCTGATAGAGTGTTTACCACAGCAGATAAATGCAAAGGATCTCATCTTTTGTCATTTTGTCTGTCAGGAGAGCTAACCTGGAACAAGAACACGGCTCCAGATGACAACTCAACAGAGGTGTCAGATAAACTCCTTCTCCACCCTGCCAGGACCCCAATCCTCGACCATACCTTTTCTCCTTTTATTTGATTGCCTTTTTCATTGCTGAGCAAATAAGATGGTTAGAGGTAACATTAGCCATGGCCATGCTAATTAATACTAAAATATTTCAGCTTTGGTTTCATATTTCTATGTTATTGCTAAATCGGTCTCTCGCCCGTGCTTTTCACATCTCCTGCTCAGCATGTAAAATAATCCCCAAATTTCCATTGCAGCATTGGGGCTAGTCCTAGCCGTGCTACATCAGTATGAAAGGTGATCTGGTAGATCGAAAGGGCATGAAAAATTTAAGCGAAATGTATCAGGTATTTGATAGGAAACTCCCTACACTTTGCTATGCATCATTTTAGCAGCTGTAGTGTGTTTGAGCACATACAGTAATTTCATCTCATGCTCAACAGTTAGGGCATGACAGTCCTTACAGCTCGGCACATATATTCATTTTTATCAATTCAGTGCTGCCAATTTACCAATGTGCAAAAAACAGGAACTGAAAATGAATGTTTAAATTTTACAATAGGTGTGAAAGGTGTGTATAGCTCATGGTATAATTACATAGGTTTTAAATTTATATATATATATATATATATATATATATATATATATATATACATATGTTTGCGCCTTCCTGATTTCGTATTTTTTTGCATGTTTGTCACACTTAAATGTTTCAGATCATCAAACTAATTTAAATATTAGTTAAAGATAACACAAGTAAACACTAAATGCAGTTTTTAAATGAAGGTTGTTATTATTAATTATCCACAAATAGCAATAACATGGAATAGTGGTAAACCTTCCTGGGAGTGGCCGGCCGACCAAAATTACCCCAAGAGCACAGCAACGACTCTTTCAAGTGGTCACAAAAGACCCCACATTTGCCTCAGTTTAGGTCAATCTTCATGATTCCACCATAAAAAAGAGACTAGGTAAAAATTGCCTGCATAGCAGAGTTCCAAGATGAAAACCGCTGCTGATTAAAAAGAACATTAAGGCTTGTTTCATTTTAACAGAAAACATCTTGATTATACCCAAGACTTTTGGGAAAATACTCTGTTGACTGACGAGAACTTTTGAACTTTTTCGATGGTGTTACATCTGACGTAAAAGTAGCACCGCATTTCAGAAAAAGAACATCATAACAAAAGTAAAATATGGTGGTGGTAGTGTGATGGTCTGGGGGTGTTTTGCTGCTTCATGACCTAGAAGACTTCAATTTAAATTTAAAACTTGATAAATGAAACCATTAATTCTGCTGACCTCAAGCTGAAGCGAACTTGGTTTCTGCAGCAAGACAATGATCCAAAACACAAAAGCATGAATGGTTGACTTTTGGCAAAGACTTTTGAGTGGTGTAAGTCCTGACCTGAATCCTTTTGAGATGCTGTGGCATAACCTTAAAAAGGCAGTTCATACTCGAAAACCTTCTAATGTGGCTGAATTACAACAATTCTGCAAAGATGAGTGGGCCAAAATTCCTCCACAGGAAAAGATTGCAAGCTATTGCAAACACTTGATTGCAGTTACTGCTGCTAAGGGTGGCAATAATAACAACGTTCATTTAAAAAGCTGCATTTTATTCTTACTTGTGTTATCTGAAACATTTAAGTGTGACAAACATGCAAAAAAAAAAAAAGAAATTAGGAAGGGGGCAAACTCTTTTTCACACCACTGTATATGAGCAAACAAAATGACCAGAAAACGTGCTCAAAGCTATGGCTGTGGGATTTGAGCCTTTAATGCTTGTAAAAAAAGTCATTAGACACCAAACTGTACTGCATTTGTTAAAGTGCCTGCTATTTTGACAACATTTTGACAAAGTACACTCATTTATTGTTAATTAGCCTTAATTTAATCACCGCTGAATCGGCCACAACAAAAACTATAAAAAATAATGAGCTATTATTACATACTGAAGGATATTTAGTGCTACTGTATGTATCCCCAGAACTTCAGTTTGGCAGAGCAAGGCTTCCGTCATTAATTTGGCATCCAGTGACTATATTTTTATAAAGGTCATGACTGCTTAGAGGTGTTTTGTCAGGTCATGTGATTTTACACAGCTTTAAAGTCAGGACAGGCTCTTTAATCTCTATCCCTGAACATTTTCCAAGGGCAGCAATCAAAGACACTTCTGCTTTAGGTAATTGGACATATTCCATTAGTACCTTTTTTTCAAACAGTTGGGAAACTCCCTTTACTTTCTGACAGAAATTCCCCTATCTATCTCTGTGTGTTATCAGTCTATCATTATCATTATTATTAGTATCAAAAATTGTCTGTAGGATATGCAGCCATCTTATCTCTTTCTACCATACTATTAAAGGAAGAGTTCAACCAAAATTATTCTCTCAACTTCGTATTGATCCAAACCTGTGTTATTTTTCCTTTTCATTGGAACACAAACAAAGTTTTTAGCAGAATTATTTTATGTTCAAAGGAAATTTTGGGTGAACATCTCGTTAGGATCAAACTGTTGGTGTTAGAAGAGATGTTGGCTGTACTACACACAAGTAAAAAATAGCTGTTGCAACAGTAGTAGCAGGTGGTAACAGTAGACAGGACGAAAAGTCTAGCATGCCACTGGGCGGCTCTGTATGTGTTTAATAGACTATCAGTGTCAGGAGAATGATTGGACTTAAACTGCACACATTATGCCAGGACCTGAGAGGAGATAACCTTTTAAAACAGCATGTAAATGAGTTTTCCCCCCCTCATCCTTATCTCACACGCTCCAAATGATGTCATGTGCATGTGGTTGGAAAGCCATGGCTTTGGGGGAAAGGTACGATTTGCCTGGCTGAACTCCCTGCACTCTCTCTGTCTTCCTCATGCCACTGGAGAGTACAAAAAGAAGTGCTCCTAATCTCGCCACTTCATACTGGCAAATTCCTGCCTGTGACAAAGCCCTTGTCTATGTTTGAGGCAATTAAGGTACATTTTTCCCTCCGTGGTGTGATAAACAATGGACATTATATCTCCTTTCTGTTGACCAAACATGGCCATCAGAAGCAGGCTGGTGATATATATAGCATTTTTTTTTACTTTTAGCTTTCCCCCACAGATTATTATATATGTATTTACATGTTTCCATTATAAATAAATAAATGAAAACATTTTTTAAAAGACATATATAATTAAAAAGCTGACAGAGTAAGCAAATAGTTAAAAATGTCATTAGTAAAAGGGAACAAATTTCACATATAGTTAAAATATGTAATATATAATTAAATTAAATACAAGAAAAATATAATTTCTATACTTGAAAAAGATCTTTTGCTTATTCTGGATGAGAAGCATACATTTGACGTGGCTTTGACTGCTATAGGAAAGACATTCTGTGATTTTATGCTGATAGGGATTCTGCTCAGTCCCCTGATGTGAGGAGTTAAATGTTTTGAAGGTCGCAGTTTCTCTCATTGATCTTGCGATGTTTGTTAATTACATTGTCACTGATGTTGTGAGAGATAATTAAGCCACTATGTTTATATGCATAATTATGTGCGCTCCGCATCAGCCTTTGAAAGACAGCAGCACGAGAGAAGAAAAAATATTTTAATTGTGAGCCGCTCAGTAACATGGCAGTATAGATGCCCTAGTTACAATCAACAAAGAGAGAGAGGAGGGAAAAACAACTCAAGACAAGAGTGGTGACTAATGTCTGCTCACTGCAGTCTTCAAATGCTTTTTCTTCATTTTGAGATGCAGAAGCAGCCCGGGCCCAACGGAAGCTCAGGTGTACACAAACACATATTTACAGTCAGCTTTCTTTATGACCATGAAATAAACACAAAATGACTGATTAAAACCACAAAGCACTCATGTTTGCCGGAAAATACTTGATTTTCTGAGAACCTCTTGGCCCCACTTCTGATAGAGGCCACAAGCACATAGGTGCTTCTACCGTCGTGAGAGAGCAAGAGAGAAAAAACACGAAGCAGAAGAAAAAGTGAAAGAAGAAAGCATTTAACAAAAAAGCACCAGCTTAACCTGATTTTGGGAGAGAAAAGAAACTTTTTTAACCAAAGTGAGATCTCTTATCTCCTGTTGTCATCTAGTTTCTGTATTGTTTTGTGTTAAGTACCTTTGTGGAGTATTGCAGTCTTCCTGCGATAGTAAGGGGTGAAAGTTCACAGAGGTTTTAAAACGGAGATTGTCAGTTTCTGCAGATTCTGCTTGTTCGTTATGACTTTGTAAAAAGATGGCAAGATGCGTCATGTTATCTAGATGATCGTGTAGCAAAATGTAGTTTTCGTTTCATCCCATACCAATTTAAGTGCCACTCAGTGGGCTTTTAACTCTCTGAATCTCTACCGTGAAGTACTGGAGACCAGGAGTCTTGGCAGTGCGGGTCTACTATGTAATTGGGTCCGGGTGGTAGCTACGTTTTGTGAGCTTATAGAAAATCAAAGAGTCAGAGTGTAATCCTGGGCGTAATATGAAGCTTAGCCAGCCTGCCAACCCTCTTGGCCCCTCAGCCGTTACGCACATACGCAGCAGTCTCTATAAGTCTCTTCTAAAAATTAATTTCTTCTTTTAGTTCCCGTTTTTCTTCAATGCAGATTGTTTGTATATGTTTGTGGGTGGCAACAGAGTCATTCTTTCATGTTATAACAATAGATTTCACTTTCCACGAACTGGCTTTGCATAGTTGTGAAACTGTCAAATTGTCACTGTAATTATGTTTGCAAAGAGCATAGGTAAAGTAAGACCTGAGAAAACTGAGCTGGCAGTTTTGAGAAGAGATTTTTATCTTCAATATGCGCACTTTGTTTTGGCTACACACAGACAAATACTGAACAATCTGATCTTTTTAGAATTCACAAGTCAATGTATGTCAAGTGTAGTTCTGCATATTGTTTAAGACACTGAAGTGCACAAAATCAACTTAATGACTGCATCAAACATTTTTAGATCTTTTACGCATCAACAACTTTGGAAATGTACTAAGATTCATACAATAATGAAAGATTAGTTTTATTTTATTAATAAATTAGATCAACAAAATATGTTTCAAATAAAATATTAAACTGCATTTTATTGTTTATTTTTAAATATAAATTTTTTTATTTATTGCTATATATTTGTACTTAGTTTTATTTATATATCTGGATTTCATTCATAAATTATTTTTTTTTAAATGGTCCCACTAAGAGATTGTAAACATTGAACCTATTGACCAGGAGGCCTTCGAAAGTTCTGACCATCTGGATTTTTAGTTTTACACACGTGTGTGTGTGTGTGTGTGTGTGTGTGTGTGTGTGTGTGTGTGTACAACTACAATCCGACTGGTCAGAACAAATATTTCCAAAACATTCACAGAAAAAGTTTATACATATAATTAAAGTTTCCATTTTAGATGCCATCAAAACAATGCAATTGTACGTTTCTATCCGTACATACAAAAATATGTTATGTTCATATACCTATGAATACTAATGCCATCACCCTAAAAGAAAGAGGTGATACCTGGTGAAGAGAAGGAGACTTGTCGAGGGGGGGCTTCGCTGGTGGGCTGGTAGCTGTCGTCCTTGTGCGGGCTGCCCTCCGAGTCCTTGTCCTCTTGATAACTACCCTCATGAGAGCCGGGCATGGTGTCAGCATCTTCTGCGTTGTCTTCTTCATCGCTGCAGCCTTTGGGCTGTACCATGTACACACCTTCAGGGGGATCGTCATTTAAATTGTTGGGTTTGAGTCCCCTGTGCTCACCCGCTTCAAAGGACTGAGGATCGTCGGCATACTCGCCGTTCACCCACTTCTCAATAGCCTCGCGCCGTTTCTGGTCCTCCTCGAGGCTCTGGCCCAGGGTCAGGACCTCTGGGAAGTCGCTTTCAGGCCTGTCGCCCTCTTCGTAGAGCAAGCTGCCCCGCTCGCTGTTGTCCACTAGGTCTGAGTCTCCCTCGGCATTCTGGGAACTGCCGTCGTACACCACCTGCCGGCTAAGCTTGGCACAGATCGCATTCAGTTTTAGGCCACCTTTCCTTTTGGCGGCCATCGTGGATTTTCCTGAGGTCTTTTCAGTGCATAAACTCCTCTCAGCTGTTAACGAAAAAGAAAATTCTTATTGAATTTTTCTCTAGTTTTTGTTTTACTTTTACATAAGCATTTATTTAACAACATTGCATTGCTTTTTTATTGCTTTATTTCAAATATTTAATTTGATCTATATTTCATTACTAAACATTTATATGTATTTCTATATCTGGATTTCATATATATATATACACATTTTATAAAAGAAAAATGAACATTTTAGATGTTAAAACAAAAGATTTATGGTCAACGTTCATAGTTAATTCACTTATTCAATGATAACAGCTGCAACATCCTTGAATACTGCAAGCAAACCGCAATGCCTCTCACTAAAAACCACAAACCTGTATAACTAAGTGCATTTTAAATAAGTTTTGTTAGCCATTACTCTTAGATACACACAGGCAAAAAAATGCAAAGTAACAAATAAAAAGTCACTTAAGTCTGTGAAATGTCATTCACACTTATGAAAGAAGGTGAGAAAGAGAACGAGAGAAATATCTCTCCCTAAAAAAACTAGATTGCAATCAGACCCCCAACATTGTGTCAAGCTGCCACTATAGTGAGATTTAATCCTGAACATGACAGCAGACTAGACATAGCCTGACACTGAAGACTCTCTTCACCTAAAGAGGCCCGGCGTGCTGCCAATGTGAGCTTTAGCTCTGACAACAAGAGGATAAGAGCAAAGAACACTATTAGAATGCACAAAAAGTGCATCTGGAAGTAGAGAGAACGAGACAGACCGCATAAAAATATAAACACAGAGAAAAACGTAGCTGCCATCCCCTCACCTCACATCTCGCTCGCCCTGCTTTAGTCTCCACAGCTCTCACTCAAATTCACTGTCAGCCCCCTAAACCTGCTCTAACAGTGCAAAAGTCCACCACACGAACAGTTCTGTACCACAAAAACAGCTTTTCTCATCTCAGTAAACATACAAGCGATCAAAACGGTGGTTTGAGAGTCAGATACACACACTTCCTGTGAATATAGGCAGCTGAGAGTGTACTGGATTTGTGCATAAGGGATTTGTGCATAATGTGGTGTAATAGACACATTACCTGCTTCACCCCATGTTGCCTTACAGCTTAGGGCAGCATGAATTTACACACTTCGACATTCCAATGATTCAGTGGAAATCTGCATGTGAAGATTCCGCATGGGACCGGTCATTTGCTATTTCACCCCAATGTGCTATCTATAATATCTATCCCCCTGCAGCTGTTCTGGGTCCGTCCATTTCCAGAGATGCCTATTTAAGGGCAGAATTCTCTCACTGCTAAGTCACTCTTTCACCACAAATCTGATGCAAAGATTTAGCAAAGTTCACTTTTAATAGGTTTTCCAGGCTTAAAATCGAGCCCGCTCGTAACAGTAGATGTTTATCATGCAGTAAATAAAGAATGAGAAACCTGCAGGACGTATAATGGTCTGTGGAACGCTTTAGCTGGTAGTTAGACGCTGTGTTGAGATGAGCTATTTCTAACCATCCCATGAAGCTGTCAATACAAAAGCTGTTTTGATTTGAATGGATGCGTTAACAAGAAAATCTCACATTGGTTTTGAAGGGAAAGTGTGTAAAATCAAACTCTTTTTTTGAGTATAATGAGCTTTTCAAGGTAGTCAAGGTTAGCCTGTTACATTCTAGATCATGCACCCTGTGGCCCCCGCACATGCTTTCTCAGTTACTGTATTTACTCTCAACACTTCCTCTCTGAAACAATGAGTTAAGGAATCATGCACGCTCTACTCTGCACCAGATGCATCTCAGCGCCTCACAAGTGCACATTTGTACCTTAGACAATTGCAAGGCTCGGGTTGAAGAGGTCACCCAGTTGAGGACAACAATTTTGAACTCAAAAAAAGAAAATCAGCTGCAAAAACTATTAGGAAGTGGAAACATAAATTCTGAAGTATTTTTTCAGAACACCTCCAAAGGAAGATTGAGGTCATTTGGGTGTAACAGTAAAGGTCATTCACTGTTTACCCTGTTCAGTATTTCACGCTTTAACTAGTGATTTCCTTTGCATTGCAATCTCGCTTTGTCTTGTAGGAAATGACCCCTGAGAAGCGATCCCGTTCCATTAGCCACAATTTATGTGCGTTTTCTCCAGCATCTACATTTAACACGAGCCAAGTGGCAAATGTAAGTAAAAATGTTGGTCAGTGAATGCAGTTAGCAGTAGTTTATAGGGAACTACAACAAACACGTGGTTTAAGTGTAGTTTAGTGAATAATACAAGTGTATTATACAATATAGTGAATAATACTGTATTCACTATAGAATATAGAATTTAGTGAATAATACAATAATTCAATTCAAAGACATCCAAACAGGATTTGCGTGTGTATATATATATTGGTAGTGCTTATTGCAAAAAAAAGGGATGCGCACACACACACACACACACACACACACACACACACGTGCACGTGACTACTGAATTAAAAAAAAACTTTTTAAGAAACCGAAAAAAACTCCATTAAGCACCATTATCGATAAAAATGAAGGCTGCGCACTCAAAATAGATATTTCTTTTAGAGATAAGATCTGAGGTTTTAAATGAAAGAGAATCGGGGCACTAATGAGATGCTCCTTAGCTCAAAAAAGATCACGGAAAAACAGTAAGTAGCTGCTGCATTAAATACATGATGCCCGGCAAAAGATATGCCTCGGCTCTGACCAACAATGGAGATCGCTATGGTAACACCGCTGTTTACTCCAAGTCGTTTGTGTGCATGATAGCATGCAGTGCGATAAAATCAGTAGGGACGCAGATAAAAGAACAGCCTCTCCTCTGGGATCCCTCCCACCACTCTGGGGACTGGCACTCGTGTTAAGAAAAATAGGTGTAACAAACAGCAAACCTCAATAATTTGATGCGTCCAAACGTGTTTCGGTGAAATGCTATTATTTCAGGCACTTCGAAGACGCCTGTCAGTGCTGAATAATAAACGAACAGTGGGGATGATCACAGCTAAAGCTTGTTTTCTTTAAGAGGTCCTGTTTATTTTAATACTGACAATATTTTACTGGAAATAGTGCAGAGCTGGAATTGCCATAATGCTTTTACTGTATAAGGAGAAAACCTTTGCAAAAAAAGTCAAGAAACTATTCTAAACAGATTCAACAATAAGACTGAGCGAGCCTCTCCTTTTTATCTGCTTGCACATCAAAGGCCTCACAAGCCCTGTTTCTTTTCAGAACCGTGAGGCGGAGGACGCTGGGAATGACAGAAAAGATGCCTTGAACGTGGCTCTCCGGGCCCTGCATGTCTCGTTTAATGCGGAGCTTCTGTTTATGTGCCGGAATGATATCATGCCCAATCAAGTGGTGTTTCAAATCCTAATAATGCCGTTGGAAGTGCATTATTTGTAGGAACGTGTGCTGACTGCAATCAGCCCACCAGAGTGAGGAAGTGGCTGTTAATGACTGCTTAGATTGGCGTGTCCTGTTCTTCCCTCTCTCCCTCTCTCTCCCATTCTGACAGGAAGAGTAGGCATGCTAAAGCTGGGATATGACATACTCCTTCTCACCTGGCATCCACGGCAGCGATTGTTCTAAAAACAAACTCTGTTTACTTGGCTAAATCCTAGACTTAATAGTGATCTAACACTCTGATCTGCCCCGTCTAATTTCAATACAAGGACAAAACACTGATAATAACACAGAATATTCATTTATGCAACAGGCCTGGGAGTGTTGGATTATTCCTCATTATTGAAAGATCCTCCTGATAAGAGCAATTTTAGTCTGTCTTGACTTTTTTTTAAAAAATACTTTTGACAGATGAACTGACCTGGCATGTGTCTGAATCCTTTTTTTGGGTTGGGTAAATATGAAATAAAAACTCCCATCTGTTCCTGGCCTTTCCTTAGCACTTTATTTTGCATATTTGTAATTCAGTTTCTCATTACGGGGACATGACAGCAACAAGATGGGGCCCACAAAGAGGCAGGTTCCCAGGTATTTCCTCGCCTACCAAAGCTCGGGCACACACACACATGCTGAAATAATCCCCTCTGTTTTTATTTAGCTAATTTATAGCTTGCAGGAAGGAGTTTGTTTCCCCCACTGCTCTGAGGGAAGGAGAGCGGAAAAGTCCGCGTCGGACCTGTTCTCCACACACCCTCATTCCCCAGCATCTGGCCTCTCTTTTGATTTTATTACACAAGAATAACAATAAGCAGGTCTGCGACCCCGTCTACAGAATTTGCCGTATTTTTTCCAACGGTCTGTGCTGATGCTCCGAATTTCCATTTTCTGCATGCATATTTAATTGAGTTTTGTCCCAGTGGTGCGGAAATGATTTGTTTTTTGCTCTCTGTTCACTTGACTCCTCTTCGGAGTCGGTAACCCTGATTAAGACGTTCACGTTAATTTCCCAGCGCACACCTTTTTTTGTGCATTAATGGTTCTGATCGTCTAATTAAAACTTCTCAGCTTCGCTGCTGATCACCGCTCGTTGTGCCTCTGACCTGAAGTTTTAATTGCCGCGTCAGAGGCGATAATAATAATTTCTGGGTTCTGATGATTAAAAACAATGCCATTCCCAACTGTCGCTTAAAGGGAGAAAAGATGGAAGGAAAGGCTGAGGTGAAGCATAGAAGAAAAAAGAGGAATTAGATGGTAAAAGATGATTATTCGAGGTTTGAAGCAGGTTTGTTGTGTATCACAGTATGAGAGGGGAGGATTGGCGCTTACAGGGCAGGTTTACCAGGTTTGCAGTGTAAATGAGGGCAAATATGACTAAACAAAGAAATAAATTCTCAGAACTGCACCAGGTTATAAGAAACCATGTATTTCACATCTCTATGATACTTATTTTAAAAGTTTTTGCTCTTAGTAATATGACACTGATGTGGTATCTGATGTCCGAAAGCAAGTTGTTGCATTAAGAAGCTGTGCCGAAAATAAAACATCAGCTGACATCATGTGCATTAAAGGCAAAACTATGATGGGTTTTTATAAACTGCTCATACTCAAACACACTCTATCATTGTGTCATTTTTTTGTCTGATGGGCTCTAATGGATTTTTCAGATTCCCATGCAGGGATCAATTTTTTAGTGGGAGATACACATCCGGACAAAACAATCATACTCACGAGTTTTTCTTTTTTGTTCAGGCTTTAAAGTTTTGTTGTTGTTTTTTGAGAAGCAAAATATGATTGCAGAGGGCATGTACACACACTCAAGTACACACACACACACACTCTCACTCAAATCTGTTGTTTTATTAATCAGTCCGTTGCACATCTGCTTGCTTGCAGTGTGTGTTTTTTCCCATCAATAAAGCACTTATTGCTTTTAGTCTGGAATGTGACCTTGCATGTTGCATGCTGTCTTTGGACTGACCTTGAAGGACCTACTTTGACTTCTCCCTCTCTCTTTTTTCTCTATCTGCCAGACTGGAACCTTCTGCCACATAAAATAATTCAGTTACATCCCGTTGCAGGTAACAAAAACAAACAAGCCGAGGGGAAAAAAAGACACGCACATACTTGCCGCCGAGGACAATGGACAGAAAATGGCAGATGCATATTTTGACACACAGACGGAAAAGGAAATATTTTGTTTAAGCAGTGCAGTTAGGCAATAACCCTTCAATTCTGAGAACAAATACATCCCTGAAGCCTGATTATAAGACAAAGCATTTAAGATGTCCCCTGAGGATAGGAGTACTAGAATAGAGAAAAGTAAAATCTGAGGTGATGTGAAAGGCTCTGCACGTGCCCTGATCTCACTTGTTAAAATTGTGAAGGAAGTCACAGCTGGCAAAATGAATGGGCCTGATATTAAAATGTATTTGATGAAAAAAATATAGTAAAACTGTATTGTATTGTGAATTTACAATTACTTTTCAAATTTAATATATTTTAAAATATAATTATTAATTTCTGTAATCACATGAAATCATTCTAATTTGCTGATTTGGTGTTCAATAAACATTTCTTATTATTATCAATGCTGAAAACAGTTCTGCTGCTTAATATTTTTGTGGAAATCGTGATAATTTTTTTTCAGGATTCTCTGGAAAGAATACAAGTACTATGACTTTTACAGTACTGAATAAAAGCATTTCTTAAAAAAATAAATAAATAAATAAATACTTATCTGCTCTCAAACTTATTATAATACTTTCATATTATTGACCCTGTGTATTTTTGCGTGTACTTTCCTTCTAAAAACATCAATGGTTGCTTACTTAATGCCCTAAGTAGGCCCTACTTAAAAAGAATCCGATTTTTTACAACTAAAGATAATACATGATTGTGTCATCACCCGTTTGCTGGAAGTTTGATTGAAGCAGGTCCTGGTACACAGAGTTAATTGAGTGAGATGCCATGTTAGAGGGGCAGCCAGTGTGCAAAGCAAGAATTGACAGGAAGCAAGGTTACGAGGAGAGGCTCCCCATGCCACTGAAGGGCACTTGAGCTGATATCTGCACAGATTAACTGCTTGAGATGTATTTTTGTCACGAGGAGCCGTGGTTAGCGTGGGGCATTGGGGAGCAGGCGCAGAAGGGGTGGGCTACTCTAGTTCCTCCAGTGCAAGGGCACAACGAGAGGCTGGTGGCCACTGGAGCCGCCCAGACCGGAGTCTGTCACTCAGAGTCATTATCTGTGGGGATATATTTAATTTAGTGGTTCCGGAGCTGCGCTGCTGAGTAAGCCAAGCCACCATTAGGGCCGTCCTCTGGGGGAAACACAGCACACGGCGCTCGATTAGTTATCAATTAAGAGTGCAGAAACCTCCACCTGCCGTGTGTGAGAGGGAAAGAGTGGCAGAGAAGAGCGGGACCCGAATGACGTCTGACTTTTTCTTCTGTTTTCCTCTCGGGCCTTCGAACCAAACGTCAGGTTAACCTTGATATGAAGCGCTGTCAAGCCAAATAATGTCAATCAAGGGGCCCCTTTCAGATAACCTCAGTGTGAAACCTAAAAAGCAACCTGTTTAGATGTTTAGACATGCCCCCTCTCACCAGCATATGAATTTCATTAAGAAGAAATGAGTTGTGGCACTTCTTTAACAAGACTCTTAAGACATTTTGACAGCTTTTAAGACACTTTGCTGTAAAAATAAAAAAAAAAAAAAAAAAAAAGGAAAAGGAAAATAATTAATTAAGAAGGCATGCAGTGAAGCCTCTGGTTAAGATCTGGGTAAAAACATAATCAAATGCATTTTTTGTTGCTGTATTGAAAAAGAAAGTTTGACTTTTAAAGTTAGATGTTTTTTATTTGCCAATTGGTTTAATTTCTGAAGTCATTAACCATGACTCACTACATGTAAAGCAAAATTCTCACTTTACAGAGCATTTGATGGACAATGCATCTGTTGTCAAAAATCTGAGAAAGTGCATTTTGAATGAATACATAAAAATGATACATAAACGTTTACAGTGGGTGTAGAAATACACAAAGTTTTATCACCGTGGTGTTTTTTGGCAGCATGGGATAATGCGCTGTCCTCCATGAAAATCTATTCATTTCAGATGGCAGTCTCCTTTTTATCCCATAGCAGATAACAGTCAGTTATAAACTCTACATATCTTGCAGAAGTCATTTTGACACTCTCAGAAATGCCATTTCCCAATATCCCAGCCCAAATCATCACCCCCAAATTCCTTGCTGAAATCACAGACTTGTTGGAATGAGGTGGCCATTCACCAGCCGTCCAGAAATCCATCCATCTAGAGTAGACCATCCATTCATTAGTAAATAAAACTATTTAAAACTTCATGTATTTCTACACCCACTATAAACATTTATCTTTGTGAGCTTTGTTTAGGGGTGGGTGAAATTTTGCTTTATGCACGACTTCCAGCCAGTATGGAGAGGCTCTTGAAACTTCAGCAGCTTCAAAAACCTTATTGCGGCTCAATAGCGGCTTTTTTTTTCTTTCTTCTTCTTCTTGCAGTTGCCCTTTCAAATACAATTCATTTGTTTGACAGAAACTTCCTCTAATAATCCTTTATTTGACCAGGTTCTTCTGTGCTCTAAATCACTAACAAATCTTTTGACAGTTTGATAATCTCTACACAGTTTTCACAAAATATTAGTTGTTTTCATTATATTATTTTGCAAGACATTGCACCTTTTGCATGTTTTTCATCTTCAAAAAGATCTTTCTTCCAACTCAACTGCTTTTAATAGGCTTTCCATTGACCACCTGATAAACTATTTAACAAAGATTTATACCAGTTATCTAAAATTATATGAGAAATAAAACAAACAAACACTCTCTTTGAACAACTAAAACCTGACTGCACTGAAATCCTACTGATGTCTTACTTTCATAATATATAGTGTTTATATTAAAATCTCTGCTTTTAGGTTGCGTCTAATTGATTTCCAAGCTGTTTAACATTGTTTTTTGTTTTTTTAGAAACATAATCTTGAAGAAAATTTATCAAATTTTGCTTGCGATTTAGTGTACAACATAGATCCCGTTGCACATCTCCTTCAGAAACGAGAAAAGGAGGTGACGTTAAGAGAAAAAATTACTACATTTCCAGACAGGAAGCCTCGCTGACAGCTTCGATCCCTGGCCACCATTAAAGCATTTGCTCTGCTTCACAGACTCCGACTTTTATTTATTTATTTTTTTACATTGTATGCACAGAGGAACAATTTGCAGGTGTCCCCTGAACTTCTCAGGTTCAGACTCTTTTAGTTCTTTAAGTTCCCTTCTGCAACAATGCCTCTTTAAAACCAACCTGAACTCTTTTAATCTATAGGCTTTGTTAGAGTGTAGTGCGTTCTGTTGACAAGACTGAAACACCTATATCATATTGAGAGTGAAATAAAGCTCAGAAAGTGTTGGTTAAAAAAACCGCCAAAACACTAAAATCTACTATAAAACGTTGAATGATCATACAATTTAATTTTATAGACAAAACAATATTTTATTTTATTAACAATCATATATTTATTAATTTATTTGATGCATGATGGCCAACAGCATTTATATGAACTAGATATGTGCTGTAAACTTTAAACGTTTAACACCCAAACATGTGTAGTAACTGGTTTCCACTTCAGGATATATTTATTTCATGCCAATATGCATAGATAGCATGATTTTATACACCTGCAAAGTCATTCTCAAAGATGTCAAATGGATTCAGCAGTTTTTGCAAGAACATGCAAACTTCAAGTTCAATATGAGAACATTTCAAAACTGTGTACAAAAACAAACCGATTTTTGTGAGAAGAAAAAAAAAGGCTGTGGTTGCTCTTTTTGAAACATCATGAGTAGAAAGAAGCTTTACAAAAGGTGAGCGTGTGTGTGTATGTGCTATTTTGGTCAAAGAACACAAGAGGAAGTATTGCATACTGACTCAAACAAAGAATAAGCTTTTGATAAAACCACATCAGCTTCTTGTATATTCTACACTAAAACAGGCTGGTTTCCTGATTTTTTTTATATGTGATGTGCCCTCAAACGGAAGCTACACAAGTAAACAGCACAACAGCTCAGTGCACAACAAAACGAGCAGTGCACAAATGATCACAGACATTGATAACAGTTTCTAAATGAGCAGCGAGAGCAATATCATTAACACGCCATTGTTTTTCCAATGCACTAAAAATGGCACAAATGCATTTAGAGCTTTCAGCCACACACAGGTCGCAATTTTGCATTTCACCTGCATTAGCATTCGACTTATTATTATTTTAAAATGAAAACGGATACTCTGTTGAAGTGCAAATCTGATGAATTACTGTAGCAGATTGCTGTTATCAATTATTAAAGCATATTTTATAAATATTCAGGTCTGTCATGCATCTAATAATGAAGGCTTTGGAGAAGGTTACTTCCTGTGCGCATCCTAACGTGTCAGAAATATCACTTTTAATCATGACTCTGTCAGGGTTTCCAAAAAAAAACAAAAACAGCACAGCTCACTCTCTTGCTCTCTTTCTCCTCTTCCACTCATCCGGGATGGCCAGTTGCGTGGCCAAGTCATTCAAAGCCTGCAACAGCCCGTGCACACATGGCTGCGGTGCACTGCGCAACTACGGGACTGATCATTTGAGAGGAGAATAATGCATTAAAGTGGTTCTACCTTCTGGACACACCTAGTCCCAAAGCAAGTGCAGCCATATGGTGCGATGCATATTCATATTCCTCTGTCTGCACCTCTGTAATGCTTAAACAGTACTTCATAAACTTCAAATGGGAGGAAGAGAAGATGAAAGGGAAAGACTGACAAAAAGATCAAGAAAAGGTTTTTTCCCTTCCATGTTTGGTGTACATTTTTTGGGTTTCTGCTGTGGTTTGTCTTTGTGTTGGATGCTGAAAACTGATCCGGGTGCAGTGTGTGTGTGCGAGCCTGAGGTGTCTGGCTGTGGGTAAACTGTGTTGTCAGGTGGGCTTGCCTCTCTCTCCCCAGCAGGGTAAATACCAGGCGAGGACGATGTGGAGATTAACGCTGTCAGATCTGCAACAGTAACCCTTCATTATCAGAGCACCAGGGCCTACACACACTCAGTCACTCTCACACTGTCCTCCACTGCCTGGGCACAGAGTTAGTAATTACCAAACCACCTCTTCCTCTCTCTCCTTCCTCTGCCTTATTCAGCTACAGTATCTACCATGATTATATTTCTACCATCTATGCATGTCAATCATTTTGTCAGAGAAATACACATTTTCTCTGTCTGAGCCATGTACTAGACACATGCATTATATAAAAAAAACTGTGAAAAAAGCAATTGTGTTTGGCAGACATTGACACAAAAACATGAGCTTTATGAGATTATGCAAATCATCATTGTGTACAATAAAATAATATAAACATATATATTTATATATATATAACATAATTAAGCGTGATGTATTAACACTTGGAACATCATTTACAGTTAAGGTACCTATAAATAATTCAAATAAATAAATGTAACTTCATATGTCTTGTTAGTAAATGGTATGCCTTGTTAAATATAGATTTCCACTAATACAAGTTATGGTAACTATGCTACAAATAATAAGATAATTCATCGTTTTTATTAAAGAACCAGTAGAGCATTGGTGTTTACAATGGCAAGATCATGGGTTCGATTCCCAGGGAAAGCAAGAAAAAAATGTAAATTTGTTCCTTGAATTCAATGCAAGTTGCTTTGGATAAAAGCGTCTGCCAAATGCATAAATGTAATAATGTAAATGTAAAAAAACAAACAAATATTAATTAACTTAATAAACAAAGCATTTTTATTTATTTTTTTACAAAATTCTACAGTAATATAACATGCATTGATATATGGTAATTAATTGTTTTACTTACAAAAACATTTAATTTATTTAATAATTATTAATATTTTTACAGCATTCTATACAAAATAAAATTAACTGATATGTTAAATCTATACATACATGGGAATGTACATTATAAAAGTGGTCTTGCGGTTAGTGGTTGCTCTGACATACTTTGAGTTGTGGTCCTCATGTGGACAATGCAAGAACATAAAAAAAGCATATGTCTTATTAAAAATAAAATAAATTTTAGAAATAGATAAAATAAGGCAATTGTGTTTGCATTAAATAATTAATAATGATTATTTAACAGTTAAATTAAATGCCTTGATATGTTAAATCTATACATATATTGTTATGTACAGAGGTCTAATGGTTAGTGCATGCTCTGACATACTGAGTAGTGGTGCTCATGTTTATAGGTCATGCCATATCCTAATACAAAAAATTATACAAAAAATATTACGGCATGTTTAAATGACGGCCCAGCCTTTTGCTGTGCGGCCTGACACACTTGACGCCGTGCCAGGCGCGGTCACAGTATGTGTGTGTGTTTGGTGTATTAAGTGGCGCTTTATCAAATTAGTTTGGTACCCAGCTGATGAGTAATAAAGGTACAGTGGAGCCCCCACTGACTCCCAGACATCAATCCTCTGAGCGGGAGCCAAACGCAAGGCCTGGCACTGCCTGAGGCGTACAGAGCGCCTCTCCCCACTGATCAGCTTATGGACTCTCTTCAACCAAACTAATATTAACACTGGGCATGTGGAGGGCTTCAGCTGTCTTACCACTGTGCGGAATAATGCTTAAAGGATGCTGTAACAGGTAGGTCTTTTATTCAAACCATTGCTGTGGGCTTTTGTTTTTCATCTTGTTTACTGTCTTTATCAGAGCCGATGGCCTGCCGCTGTACATTTTTCCAGACGTCGTCCTCTTAAAGCATTGGCTCTCAGGTGTCGAACAGACAGGAGACGAGAGGAGAGATGATAGTGAGATCAAACAGAGGACTGGAAGGACGCCGAGAACAGAGAAGGAGAGAGAGGGAACTACCGCCGTACGACTGTAATCTCGCTCGGCATTGGGCTTTTACACAAATACAACAAAATGCAAAGTGCCAGAAGAAGGTGGAACGGAGGGGAGGGTGGGACATCAGAGGGCTTCAAGCCCGTTGAGGAGTTGTGTATGTCAGTTCAGAGCAGCCGCTGGGACTAACAGTAGAGAACAGAAGGTAGCAGCAGGCGGATCACAGCCGATCGGGGGTCCTGAGAGAGATTCTGTCTCCTCCACCCCAGAACTGAGCTCGAGTCGCTCTCTGCAGTCACATATTCATCTTGCCCGACTTTACACAACACACTCTCCAATACAATTCCCACAAATTTCATGATCTTTCAGATGTTTTGCTTGATGTTACTCCAAAGTCACTGTGATGTTTGAACCTTCAGAACCTGTTTAATATCTCTGTTTAATGTTACAGAGCTTTTCTGTGGTTAGAAAGGTTTTGGCAACAGATATTGCCAAAATGATTGGGTCATCACTAAATCTGTTCAGGTTTAGGACTGCATTTATAAATGTGGGACCAAACTCCCCTGGCCTCAGAGTAGGCCCAATGGTCCTCGACCTTTTTGACTCCAAAGGGCCCATTTGTCCAAGACGATATTCATAGCTGATATGTATTTCAGGTACTTATAATGTAAATAAAAATAAGTATAAATAACTTAAAGACTTATTGGGGGCCACCTGGAATCCATCTAGTGGGACCCAGCAACTTGGTTGAAAGCTAGATTTTTGTATATACCTAATAATAAATACATATCTATACAAAAAACATTCATTTAAATATATAAAACGGTTGAAAAGAATGGTTTTAGACTGGAAACTGTCTGGAAACTGTCGCTAGCATCTTGTTGGTGTAAAATGTCGCAATTTAGCAAGATGTTCTTGGTGTGCCCACTGATGATGCCTTGTGCTTCAAAAAAACATCTGGACATCAGCAAGTGCCACTAGCAAAAATCTCATAATTCCATCTATATTCAGATTGTCAGAACTTTGTGGCTGGAGAAAAAAAATGGCTCTGATTAGGGTTTCTGTTTTTCTGAAAGAGGCAGCTGTTGACGTGACGGATCTGATCGAGCTGAAACAAAGACAAACAAAGCTCTCTCTGCAATATGAGTTTAGTTAGTGAGAGAGTTAGAGAATGAGTTACGGCCGACATGCTGCTGAGGAAGGTTGTATTTATGGGGGGATTGAGTAGGTTTAAATCCCTGCTAAGATATAAAGTCATCCCTGTGCAAACTGGGGAAACATTTCACTCAGCCTAAAATGTAGGTTTAAAGAGAAAAAAATTCACAAGACCACTTTTTTGTTTTCTCAAAGCAAAAGTTTTGCCCATGTGCTGAAATGGAGGGATTGCATAATATCACATTCAGGGAAGAATGATTACTTAAAATCTAGCTGAATGTTGTAGAATATCCCCAAGACGCTGAGATTTAAATGAATAAAGTAGCTGATTGCTTTAAAATAACAGGCTGTTTCAGTGGGAATTTCATTGGTAAACCTACATGAAGTTACACTTGTTTCAGCGTTATGATAACACTAAAGACGTGTTCCACGTCAAGCCTTGAAAAAGAGCCAAGAACTTCCAATTAAAGTCCTTATAAATTCAATGAAATTCCAAGCTATTCCTTTCCTCAGACTCTCTGTATTTCCTTAATAATGTGCTCAACTTCACCTCTGGCTGAACGCCCGCACATCCTTCCCTACCCCCCGCCCAGTAATCACAATTATTACTTAAAAAGGCTCTATTTCTACATTAACTTAAAAGGCCTATATCTTTTTCTTCCCCTCTTAGTTGGTGCACCCTCACTTACTCTAAGTATCTCAATAAATCAGCAGTTACTGTTAACATGTACTCAACAATTCAGTCATCAATCTCCCCCAGCTCAGAGTGAAAACAGAGGGGAAATATCTGCTCAGTAAAATCTCCCGTGCCCGTGTTTATGCACGGAAACACACACACACACACACAGAGAGAGAGAGAGAGAGAGACTCGCTATCGCACAAACAAACAAACCAATCCACTGGGACATCGGAACCATTGCCAGATCACCACGGAAACGCAAGCCAAATTCAATTGTGACCTCACCTTTCACTGAGGGCTCAATTCCATCAGCAATAGAAACAAATCAACAAGAGGGTGGAAAAGAGACAAACTTCCTTCCTCCCTCCCTCTCTCTCTCTCTCTCTCTCTCTCTGTGCTTCAATCGGCCTCACTTTTCAGGCTTTCACTAGGCCCGAAACAGCATATTGCATCCTTGGCAGCTCACTGAGCTCCATGCAAATGTGTGTTTAGATTCAAAGACACTGTATTTATTTAACAAAAAAGGTGAAGATCTAATTAAACGATGGAAAAGAGCGCATCTTCCAAACAGAAGCTCTGTGGAAAATCCTTCAGTTGAAAGAACAGCTGTATCTAAACAAGCGCATGAGAGCACGCTCGATACCGGCAGTCACTCGCTTAGCTGGGCAAATAATACCACTTGTCATCTAACTGAGAAAATCTGAGCAATCACTAGCTGAGGCCTTGCTAGTAATTAAGAACAACAATTTGAAAGAAAAAGTACACAGTGACTAATCCACATCCAATATAAACAAAAATTACAGGAGACTAAACATTTGACTCATTTAAGAATAATAAAGTATTCTAATTTAAGAACTTTACAAGATATTTCACACCTGTGGAGAGCACGTGTGGAGTCTAAAAGCTGCATTTCCTTTTAAATAATCTCATATATTACATTATGAATAAAATAATCATTCTTAGGGATTTAAATAATTGGTTGATTAATGCATTAAAATTCCATTAACTTTTAAATCATTATTTTGTAGACTACTAAAACTTTTGATTGCCATTAAAATGAATCAATAAAGCAAATAATTCCAATAATAAATAATAATTAATAATTAAGCAAATAATTAAGTTCTGAAGCCTGGAAAATGTTCCATAGGAAATTTAAATACATTTAAAAAGTTTTGTGAAGTTTGCAAAGTAAATTTTTTTCTTTATACTTTTTGGTAAAGTAATTTTTTTTTAAAGTAAACAATTTAAATAAATTAAATAATTCAATAAATATATTTTATTTTTATGCTAAACTAATTAAGCACATACAATGTTACTTGTGTACCTAAATATAAAAATCACATCTCAACTTCATATTTCCATTCAGTCATCACATCATAGTGAGGTATTACTTTACCAAAACACACAGTGAAAGTAATGAGTGCCTTTGTCATTCTACACCCTCACGCCCACCCCTTCCACAGCATGCTCAAGCCACCAGCATCTCTCTCTCTCTCTCTCTCTCTCTCTCTCTCTCTCTCTCTCTCTCTCTCTGTGTGTAAGTGTGTGTGTGTGTGTGTGTGTGTGTGTGTGTGTGTGTGTGTTTGTGTGTGTGTGTGTGTGTGTGTGTGTGAGTGTGTGTGTGTGTGTGTGTGTGTGTGTGTGTTTGTGTGTGTGTGTGTGTGTGTGTGTGTGAGTGTGATGCCTGGCGCAGGTCTTACCTGGCAGGAGACAGCCCTCCTCTCTCTGTCTCACCTCTCCCTGCTGCTTTGGAGAAATTCTCTCCACAAAGCAAGGCATTTTTCTCTTCTCTCCCTGTGCGTCTTTACGGCTGGGCTGCACTCGCCCTCTCTCACTCTACCCTTCTCCTCTCCCTCTCACTCTCTCACTTGCTCTCTCTCTCTCGCAGCACAGATGTCAGGGCTGTGCGTGTTTACCCACTTTACCAGTAGGGGTCCTTCAACACCCTCTGCTCCCCACAGCCACTGTGGAAAAACAGGCCCAGGAGAGTGAGATGGAAGGAGAGAAAGATAGAGAACGAGAGAAAAAGGGCCACTTAAGCCGATCTCCCGTGGAACGAGACTGAATGAGACGGAGCGGAGGAAGTTAGACTGGTCAGTCACTGGAAGTCACAGCGAGCTCAGGCCGTTAAAGTGAGACCCGTAGAGAGAGTGATAGAGTGATAGAGTGAGCGCCTGCAGCTGACAGTAATAATGTCCCATATACTCCTCTCAGTCCACTGAAACCAGATAGCACACTCGTACCTTTAAAGCTGAAGTCTTTCACTTTTTTTAATCAAATCATGACTTTTCGAGGCTCCAAACCAGCCTGATTAACAAAAAATAGTGTATGTGGTGGGTTATGTATTTAACTAATAAATGGAAGGCTAGGAGTGGAAACCTGTTTGAAGACAAGAGAAAAAGAAATAAAGAAAAAGCTCACACTAATTGACACAAGTCTGCCAGATTTGTCGGCTTTGGGCTATTCTTCAGCGAGGAATTTCAAGTTTTGCACCTACTTGTGGAGCACTTTTCACATTGCAGTATTAATGCCAGGGCTGTTGCCCACCCGGACCCTCTGTCAAGTATAATGACATCCATCCCTCTCTCTCTTTCTCGCTCTCTCCCTAAGACGAGTCACTCATACAGAAGAATTTGAGACTAAGCATCAAATTAATATCATGGGCCGGACAGCCTCAAACTGCACATTATGGTAAGTGGAAGGTTTCAAGGGTGAGCTAAAAAACAATCATTCTTTAAATACGAGGCGTGTCGACGGAACAGGGGAAATAATGTGGAATGAGAGCAGGGACCTTCTACTGGACTCAAATGGGGGGATGAGCCGTGTGTGCGTGTGTGTATGTTAAGGAGACTCTTACACCCCTCCATGCCAATGAGAGGTGTCGTGTGTTGCCTCTCAATTCATTCATGCATAGATTGATTGATCAACACAGAAGCATTGCCCTGCTGAATATGGAAACTTGTCCAGTGTTATAAAGTTAACACAAAATCAAAATTGACCCTATTTACTTTTGCATATTACTTTGCATATCATTAAAAAAGTCTGACTTTGTAATATTTAATCAAAATGTAATTACTTCCTATGAAATGACTTTCTTTTCCCACTGACGTTGGATTAT
Organism: Rhodeus uyekii; assembly: GCA_037043235.1. Taxonomy (NCBI): domain Eukaryota; kingdom Metazoa; phylum Chordata; class Actinopteri; order Cypriniformes; family Acheilognathidae; genus Rhodeus; species Rhodeus uyekii. The sequence continues at coordinate 1,303,984 of JAWRVZ010000027.1, forward strand.
GCTAACCGATAGCCAATATTGGCAATGTTTTGCACTATACTAAATAATGCTCAAGCTCGTGTGTTAATAACAGCAAACTATGCTTCTCTATCTAACATAACAGTCAGGATATCAAAGTCTTAATTTGGCTTAATGTGCTTACAGCTGTGAGCAGGATAAGAAACGCTCATGTAGCCGGACATGTTGCCACTAACAGCGTTAGCACGAAAGCAAATTGACAGTGTTTGAGCAAAATTAAACAAACACTGAAATAAATACTTCAAACAAAACACTGACAGGTTTAACAAGTTTCTGTCACTTTTCGCAGACCTAGCATGATATGTTACATAAAGACTGTTTTGGTTTGAAGCGTAATTAAAAATGGTGACAGATAACATGCTAACTTATAACGTATGTCATAAAATCTTTAACTCTCCATTAAACATTGGTGTTAATAAAAGAATAAACCAAGAGAGGACATGTATAACAAGAATTTTATGACATGTAAGAAGGTTTTAAGCACTTCTGTGGTATTATTATTATTTCCAAAACTAGAGGTTCCGACTGTATTTTATTCAAAAGCAAGTTACTTAGTCGACGACCTCAGATCATCACACTTGCTCTCTCCGACAGTGTCTGTTTTTCTTGTCTTTTTCTTTTTAACAGCCACTTCTGCTGTCATTGTGCTGGGACGTACGTGTTCCCTCTAAATGGCTTTTCTGACAACTGATCTGTAAATACAGCCAGATCTGCAAGTCTCTCCTCTCTCGTTCTAGCATCAGCAACCCCAACCCTACAGCAACACACACACAGACACACACACTGCCCCCATCGCAGCCCCACAGCACGTCCCCCCTGACAGCCCCTGCCCTCCTCCCCATCTCCATTCCCTCAGCCACTATAAAAACACAAATATGCCATAACTCAGCTTGCCCTGCCACACTGCCTCCATCTTGCCCTGTACCAGGGGGCCCCTCAGGAAGGTCACCAACAAATGGCTTTCCGATTCACTGCCCCTGAAATAATTTTGTGTATTAAAACCTGAATCTGCACTTTCTGGCATGAAAGCTTTTCTAATTATTCTGCTGTCCTTGGGATAGACACAGATCCTTCACATGGGGGGAAACAAGCGACGGACCTGCCTGTTCAGTCGCCACAAACATCCGCTCTCCGTCTTTTTTCCTCCCTCTCTCTCTCTCTCTCTCTCTCTCTCTCTCTCTCTCTCCTGCCCCCCTCCCCCTGCCCTCCTCTCATCTGCTCCCCTCTCGCTGCTATATAGCTACCCCCCCAATCTGTTTTCAAAGCGTGCCTGTCCTTTATTAAATTGTTTTCTTTTCCACATTATCAGTTGCCATGGAGACCTCATCTCTCGGATTATTTGAATTTCATTATATCTATTGATTTGGGAGCATTTCATCTTTTTTATTGTTTTTCTGTCAATTTTCGAAACGAATAACCATCTAATTTGCGTCAGTGCTGATTACGTTCGTCCCTCAATAGAGGTCGGCAGCTGCGCCGGGGAAACAAATCAATGAAAAACATCATAAAATTCGAAAGTACAATCAACCAGGATATGGGTGACATTCCATGGTTGCTGAAACTAAGTCATCAAAAAAGATATACTTTTTTTGCGCCTCTGCATGTGAGCGTGTGCTAGCGCGTGTGTGAAGGTGTGTTATATATGCATCCGCGCAGGCATATGATATGATTCAATATCAGGTGATGTTATAGTAAACTCAATCTACTCTTCAATGCCCCCCAGACCAAAACAAAAAATGCTTACTTTGTGTTTAAATAATTTATGTAATTTTAGCATTTATATATAAATTTTTTAATAAGCCGCTTGGAGCAAAGTGGCCATTAACAAAATACACAGCTGTCCAGTGGGCCGAGCACTCCAGATCAATTGCACTTTTTTATGACATGATAAAATGCTTTTAAAGCAATTTACACAAATATGGGGAAAAAAACCTGCACCCGGGCTTCATTTATTCATAAGCCGGGGTATTAAAAAAAAAAAAACCTTGTGCAAAAGCCAGCATGAGAGGATGGTCCCAGGCCTAACCGAATCGGACTAGCTGTCCTTTCTGCAAGGACATAAAGTTTCATTACCGATGCACGCAGTCAAAGGCAATTTAGAAAACACAATGTGCAAAAGAAAAACATCAGCATATTGGAGGTGTTTGCGTATTAAGGGGCGCCAGCGCTTTGTTTCCCAATTTTATGTTCATTATTTATTTTTGCCCAGGACGGTCTGCCATTGACACCCCACCCTCGAGGGAAAGAGCGAGGGAGAGATGGAGGGATGGATGGATGGATGGATAGATGGGGGCATGTCCAAGGTGAGAGAGATCGTTGGGAAATAATAAGAGGTCCTGACAGGAGTCCACACCTCAGCGGTACACACATACACGTGGCAGACGGGTGTCACCGGGGAGGCAAACGCCAGTGTGTTTGCACGTGTGTGTGTGTGTGTGTGCGTGTGTGTAAGGAGGTGAAGGCAGGTGTGTGGCACCGGACCAACACTATCCATCAGCCACTCTACAAACAGTCCCGGGTCTAACACTGACATTCTAATCCACTTCATAACGTCGGTTTTGTCACATACACAATTACGTTACATATTGTGTGCTATATACGCAATTATACTACTTTTATTTTATTTTATTTCCGCCGATGCTGTTCAAACATTTTAGGCCCAGTTTAAAGAAAATGAAAATGAAAATCTAAGTTGAGTTGAGTTTTTAGTTAAGAGTTCCCATGTTCCGGACTAACATTTACATCATATTGTACTCCTAACTGTTTAAAAATTACTTTATTTTTATTTCTAATTGCTAAATATATACATGAATTTTATATATAATGCTTATGGTAACACTTTACAATGCTGTTCATTGTTTGCTACTTTTTTTTGCAAGAAGTCTGGTGTTCATCAAAGCTGCATTTATGTTATAAAAACAATAATATTTGTCAGATATTATTATATATTTTTTTCTATTTACATATTTTATAATGTAATTTATTCATGTGATGACAAAGCTGAATTTTCAGCAGGAATTACTAAATGTCCAGTCAATTGATTCTTCAGAAATCATTAAAATATGCTGATTTGCTGCTCAAGATTTAATGTTATTACCAGTGGAAACCGCTATGTGTGTTTTTTTTTTCAGGATTCATTGATGAATAGAACATTCAAAAAAATGTATTTGAAACACTAATCTTTTGTAATATTATAAATTGTCACTGTAGCGCCACTTTTTATCAATATTAATGCACCCTTGTTGAGAAAAAAAGGATCCCAAACTTTTGAATAGATTTGACATGTATATGAATTGAATATTTATGAACTCTCTCTTAAATTAAACCAGACCAAAAGTATTGATGATGAAAATTATTCTGTCCAATCAAATCTCTCTAGAATGAGAGGCCCCACCCTCTAATAACTCATGCTTTTGACTGGCAATAGCAAGCAGCAAATAATGCTACATGACAGTGACAAAACAACAGAAAGAAAAGCTTTTAAATATGTCTTTCCCAAACATCATATTTCAATAGGAAATTCATCAAAAAACGGCTCTAGTTAAACTATTTCACAGGGGGCTTGAAGAAGTAGAAACCAAAGCAGATTTTGCTACAGTACTTCAGCCGGTTTAGAGTCTATGTACGTGTGTATGTTGTGGAGACATACATCTACCATTAGGTTCATGAGTGCAGGAGCTGAGCAGCAGGCTAATCTCATTTCAAAGCTTCTCTTCTCGTCCTCATGTGCTGACAGTCCTGGCCGCCTGCGCTCTTTATAAATGCTCTGCTAAGGGCTCCATGTTTGCGACACGTGTCAACACTTGACAAAGCATTACTTTTCGTACACAATATCCCGCGCCCGGGCCTCTGAAATGAGGTAGCTAACAAATTAGCTTTTTATGTTTATTTGAGCGTGGGTGTATTTGAGGAGAGGATAGGCAGAGGGGGAGGGGGAAAGCGAAGGACATTTACGTTAACATTTCTGTTACACTGAATGCTTTCTTGCCAAATCAGCTAACAGCCCTTACAAAAAAAGTACTGCAGCGGTACCATGTTAAAGTGATGGAATAACAAAGTACTCCAAAATCATGATATTCTCATAGTAAGTGTCCAAAAAACATAATATGCTTTGCTACTTAGGGTAAAAAAAGTATATTATGTTAAGGGCCAGTCACAGCGAAAACGCATGAATCACGCACGAATTACGCACAGATTTTCGTTTCTGCGCGGACTGTAACTGGATGTGCGTCGAAGGCGGTTTGTGCGTGATTTTGAGTTTTGAACGGTTCAAAATATTTTTGGAAACGGTGTGCGTTATTCATGAGTCGGCGTGCGTAGTTTATGCGTCGAGTATGCGTGACTATGCGCGGGACACGCGTCGGCCGTCAGTGCTTATGCGTCGGAACTGGTTCGAAAGCGTGCACGTCCACGTCCGTCCACTGACGCCCCACCTTCATATCACGCATGAACCGCGCACGTATCACGTTCATTCCACTGACATCCACTGACAATGTGGATTCTGAAAGTGCTTGTACGTGGAACGTTCGGGAAGTGTGCGTGTTTGGATGCGCTCCGTCAGTGATTCATGCGTCGGGTGTGCGTCGAATGTTCGTGGAATACTTTGGTCAATTTCTCGACGCACAAGCACGCAAAAACCCAATCTGTGCGTGATTTGTGAGTGAATCGTGATCGGCTGTGTGACTGGCCCTTTACAATTAGGGAAGCGTAAGACAAAGAAAGTGCTAAAGTCACGACTCCCACCGTCTATAGGCCAAACACATTTCTCTAGTCTAGGAGACTGGATAAATACTATTTTATGTATCACTATATGAATTCAGAGACAGTAATTACACCATTCTCTTTAGCTCCCACACAACAGCAGTGGATCTGAGCTGTGAAAGCACAAAAGTGAAGTTCAGTGTACTGTACAATCGTAGGTGTATAAGTCACCTGACAGCTCTAGTTCTTGACAAATGAACACCACGGCGCAGAGGCTTCATTGATCCAGTTTTTAAATGTTACATTAATAAGCTGTAAACACTGTGTTAAAACCACTTGATGTTAAGGAAATAAAAGGTACTAATAGGACTGCTCTTTCCTGTGGGTTGGAGGTAAGCGCAGCAGTTTTGAAAGCGATTTCAATATTTGCCACCCCAGTGGCTCGCCTCTTCTCTCTTATCAATGTGGCAACAATAACATGCTTGTGTTTCAAACCAAACATTCCCACACTGAATAATAGGCGATGTCTGAGTCCAGTCACCAGCAGCAATTTGTTTACACTGGGCTGATCATAAACTACAACTTCCTACTGAAAAGCCATTTCTGCTTGACTTGGTGCTCACAAAAGCATACATCAATACAGAGAGATATCTGACCACGCATTCACATTCAGTTTTTTCATTGTAATGTGTGGACTGGCCGTTGTGGATAAGACTTTTCTATTCCACTTTAATATTAATCAGTAGATTATATTTTCTTCATGTTTATTTTTGAATAAATTAATAATATTTAGATTTATCTGAAAATATTTTGGGAAAAGTGCAAGCCTATGGTAATGATTATTAATAGCTGTTTCAAATGCTTTTTTCTTTTGAACTAAAGCTTTATGTTTGTCTTTAACAAGGTCAACGTGACCACAGTATTTGTTGGATATCCCTGTCTCTGCGCCCAGAGCCATCATGTCAATCAATGCATCTTTTAATTAAAATGATCTGTTGCCTAAATGTGACGCAAATAAGCACACAAACCAGGATCACAGTTATGTGCATTCCACACCTTCAGATAAATTAATTTACATGAAAATATAATAATAATATTGATTGTATGTTTTTACAATTTTATTATGTAATATAATATTATAAAAACAATATAATATAAAACTATAAAGCAATTAATAACGTAAAGATTGCACTTACAAATCTGTACAGACAAGATTATATATATATATATGTGTGTGTGTGTGTGTGTGTGTGTGTGTGTGTGTGTGTGTGTGTGTGTGTGTGTGTGTGTGTGTGTGTGTGTGTGTGTGTGTGTGGTTTATCTCTAAAATTACTATCTGTTATCTGTTAAAAAAAAGTATTAAAAATATTATTTATAAAATTATTTTTAGAAAGGGAAATATATTATTTTTAAATAAACAAATAATTTTATAAAAAATATGTATTAATATTACTATTTTATAGAGATTTTAAAAAAACACTTATTTATAAAAGCACTTCCTAGACAATGGAACATGTATTAATAATATATATTTTTTTTAAATCCATGACTTTTTATTTATTTAAGAAATGTAATAAAATGTATAGGCATGGAAATTACAATATTTCAAAATTGCCCATACTGTACATTAAGTGGTTCACAAATACAGCCTGAGAAGTAAAAAAAGAAAAAGAAAAAAAAAGACAGACTTATGGAAGGAATGGAAATATGGTCAAAGCTTCCCCGCACTAACAGAGCAATAAGGCATCATGTCCATACACAGAGGCTTTAAAAAAGCACAATTAAAGATGGACCTAGTTTAATAATTAAAATGCATAATTATTGACCTCTATTTTCAATTCCTCGCAAAGTACATTAGATCAGGAAAAGAGAGAGGAAAGAAGGGAGGTGTATCTAATGCACTCTTTCCTGCTTGAACTTCCTTTACATCCTAAAGTGCCAGGCCTCTATTGAGATTTGCACTTAATGAGGATCCGTCACAAATAAAAAGAAAAAAATCTCTGAGACTATCAACAAGCATTACAATCACCCCAAATCCCGCCCCCCTCCCCCTTCAACCACTCTCAGTGCCAATGCCCACCCGGAGAGCCAGGCCAGACAGGGGAAATTTGAGGGTTAACTGTCCCTTAGGGGGCTATCAAAGCACGGAGAAAGCGTCACTGCTGGTGCCCCCCATTTTCATTTGACAACCAGGCCCTAACAGATTAACATGCAGTCAAGAGTGATATATTTCCTGCCAAGTAGTCAAATCACTGCTGTATAATGATTTTGTGTGTGGGAAGACACAAGAGGGACACTCTTAATTAAGAGGAAATATTTGTTTTGGGGTTATGAATCCGGCTGATTCTGATTGGTCCACTTGCAGCGACAATGTTTAAATAGGTCAGTCGGGTGATAAATTGTCATTTTGACACATTAAAACTGTGACGTAAAGAGGCTGGAGGAGAAAGAAGGGATCAGCCGAAGAGGTCAGAATGAAATGGCCCAGTTCAAATGGAGGCCACTGAAATTACCAGGAGAGTTCTTCAAAACCCTGAATGCCAAGGACAGGTGGATTAAGGTATTAAAACAATCGCATTTCAGTCTTGAAATAGTCCTGCATACGACTCAGCATCAAGCCTATCTATTCAAGATCAGGTGCGAGCAAATTCGCACCATGCGCAAGATCTGCTGTAAACATCAGCAAAAGCTAATATGAGCGATGATTATGTCAAGTGTTCCTGAAACAATCCCATCATGGAAACATTTTTTGTAAATGCACCCAGATGGCGAGCTGCCGGTGGCATGTTAACATGCGCAATTGAAAAAGCTGCCAGAATTCAACCAAATATAACAACTGAGCTTTTTCCCTCCTCTAATTAATATCAGAGAGCTGACTAGAAGGAAGACGAAAAGACAAGGGTTTTTGCTAAAGTTCAGTCCTGAATCTATTTACAGTGCCGAATTAATAAGAACCCGAGGTGATAATAGTGCCAACACAGTCAAACATTTGGGTGAGTGATTTTAATTTAATCAAAGCTGTTTAGTACAAGTCTATTCTTTAGTGCTACAACTGTGGAGCAGGAGCAAAGCTCTCCTTTCGCCTCACTTTCCATCTCTCCGAATGGATGGAAACCCATCATTTCTTCATACACCACTACATAAACTAATGTGGTGTTGATGGTCAAGCCTGTAAGTGTATGTGCTGCTCATTTATGGCTGTTCCTTGTGAATGAGGAAATGGCTGAGAGAAAAGACTCTTAATATTTTAAAAATTCCATTAGTGAACTCACTGCCATCATGGGACTGTCTCCGACAGAGGCACTTTCTTCACAAGACCAAGAGTTATGTCTTACATAGCTGTCAAAAAGACGCTCTGCAAACTTAAATACTCCCATTCAAACCCTTAGATGATAAAGCCTGTGATAAAACTCCTTCTTAGGACGATTAGAACTTATTTTTTCTTTAAAAATCAACATACAATCAAAATTCCTCAGCAAAATAAAATAAAATAAAGGTTCGACATCAGGAGGAAAGATACAAACTCTGCTGCTTGTAATGTTGATAATAGAGGTGAGCCGTGACAATGAAATTTAAGCCTCTTAGTGGACCATCTGGGATACTGCTACCTGAAAACGAGCTGTGAATGCACAGCCAATGTGCATCCGTAGTCATATTGTACCCTTGAAATTCACAAAAAAATGACAGACAGAATACCGGAAGCCGGAGAGAGAGAGAGCGACAAAGAGAGAGAGCAACCTGTGCCCTTCAGTCTCAGTTAAGGCACAGCTAACCAAGTCTGACAGCTGCCGGCTCCTTGACAATTGGGGTCAGTTAGAGGAAAAGTAGCTCAAGTTTTCATGGCTTTGCAGGAGATGTTCAGGAGCAACTGCCCACCGCAGCATCAAAGGGGATTAGAGGCCTCAGCCATCTGCTGCCAGGACAGGCCATGGGCCTTTCATGTCCTTCTTGGAGAGAAAGGCAATCCTTCCGTCACATAGTTTTAAGTCCCACCATAGGAGAGGAAAGGGTAGTACGGGGGGGGGCCCAAAACAAGGCCCAAAACAAGGAGAAAAAAAGTACACTATTAATAGTGAAAGGATTGTGTTGGTATCAACTTATATAAATACAGTCTAAAGAACAAACAAATGTGCACACATGAGCACACATACACAAAATAACACCAAATCTATGACATCACGACGACATTACAGGCATCTTTACATTCTCACCTTACTTTTTGATATCATTTTTCTATCATTTCTATCTGAACAAACCTCAAACACATTAATTCATAAGGCAAAACTTGCTACATAACCTTAGTTCTTCAAACATGAATGAAACCTAAAACCGTCTACTTTTTATAGAGAATTATTCTAGAAATTTGAGGATGGGGTCTTTTGACTTGCCACAATAAGCACCCACACAGAACACCCTTGCAGCTACACAGAATGCCCTAGCTGACACATAACCACCCCTAGCATCCATCTAGGGTCCATCCAGTAGACCCTAGCTACCACTCAGAATGCCCTAGAAACCACCCAGAATGATTTAGCAACCATCTAGCAATCTTTTGCAAACACCCAATAAGACCTAGAAACCCCCTGGCAACCACCAGAAGGCCCTAGCAACCACCCAGAAAGCCTAGGCAATGACCTTGCAACATCTCTCAAACAACCAGAATACACTGTCATGGTGGCTCTTGCATCCTAGCTCACATTTCTGTGCTCTGAATCTCATTTTTCCCTCTCTTACACATTTATTGACAAGCTGTGCCAACATTTTTCTTTTAGCAGCTAATTTGTTTTGGGTCCCGTTCCTGGCCTCCCCCATGACTGTTACCTCAATAGTCTGCTACCTTTCAGCTCAGCAGCTCAGCACTTGACCTGCCGACGTCGCTTATTTCCAGCGCTCTAATTGTCGTTTAATCACATATCAACCTGTCACTTAAAGAGCCCCTTTTTCAATTGCAGGAATTTGCATATTGTGTGAAACTAATTTCTATCAAAAGCTCTGCTGGCTGTGAAAGCGTGTGTCTACCCGGGCTCTCTCTCTCTCTCTCTCTCTTATCCAAAGCGCCTGATATTCTCCATTCTGAGTACAGGTTTGTTAACAGCCTCACACATATGGTGACAGGAAAGATAAGGAGCTGAGAGCTTGTGACGGAAAGGTACCGGTGAAAACATGATGTCATAATGGAGGGTTTCGGTGGGCTACCGCTGGGGTTAATATCACCCTCCACTCAACGATAATGGCATACATAGGGAGCGCTCTTTCATTACAAGTGTAGGCCACATGTCCGCACCCATCTCTGAAACTCACACTGGGATTTGATGATCCAGTTTTTATGGAGGGTCCTCGCAGTGACGGTCCTCCAGAGATGGACAAGTTTAATTACGGAGAGGAGGGAAGCTCTTTGTTCCACTTTTTATTATATTAATTGATAAACGGGTCCGGAAGGGTGCTCTTGGGGGACAAGGATAAGGGAGTGTTTTCAGAGGGGTTTAATCCCGTTAGAGGCACCGGCCCGTACCCCAGGCTCACTGGGACCCTACACTTGCTTTTCACCTCCACCCCATTCTTTTCCTGCATCCTCCTCAGGACTGTTGCTCCGCATGACAGCCAATAATGAAGAGGTCTTTCTCGGGTTCAGACGAGATGAGAACTGCAGATACCATCCTGCCTGAGAGAGCTGATCTTACCTTATTACATTAAATTAAAAAAATTAATATATAGCTTAGGACACTTAATAGTGAAGTGAACTATGTCTAACATGGGTTCTAACGTAAAGTTGTTTCTGTTTATTCCAATTCACCACACTTTACCTTCCGATATTTATATATTTGGTAAAAATGTTACTTAATTTAATGCTGCATCTGACACTGAACAATCATAGAAGGTGGGCTTAAACTAACTGAAGCATTGTCAATATTGTAAAAGTGCACACTTCATCTACTAATACAGTTAGTCTCAGCCCTGATGCGCTGGCTCATTGAAGGGTTCATCTCAACCTGACCAAGTTCCAAGGAGTCAAGATGTCTCAAAACTGTCAAAAGCATTTTCCACAAAGCTGAAGAGAGGGGCGAGGGGGAGACAAAAAAAAAGAACCTCACGCACAGGCATACGCACCGACACGAACACATTCGCGCATACGCGCTCACGAGCCTGTCAGGTAAATTAGATCTGAAAGCTGACAATTTCTGACCATATTTCCTTGATTATTTCGAACAAATGCACACCAGCCGCTCTAAGGAGATTAAAGTGACATAAAAGTCTCAAGTGGGAGGAGGGAGGGCAGAGAATCCAGGTCACCCCCATTTGTCCCCCTGCCTGACAGCAGCTATATCGCTATCCAATCCAATAAAAATCCCCCCTCCTTTTGCTTTAATTAATTTTACAGCTAGCTTGCTTAATTACTTTCAATCAAAATCCTCTTGCCATCACAAAATTAGAAATGGTTCAACTCCATTAGTCTAAATTCTTCATTTACATACACAAAGACTGTCAGCTCTTGCTAAGCAAACGGCCTCTTGCCTGATGAGATTGTTTTTTTTCTTTCCCTTCACTCTATCTCTCTCTCCCTTGCCCTGTCTCTCTCTCTCTCTCGGTCTCTATCACCGTCTCTCTCTAATCATAAACATGTTCAGTGTTACAGCAGAAAAGTGGTAGGGATGTCCAAAACTAACTTTCAGAATTGACCAGACAATGGGTTGCCTGTAAGACTAGTCGACTAATGGGAAGTCCTGAAAAATTAGACTGATTTCAGGTTCACCTTACCTTTCTTAGGGGGCATTTAAATAAAATGCATGAAACAAATAAGAGTGCAACGTAATGAGACAAAAAAGAGGGGTCTTGAAAAAAAATTTTTTTATAAACTGTAAAACTATTTTTAAACATACACTCAAAACAAGTTGTAAAATTACAATTATTTAACATTTTAAAGGTGATTATCACACTTTTATTATCACACTTTTACTATGCACTGTTAAAATACATGTTATTTACCCTACAGTTGAAATATTTTAAACCTAAATTATATTTCAAATAAATTTTTAAATGCTATGTTTATCAAAGAATCCTGAAAAAAATGCATACATTTTACACAAAAATATTAAGTAGCAAAAAAGTGCAAATCATATTAGTATGGTTTCTGAAGGATCATTTGACACTGAAGACTGGAGTAATGATGCTGAAAATTCAGCTTTGCCATGGCAGGAATTATTTAGAATTTTTACTGTATTTTTCTATTAAGTAAATGCAACTTTGGTGAGCATTAGTGACTTAAAAAAATTATCTTACCAACCCCAACGTTTTGAACATTAGTGTCTATCATATGACATAAATGGGTTCACAGAAAAGTTCAGTAAATCAGTCATTTTTCAAGTTTTCACTTCTTGTTCCATAACTTCCCTACTGACAAACACTGAATATGTACAAAAATCTTTGACCAAAACACTACAAACAGGAACGAAAAATCTTCCTCATAACGAAACAAACAATCCTTTTATCAAACAAGTATCAAACAATAAGTCACACTGATAAAAGTAATAAATAACAATATAATATAATACAATAATAATAAATTTATTTTAAATCTTTTTTTTTTTAAATCAACATGTCAACCTGCAGGTATGAACTGCATCTTTTCTGAAAGCAGAGTTACTGCTGAAGAAAATGAAAATCAGAAAATTGAACAGAAACTACAAAAATGTAAGGAAAATAAGATTTTGTTTTATTAACAAGTGGCTGATTAAGGCAGTGTGGCACAGTGTGCACCGATACACCCAACTCCGGTCTCTTGGCTTTTAGGACAGGGCCACACAGGCAGCCATCAACTACCGTGGTTTCGACATAATATTCAGAGGCCAAACAATAATTTCCACTGGTGACGCGTCCTCTCCATCACGCTCAGTGCCCAAGGCCTGCACATCAACAGGAATTAAGGACATGCAGACACAGTTAGTGGGCTGGCCATGGAATCTACCCCCAGCCCTGCTCAAATAACTAGGGCCCTGTAATAATGACAAAATCAAAGCAGGCCCTTGATGGTGCTTTGGACGTCCCCAAGCATCACCACTCAACCCTGATATCCACACACATAAAGAGACACACAAAGTGCTGACTCTTGCACGGCACGTTGTTTTATTTGCCCTCACTTTCCTTGACCACACGCATACAAAGCCGCAAACACTCACTAACTGGGGATGAGCTTTGATCTGTTGTCTGCACACTAAACATATTATCTTTCAGCTTTCAGAGCCTCTCACGCTGTCCTCACTGGTGATGATGCAGAGAGAAAGTGACTTTGGAAAAGGCTTGTTTGCAGGTTTTCATTTCAGAAGATTTGTGATACTTACAAGTTGGGCCAAGGAGCTGAAACTGTCTCCTGTTTGGCTGTCCTGACTGGGACATAAATCCCAGACCCGAAAGATGGGTATCCCCTGTCAACCTGTACCTCTCCATGCTTTTCTACTTATTTTGTCCCCATAAATCCATTAATTAACCAAATTAACATGTATTGAAAGAAATACTATTTGAAAAAAAAATTGCAATACTAATTAGTTATCAAAATAAACTTTTTTTTCCCCAAAATCACCCCTCCAATGGCCTGAAAAAACCCCATTTTGCATAGTTAAGTCAATTTCTATGTATATAATCAGTATTTTGTCTCATTAAAGATCCTGTTTTGCTCATAAATACGCCACATTACATAAATGGACTCTTTTTTACTTTTTACCTACAGTATCAGGAGACAGTGATGGAGGAGAACCCTGAAGGAGGTGGGCACTGGGTCTCTGTTAGCTGGCTGGTGTTGAGCAGCAGTTCTGCATCCTTCAGACCGCCAGCAGTGCTTCTCTCAGCCCTGCTCACTTGGGCTTAGCTAATTCTGTCACATCGCTCCACACTGCCCACGCTGAGCCTCTTTAAACAGCTCCGCTGCACCTCTGCTGTTTCTGCTGTGCTCCTCCTCTAACAAGGGGTCGCTCGTACCAGCGGAACAGCAAGTGGGAGCAGTGCCCTGATCATGGACCACCAGTCCACTTTAGAGGCGCTAAATAACCTGCCTGTCTCTCACTGGTTTCCCTCTATAAGAGTAGTAAATTTTGTTACAGAAATAAGAGTATTTATATAAGAGTAAATATAAACATTTTATTACATAAAAATATAATAATATAAAAAATGTGTGTGTATATATATATATATATATATATATGAACATTATAAAAATTTGATATAAACAAAGCATAATATTTCATATATATGAATGAATCTAAATATACATTTTTTTATAATATAAATATTAATATAAATAATTATTTATATTAAACATTAATTTAAACGATAAAAAAAAATGATATCTAAATTATTTATTGAATCAAAACCATCAATGTTCCGGAAAAAAAGCGTGCTGAAAACAGATACCACAGCTGAACAAATTTGTATTATATTATTGTTAGATTGTGAAACATGGCGTGTTGAGAGATAATTGTTATTCCAAAGAAAGATTATAAAATATGATTACATTCAAATCATGCAGTGACACCACACGCTGCAAAATAAAAGCACAAAGGCACATTCATTACGTGCACAAAACTGCATAAAGACAGAAACATAAACAATAAACTGAAGAACTGTCCTCTCATTGTTCATCTGACTGCACATTCATAGAAAAACAGTGTTTTCCCTTTATCCAATTATTTAATGAGAAAGGAAATTTGCCCCAATTCCCTCATTCTACAATGTAAGACATGCAGTGTCACACAAAACAAACACAAACACATAAGGGGAAAAAAAGTTTAAACCCCAGGCTTTCCCTTTAAATTTCTCAGACACTCATTGTTCGTGAGACTTTCGGATGATTTTAACCGTGATTTAATGTAGCTTGTTAAAGAGTGATGATGTCAGCACAATAGAGGAGCCTCTAAATCCACCACATTCACCCAAAATGCCTCAATGAGATAATCACGGGTGACGTCTGCGAAAACACTTATTATATTCGCCCATCGCCTGGCTGAAGCTGCTAAAACTCATCAGCGTTATTCCCTATTTCTCTCTGGGAGCGATGAGAGGGGGGGAAAAGACAATCTGAACTTTGAGTGAAAACTTTTTTTTCTTTCTTTCTTTTTTTTTTTAAAGGGACAGGACTCTGAACTACTTTGTCTGTTTTTTTGTGAATAAATCACACAACTTTGATGTATTTGCTTTTGATATGAAATAACAGCTTGTTTTTCACAATGCTAATGCATGACTGGTAAATCTTAGGCACTTGTCCCTGTTTTTGTGCACATGGGCTTTACCAAAGTCCCATAAAAGGCTTGGAGCTGACAACTCAACAGAAGAGATAAGAAAAGGATCAACCTGAGCCTTTCTCATAGCTTAATTTATTTTAAATCCTGCTGCTATTTATCCAGTTCAGGCCAGCAGCCATTGTCCACCTCCACCTAAAAAAACTCATCAGTGCTTTAGAGTGGCACCTCTACGAAACTAGTCAGGTATTTATATGTATATGCCGATAATCTCACTACAGTCAGGGGCTACGGCCTGAGTTGTGAGTCTGCTGGATCGAGGGCAGCGGCTCCCTGTAGTGTAAGTTAATAATGAGTGGCTCTCCAACAGTATGTGATGTGGAGGTGAGGTCCTAATCCTCCAGGTCGCCCCCACGGGGGAAGGCCTCCACCCGGCCCCTGTTTATCAACGGCAAGAGCCGTACGGCAGAGGGAGGGGAAGCGCAAGGCACCCGGGCCGCTCACGTCAGACAGGATATCTTCTCCGATGCGCCAGCACTTTAACCCGGCCTGTTATTAAAACTCTAATCTGTTAAACATGTCAATGTTAGCACTTTTAGCGTGATTAATAAAGCGAGACATAAAGCGAGACTCCAGAGTGCTGCGCAGGCCTTTCTATTGCCTTGGGTTGTTTTGTTTTTCATTTCTTTTGTTGGATTTTTATTTTTTTCATTTTGGCTCATAAATGGTTTGAATTATCTACTCGCACACACGTAATTCTCCAAACATTTTCTTTTGGTATTTGTCCCATGTCAATCAGCTTTTGAATCTGAAACAAAGCAGAAAATGTATTGCCCTGAAAGATAAATATCCAATGCTAACACATATCTTCATGGAGCAAACTCGAAAAAAGGTTTCCACGATGCTAGTGGCAAATTGGCTTTATAGAATCTGAAACAGTGTATGTATGTGCTTGCAGGGAAAATAGGGTGATGCACAGCAACGGTACTGAGGCGGAGGGGGAGACTTAAAGGATGTGATTTATCTGAGCTTGATTGCGTGTTAATCGAGGTTACGTGTATTAAGTGGAATCTAATTGGAACAGACACTGGCAGCCTGACAGATCGACATGATGCAGATGGATTGAGAGAGAGAGAAGGGGGGGTTGAGTGAGTGAGAGAAAAAGAGAGAGAAAGCAAGAGAGGGACAGCGGTAAAGCAAATATGAAGAAAAAAGAAATGCAGGAATTCGTACATAACTTGTTGGAGTTACAATGAAAGAGACAGAAGACTAAAAGGTACTTTCTTAATGCAGTGATTGCAAACGATTATTTGTTTAAATATCCGTTAATCTAAAAAAATCTCAACTGCAAACGACTACCTTGACAGATGACATCACTAAGACCACTAAGGATATAATTAACTTCTCAGTGGTCAAAATGAAGGAAATATTCTCCCAGAATGTTTCATTCGAAAACGCATCATATTAAAAAGGTTAAATGGCTTTTTACATATTTAAATGAAACATGAAAGACTTTCATACTTCTATGAAAAATGTCAATAGGGACCAGTGTTGATTTGGACCCCATTGACCTATAGAGTAAGAGCAAACCTTAAACCTTATTGACCTTCTTCAAATAAATATCTTCTTTTGTGTTCTACAGAAGGAAGAATGCCAGGCATGTCCGAAACTATTCTGTTTATACCGTACCACTAAGAATTAGAACTATCACTAATCATTCATTTGTTTTCTCAGGATCTGCCCAGATCTGTCGCCCTTATAGAGGACACAGCTACACCACTCCGCTCTGGCATGTGCACTCTACGGCCTCAGTTGCCACAAACATTCATTTATGCTTTATTGGAAACAAGGGGAAAAAATATCCTACCCTTCGGAAAAAAAAAGAAGAAGAAAAAAAAGACCCAGCTGCTACAGTACATCTTACCTCTAGGAGCCAACTGCCCATGTGCACTCGGCTCACCAGCTTTTTCTATCCCAGAAGACAACTGGTTTGAAGGCCCTTGCTTTAAATCTGAGCCATTCACCCTATGACTGAATGCCCTTTGCAACATTAGTCAGAAAAAAGGCACAAGAGCCACACCTGTTGTGCCAAACAAGTTCTCTCTGAAAGGCTACACAAACACGTAACAAATTACACCAACAGAAAAGGAGGGGGGTGAAAAATATCTGTACCCACATGCCAAATGCCGAACGGGAGGAGGTGGCTTTAAGGTTTCTCTCTGAAATGAGCATGTGGACACAAGCCTGTTAACAGACATCGATTCCATCGGGTCCTGGATGTCATTTGTAGTCATCTTTTATCACAACTGTGTTCAATAACAGGCCTACGTTATTAACAGCAGCACAGAACCGTCGTGGATGACTGTGTCCATTCGCGTCCCTTCATTTTGCACTCGTTCTTGCATGATAATAACACGACTGATGATGTGAATGATATCATTTTGTGCCGTAATCTCAGATTATTTCATGTTCAGTCAACCCAAAATCCCCGAAAAATAGACCAACAATGAATTGTTTGGTTTTAAAATATGATTGTGCTGTGTATATTTATGGTGAA
This sequence comes from Rhodeus uyekii, assembly GCA_037043235.1. Classification (NCBI taxonomy): domain Eukaryota; kingdom Metazoa; phylum Chordata; class Actinopteri; order Cypriniformes; family Acheilognathidae; genus Rhodeus; species Rhodeus uyekii. Next base: position 1,321,486 of record JAWRVZ010000027.1, read on the forward strand.
GTTGTAGATAATAAAGATTATTTGGAGAGCGTTTTACTAGAAAATACTACTTGATACTTGAAAATATCACATTTAATTTGTGCGGCTTGCAGTTTCTTCGTAATTTACTGGTTGCTGAGTGAAAATAGTTTTGACAGCAAATCTACATTTTGCTATCACCCCTGCAGTTTTTAGTCAAAAATGATATCTGAACCATTTTTATATCTGACTTTGTTGTTGCAAGCTTTACAGGACAAAAGCAATACAGCAGAAATAAGTATGGAATTGTTTAGCCAAGACAAGAGAGAATAGACCCTCAGCCATCAACACAAAACACTCAAATCACTCTCGACACAGTCCCGTCACAGTGCCGAGACAAGGGACTGAGCTACTCCTCTCCTCCTTTGATTTGATGCATGCTGACTGTTACACTAATGGCATTAATAAGGACAAAATTACTATTTTGAAACACTGACTTTTCATCTTCCTAATCTGTCTGGCCATGTCCCTGCCCCCAGCCCTCCATTACGGGACCTGCGGATGGGTAGCCTTCCCCATTGCTCGGTATGCCATGCAAATTGATTGCAACATTTTGAGAGGCCAAGAAGACTATGATCATTGAAATTTGACCCTCAGCTATTTTTAAGTGTTTGATTGAGATAGCAACTCATCCAGTTCAGCCCAGATTGGCCAGATAAGATTTCTCTTACTCTGGATATTCTTGCAACCGTCCACTTGGCATGCAAAATCAAGCATTGCAACAGAAAGACGCACAAATTTACAACACAAATAAAGAAATATGGTTATATATGTATTGTAATGTGCAAGGGGAGGGCTAGTCATGCTCCGCTAAGCTTTGAGCTCTAACATTGAGAGAAATGACACAGTGTGATCAAGGACATGAATTGCTCATTGATTTTTAGCGCCAGCTTAACTATCCATTCCAATTGATTTTAGCCCGGCCGGGTTATGCGAGTTATGGCACTTTTAATGCATCTTCTCTATGGTAGCTCACCACTGACAGAACAAATTTCTAAGCGCATGGAGGGAGAAAAAATGTTGATATGTAAAACAACTTGCCAAAACATGTGAGTTGTTTTCTCTACTTCTATCTTTTCTCTTGCTTCAGCCCTTTCTCGCCCAGTTCCTGGTTGGGAAATATGCACATCATAAAAAGTGTACTTCAGTCTCTAATTATTGGGATATGTCAGTATTTTCACCTCAGAGAACCTTTGCTGATTACAAAATACAGGCAAAGTGATATAAGTCTGCTGAAATGTTAATTACAGCACATAGTTGCTCTTTGTGAGCAGGAGAGAAAGCACAGAATATTCTAGGTGCACAGGAACCAAATAAAACCTTTACTGCCTCAACATGCACACCACATACAGTATACATTTCAGGCTGAGAATATACAGTGCCTGCTTACTAGAAGTGACTCAAGTTTCCATCAAACACACACATGTGACCAAAACTTGCATGAAAACGCAAAATATTCTGCGCTTTTCATCTTTTGAGGTAGTTTACGGTTTTCTAATCTAATCAATTATTCCAAGCCAAAATCATGAAATAAACTCAACTTAGTGGATAATTCTTAATGTCTCTCTTTTCTATTAGTGGTATTATATCATTTGCATCAATTATTAATTAAGCCTGGGTTTAGTGAAATAAGAGATAATGTGAGACATGCGATCCAATAGATGGGCTAAATGTCATCTGTCACAGAGAAACACGTTAAAATAGAGGCTCACTTTCCTGTGCAGGCTCGGCTTTCACCCTAGGGAGGGGAGATTTCTTTTACTTCTGCAAAATACTGCTTTCAAATATCATAAAGTCTATTACTGCACACTCATTTCAGCCCTATCAGTTCAAGAACCTATTTAGTTTGAAGGACATTTTGTTCTGTTTTCAAATAGAGTCAGATTGCAGACCGAACTGAAACCCTACATTTAAGAACTAACCTGTTCCCTTCTCTCACCCCACCTGAGACATTTCAATTCCCATACTAAGCCAGTGGCTAACATTCCCATACTAAGATTTGAGCACAAAAAGGACGTGGCCAGTGCCTTTCAAGCACGGTAAGTGAAAGTAGCCACCAGCGCTGCGTCTGTAAGAGTGTCAGAGTGTGTGGGTCAGGATGAAAGACAGGCTCCCTCTTAAAGCTGCGAGAGCTTTCAGTCATACGCTTGTTTCTCTAGGTCTCATTCATGCAGTGGCCAACAAGAGCAAACTGCACATTGATTCATTTCAACAGGATGACAGGCTGTATGTGGGGGATATGCTTTAAATGTGCTGTACATAATGTCAGAGAATATGGAAGTGAGCTAAAACTGACAACCTCTTTTTGGAAATACCGGGGGACATCCTCAATTGGAAGAACTGTTCATAAATAATTAATAACAAAAACACACACACATGCATACATATATACATATGAATAATATAATACAAAAATTATTAAAATGAAATTATATGAGCTGTTGATTATATATTGCATTGTATAATTGCCTTAATAATTTAGACACATAAATATTTTATATAAAAAATGATTCAGTGGCGCTGTACAAGCTCACACCACACCTACAGTCTTCTACCGCTCTGTTCTTTAACAGGCACGCAAACACCTTCTCTGAAAACACAAACAGAAGGAGGGAGGGAGGGAGGGGGGACATGAACAACCGCCAGCAATATTGACGAGGAGATAATTCTCATTTGAAAAAGCGACTTTGCACTTGTGCTTTGCATGACAGCATAATTAAAATATTTCACTTTTCCTGTTGATTCACTCTATTTGTGCACAGCAATGATAGAGCTAGCACAAACCGTCTGCCAGTTACAACAGCAATGAGACGCGTCATGGAAAACTTTATGATCTCATGTTCCTGTTAATCACGGTTTGAAAAAAGCGAAGTCCTTCACTCGTATTTACCTAAACCAGCTCACTTTGTGTAGCATTATTTTATGGGTTTGTTGTTCTAGCGAGAGGTATTATAACTTTGCATTCTTTCCCAAGGTCAGCTGCTGGCGTGACACACACAATATTTGCTTATGGGGCTTTTCAGGTCAGTTCTATTATATTTACATCAAATAATTTTTGATAAGGGATGTAAAAGACCTATAAAACTGTACCATAAATGGGAGAGGTGTAGTTGAGGGAAAAAGTACAAAAGATCAACAGGTTTCCTTTTTTTTCTCTTTTATTAATCTATGACACGTTGACATTTTTCTACTGAACCTTGCCAATTAATGCACCTAAACTAGGCCAACAAAGTGGGCACCAGCTCTTGTTTCTGCCCAAAGTACCTGTCTCTTATCTCTACAGCTCTATAATCACTTAACAAAGACTTGGGCATTTGCACAAATTAAAACATCAATAATGCACGAGTGCTTTTCAGTTTCTGCCACACACACCCCAGTGCTGGGGCAGCAGCACTCTCTAAAAATGTGCCATAATCTTGCCCCAAAAGACCTCAAATTCAGGACCAACCCACACCCCCTTGACTCGGGAGGGGGAAATAAACGCAATAGATGATTGGGGGAGGGTTTATTTTTTAAGAATGAGGGAAAGTGGCGCTTCAGTGTAAACAGCCAACACCCTTGAGTGGCGTACTTCCATAAACAACATCACCACGGCATGGCCACCGTTTGTCATTAGCGGTCTCAACGCGAACACAGACACAGCTTTAATTCAGGCTTGCTATTCTGCCCTATCTTTACATATCTAAATCGGCAAAGCCAAGTCTCTTATTTACAGGGATGAGAGCAACCAAACCATCATAGTGACATGAAATATTGCTTGTTTAATATGCATAAAAGGGGTCAAAACAAGTCAACTATGGGAGAAAAGGAAGAGAGGAAGGGTGGAGAAGAAAACATTAAAACTTAAATGGTCCGAACACAGAGTCAGGAGGTGTCCCATACGAGACGGTCCGTTAGGACATGAATCTTGTTTGCCGTCTTCACACACTATCCACATACCTCCTGCCATGTATAGTCTATATCTTAAACAGGAGATAACCATTCAAATACTCCAGGATTTGTAATGTGTGCGCTTGAGCCAAATGTATACGTTTATGGACATTAAACACATTGGTAAATTCCTTTTATGGGCAAAAAGATGTCAAAGACAGACTAACTCATAGAGATTCACACACACACACACACACAGGCTTTTAAGCTGAGGTATTACAATTAAGTTACTCAACTATAATATTTTATCTTTTTTTCTAAACAGATTATTTCATGTTCACAGCTAGTTTATCATTATTCCACAGTTTTTTTTCCTCTCTTCCCCTTGCCCTTGCAAACAATCCCCTTGTTAGCAAACTGTTAAGACAGGCGCTTGGTACACAAATTGCGCTCGACCAAGCGAATTTGTTTTGCAAGGATGACCTGTTTAATCATCTCATTCTCTTTTGCGGACATTTATTCATCTGGTTTCCACGGTTACGGAGAACATTAAGGGGCTACAGTAATAAGGCTGGAGAGTCAAACAGGTAATAAAAAAATTAACGCCATTTTCCAGCAGCCGAGGACGGTCTCTGAAATGAATCAGGGGAGAGGGGAGCGCACACGCAGGTGAAAAGGGGCCTCCAATATTTCCAAACAATTAAGGGCCAGGCAGGTTATTTCACTCTGAAGAGAAACTCGGATGGGCATTCAATGGACACGACACCTTCAGAACAATTAGTGCATAATGTTCCCTTATTTATCATGATGCTATGATTACTTATCAAGACAATCAAAACCATCTGAATTAAGATTATTAACATTTCTTCCCTCCTTTCTAAGATAAGATTACTGTTAGTTGTAGAAAAACATTTATGGAGTCATGTTGTAAAACTATAGATAATATAGATTTATATACCGATATATATATATATATATATATATGTATATATATATATATATATATATATATATATATATATATATATATATATATATATACATATATATATTTGCAGATTGCTACACAGACTACGCTAAATTGCATAACTGGGAATTTTTTTGGCCCTTTTTTAAAAGCCTTCCAATTCACTACAGAAGGTAATATCTCTCTCTCTCTATCTCTCTCTCTCTCTCCATCGACTTTGACAAATGTTGCCCCTTTGTACCAACCAATGAGTCTGACTATAAGCCAAATATAGAACATTCCGGCACAATAGACAGGACAGGTGTTGGAACCCCTCTGAAAGGGTCTGAGCTCAGTAAGTGAGACTAACAAAATCCAAATATGGTATTCAAGGATAGCAGAGTACAGGCAAAATAAACAAGCCATTAGCATTTTCTGTCTCTCCCCTACCTTGTCTTATGCTTTCAGACAATCCACACATACCAGGGATCTACACCACAGATTGCATAATGTAACGTATAAAGGAGAAAAAATTAGCAAAAAAACTCTGGGCAGACTTGAACAGGTATTTTCATTCTATTTCTGCTGGTTGTGCAAGCTGTAACATGGCATTTGTCATGGTCTGCGCAGTGCTGGAAAATATCTAAATCATGCTGGAACACTATTTAATGAAGGCTGCCTTTACCAACGCAACATGTCCTTTCATTCATAGTGTGTATGAATAGATTCATAGGACATAAAATTGCACAAATAATAGCACACACGCCTGGTGTCAGGTGACTTGTTTGCCCCATAGCTTGTACAGGGTTTGACTCATTTCGTAAGTTGGTTGTTCCAAAAATATATAGTGGCTGAAAAAAATTGAGAACAACAAATGAAATGAAAATGAAAATGAACATATCACACCAGGCGTAATCTGCAAACAAGCAATGTTAGTGACAATGTGTTTTTTAGTCAATGTATGAAGTGTTGGGCCAGAAGTTCACACAGGTTTCCTAGCAGAGTAACAGATCATCACTTTAATTCTGAAAATAAAAATCTACATACATTTTTTTTATTTTGAACAATATTTAAACATTTTAATTTTTTTAAATTTTAAACATTTTGCTTGAAAAATCCTTATGATATCCATAAATAAATAATACTTTTGAGTGCTTATATGTATCAAATAACTTTTTTTTTTACATTTAGTTTAATGTTTTGTTGATAATTCAGACAATGGTGTGTAAAATGTACATATACTTTTTAGGAACCGCTGTATACAAATAAAACTGAAACAATTATATGAATATAAAACAATAAAAATACAAAAATAAAAATAAAAAAATAAATCAAAGGATTTCATTAGCTCTCCATCTTGTTTGAATTCAAGTTGAAGTAATTTAAGAATGCCAAATCCACACCTGTTATCCAGAGTGGAAAAGTGGGAAGCCGGTTTCTCATACAGAATTAGAGTATGAACTAAAGAGACAACTTTGGTCTTAACAAAAGTCTGGGGCTTGAGCAAAACAGCCTTGAGTCCCCAAACCCCTCTTGTAAAGACAGAAAACCCAAAAGAGGACACACAGAAGAGTCTGAAAAAGCTCTAAGCTCCAGCCATGAGACCGCCAACTGCTCTGTTAACAGCCTCTTAACAGGTGTTGGTCCAAGAACCATGTAATCCTATCAAGTTACGGAGTTAAAAAAAAAATTCAGTCAAACAGCAAACTCCTGAGCCCCCTTTTGCTCTCTCTTGTTCTTTCTCTCTGCTCGGTTTAGTGTGTAGGCTGTGACAGAACGCAACAGCTGGGCTTCAGATTTATCATGTACAGACTGTAATTATTGCTGCTGCTGCCTGCTACTGACCCAAGTGAATAGAATGTCACAGGCAAAAGCACACACAACCAGAGGATTCACGGCAGGGGAGGTTTAGAACGCAAGCACCCCTGTTTGCAGTCAATTACCAGAGAGGACAGGATATCAGCTCTGTGGCTCTCTAATGCAAACAATCTCTGAGGAAAAAAAGGCAACAGCGAAGATGTTCATTTCCCTTGCTTATCATTGGGATAGTAAAAAAAAAAAAGAGAGAAAGAGGATTGTCTTTCAGACGGGGGAAAATACAGCAAATAAGTGAATGCTTTCATGAGTGATTAGACTAGCTAATTTCACGTGATGAAGTAGATTAATGTTAAATGCACACAGAAGACCACCGGAAAAGCAATGCTCTAATCTTATCGTCTGCCCCACCCCATGTGACCTCTCTGTTTGGGTCTGAGATAAAGAGCTAAAGACAGCTAGCGCACAGACAAGCCATCCATCAGCTCGGGCCAATCGGTCCCTTAACTGCAATCCAGCCGATGTTCTCCATTCCTGGCAGACTGAAGGAACTCGTCAGTGTGGCTGAAGCCGGTAGTGTGCACTCAGCCGTCAAAGAGCAGGTCGCGGTAGCCTCTCTAACAACCCTGCCCGAAACCTGCCTACAGGGTTGTTCACACCTTAAAGACCCCTGCCACATTTAAAAGGATTAGTCGCCACATTTTGTACCGGCTTAATCTTCCTTTCAGACGGCATAATAAGAGAGCGCCGATAAGCGGAGCATGCAAATTTCATTCGAGGCCATTGGAGCTCAAGCTTTCAGACAAACAGACTAAAGTCTTCCACACTGTGCTAATTGCTTCTTCATATTCTTCTTTTCCCCTCTTATATGCCGTATCAGCTGCCGCAGATTATTTGTCTCCCCCACTTTGCATGAAATTAGAATTTCATGTGGAAGATCATAAACGTGAAATGAAGCCATTCTGCGAGGCCCAGCACATAGAGGAGGAAGACCATCTTCCTACAACTTTTGCAACCAGATGTGCCAAAACACGGAAACTCAATGTTTTGTCTGCGCAGAGGGGATGAAAACGGATCATGAAACTCTCAATCGTGTGGCACATTTGTTGCAAAAGGTGAGGTAGATGGCACGAGATACTGTACCAGCACAATGAGAGGCTTTTTTGCGAGATGCAAAACCTAAACCACAAGACCTGTGAAGCACCAATACCTTTAAAGTAATACCTTTCCCCCCTCTCTTCATACAATTCACTTTTGTTTTACTGAAAATGACACCACAACTCGTCTGAACTCTGTGTTTATAACTGGATTTGCTTACAGCCAGGGAAATTACATTCTGGGAAATTATATCACAACTCAAATATTATTCCAGCTTATTCACAAAGACGTGATATATTTGTTCACAATAATAAGGAAAATTTCATCTAGCATTGTTCTTTTTTTAAATAACTGTAATTTACTACTTCTTTATATTTAATATGTGATTATTTATATAATTGCGCAACAAAAAACGCATAGTTTAAGAAAAAATAAAACAATGGATATTTGTCATCAATTTATTATTCCACAACTTTTCTAGCACAGTATCAATTAGACCATTACTGTGTATAAGTGACAGAAAGGTTTTGAAGTTTTAATTAGGGTCTGGTGTCTGCATGAATGCACAGGAGGAGAGGAGAGGAGAGAAGAGAGCCCTCATAAGCATTACGTTCACATGCTTGGAGATTGATCCGTTCCTGTATTAGCCTCTGTTATCGTTTGCCCGACTGTGAGCTGCGGGACCGTTGGGGTATTAGGAAGACAAAGTTCATTTTGATGGTGGGGGGCCAGTGACTGATCGGGAAACTCAAGCTAGACTCAGTCGCCCTCTCTCTGTCTTTGCTAGCCTTTCTAATTTGGTTTACAAGCTGAATACATATGAAATGAAACAAATACATGCACGTACATCCACTAAAGCAAGCAAATCTTAATTGTACTGATTATTATAAATTACGTAACGTATTTATTTAAATTTTGGTAATTAACTTGAGATAAACTGCATTTTGTGTAAAATAAATACTGTGTGGGATATATGAATACAGAATTGAAATAAATACAGAAACATGTAAATAATTGCATAAATGACATTTTATGCCATAATTTAATATGCAAAAAAACGAATGATTAAAAAGCCTACAAATGATTAAAAAAGAAGTCTGTTTCACATGACTTCTGCTGTTCAAAACTCATTTCAGACGTCTATCTAAAAAGAGCTCACCTTTCTTCTATGTGATCTGTGCTTGTCATCAATTATAGATTAGAATTTAAAGAATATGCATGAGTTGACATGGCAACACTGATCACCCCTTCACTAAAGAGCGCTCTTGCCTCTCTCAGCGGTCGGGTGTGCCGGGGGTCCCTCAGGAAAAATAAGCATAAAAGAGGTTAAATGTGATGCCTAGCATCCTCTCCCCCTTTAATGTCCCCCCTTCCAAATGTACTTCAAAACTCTGTTAATCTGCGGCACACAACATTCCCATTAGCATAGCCCAGCCCCCTCATAAAAATTCCAGCTAGTTTAATTAAAAAATGTAAATTTACTGTCATCCGAAGAGCTGCAGAATTAGGACAGCAACAGCCTTTTTTATTGCTTAAGACATCAAATTGATTCGGTTGTTGCTAAATTGTGATAAAGGTTATTGAGGGCTGCAGACCTTGGGTTGATTTTTCCTCCTCATTTGATCCTATTTTGCAGATGAGTGGTAAAGGTGCTCAAAGTGGACAGAGGCTAAAAATGCTTTCGCTCGCACAGGAGAAACAAAAAGCTGCTTGAGTAATAAAATAACTCCAGTCATCTGAAGAGCAAAATGACAATGATTTTAAAATTTTGGGTGTGTCAAATTTAGTAGAAGAATAAAACAGAAAGCAAAATGTGATTCTGTTTCTGAAAAGTAAAACGTTTCTAATAAATAGGACATAATGAATCTGAAGTTACTTCTGAAAGTTCGAGAGATGATCTTTAAAAGAAGCCGCAATGACATTTCTTCACTTAATTTAATTTCATCTTTCATCATTTATCTTTTAGAACAAAAAGTGTTCATTAGTGTCAAAAAAATATTTCCTGCCTGAAGGCAACCAGAAATAAAAATATCACATCAAAAACTCGCTAAAATTATGGACTGAATTTTTTACCTATGACAAAACCTGCTTTTATAATTCACTGATGTATGTGTGTATTTCTCTCCCAAGCTAAAAAACAAATAGAGCGTAGTTATTGACTAGATAGACATCGATTCCTATTTCAAAACTAAAAAAAAGAGGGGGGGGGGGGGGGGGGGGGGGGGGGGGTATGGTGTGGATTGCTAAAGTAAAAAAAAAATTGTTTACTTAAAAAATATCTATTTTTAAAATAAACATACGGCAGATATACGCAATATATAATCAAATAAGTGTTGAAGTGATGTCTGAAACTTTACCTAAACAGCATGAAGTTAAACATCAAAAGCCAAACAGACAAGTGTGTGTGACTAAACTATAATTCTGGCGTAAATTAAAACTACAAAAAAAAAAAACCAGATAATAAAACTAATAAAATACATTTCCAGGAACACTATTTGAGAGTAAACCGAAATAGAAAACCACACAAAACAAAACTAGCTATGCAACTGCATTTTTATTTTAGGAACATATTTCAATTCCTGGTTTTATAATAATATCTAAAGTTTGTAAAGCTGTATTATTTAGTGAGGAAATTAGGAAACAGTATGGGACGGTACGACTGATATCAATTTCATAATATCCCTAAATGGAGGAACGTGGAAAAAGGAGAGGGATATCATTTGTTCTGTGTGTCCTTACATGTGTCAAAACAACGTTACAGCATTTTGTTTATTCAGTCCCCTTGGCAACAAACCCCTAGGCCACACCAGTCACTTCACTGATATTTTTACATACCTATGTACATTTATGCCACATCGGTGCGTCCATAAAGTAATATCGGCATCAACAAAAAAAAAATCCCCTGCACTCGGGCAAACAGAACTGCTTTAATAAACACAGATATATGAGTTTCAAACATTGCCGAACGCCTGTAGGTAAGTGTGATATGCTGTGTCTAAATAAATTCAAAGCAAATAAACTTGACCACTTCCAGGTTTAAAATGAAAGTAGTCTACTTAAATTCTTCCCCTCCTGAGAGTAAAGTGAGAAAAGAAAAAACAGGACTCAGGGACAGAGTGATCATATTAAACACTGCCATCTTTTCGGGGCTTGTCACACAGTTATAAATAAAGGTACAGTAAACTCACAGCAACGATCCACGGCATTTAAAACAAGATCAACTTCCCTGTTCGAGGCATAGTTTACATTAAAACACTCACCTATGGACAGACACACACCACACACACACACGCACGCACAAACACACAGAGGTTAGAGAAGAGGGTCACTTACCATATTCAGGGTAGTCGAAGTTAAATCCTGTCAAGCATGTAACTTTCATAATATTACTGAACTCTGTTTGAAAATCATCAGATGCAAGCTGGTCTGTGAGAAAAGCAAAACTAAAAGAAGTTGACAATAAACGCCTTTTTTGCTCTCAATCATGTACTAAACTCCTTGACATGTAATCTGTCAATAGTTTGTAGCAGAGATAATGCCGGCTGCCACGAGAGAGGTTGATTGGCAGCTTGGCTTGGCCCCTCCCTCCTATGGTTTGACGGGGGGTAGGTGAGAGAATACAGAGCCGGCCCCTTCCTCGCCTGCTCCTCCTGCCTCGCTCTCTGTTTCTCTCGCTCTCTCTCTCTCTCTCTCTCTCTTTCTCAGTCTACGGTTCTGCTCCTGTACACACGCACACACACCAAGCAGTTGCCGATGTCTGAATAGGCAGATAGGAAATTACAGCAGCGGAGGAACCTGAGCACACTTTTTTTCCTCCCCTTAGTGGGCTGGCCTTCCCATCTTTGGGCTCTTCTAGCCTTTCAAGTCTCTCGGGGAGGAGCCTTCCACGATTCCATGAAAATGAGGAGGGAGGGAAAACTCAAAGGCTCAGAGAAAATATCAAGCTCATTAGATATATCAGTCGGACGTTTTTGCATATGATTCTGATGATAACAGCACGCCCGTTTTACAATGAACAAAATGTTCTGGTTTTTTTTGTTTTGTTAATCTCACATTGTGGGAAAGACCCTCGCTGAGCTACTGTACATATGATTATCGCAGTTCATTTTATGAGTGTTATTTACCGAAAACAGGAAGTTTGTGGAATATTGCATACCAGTAAAATTCATATGTGAAATGAGGGTTGTTAGACTAGCATAGTAGTTACATTTTATCGCAGATTTTACAGTTTTCTCAACAAACAAAAAAAGTTCTGAACACATGGTGGAGTAACCTTATCCACAGAACAGTTGGTTGTATATTATGAGGAAGAGTAAAAAAAAGTGTCCAATCCCCCATTCCCTTTTTCCTCCTCTTCTTCTTCATTCATCTTTGCCTGCTCTCTATGTGCTTGTCCCCCTGATAAGGTATCAGTTTTCATTGTAATTTCAGGTGAAATGATAAACGGCAGCCGTTACCAGGTGACAATGAATACTTTATAAGACAAAGCCCTTATTTGCCTGGCAGTTTCTTCCGCTGTGGCATGCAAAAGCGCACCCGGACAACATTTTTTCAGCATATTTTCTATCTAAACACTGTCGACTTTGGAAATATTTCCATTTGCAACTTGAACCGCAAATGATATGAGTAAACACCAGGCAGGAAGTGTCAAGTTTTGGCCAAAACAAAATGAGCTTAATTTCTTGAAAGCACTGAGAAATAGGACCGATGAAAAGGGGAAATGCATATTCTGAGTACTGTCTCATAACTGTGAGAAATGAGTCAATCCCAAGTTCCTGTTTGCTAACTGCTACATCTCATTTGTGAGTATAAAACAGGTTTTGGTTGATTTAGTGATTACACGGATGAGTCATAAAGCAACAATGGCTAAATGTTCCCACCTTAAACTCATTAATCCAGAAGGGAAGAGCCAGTCAGTCATCAAATATCTTCAAGACGTTCCAGAGAAAACCCTAAACATCAAAATATCAGCAGACGCGCCACACCTATCAGCCTTTTCCAACTTCACAAAAGTTTTGCAACAAAACAACATAATGCCACCTTTATGCACGGGACGTTTTTGAATGAGTACAGCAACACGTGTTGAGCATATTCAAAGCGCTGACTGACACCGAAACAAGACGCGCAACGAGCACGCACCGATCGAGCGGAATGCTTTGTAGGGTAAGCAATGGCCAGTGGTCGCATATCATTTTTCTTTTCGCTGCCATTTCTGTTTCTCGGAGAGGAGTTGAATGCCGTTTGATGTGGCCCATTATGATGGTATGCTCAGGGCATGGGGGTGAGCGGGGAGGGGGACTGTGACATGGCAGGGCTGCATCCGTCAAAGGGATGCAGGGGCCAGACGTTTAGCTGCCCCTCACCGCGCACTCCAGGAGGGGCTGGTCTGATGGCCGCCCGCTCCAAGCACCTCGCTCCGCCGGGACAAAAGCCACCGCCCAGTTGAAAGATGTGAATTGAGGGGCTTTTGTGCCTAGGGCCTGGGGCCATGCGGAGTGAGAAAACTGACCTTTGCTGGGAGTTAGATTGTGTTTGAACCCTCTCGCTGTCTCAGCCAGTGGGACGGCGCAGACCGAGTGGACGACTGTGAGGTGGAGGGCGTCGCAAAAAAGAAAGCAAAATAAAAAATATAGAAAAGGGAGCATCATGGCCATTGCCATCATCATCCTCCTCCTCCTCATCATCTCTCTGTGCTGAAAAAGCAGCTTTCCCACAGAGGTTTAAAATAGAGCTCCCCCCCCCCCCTCTTCAAATCTCAATTGTGAAATTGACAGGAAATTGAATATGACAAATTTGGAGTCTAGTGCAGTGGCTTGAAAAGAAGGCCTAAGAAAGCATTTGCCCTTGTATTGTTCTAGCAAAGCCTGTGATGTTGGATATTATTCCCCCTCACGTCTATTTGGATAGCATTATATATTTATTTTTCAGGGGGTGAACGTATTGCATACCAAAGTGTGAGCGTATTTCTAAAAGGAGCGGTCAGAAGTTACTTATCATAAATTAATTGGCCGACTTGTGGCAGCGATCTTTATAATGAAAATATCTTTATTAAATTAGCCTATCATCGTTTTGTACACAAATGAAAATGTGCCTGGAAAAAAAAAGGTTAAACGTGTTCCTGTGATCTAAGGAGGAAACACAGGTGCACATCTATCTAGTGGTAGGCTGAAATGTCCAGTTCACTTAAAAAACATTACTTAAAAGTACAAACATTTGTCTTGACGCAGCTTTCATCCCCTGCCTCCCATCATTACATTTCAGTATCTCTCCCGGATGCAGACAGTCATAATGTAATCTTCCTAATTTTGGTCTCTCGCAATCTGGTTTTAAAAGGGAATGAGAGAAAGGGCCACATTTCTGAAGGCCCTGACCATAATCATTTTAGACAGATAGCTTCTCCCATCGCAGATGAGCAAATATTTGTAAACTAGCTATCTAATGGAAAATTATAGTGAAATTAGAGCGAAATTCACGACAGAGAAATCTGATTACCTCTAATTTTATTATGCCATCTTAGCCCACACAGCATATTTTTGTAGAGTTTTTTTCCATAAATACCTATGCCAGGGGTCCCGGTAATCAAATAAAATTGAAATTCATCTCCCCATTAAATTCAATTAGATGCAATTTCAAAAGCCTATCAAAGATTTTAATTACTAAATTATAAAAGTCTCTAAAGCCAAATTGGGGAAGAAAAAAGTACATCACTGCATTGGAGGGGGGCAGGAATATAAATATAAATAAATAAATGTGACTAGCAGAGGAAATTGTCGATCCAAAAAAGATACCCGACGGAAAATAAAATTAACCGAGCAGAGGCCTTATTCAGCGGCTCTGGGTGGAAGAGTGACGTGCGGCCAGGACGAAGGACTCCTGGACTAGAGGAAATGAACTTAGCTGAGGTACGCTCTGCCTCTAAACGTCTGCCCTCCGAGTTATTACGCCATAATTGACTAATTGACACCTTAATTTCATTTATGGGTTCCTGCATTGAGGAGTCAACCTCTGGGTATGGAGGTGGTCCAGGAAGAGAGCAGCAAGCCAGTATCCTGTGAGCAGGTGGATCCGAGGCCTGCTCTCCCCCCTAGACGCCATGATCACGAGTACGATAATTAAATGGCAAAAAGAAACATATTGACTGAGCAAATGCTTGAGGAATACGCTAAAATCTTCCGTACCTGCTAACGATGACAGCTGTGGGGGTTCAGTCGTGCGTGAGCAACCAATATCCTTGCAGCTTGCCTCATTGGGCATCAATTTGTTTCCCTGTGATAATTCTTTTTGCTGGAATACGTGATAAAGACTGTTTTTCTAGGTGATGTGAAATGCACCGTTTAAATTATGTTTCCCACTGAAAGCTCAGAATATCATAACACAAATATATGAACAGTAAATTTGCTTCGAACTTACAGATGAATGGGTTTTAGCACACCATGGCCTTAATGCGAAGGGCTTACTCTTTTAAAGTAGCATCAAATGCTGCTGCTGCTGCTGCTACCTCACAATGGGACAGTAGAGGGGTCTCGGGTCACCTACTAGGCCCGTTTCCCAGCCACCCCCTACTCCATGCCAATGGGCGGCTAAAACAACAGCACAGCAGCCTGGGAGGACTACAAAGCTCTGTCTGAAAGGACACCTGCTGCCTTTATTCACTTAACGCTCTTTAACTGCTCCCTGTGTTTGTTTAAAAGCCATATCCTAAAAAGACAACCTTCAGGCACTGGATTGGGCGATGATGAATTAGATAAATATTGGCATTAATTGTTGCTAGACAAACATCTTGCCGTCTGAGAGAGAGAGAGAGAGAGAGAGAGGGTGTGGGGGAGTGCGGCTTCTGGAAGACTCTGCCCGATGCCGAGCTGGGATCCAATAGAAGAGGCTCGGTAAATATTACTAAACTGAAACTTTAATCTGCTTTTTTCCACACTCAAGCTGGCTGGGTATTAAAGCTAATCTTTTTTGTGTGTCATATGGTGGGAGATATGGATGGAGCTAATTTTTAGAGACAAATCTGATATTTGTCAACTGGTTGAAAAAACCTGGGGATTTTCCACTAATCCTCCCACGGATGTGAAGGCGCGTTAACAGCAAAATGCAGATGGAGTGGCGCTCTCAGCACCCAGTCCAGACCTGAGTTAGTCCTGGAACGACTAACTGCAACCTGTGCTAATACTGTGAGAACCGCCCTCAGCTAGTTAGCAAAGCAGCTAAAGTTTTTTCTACACTGCACTTTTCTTGCTGTTTATTCTCTATTCCTCCCCTCTTGTTAGCCTGGCTACTTCCTCTGTAATTATTAAAAATTCAACACTGACCTAACTTTACAATTCTTTCATTTTGTAATATGGAGACAAGGAAAATAATTAATTTAAAATGTAGCATAAATCTTTAAGGACGCCAACTACAAACCCACTGGGTAATTTTATTGTTTACCTATGCAAATGAAGCTCTTTCCTCCACATACTTTAGAGAAAAAATGAAGTATTTTCAGAAGCAGACCAAAATTTTGTTTAAAGACCTTAAACACCTTAAGCAAAACTTTTTTAAATTATTTTTTTTATTTACCCTTCAAAATATAAAATGTAAAAGGTGCAATCTTCTATTTGTAATCTTAAAATAAAAATACAAATAATATAAATAAAATAAAATGTATTTGTATAGATACATATTATAGACATTATTGTAGACAATATTTAAATATACAAGTATATATTTTTGATTTTATAATTTGTAGTATATATATATATATATATATATATATATATATATATATATATATATATATATATATATATATATATATATATATATATATATACACACACACACACACGTATGCACTTATTGCATGTATGCATATATATTGATATATATCTGGATGCATGAATGGATGGATGGTATGTTTTGCTGTAAGAGGTTAAAGTGCAGTCCACTAAATGGCAGTTCAGTATCGGCATTATTGAAGCACTAGAAAGAACAATCTACAAATATAATTGTTTAGGAGGATATTAGCCTATAAAACTTTAAGCAACAGTACCAACATGGCAGTTCACATAAAGAAAAAGCTTTTTAAGAAGTTAAACACTACCCTCCCTCAAATGAGAGGACTTTGCAAGCAACTGTGTGACTGAGACAGAAAAAGAAGAACCAAGATGATCGTCATCAGACAGACAGACAGGTCTGAGTTCAGCAAAGGTATAAGGCAGGAAGTCTGTCACTCCACCAGGCGGACTACACTACAGTGCTAGTTTTCCCCACTTACACAATGTTCGTATTTCTTAAGTCAACCAAAAACAAACAATCCAAGCCTTTCATTTTGTCCACAAACATGCATTAATCTCTAACCTCCAATATTTGAAAGAAGCTGCATAGACAGGCACGAAAGTTCTGCTAAACGTATTCCTCTTCTTTCATACACTTTGTCAGCAGGTTAGTGTTTTATTCAACAGTTTTATTTCATTGTATGGCATAGGTTAGCTTGTAATAGAATTACTTATTTGCTACTTTAAAAAACAACGACGAGTTGGATAAATCTAAATTTGAAAATAAAAGTGTGGTAGAGTTGATTTATGTAATACAAATGCTTGTTGAAAGTAGCAAGCACAGCTGACATCTATTGATCAGTCCTCCTGTGAGCTAAGGAGCTGAAAAAAAGTTTATATTACAGGCACAGGGAAATTCAGCATTTTTTTAACCTTCAGAGATGCTTTGCATTTGTCTGTAAAATAAATAAATATATAAATGCCGACAAGAGGGGGGGAAAAAATCACTAAAGCTCTTTTGGTGTAATTGGCTGAACAGCAAGGACAGCAGAAAATTTACAGGCAGTGTGAAGGGGACTCGGTCACTGCATGAAAGCAAGCCCTCAGCAATGGCTGCTCTGCTCTAGCCTGGACTTTAGCCACTGGCTTGGCACTGACATCATCCAACGTTGGCCCACCTACACTATACGGAAATCCCTAAAGACTACCAACATTCAGTACTGAATGGGTTTTAAAGGTAAGGTTCAAAGTAAATTGTTTCTGTAAAAAAAGATATATACAGTATTTACTGTATTTTAAAGAAATGTATGCTTTTATTCAACAATGATGCATTACATAAAAAAATGATGCTGATAATGTTACAAAAGATTTCTATTTCAAATACATCCTATCCTTAGTCATCAAATGATCCTGAAAAAAGATATATATTAAGAAGCACCACTGTTTTCAACATTGATAATAATAAGAAATGTTTCTTGAGCAACAAATCAGCATATTAGAATCATTTCTGAATGATCATGTGACACTGGATAATGTGACGTTAGTAATGATGCTGAAAATGTTGCTTAACTATCACAGGAATAAATTACCTTTTAAAATATATTTTAAAAAAACAAAAAGTTATTCTAAATTGTAATAACATTTTACAGTCTTTCTGTTTCTATTGTATTTTTTATTAAATAAATGCAGCCTTGGTGAACATAAGAGACTTGTTAAAAATAAAAAGTATTAAGAAGTATATCTTAAAAATATAAAACTGTAGAATATATATATATATATATATATATATATTTATTTATATTTTATTTTTTTACATTGCATCAGCACTATATTAAAAACAACTCCTTTTGAAGAAAAAAAAACTCAAACTGGTTTGGAACAACATGAGGGTGAGTAAATAATGACATAATTTTCATTTTGGTGTGAACTATCCCTAACATGACAAACTGTAACGTGAAGGCAAAAATCGTAAAAACAGATACCAAACAAATCCAGCTGCACTGGACGTCAGTGGTGGAAGTGAAGTTGTCATGAGCTTCCCAAAATTGGCCTGACTTGTGACAGTGGTGCCTCTTTCAACACCAACCTTCTTGAGAGGATAGCGAGGATAACACTTAAAACCTTGCGGCTTTATCTCACCCGCTGATTTTCCATAAAATGCCAGGCCAGGGAACCAGGCCATGTGACCGCCATGTAGGTCAGACAAACGGGGGTAGAGTGGTGGGTGGCAGTGGGGCTTGCAGAGGGAGGGAATTTTCGATGGAACTGTTGAAAATAGCATGCAGTAAACAGATTAGATCAATAAGGATTGTTGCTATATCTGTCTTTGAATACTACCCAGAGAGAGGATAACAGAGAAAAAGGGATGGGGGGGGGGGGGGGGGGGGAAGACAGGAAGAGAGATGAACAGACCGTTTTGTTTAAACAAAGTTATAAGGTCATAAAATGTTTGGGTGGAGCTAATCAAACAACCGTCTGCATGTGGAATACGGCTGAATTTACCATGTGTGAGAAATGTGCGTATACGTATACTCGCCTAGCATGCTGTTAGTCTTGACCTGAGAGAACCTGAGACACAAGTGAAGAGTTTAAGCCCCCAATAGCTGACAGCTGGTTTGGGCAAAGCCGGGAAATATGATACTGTGTGTCAGTTGCTGAAAAAAATGTTGAAAATGGCAGCTCTCAGCTCAAACTGCAAATCTGAGGATCGGTTAGGAATATACAAGACTAGTGCGTTTGACAACATGGTTAAAGTATACGAAAACCGAAGCGGTGCCGACCGCTTTGCGCAATTTATCAGACGATAATTGATATTAATGTAGAAGGGGCCTGTCATCCAGCACAGGCTGGAGTAATGAATAGGTTCCTGTAATGTACTCACTCTCAGAGCCTTCAAAACTTCTTTTTTTTTTTGTCCCACAGCTTGTTCCTCTTTAAAAACCAGCAGAAATGTGAAGGTTTGTGTGCAATTCGACAGATCAACCCACATGACATACAATGAAAAGTATGAGCAGTACGCCTTGGTTTGCTTGCATACAAAAAAAGAAAGCAGATCTATTGAATGAGCGATTGACACCCAGACTGGATTTTTCACTGTCGGAGTATAAAAATAACATTCATCGACTGGTTGACCTTGCTTGGTGGAATGGCAGTATATTGAACATTTGTGTGAAACTACTGTATGATGTTCATTAAACGGACATCAGCGACGGTGGACCCAGAAGTGAGAGTCACAGTGGGATGTTTTTATCTTATTAATTGACCTTGACCAATCGTTCACCCAAAACCTCCATTTTGTTTTGGAGTTTATGTTGCATGTAACTAACGTGAAATGGCCCCCACGACCTAAAATTGAGATATCGGCAACGCTGTTCATCATCTGAGCATTTTTTCTATAAATATGAACATTCTGTGCGTTTGCACGTCAAACCTGAAGCAATCAAATCAAGACACTGTATCCTTGTTTGCAAATATTATTGATCATAAGTCTGGTCTAGTTGCTCATAAGGGTCCCTTTCAATTGATTTTTTTCCCTCTCCTGCCTGAAAAAAATATATAATAGAGTTGGTATGAATTAAAGGCTGTTTTGCTTCAATTCATCTAAGCAGCTAGACAATAATTTCATGTTACCAGGGAAACGCGATAACACAGACTCCTTGTTGCTAAACAATCAATTAGTTTTATGCTTTGTATCACTGTTTACTCTCCCATTAAAACCTGAAAAGTCAGTTTAGCTTTTTGCAGCGCTCCAGTTTTCGGGGTTTTGTTGAATAAATCCTGAAATACAAAAGAGAGTGAGAGAGAAGCCAGGTGGCTGTGAGTAGAGCTGCTCCACACACAGACGTGGCCTTTTGTTGGGATGCTGAAATTCAACAAACCATGCCCCATCACAAATAGAAGCTGTGTTTTTGTTGAAAGGATGTTTTTATGTCACTATTCTTCTAATGAGGGGGCCTGACAAAGCATTGACTTTTATCCATTTTAATCAAAAGCATTAGCCTGGCATTATTGTGAACAGATACCGTTCCTCGTCATATGCGTTCGTTTTAAAAGTGTGACATGTTTTGTTCAGGGATGTTTACTGTCTTTATAGCTTCATCATACTGCAAATATACTTTTCTGGTTTTGCTATATATGTGGTTTGATCTGTAAAGAGATCTGTAGTCTGATTAAAGAAATTCTGTCATCATTTACTCACTCTCATGTCATTCAAAACCTGTGTGATGTTTTATAACACAAAACAGAAGTTTAGTAGAATGTTCATGCTGTTTAAACCATAAATATAATATCACTTATATAATGATTTCATAAGCAATAAAAATCGTTCCAGGCCAGGGGTTGTCAAGGTCAAAAATGACAAAAGCACCATAGTGTGAGGAAAATACAAACATTTTTCATCAAGTCATCTCTTGAAGATGCTTCTCCAATACTTCACTCATATATCCAAATGTATCATGCCATGGAACATTAGGTTTTAAGTCAATGATGCTAAACATCATCGATTCTAATGTGTTTCACAACTGATCCCAATGTGCCAAAATTGAATATGTGTATATTCAAATTACACAACTCGGAATTGAGAATTATGGCCAAGTGGAGGATTTCAGTGAATAACAAATTACATTTCAGTCTGTTAATCACATAAAATTATATGACATCTGTCACGGTCCTGTCTTGTCACTTTATGTATCTTCCAGGTCCTTCTAATCACTTACCGAAAGTCCTGTCAGCTGTTTCCTATTTGCCTCATGTGTATTTATACCCTCCTGTGTTCCCTTTTCTCGAAACATTGTTTCATGTGTGTGGATGCCGTGCTCCTTCCGTGTCTTTCCAAGTTTTCCCTAATAGTATTTATATATTTTTATGTAATAGCACATGTAGTGCAAAACTCTTGGATTTCTGAGTTTTGCACTACATGTGCTGATTTCTGTTCTCTGTTTGAAGTGTTTTGGTTTTGCGTTTTTCGAATAAAGAGTTTCCGTTTGGAACTTGTGCTCATCATTCTTCCTCGCATCGCACACGC
Source organism: Rhodeus uyekii (assembly GCA_037043235.1). Lineage (NCBI taxonomy): Eukaryota > Metazoa > Chordata > Actinopteri > Cypriniformes > Acheilognathidae > Rhodeus > Rhodeus uyekii. Next base: position 1,343,015 of record JAWRVZ010000027.1, read on the forward strand.
ACCCTTGTATGACATCGCACGAAATGACATTGCGCATAAACCTGATTTCAACAAGTACAACATGATTCTAACAAAAAATCATTTTTTTCATGGAATAACATTCCAACAAACCAATCACATTTGAGTGACAAGTTTACAGTTTATGTTAAGAATAGGTCTAGGGGTAGGACCACATTTTTGGATAGGAATGTTGTTCATGGATCAACAAAATATGTTGACCCAGAAACTTGTTTAAGCTTGGCAAAATCAGGATGTGCTAAAGTATGAGATCAAATGATTTAAGTAGTAATTTTGACCAGTACTTGACAAGACTTGGTCACCATCCTTTTTTATTGTATGGAAAGCAGCATTGTGAACAATGAACTGGGAAAAAAAGCAAATAGTACAGGTTTGAATTTTTTTTTTGGACTGAAAAATACCTCTTGGGCTGTGACGCTGACATGACGAAATACATGTTTGAGTGCCTTGTTGAGACAATCTACAAGAAAATTAAACATCCCTCTAAATGCTGACAGGCAAACGTAAAGAGGGTAAAGGGATTAAACGATGTGGCCCAGCAACTGCAAAGTAAACAGAGGGCTAATCTTGCCTTTAAAGCCAGTATCTCCTGACCCCTAAGACTTCAAACTAGCACTAAGAGAAAAACACTACAGGGGTCTTTTCAGGTAAGTGGGTGGCCGGACAGTACACCCACACCAACACAAACACAAATTATCATATCAATAGAAATCCACTGTCCCTTTTTCAAAACAGGAAGCTTCTCATTACGATAAGCACCAATTATCAATATACACACCTATATATATATATATATATATATATATATATACACGAAAGGCTATGTGTATATGCACTTACATTTAACCCTTTATTAATAAAATGCTGTAATTGACTTGATTAGAATATAATGGCGAGCTATGCTCTATTATAATGTTAAATAAAATTTCCTCATATGTGCTGACATATATACTGTATCATTATCATCAAGATAAGAGGGATCTTAAGGAAAAATGATTTTGTTGAGCAGAGCAGGCTTGAGTTTTAAAGACTGCACGGTTCAAAGTGTCAACTGTCGGGCACGTAAAAAGACATAACCCTTCAGAAGAGCGTCAAAGTTTCTCAAAGCCTCCCAGTCCAGGGTATCCATTTGATTGAAAATAATACGCCATTCCATCTTTCAAAGATGTACTTTTTCTAAAGCATCGTTGATTGCCCTATGTCCATTACTAGGAGAGATTATGATAATATTCCACATTGTGCGCTGTGTGATGCAGGGGAAATTCAATACTCAAAAGGTTAATGCAATCAATTAGGATGACAAAGGGGTAAAGTAAAACCCTCCTGCTCGCTGAGAAAGGAGCAGGGACGGAGAAGGAGAAAAAGGTATTGAAAGCTTGAAAAGGTCTGCCAGGAGAGAAGAGGCACTCCAAATATGTGAGAAAGAGGTAAAAACGTTGTCTATTCTATATGAGTTCTTCAAAGCACCCGCTGTCCTTGTGTGTCACACACATGCAAACACACACAAGACAGATAAAGATTAAAGAGGAGCTCTCGCTAATACTCAATAGCCCCATCCTTTTTTCAACACATATCACAATATCCACCTTATTTTAAAAGCAGAACAAGAACACTATTAAATCAAAGTCATACAAAGAAGTTGGTTAGGTTACAAATGTTAAAACTAGTAAAAAGAAAAAGAAAAAGAGAGAGGTGAAAGTATTTGTATGTGTGTGAAAGTATTTGAAAGGTGAAAGTATTTGTATGATAGGTGAAAGTATTTGTTTAACACAGATCCACTAGAAATCACCTAGAGGCCTGTTGGTTTAAAGTAATTACAAAAATGGCTATACATTCCACTTTCTTTCGCTTTTTCTGGCTTTCCACTTTCATGTTTTGGGTTTAATATTTCAATTTCAACTGCACAGAGCAGTCACAGCTTGAATATTAACAATATTAAAACTGCGCTGAAATTAAAAAGACAATCCCTTCTCTTCAAAAGGGAGACAATGGCCTTTATTATTTAGATAGATGCTACACCGCTGCACAACACAAAGGATTCCCATCATTGCAGATAAATGGATAAAGTTAGATAGCAGTATTGAGCTGTACAACTATTGTGATAATCCATATTACCTTTTCAGTCCTCAGCACAGTCTATCAGGGAGAGACGGTGATAATTACATCTTAGCAACCGTCTGTTCTGATAAAAAAGGCACAGAGTGGCACTGTAACGTCGCTCTATTAAGAGTCACTGCAATGCCTAATTTCCCACCCAGCGCAGAGAAATTACATAAAGGGAGATGGCTTTAATCCACCACATCCGTGAAGAAGCAAACTTAAGCCACACCTGTTTATGTCAGGCCCAAATGCAACAGATGAATTTCTGCACAATGATGCTCTCTGTCACTATTTGTTTGCATTTGTTATGCTTTTCTGTAATATCCTGATTGACATAAGGATTTGTGGTGAGGCAAATTTCCAGGAATCTTTACCAAGGCGATCCCACTGTTCCAAAATCTGGCAAGCAGCGTAGGCAACATTAGACAACTCAAGCCTGCTCTCTGCATGAAGGTCGTTTCAAAAGATAGGTCACAAAATGAAAATGTTGTCCCTCTGTCTTATCTACCAATTCAAAATATCTTCTGATTTGTTCCATAGAAGATAGAAAAAGAACAGGAAGGTGAGTAAATTATGACAGAATATTCATTTTTGAGTGGAGTATTGCTTTAATTATGCTGACTCATTATATACCACATATTCACCATAATCTAAAGCAGTACTGCCTGTATCCTTTGCAGTGACCCAGAATGCATTGTGCAAAGTAAAAATACGAAAGAAGAAAACTTTAATTTAACTGGCAATGGTTGGTGAATCAAGAAAATTTACTAGCGAATAATTATTTTATTATTTTTCAATTACAGTAATACCTCGGTTTACGGGTTTAATTCAAGAGCGAGCTCGCAACTCACAATTCTCGTACACCAAAACTTTTTTCCCCATAAGAATGCAATAAAAATCATTCGATTCCATTTTAAATACTTTTTTTGTTTTACCCTATTAATTACAGTTAAAACTATAACCATTAAGATCTCATATAAATACAAATTAATAATTGATAATTAAACTAAAAATACTTGACAATTTACTGTAACGCGCACTTTAGCTTTGAGTAGCATCGCTGCTGGTTCGATGGAGATGAGGGTTTTACTGCTTAGAGGGAGGATTTTGTACCTTCTTTCTTACTCATCTTGAGGGTCATTGTCTATATTGGCTGTACTGTATGTATATATTTAACTACGTGAACAATAGCGATAACAATTAATGTTAACAACATGAGGTAAAACCGCTGTAAATCACATATAAAAGTATGGACTGTGGTGAATGATGCAACCAAACCGAGCGACGCTGAGAGAATGAACGAGTTGAGGGGTGATAGGCTTTGTGAGAGGCTGTTGTTAGGATATTTCCAGTAAAAATGTGCGTGAAGATGCTGAGCGCTACGACTTTTCCACAAAAAAATGCGCGTGGGCGAGGGAAAAATTCTTGCACTCCAATACAATGCTCGTACACCGATTTGACTTTCCATGCTCGTACACCGATTTGCTCGTATACAAAGTCACTCGTAAACCGAGGTATTACTGTATTAATTACAATTAATAAATAAACGAAATGTATACATTTATGTATAAAATGATCTATAACATTTATATTTATTTATTTATCGTATGTTATTCTGTTGGCAGGAAAGAAAATTGTGATTAATGCCATGTATTGAAGCAAGTTACCAGCCTAATGATAAGTTACTTGTGGTATTTAATTATCAAATCCTATTTACTACGTCTACGTAGCACAAGAGGTAACCAAGGCCTGCCGTCGACATGCTAAAAGATTTCGCTTTTTATAAGCGCAACTGCTGTAATTTGACCTACATCACATTTCCCTGTCGCACCATTTTGGGGGCCAGTGGACGTACCACTGAGACAAAAAGCCCAATAGGCTTTGAAGTTTCAGGGCTTATGAAAGGCAAGAGACCACAGTCTCAAAAGACGTGGCGGCCTGGAGGCCCTGGTTGAAAAGAAAAACAATTACTTTGAGCGCGAGGGGAACACGATGCTCCTGTCTTGGCTTCCTGCAGCCTAAGTGGCGGCTGGGTGTTGAGGGGTGTTGGGGGGTGATGCTGGGGAATCTGGGGGCAAGGGGGGGCGATTTGAGGAGGTGGCGGATTTGATGGATAGGCAAGAGGGAAAGTCTATTCACATGGAGATGTTACATCATAAATATTTACACAGGGCTGCTGTTTCCATGTAGACTCTTCTTGTTTTGACACACTGGAAAAAAATTCAAAGGCCAAAAAATTCGAGGGGAAAATTAGAAAAAGTAAATAGGGGACAGAATACAAAAGAGATGATGGTTTTTGTTGTCCAAGTCTGACAATTTAACTTGCTCACTCAGCAGATACGTGCTCTCTTTAGACATGTAAGAGAGGGTTTAATATATCAATGTCTGTAATTACTTAAATAAGAGAGAATAGTCTCTGCAATCTGTCTTTGCACTACATTTGACCCAAGTGATCTCTGAAAACAGCCCAGTTTGGCGGTCTAGCGAGAGGGAGCCTGCTTTTTGTTGTCTTAAAAACAGCTCATCCAATTCTTCACAGCAAGTGCAATTAAAAGCCTTCCAACTCCCTGCAGAAGGCCTGAACCAACAAAAACAAATTTGGCAGTTTAATTTTCTTCCCACTGTTTGAGTGGGAATCCATTCTGGGAGGCTTCTGCGCTGCACCCGCCTGGTCTCTGGGAGCTTTTCGGGAAGGGAAAAGGCAAGCAAGGCCCCATGTTGGAGCCAGTTTGGCTGATTAGCCGAATTAAATATATCAAAACCCAATTAAGCTAACTATACTCCAGCCATTCAGTTTGCAATGAGGAGAGAATTGGGTCATGATGCTGGGGCTGCCTGGCTTGGCACACTGTCCTAGGTCTGAATGCGAAGAGGGACTCCTAAAGCATCTGGCTTATTAGACCGAGACGCAGAAAAACATCGCTTTAATTTGATAGCAGTATACACCATGCAATGATAGAAATGTGTCAATTTATAGAGATTTTCTTCAACTGTTTAAATCTACGGAGCAAAATGCTACACTAGTTTACAATTTAGATAGCTTCGTAGATTATAACAAGCGTATAACTGTTTAACTAGTATAACTAGCATATTGTTTCAGAATGTGCCTCTTCCTATTACTTTTGTAATGTATTGCTGTTTAAAGTATTTTATTATAAGTGTTATGTAATATGAACTCGTTTTTTTAACTGAAGCCAGATTTATTCAATTAATTTACATTTCTAAAAATTATAAATTGTTAAATAATAAAAATTGCAATAGACATCTTTATTGGGACTCTTACCACCCACCCCTACTGGACACCAAATCCAAACACTGTTACCTAAGGAGAAAATAAAAAGAGATTTAAAAAGGCTCTAAAGAACAAAGATGTTCAAATCGGAGAACATCTCATCCACATATCGCCTGACACAAAGAGCATGATCTGTGTTGTTCTCTCTCCATTCCCTGCCCAGCCATGCATGACTGCCGGTGGCTGCCGAGACATTGTTTAGACATAGTTTGCCCATGATTGATGCTGCAAGTGTGTATTTTGCCCTGCGCTCAAAGACACTGGCAGAACAAAGAGGTGTTGGTTTCTCTGAGCCGTGTATCATGGTCAGGCCAGAACCCCCTGGACATAAGGATGACCCCGAGACTGACACAAGACAACGCACAACATCACTCCTCTCCGCTGAGATTGCTGCTGACTCAGGAGCCATGGGCAAAGCCATGGAAAACATTGTCATTCAACCAGGGGAGCAAATCCTTATGCTTTTAACTTTGTCCATAAACTTCCATGAGCTGTATTAATCATGCGTGGCATCTTATGCTTACTGAGATGGCAGCTGTCAAGCAGTAAATATGATGATAATGGAAAACCACATAGTAAGCTGCATGCACATTTAACAAACACTGCAAAGTTGAAGTAAGTTAGTTAGATAAATGACAGCATCGTCTTGAAAACTTAAGCAGGAAAGACATTTTGCCATCTTTTAATTTACATTTATGCATTTGGCAGACACTTTTATCCAAAGCGACTAACATTGCATTCAAGAAACCAATGCTCTACTGGTTGAGCTACAGGAAAGCACCTTATTAACATTTTTTTCTACTTTAATGTCTTACAGAATACTTTAATGTTTACCTCATTTTGGGGTAAAATATCCCTTTTAAAATGTAGGAAGAAAACCACTGTAAAAAAATGGTTTCTATAAATCTTTAGAAAAAAATATTAGCATATCAGCTGTGTGTGTGGTTTTTTTTTTTTTGGGGGGGGGGCAAACAGGATAAACCATGATCATGCGTGCTTCTCTTACCTCTCTCTCTCTCTCTCTCTCTCTCGCTCTCGCTCTCTCTGATGGAAAAGTCACTCCGCTCACAGGCTTACTTCATCTGCAAGACAGAGAGAAGAAACACTTTAGAGTAAATAGAATCCAAACATCTATTTATCAGGCATTACATAAAACACTCCATTAATACCCCTATATCCACACTGAGCGTATATTGGCTGAGTTGTCTAAATGTGAAGATATGTTGTCCCCCTTAGCATTCTGGGTGCAGAAACTCAGTGCTGACTGAACAAAAGGCTCTCAAACAGCCCCGTTGTGACCCATTGCATTTACACAGAATGCTACTGTATGGTGTCGCAGTTGGTGGGGACTGACAGGTGACAGACACCCACCAGAAATCCCCCTTACGTTACTCATTTCAGCCCAGGAGAGCAGGTGTGCCATCAGTTGGCCAGTTTTTCACAAATATTCTAACGTGGCTTGCCGATGATAATTTACTTAGAATCAGTAATCCTAAAATCTGATTGAGGGAGGATTTTATTAGCCACTATGACCTTGGCCGGCGTGCATTAACCAAGGCCAGCACAACACTCATATTACAGTGGGCAGTAAAGCCAAGCCAACTGTGACCACTTTCTTCTGATTCCTCTCTAAGCAAACATCCATGATGAGATGTCTGGTGATATATGTGGTTTGAACAGCAGAGCCTAACTGAGCGTGGATGAGAGAGAGAGATAAGTATTGTTTAACGCTATGAGATGAGCACACAGCAGAGTAATTCTTAGTTATTCCAACTTCAGACACTGAAATGACACCATTTGGAACTGTTAAATTAGTTTTAATTAAATAATTGTTTCAAACAAGTTTCCAAAACACTTTTCCTTTCTGCCATTGGTCAAACATACCATTAGCTCTGCCTCAAACTCAAATGATTGGTTGAACCGGTGTTGCCATGTTGGCTGTTTGGGATGCTCAAACAAACCAACGTTTTTATAGCTTGTGCATACTTTTGTTGTTGTTGTTGCAGAAATAAACCTATTACTAGTTGTATATGGATATTACAATAAAGTGAAAAATTTGAGAAACACTCAACAAATCTAAAACAAACCTAATCTGTTAATATGACATTTTTTCATGTGAAACATAAATTTAATAAACAGTTTTCTGGCTATTTGTCCACCTGATTTTGTCCATCTATATACTAGCGTACTCCTAGAAAATTGCCTCACAGAAAACAGAAACTAAATATAGACAGCTCATCCTGCACCACACAGATGTACGTCCTATCAGATGTTTTTTAATGAAAAAACTTCATCCACTACCACCATCTTTAATACTTGTAACTAAAGCCTATTGGAATGACATTGATGAGATCCGCCTAAACTTCCTGTTTCAATATGGAAAATGTGCAATCAAGCAATGTCATGGGGTCTTTAAGCCCAGCCAACAGTTCAGCTATCATGTGAAGAAAAAGTTAACAGACACACACATACACACACACACACACTCACAAAGAAAAATAAAACACCTAAATGATAGACTGTGGCAACTGACAAAGTTTTCTAACCTTGAGAGCATGAGCAACCAAAAAAGTAATAATAATTCTAACCTGATCTTCCTACTTATTTTATATCTCCCCTTAGCAACCTAACTTCTACTCGGCAACAGTGCAGTTATTAATTCATGAGGCACTAATTAGTTCTTTGTTTAATTTTGTGTTAAACAGACTGACCGGAATGATAACGACTCACGCTGTAGCGCTCTGGTCCCACGCCACCCCTGTTTGCTACAACAAGGGAGCATCGTGCGACTAGCATGATGAACCCAATTCCCTTCTAAGTTGCACTTCATTAAGTCAAAATGTGACAAGGAGCTTAGAGGAGGAACTGGCAGATCTGATCGCACATAACAATGCAGGCCCCGTAAGTTTGGGATGAGGGAGAGCTGTGCATTCCAGCATCCATGTTGCTAATTTTCTATTTTTAACCCGTAGGGGCTGCCTTTCATTTTCCTTTAATTGTTTTTGTTGGGAGCTGCAGTGTCCTCTCTTTAAATTGCCGCTCCTATCAACTCCCCAGATCAAACCCCTGTGCAACATCTCCGGCGCAGAGTAAACAACAGGCTTGCCCTTTTGCATGAAGTGGCGCGGGCGGAATGTGCCGGTAAATAGGTGACTTTAATAACACGTTTTGCGCGGCAAAACACGCCAGCTCACGTCATACGTACGCCAATGACAGGGTGTACGATGTAAAAGACCAAACAGAAAATGTTGCATTTTATGCTTTCGGCTTTCAAGAAACCTGCTCGGAAGGAAACAGAACAAAAGCCGGCCTGAAAAAGGGAGGAATGTGACTGTTTTCCAACCTCCCCATATTTCACATTCTTCAACAATGTGATGAGAACACAAACATAATAGAAAGGCTCATCAAGTGCATGTTTGAGATTTATGATGATCCGTTGATAATGTTTGCCAAGTTTTTTTCTCTCAACATGAGAAAGTGTGGTATTCCTCATTCTTGCAAGTATAAGAGACACACCTATACCCCATTTGGGTACAGTTATGTAATGTGTGATATAAAACACATTTAATCATATCATTCCGTCCAATTCTGTTACATTGATCTGGATATGTTCTACAAATTAAACCATTCCCATAGTTAAAACAACGACAACAAATTCTGAACATTTTCTCACATTAAAGTTGCATGAAATTTGTGGAATGTACCAAAACCTAATGAGATGCCTCACTGCACTACCTATAGAGAAAGACGCTTTTTTAGGGAGTATCTTAATAATCATGGAACCTCATAAGAAGCTAATTTGGAACAGCCAACAAGGCGCAAGAGAGACTGAACTTCAGTTTGACATTAGCATGTTGCTAAGCTAACAACACTATAATCTAAGCATAAGAATACATAACACAGTATGGGTACAATATTCCATTTGACCAAACTTTTTACAACAAAAAATAGAAATTCATGTACAATATGTTAGAAGTTATCTTACCTCATTTGCCTCTGTTCCAAAACCTAGTGATTTGCATTGCTGTCTACTGCCTACACAGGTAGCTGCCTTGTAAGGGATCATCATAATTGTCACGGACCCTGATAAGTGACTTATTTGGTAAAGTCAAAATAGCCACACACTGGACAAACAACATTTCATAGGGGATGCTCAAGTTTTATTGTTAGCATGTTGCTAAGCTAATAGCATGATACTCTAAGCATAAAAATATTTGATACAATACTCCTATTTAAGTTATACTAAACTCTTTTAATAGATTTTTTTGCAACTTAATGAAATGTAAGTTTATATAGAGTAGACATATTTCGCTCATCTGCTAAAATTCGAACTTTACAAACCACACAAATAGCGCTCCTCATGGAAAACTAAACTTCAAGTTTGATATTGTATGTTTCTAACTTGATATTTGTTAAAATAATAAATTTCAAAATAATACTTTAAGAATTTAACTAAAGTTCATTTATCTCAACATTTCTCTCACCTCGTCCGCAATTTTGACTTTATTTTTCATCACAGTGCATTCTGGGATTGCCTTCTCGGCAAATGATACATGATGCTGCCTTAGAATTAGCCTAAAACAAGGCAGCATAATTAAGTTACCTACCCTTTGCAACCCCTCACAATGCCGCCTCCGTAGGCAGCTCTCTAGGATTTGGAACCGAGCATAGATTAGATATTTACCCTCTCAAGGGTCTCCCCATTGGTTAAAGATATGATAAAAAAACAGACTTGTAATTACACTGTATAATAGGCGAGATTGGCATTTTCAAAATCATTTTCATGTGGATGGAGATGACATTGCTCTGACTATTCTGTATTCACTGGTGCAGATAAATAAACAAGGCATGAAGAAAGAGAGAGAGAGAGAGGGAGCGAGGGAGAGAGAGAGGAAAAAAACATGAAGAAAGAACGCAGAGTACAATGGCAAGCAGGTCAGTAATTAGAAAGTCTGTTTGCACAGTAATAATTTTAATATATTCATCAGGAAACAGGGCATGCTTCGCATGATAAAACGCCATCAAGGAAGATATCCCAGCACCCCCTTAACCTTTACTGAAGACTGACAGCAGATTGCAGAGAATCTCAAAGACAAACTAGCTCGACACATACGACTGGGCTTCGTTCGGCGGGGAAATTATGCAGCGGACAGTTGACATGAAAACATGACATTTAGATGCTACCTTTCGCTCATTGTCACAGTTAACCGGCATGAGTTAGCCTTATTAGTTAAGTAACTCAATCAAGAGAGCGGTGTACTTTTTAACAAACCCTCACAGGATGCGCAACACCTGTTAAACCAACAGAAAGTGATGAGCGCCGCACTTCTCTCAGCGCTAGAAACACAAAAACGGTCATGTACATGACACGAACCGTTGAAGAGAAGCAGTAACCTTGTTTGTTATTGTGCCTGGTGATGATGCTATGGAAATTGCAAATTGTTTAAAGTAGCCCTGACACGAACACACAAAAAAACCTGACCTTATTAAGTCATTTCACAAACAGAAAAGCTTTGAAAGGTTAAAGCAGTTTGGCCATAAGATCGTGCTCAGATCAAATCAGGCATGAAATATACTTCTAAGCACAAACCAGGAGAGCAAGTTCTGTTAATGTGCTTCTCACACCTTAAAGAAAACACTCATTAAAGATTTTTTTCTTCCATAGAACTTGATTTTCATTAAAGCCCCAGAGCCTGTGTGCATGACAAAACTCTTACATGACAGCTTCCTATCCTGAAAACGAAGTTAGCTGCTCCCAGAGAAATCCACAGAGGACCTGTAGGTTTAATAATTAAAAACAGGAACATACACATTCAAAGTAGCATACAAAACAGCTTGAGACAACAATCCTCTGTCCTCTTAGTTAGGATTTACGGCCGATCCATTGTTTCCATTTCCTGGCTGTGTTTGAAACATATAAAATTAGAAACTCGGCAACCCTTTCTGGTGGACGCAGACTCGGCCCAAATAAAAGCTAATCGCTAATTACATGATTCAGATGACATACTTTGGGAGCCATTAAAGCGAGCAGCCTTTCCTCCCTGGCTCAGACCTTTTCATTCTTTACGTACTCCCCTCTGAGTTTCTATTCAACGGCTGTGGCACAATGAAAAATCGAACATTTACTTAATAGCGCTGCTTATGCGGAGCTGACAGAGGCGAGAAGGCCCCCCTTTTTGCTGTCACTCCTCGGTGCTATTCTCCGCTGCCTGCTGGAGAGGAGGACACTGGGCCGAGGGGCAGCTACCTCTGCACCCCACCCTGCCCTCCTGCCCTAATTTTTGTCGTCCATCTCTTTGAAATCTGGCGCTCACGTGGGAGCAAAGAATGGTGAGCGATGTGCAACAAGTACCGGCACCATGGAAACCACTATTTTCCCTGCAAAATATTCCTTTCTGGCCCTTTTGAGGAGCTGTCACTGCGCAAAGCGAGCATCACACGACCCCGGGCCTGGCCGTGACAAAGCCTATTTTCTGCCTCGTACTTGATTGATTAAAGAACTTTTTAGCAAAACCATGTAACGAGACAAAAAAAGTGACACACTGAAGAAAGGGCCGGGGGTGAGCTTCTATCGCACTGTTTCCCCGGTAATATGAAAAAAAGAGAAGGGGGTCGAGAGGGGGGTCGGGGTCAGCGAGAGCATGAAAACCGACCACAATTGCGATTAAGACGATCAGGAGAAAAGGCAAAGACGTTTGGGAAGTGAGCTCATCTCGTAGCGGACATGAAATCAAAACTGACCCTATTTATCTTCTAAATACATGCTCAATGCATGGCCTTTATTGTTCGTCATTTATTACACATTCTTTTCAGAATTAAAGAATCTGGGAGACTGGTCAAATAAATAAATAAACAAATAACATAAATATATATACACACACATTTTACATAAACATTTATTTTAAACCATTTATTTAAAAAATGTATTTTGAATATAAATATTCATATAATTCATTTGTAATGCAAATTAATAAATTAACAGTAGCAGTAGTCAAATACTGTTTATAGAAACAGATGGTGAAGTTCATGCACGTACCAGCAGGGGCTGACGAACTCAAATCCCTCGCATGCAACTAATTCCCAACAGATAAAATATCCTGTTTCACTAGGGAAAATGTAAGTGGGAAAATGGGTTACGAACTGCATTTCATGTTGACTTTAATATGCTTCTTAATCTCACCTAGTGCAATTTGTTATACTTACGCCTTGAGGGTTCGTACATCACCCCGTCACTGAACTTTTTCATTTCCATCGAAAACCTGCCTGGCACATTTGATTAGCCATGTTACCATAACTACCCACCTTCGCTCTGATTCATGATCTCTACTTCAACGCTATCAACGCCAGTGCATAATCTCCACTAATTCCCAGTCTTGGTTAGAGAAATGCTTTTTGCATTAACCTCCATCTACACATCTGTATAACCTGCTTGTGTGAGTCAAGAAATGCGAGCGATCAATATGCTACATGGAGCACATTTCATGTATCTTGTTGGCCTAAGTGACAGGCCATTTAATATGAAGTGAGGCGGATCCAGCGGCCCAGGTCTCCGTCTGAGTCGGCCCGCAACATTTATTCATCTCCAGAAACAAGTCAATACAACCAGTTCATCAGCACCCAATGGCTTTCATCCAGTCAAACATTTATTCTGTGGATCATTACGATATGAAAAATAACAAAAGGTGGGGGCAGGGGGGGGGAATGAAAATGTTTATCTTGAAAACATCTTGGATTGTAAATGGTCTGTATTAGTTGGTATGGAACAGATATGCACATGCAATGTTTCATCCTAGCTGCCTTTCTTCGGATGAAAAAGGGGATATTTACCAAGCGTGTGGGAGGGGGTATGCTTTGGCATCATAAGTCTTGGCAGGAGAAAATTAGTATTCCAGATCTGGCCAATCTGGGCTCAAAAAAGAGCCTTAGCAAATCCCCACGGTGGAGGTGTCAGGCGCAAAATGACAAAAATCTGCTCCTTGACAGGGAGTCATTTATATTTTAGCTCCGTTCCATTATCTTAACGAATCCATCATCAGCCAATGCAATATTAACAGCAGAAAATCAACTCATTAGATCCAGGGGGATTTAATCAAGATTGCAATCATGTATGCGGTTCCTGGAGAGTTTGATTTTTCTTTTTTCTTTTTGGTCCTTTCCACATAATTGCCGCATCTCAGATCTTAATAAATTATTCTCTGTCTCAGACTGATGCCATTTTTTTCCTCCCTCTCACGCCAGGCTCACTCTGGCTCTGACTATAATATTTACAATAAACATTATTATGTCATGGGCACACTGTTTAAATGGCCTTTAGCTAACTCAGAGAGGTAATTGGCTTTTCCATTTCTCTCTCGTTTTCTTCTTAATTGCCAGATGATATTGCTAACTGTCTCCCAAGGAAAGAGGATAAGCGTTTTGGTGGGGCTGTGCTCTTTTGCCTTTGAAAGTCTTCTGCTTCAGATAGTGAGCGACTCTTTGAATTGTTGATAAACACAAACACCAGAACGTCTGGTCGCAGTTTAAAACACCAGCACCAGAATAGCATTGTTTTTTGCGTCTATTTTCTGATGGCTGATTCAAGAGGACCTTTGGACTTGATACTGACAACAATAGGATGCAGTATCAAAAACAAGTGTTCATTTACCAATGGCATTCTAGAAATACCCTATTCACGCATGTATTCGTCACTCATAAATTAATTTATCCAACAAAAATGTCAGATAACAGAAAGGTTATGGAGATAAAGTGAGAAGTATCAAAGTCTCACTGCGCGAACATATTGGCAACGTCCCTGGGCAGCTGTTTTCTAGTCATGACGTTGCAGAAGCTATTTACATCATGGGGAAAAAATCTAATCTCTCATTATGCTTCGATAACATATGTCTAATCAACAATGACTTAATAAATTCCGCTTCTTTAGCTTAAATCATATTAGAAAGTGGATTTCTTTCTAGCTAATGCGGTTGCAGTCACAAGTAAATGTTATTTGCGAATGCCTCAATCCAAAAGGTATTTGGTTCTTTTAACTACTGTATAAAGTGGGACTTCCACTACAACAATCATTGGAATGTCTCTCATTCAAATAACTTAAAAAAGTAAGTAAATGTAAGATGAAGTTTAAAGAAAACAAACATTATGTGATATAAAAAAAACACAAATGTAAGAAAAACTGTGAGATACAAAGTTGCAATTTGTAGGTATATGAAGTCACTTTTTTTTACAAAATAGTCACGATTACAATATATGGAGCTACAAGCTCTCTATCTCTCTCTTTCTCTATCTATATGTGTGTGTGTGTGTGTGTGTGTGTGTGTGTGTGTGTGTGCTATTAGTACTATTCACCTCTACTTCCAGCATTATATAAGACAGGACACCACACAATAATATATTATTTAAACTACCATTTCAAATAATAAATGATCAAAACAAACAGTATAGTCAAACCCAAAGTAATAATAAAAAAGGAGTCCTGTAACATGCCCAGGCCTGGCCTGTTGCCACGGCTACACATAGCCAACAGACACAAATATGGAAGTGTTCACACAAAAACAGTCAGAGGAAGGAAAGAAAATACTTGGATCACTCAACAAGAATATCAAACAAAGTTCATCCAGAACACTTCAACTAAACCTCCCTCTACACATGGTAAAGATTCAGAAAAGTTTATTTATAATTAATTTATACAGTCAAAAATCATCTATTCCCCACAGGCCTCTCCACACTTACTGCCAGCAGCTCTATCCTGTCTGGATTAACACACAACATGTCCTACAAGATCCAAAAGTATAAAAACTGGGGAAGAGCCTTTTAATCTGCCTATGGAACAAAGCCTTTTTGTACAAGCCTTACCCTGACCTTGTCACTACCAGTTAAACTCACTGTCTATTCTGCAATATAAAGCCCTGGTCTTCTAGCTAGCCAGCTTCTTGTCTCCATGCCCCCTCCCAACTCCTGTGGCCGCCCTCTGCCTGTAGAGAGCAGCACAGAAAGCCTGGCTAATCCCTGTGTCACTCCGAGATGGTCAGTGCTAAATCCTTCTCCTCAGTAAACCAATCTCTGTGTTTTTTATCTAGATTTATTAGATTATAAGCCCTTCCTGGCTCTGCCTGAGTCAGTGCGACACATACTAATCCTAATCGGAATAGACAAGTATTAGCCCAGTTCAAGGGGAGCTAAACTGTGACGGTGCTCCGATCGCTGTGACGAGCCAATAACACCTCAAGTCCTTACATCTTTTTTACACATCTATTTTTAAACAAAGCATTTCAGCATGTAAATAAAAAATACTGTAATAGCTCACCATATTTTTAATTTATAAATAATGAAAAAATTATGTTTTAAGGATGTTTACTCTCTTTATATGGCTCATACTCATATCAGATGTGTCTTGTTAATTAATTAGACAATGCATCAGTGCTGCTATTATTTGTTTATAAGGCCTTATGCGTTTAAATAAATTTGCAAAATCCCAGCATCCAATAAGCAGAGTTGCCCTATAAAGTAATCAGGTTTAAATGCCTCCCTGCTGGCCAGAGTTAAAAATAAAGTCTAATTCTAAGATACTTTTTTAGGCTGTTTAGTTGTTTGCATGCCTGCACATACAGCAAGATGCAGAAAAGAGTAGGAGGAGAGGAAAATGCCTGTTTATGTTATCTGAATTGGGTGCATATAATCTCATCTTGCCAAACATTGAGATAAACGAAGTAAATGTTTTCAGAGGCTGCATTAGTTAATGTGAGCCAGCAGTGAATGAGACCCACTGGAATGGGTCCATATGACTTATGAAGACAGGACTGACTGGATCCAGAGGTGTCTCTCTATCTATACAGACGTTGCAGCCATAATACTTAAAAGTCTTAAACTTAAAGATAAAAGACTGAAATATAATACTAAAAGGTAAAAGTTACATGACCTCATTATTTAGCATGTAAGTATAGTCCAGTCTCTCTCTATATATATATATAATATAAATACAATACAACATATAATTAAATGACATTTAGTTTTGTGTTGCTTACAAAAAGTGACTTACTGACTCATGCAAACCGGCTAAACTTTGACCCTTTGCATGCAGCCTACACACTGCAGAAACAGAAAGAGTAATATAATATTCTAAACAAAGCCAGAGTTCCCAGTGCCCTTGTCTGAGAGCATTTGTCTGAGAGTGAACATAGGAGAAAGAAAAGATACATATGCATCGTGCACTTCAGCGCATGACAACACGTGTGTGTCCATGTCTGTTTGTGTGCGAGAACAACAGCATCCAACACACACGGCAGCCTGACCGTGTGTAGCCTCTGGCTGACAGGAAGAGGTGAGGGAGATCTGACAGCAGTGTCTGCTCCCTGTACATGTTAGCCTGGCCCTGAAAACGGGAGATTAGTCTTAGGTCTTCCCCTCTGGGCAGGAAAGGGACCCTACATATCACTTCCTATCCCCAAACTCCTTTTCTAAGTAAACTAAGCTATACCTACAGCAAAAATATCAAAGATATTTCAGTGATACTGTAAAGTGCCACATCCTTATTTAAAGACCCTAATGAGGCACAACTTCATCCATCCAAACTGATGAATCGCTGTCAGAAAGACAGTAACTATTAAGACTTTACGCGTTTTGTCAGTATTATTGTATAAAAGTAAATGTACTAAATGTCACTATTTATTAAATTTTTTGATTTGTTGTTTAAATATAGTTAAATGGATTGTATTCATGCCATGTCCAAAATTATTGTGAAAAGTCATTAAAAATGTGTATTATTAATTATTAATACATATTAATTTTTGAAATGATCTTATAATTTTTTAACAAAATGTTTTTCCCCCCAAATTTATTATTTGAAAGTACTAAATGAATTGTCAATGGAACTGTTAAGAAAACAGTACTTTAAAATTCTTTATAATTCCAATCCTGAGTTCTAATTCTAAGAAGTCTGAGAGTTATAGAATGCATTTGTTACTCTTGTTCATAACTGAACTGAGTGTGAACAGAAGCATACATTAGAACTCCAAACAGTGTATGTGTGAACAGCCATAAAGAACCAGGACCCCTTTCTGTTTACAATGACTCCTGCTTCACAAACACACAGCCGTTGGGAAGGGTGACCCATGCTCTACTCAACACCCACTGAATGCGCCTGGCATAGAATATTTATTTCCAAAGCTCAACCTCGTCAGCTTTGTGAGAAAATCCATGTCTGTCCCGTCTGCACTTTTGTCTCTTTTATATAAGTGGGAGATATTTCAACCGGCTATCGGTTTACCTTATACGTGCTGGTATATGCAGGAAAGGTGCCCATGTAGGGTCAGTGACTCTTCTCCGAACGTCCCTCTGAATCAACACTGCCTGTCTATGGCCATTTGTTTCCCTCTGTACCCTCTCTTTCTCTCTCTCTGGATGGAAAATATGGCATGCTCTTCAGAGAGGAATGTAGTGCTGAGTTGTATATCTGAGGAGGCTTGATAAAATGCCCGCAAGTAACACAACCCTCGGTGGCACTTTGAGAATCAGCAGCGGTTGACGTTGGTGAGAGATTTGGCTAAGCTTACGCATATTTTCAGCGCACAGCCATATCGACTGACAACAAAAATCAATCCGGTAGCAGAAAGCCATCAGTTTAGTTGACCGTGGAAAGGTTGAGCACCAAAACATAAACAAAAAGCCTTAAACACTTATTGCCTAGCCTAGGGATGCATGATATATCGGACACAATATCGGTATCGGACGATAAATGCTTATTTTTAATGTTATAGTTATTGGTCCGATGAGAAAATTTGGCCGATACATTAACTCACGATGAAAAGAAAGATACAGATCAGTACAACATGTACAGCACAAATCTGTCATATAAGCTACATAAAATTATAATGAGATCACGACTGTAATGTTGTGAATTTTTTGTGTATCTGTGCTTCAGCGCATCCATGACTGGCACAGTCAAGTTCACAAATTGTGCATTCTCAGCCTTTGCGAAAGTTGTAATATTGTTATATCTCATATAGGACGCGCTTGGTTAATTAATTAGTTAATTAATAATGCAGTAAAGTGTACCATTGATAATCTTTAGCTTTAGCATATGCAGTTTAAACAGCAATGGACAACATTAATACTACTGGAACTGTCATATAACAATATAATGGGAACACTATTATAATAAAACGTTGTGAATTGTTTGGGTTTAGTTGTCAGTTAATCATGTTGTGGGAAGGGCGAGCAGTTCTACAACATTAGCTTTCCTGTAGCTCAAACAGTAGAGCGTGGCGCTATTCCTTGAATGCAATGTAAGTTGCTTCGGATAAAAGCATCAGCCAAATGCATAAATGTAAATGTAAGTTAAACCATGACTAGCACAGTCAAGTTTACTTGTGCATTCGCATCATTTTGTGCAGACATAAGTCGAAATATTAAGTTAATGTATAAATATCTGATTAATCTCACATAGAATGTGTTTCGTTAAGTTAATAAGAGAAAATCATTCATATGTTGCCTACATAGGAAAAAGCTGCATGGGGGATTTCCAAGATGGCCACCACATACGTATATTAATGGGACTTTTGTCTATCATAGCCAGATTTTTAGTTGTTATCAATAAATCTAATTCAAGATTTAAAGAATTGTCCATTTAAGCAGGAAGCCACTTTGATATGGAATGTGACCGACTAGGGTTCATTTAGTTTTTTCACATTGGGGCTGGGTCATCTGAAATGGACCAACCAACCATAATAGAATACTAGAAAATATGTATGCAACATGAGACATTTATTTAAAAAACATTTAGTAAAACTTTAGTAAAACCCGACCCCATAAATTTAAACATTAGTGTATCTAATACTTAGTTAACATATTATTTAGTGCCTTAAAATAAAGATTTAATGCCACTAATCTGGCAAACATCAGCAAAAGCAAATGATTGGCTATTCCTCAAAAGAGCTCATTGTGTCAGACACCTGGAATTCGGATAAAGGTAACCAGTCAGATTGGAACTTGCAATTTTTCTGATTGGACTTGTCAGTTTTGAATCAGAATATGGTCAGTGAATGGGTTGTGGGTGTACTGTGTAAGGCGACTGAAAACAACACAGTTCACCAGATTTAAACATTGAGAGGGTACTGCTGTGAAAAACGGGAGAATTATCATCTTCAGCGAGCTGGTGGGGAGGCAAACAGCTGTTTAAATGTGAGGGAGACAGGAGGAGGTTAAAAGGAGTCAATGGAGGCTAAAGAGACAGCAGGTCTAGCGATGACAAAAAGTGTGGCCAGGGACTGCAGATCAGGACTTCTGGAAACCACATCAAACAGGCCATGGAGAACAGCCAAGATGAACACACACCAACTGTTGCGGAGCACGAGAGGGAGAGGGAGTCAGGGAGGAAAAAAATGACGGGAGAAGGAGGAAACAGAGAGGCGGCAGGCAGCAGTTAAGGGAAACACAAACGGCCAATGCTTCACTGGCCCAATCAATCTGGCACATCAATCAATCGTTCAGCAGCCACACACTCCAGCCTATCAGAAGCCGGCCACTCGCTCAGACGAGCACCTGACTAATACCCACTACAATGTCACTTCTATATTTGTATCCCACTAATCTGCTCTCCGGGCTCCAATCTTTTCCACTTTCTTGCAAATTTATCACTAGACTGAAAGGCCGGTGCCAGATCCTAAGTGCCTCACCCCTTTAAATTAAACTGTGGCATTTCAGATAAAGCCCCTAAATTCCTTATCTCAGCGCTCTGAAGAGTCTGCAAAGGCAGAGTGTCACTTTTCCTAAAACAGAAGCCGTGATGCACAAAGCGCTCCTGCCTCTCTTTCCTCCATTTAGAAGAGAAAATCTTGACAAAAATAGAACTAAATTCAAGTAAGGCACATTACAAAACAGACCCTATCTGTTCACAAGTGCAGCCATGAGAACTCTTGTCTGTGTGCCAGCAAAATACCAAACACACAGAACAAATGATTTTGAGCTCGAAGTTTGCTATTTTTCAGCCACCAAAACAGCTAAATTGTACAAAAATTAATATTTCTTAGTAAAAGAGTATAAAAGTATAAGTATAACTTATAAACTTATAAAACAGCTTATGTTTTCAATCCATCTCATGTCCAGGCTTTAGCGTACAGTGTAAACAGACTCTGTTACTCTGTTCTTGCTACAGGTCCACAGTAACACCAGCATGTCAATATATTTCTCATTAACTTGCTTTCTGCTGGAGATTCATTACCTAATATGGGACCTTTTGACTATCTGTGATAATGTCTTCTCTTTTTTTCTGTCATTCTTTTCAAATATTTTCCATCACAAACAGCAATTAGGGGTGTAATGTTACACTCATGTCACGATTTGAAACAAATCACAATACAATACTGTGATATTTTAATCAAAAATAAAGGTTTTTATTACTTTATTTATATATTTGATTATTATCAGGACCCACAAATATTCCCCCACTGCATTATTTTACATTATATTCAACATTATATATAGTAGTTTAATAATGTAGTAATGTCAAAGAAAAATGTGTCCATAAACTTTAACATTTTTTCTCTCATGCAAAATTTGCGCTTTCAATGTAAGCATTCGCTGGATCTCTTACACAGGCCGGCCGCGTAAACAAAGATTCTCCCAGCGATCTCTATGTCCTATCTCTCCCGCTAATAATGCACTATACATAAGAATAAACTATCTACAATACTGAATAATCACACTACTAAAACAGAATGTGATATGGTGATTTAAATGATGTCTGCTGTTCCAGCAGCACGAGTGTTTCAGATGATCAATGCAATCAATCTCAGTTCTAATTGCAAGAAATTAATGTAAAAATGACTATTTCGAAACTGTAAAGGGATAGTTCATCTAAAATTGTTAATTCTGCATATACTCACTCTCATGTTGTTTTTGCCCAAGTATTTACAACAGGATGGGCGTCATTGTAAATCTGTTTATCATATGAAGTTATCTCTGTGTGCCTCTTCTAAATACACTTGATTGATTATTTTTATAATGCCTTTCAAATTCTAGAGGAATGAACTTTAAATGGTATATATATATATATATATAACTTAATTTGTGTTTGAAATGACATGAGGGTGTGTACATGATGAAAGAATTTACATTTTATAAGCTACATAGAATAAGCTGAGCCTTATATTATGAATCAATGATGACACATTTTTATTTCATTTTTTTTATTACACCCCTAGTAGGAACCCATCGGGTAGCAATGTTTAACAGATAATGCATAAATAATTTTGCTTCTAAAGTAACTTTATTGCTTGAAAGGATGTTTCAATATATCTAATGGAACATTATTTTTTGACCATGTAAAATGTATCTTACAAAGGACAAATGCTTTTTCAATCCATTTCTTTCAATGTCAAGTGGTTTACTGTGGTTTTATTTATCAAGGGTGGATTTTTAATGCTCTTTCTTTAGTTTCTAATCTCATTTTGATATGATGTGACTTCCTTCACCCACCCAGTCCATTGTTTTTTCCCTTTTTTCATGAATGAGGTCAAAACCGACTGTTCCTTTTTAGAAGGTCAAAAAACATAATAGGTGAAAAGCACTCTGGACCAAAGGTAGTCCCATGCAGCACTAACCAGAGAAACAAATTAACCCCTTAGACAGCTCTGACCACTTGACAGACTACAAATCCCCACGCTTTGAAGAACTGCATGGCAGAGCGTTCTTATAGCGCTGTCTGTGTTTAGCTTCAGCCTCTGGTGTTTATTTATCAGTACTGTTATCTATGCTAGAAGACTGCCTGATTATTTAGACAAGTCACTAGAGTATTTTCAGGGCCAGAGGAGTGAGATCTCTGGTGCACAGCTCTAAGCAGGCAGTTTGCTTAATGCTTGACCTTTCACCTCTCAGGGGTAATAATACCTCTATATCTTGCCTCACACACACACACATATGGCTGCAAAGCATGAACAACTATCCAGGTGACTTCTAACAAGGATTACTTGCTATTATATACACACACATACTCGCATGTGGTGAATGACTATGGAGAGATCTCTCAGTATATATATTATACATACAGCGGAGTTCACTTATCTCAACTCACGGTTAACTCGCCAATACTATTATGTTGACGTTTTTGAAGTGGAACCACCAAACTCCCTATTTGTCTTAGTATTTTCGATTCTTTAATGTCGATTCCTTAATGTTGCCGAACACTAGTATCTCGAGCAAATATCTCGGACAAAGTCATCACTTCACATGGTTATCTCGTGAGTCATGAGCGTACATAGTTCACTGCGCATACGCTGAGTTTGCGTCGTGAATCGCGGTCCATGTGGTCGCTATGTCAGTGACGCTTTACTCACAGCGCCGCACAGGACTCTCTGAAGTGAAAGCACATTCACGTTCTTACCAGAGCTGCCGTGGGTCCACCCCCATCCCAAAGCCTCATCCGCTTCTGTGTGCACATAAAGCCCGCCTTCTCTGATTTGATTGGTTTTCTCAAATATTTTGACATTGGTCAGTAACGAGTGGTAACGACCAATGAGTGTGAGGCTTAGATGAACGAACACACACACACACGTTCTGTTCTGAAGTGAGCCCACCGCTGAGGGAACACTTTCATTAAAAGACGGGACGAAGCTGAATTTATTGAGAAAGCAAATTAGAAAACACTATAAAGTATGCAATCTAGTACAGCGTGATGACCTCACAAATATTTTATGACTGTTTATGTTGTGAGCAAAATTGTGTTTGCAATGTTGGAGAATATAATTAAAGGTTTGTATCAAAAATCGAAAGTGTTTTTTATTGTAATTGTATACTGGTAAATCTCTGCTGTTAGTTGGTGCACATATGCCTTTTGTTGTTAGCAAACATATACAGTGTATGTACATTTTTATAGCATGCCGATCGCTTCATCAAATAAATATATATATTGGGTGTTGGTTATCTCGCTAAACGGTTATCTCGAGGCTTTCTTGCAACCCCCGAGGCCGTCGAGATAATCAAACTTAATGTCTTTAATGTCACATGATCACATGAGCTGATTTAGTACTCAAGAAACATTTCTTATTATTATTAAGGTTGAAAACAGTTGTACAGCTTAATATTTTTTTGTAGAAACTATAACACATTTATTAGTATTTTGTGACAAATAGAAAGTTTTGATTTGAATTACAAATCTTTTGTAACATTATAAATGTGTTTAATGTCCCTTTTGATCAATTTAATGTCTAAATTATTTATAAAGGTGATTTAAAATATCACATTTCCCTGTATGACTGTCATATACCCCCAATCCATTTGGTTGCGATGTGGGAAGGTTGGGATGCTCAGTCAAACCTCTAACGTCTCTATTAATTTTGTAATTTCAGGTTGAACTACTTCTTTAGTACAGTTATTAAACTTGAGCTTTCACGTTGAAAAGTTTGACATATTTACAGTGCATTGAGAACGGTGACTACTGAGGCCTAAATAAGATATACAGCACTCATTACCAACATCTCTACCAGTCCTTTTCTTCTTCCAAAGGTTAGTTCAGTTCTTTTTCAATCAGAAGAAATGCTCCCTGACCCTTATTGAAAAATGTTGTTGTCCTTTCCATTTTTCCTTGAGATTTTGAAAAGGAAGCAGATAAATGTAGCCCTGTGTCCTGGTTGAAATTTCCTGCTTTTCCCTTTTTTTCTTCCCCAGTTTTTAACAAAACAGTAAGTCCCCCTCAGATTTCCCCCCTTCCTATTTAAACCTCACACCCAGCACAAACTTATCACAAAAAGAGCATATGCAACGGCAAAAAGAGCTCTCCTAGCAGAAAAGATAGCAATAAAAACAGAATAAAAATGCTGTTAACCATCGGCCACCTTTTTTTTCTCAAACCCAAAAACTAAGATATCCATAAGCAGAACGTGTTTTTTAAACTCTTTTCAGTATGCTCCCCCCTTCCTGCCAGAGCAATGACTTGTGCCGTACATTCCACAGCTGGTGCAAGGCCACCAATGGTACAGTGAGACCCTAACTCCAGACTGAAACAGAGAAAGAGTGTGTAAAACAGTCCCAGAATTCATGCAGCAGTGAGTGGGGAATACTCACGTACAGGAAAGACACTCGTGCATTACACCCCTGATCGCACCGACTGAAAGACAGGGACAGACGGTGCACTTGGCAACACAGAGAACACTGAGCTTATGAGTTCTCAGGTTTTCTACTTTATGTAAAGTTAGACGCGTTTGAAGGTTTCAAATATAGCGTCTGCCAAAGCGATTACTTTTAACATTGGCAAGCCACAGCGCAGTTCCTATGAAGCATTCTTTAACACTTCCCTTCTTAACAGCAATGTGCTTTAACGCAAAGTGCAGCCCCGGCCACAGCACAGAGGGGAGTATAAATTATCACTGATATTTAACGTGCTGCCTGGGAGGAGCTGCGCTTGAAACCAGCTGCCAAAATTAGTGGCATTTAGCTGTTTTGGAAATTGTTCACGTGGGGCCTGATGCTGTCTGTGACAATAAACTATCTGGGTGAATTTCACAAAACCTGTCAGGAACAAGAAGCGGCCAAATCTCACCTCAAAAAATAAGAAATGTAATTTTGTTGAAGAAAATAAAGACAAGTACATACATACACAATGAATTATTATGGTAATTTGGGGGAAATTATCATGAAAATATTGTACAAAATAATTAATGGTCCTAAAACCTACAATATTTTCTTATGTAAATACGATTCAATTTCTTTCCCCTTTTGATTGTGTAGTGAAATGTAACCTGTACACGTTTCTGTAACATTCAACCTGATATGAAAAATGTTTTCTGATCATCATAAACCAGACAAATCAAATGCCTCTGCCTCTCAGGAATCAAATACATCAAATCCTAAGGAGGATATAGTTCTCATAAAAATGCTTTCTGCGTGCGTGGCTTTAAAACACCTGCGAAATTTATAACATGTATTCAACATTTTTTATCTGGCTAAACTACTTCATTCCTCATTCAAAAGAGCATCACTGTATGTATAAATTAAGTCACAAACCAGTCTTGACACCGCATTTTTTTTTCACCTCTCAAGATAAACACTGCCGTTTGCTCTGCATAGTAACTCCTCTAGCAACAATATAAACAGTCTAACACAAGAGCAAAAAATGTGCATTTCAGTGCAAGAAAGTTTCTTAATAAGGAAAAAAAGCGGATGAAGATGCATCCCAGGCGCTCACGACGTGTCTGAACTAAATTTCTCTGTTCATGGACATTCCTGTCCTAGAATCATCAACAAATATTCTCTTTAATCCTTAACTGGCCAAAATGTTCTTCCAACTAGTCATTCAGCAAAACCAAGCAGCACACAGCCAGAGGCACAACAGGAGACGGGGAGAGGAGCTGTAAGACTTACTCTGCAATAAATCCACCGGCAGGCAGGAGAGCAGAGCTGCTTTCTGAAAGGCCCACAATCAGGCACCAGATAAATTGCATTTTGTGCAAGCTGCATTGTCTCTGCTTCTGTGTTCTGCTAATCTAATGTGTTCAACATGGTCTTGGTCACCTTGACTTTGGTTGCCATAGTGCTCCATACAAACACATCCCCACCCAGAAATGCACCAAATAAGGCCAAGGGAAAAATCTCATAATCAAAGAGGTGAAACGAGAGAGTGGAAAATGCTTCTGAATATACATGCATTGCATTAAAGAGTGCATAAAAGCTGGAAGACGATGATGAAGACTAATTATTCCAACACCATAAAAGCATTAAAGCAGCAGAATGTTTACGCATTCATGATCATCATTCATTTTTAATCGACAAAAGATAAATTTGAGTCGTTTAGGACGGAGGCCCTTTAAGCTGTATCAGGGCCAGCGTTGTTTGTTCTCAATATGACCTTTAAACACTTCGCTGAAACACAGAGGAATCAGCCAACGCGAAGGCGGCCATCCTGTCTGGCAGCCGACCCCGGCAGATGCGACTTCTGAGGAGTTCAAAAGAATTCTGCATGGGGGCAAGGCTATTTACATAATCCTTCAGATATATTCCCCTGCAACCTAATCAAATTATTCACAAGTCTAGCCCCTAACCATGTAGACCCCGCGATACACAGCCCTTCCATTACTGTCCTCTCTCTTCCTTAATCATATCGAACCAAAACCAGTGTCGATTTTCCCTTTAGAATGCAAGGCAGTGGCAGAAAACAAAAGCTTTGCAATGTCTGACACACACAACACTCTTCTCCCTCCAGGTCCATTTCGCTTGCCATCTCAAATTAGTCCTCCATTATATTTGCTTTTCATCTGACACATTTAAAGGGAGAGAATATTGAGCACTAGGGTTAAACAAACTATGCAGGGCGATACAAAGAAACAGATAATTTGCCATTCCATTGTGAGCCAAAGATCATAAGTTAATCACTCAAAATAATGAAAGGGAATTTTTTTTCTTTCTGCACTGAATTTGCGCATTAACTCGTCCGATCGACGAACGACTTACATTGCGATAACCTGAAATGCCCTGTGTTTGATTGGCTTGATCTATTTTAATTTACCTCACCTAACACTAAAAACACTGACTAAACCCTGTTTAAACAACAGCACTGAAAAGGCATATTTAAACATGTACGCAATATGAAACTTGTCCGAGCGATGTCTCATTTAGGCTCCTACAATGCCTAATTCTGCACGTTGCAATTACAGCTTTGTCTCAATAACAATAGGCCATCACTACGGTTACGTCTGGCACCTAAGGGGTTAAGCTGTCAGGCTCCATCAACAAAGTTTACATCATATGTGCGGTCAATTTTCAATGACTTCTTTTCCCACGTCGAAATAAACTATTTTATGTCTCCAAATATGCAGATCATTTTGCTTAATGAAAGATGCTTGACGTCTCCGATCCAATTAATATGCAAATGCAAGCGAGGATTTATTTGTGACATTCTGTATGGGTGAGAGAAAACAAAAAGGGCTCTTAACAGTTACACTAATTGCTGTGACTGATTGTCACATATCATCATTCACTCTGAATCTCCTAAATACCACATTTCAGATAAAATTCGCGCTCGCACTTTGTGAAGATTTATTTACAAAGGGGTCGTATAGATCAGAGCGGCCGGCTTTGAGCAGCAAGAGCTTCGGGATAAACAGTCCTCTCCCTGTTTTGTAACGCTCTCTGTTTCGACCTGAATAGAACACCTTGCTGCAAATTAATGCTGTTTAGTACAAGAAAACTAATTCAGAAATGCTTGTTTCTTATAGCCGACACAATATACATTAGATGTATGTGTGTTTCCTGTATCTTAATGGTCAATGTACTAATGCAGTTTGGCCTCTACTGGGAAAAAGCTTCAATAAGTGATGTATTTATTACTGTAAAATAAAATCTCTAATGCTGCTTCACTATTAAAAACATTTAATGGACAGTGCATCTAATCTTCTGTTTGCATTATCCTATAGCTTTAATGTATGAAGCAATTCACAATATATAGTGATTGACTTAAGGCATAAGATGTGGCCTCTCCACAATGCCAGCTAAATAAAATAGCTAGTTCACTTTTAAAGTAACAGAACCCTATTCTACTTGCATTCGACCAAAAACTAAAATACTAGGGATACAAAGCATCACAGTCAAGGAAAGGGTTAGTAATCCAACTGATAATATATCACTATAAAACCGCCCTATAAGCTTCCACTGAGTCCTAACTAAATGCAATGCGACAGGCAAGAAAATGTGTTTTCCATGTTTTTTGTAACAACCGCAACTAGTAATTCTATTTGCTATTCAATTCAAGAGTAAAGAGTATGACATTGACAATCTCAGGTGCTTTATTTAATGTAAAAAGAATTGAATGTGAGTTTAAATATCCATTTTCGGGACCCTTATCGAAATAGCCTACTGAAAGCAACAATGGATAGACTGATTCACATCAGATCATGAAAATAAATGAAAGGAAACAACACTGTTCAAATTGTCGACTCAGGATGAACGGACAAGTGCATTCTTTGATAAAAAAGATCAATCAGTATGCATTTTTAATCATGATAAAATGTACTTATCAATTTTGTTGCAAAGAGAGAGCCCGCCCACATTCTCTTCTGATTGGCTGTGATTTCTGATTCATTTTGTCGCGACTCGGGTGGAGTCTGGTATGATAGCTGCCGCGGGAATTTTTATTGTATCGCATCTGTTTAGGACACGGCGTAAGGCTGTTTAAATTTGCTTTTCAAAGCTGAAACTTCTGCCAAAGGCCAACTCAAACAACAGAACCAACGAGCAGCATCTTGGACTGTTTATTCCCTTTGTTTTGTCAAAATGCCAGAGTTTGGTAACTGCCACAGGTAAACGCCGCCCCTGCATTCAATGCAAACACCCTCAAGGTTTCTACATTGAGAGGAAAAAGTAACAAATTAGTTCAGAATGATCAATTTGCAGCTGTTTTAGCCTTGTTTTTTAAGCCAGCCTCAGTCTATAAAACTAACTAGCATGTAATTGGAAGATTGGAAATAATGGTCTTGAAAAAGACACTTTATCAATGGAGCAGCAGCGGCAGAGCTGTCAAGATTCAGACATCGAATTGCCACTGACAAATGACTTAACGGGCAAAGGATTGAGTATATAACACAAAAAATGAATCAGATAAGAAAAAACATTTGCTTATGAATGATGATATTAACTAAATAAAGCAAGATTACCCCTAAAAAAAGAGTGAAAACACTGCTTGTGCATGATGGGGTGGGTGTGTGTGCTATAAAGATAATATCTCTCAACTCACTATGTTCTTTCTCCTCTAAAGAGGTTAGAACAGACAAGGCAGCTATTTGAGGATGTAATCACTCGCTCTTCTCCTTGAAGCGGCCCATAATGCTCCGCTGCACACTGCTTAGCAGTTAGTGGCCAGAGCAGATTGTAAACAGATCTCTCATGAATTGCGAGTTTAGCAGTTTTGCGCATCTCCAAACAAGGTGCTTCCGATAACGCCATTCTCTCTCCGACAAGGGCCGACAAAAATCAGTCACTTTGCTCCAAACGCGATTTGAGAGCCGTCAGTCAACTTGATTGATGGATTTAATCCCCCCCAGGAGCAAATAGAAGGAGAAGACAAACCCGGCCCTGATATACAATGTTTGTTTGTAAATCCTATTAAATGCACCTTTGCCTTTCTAAGTGCTTTATATAGAGAAGAAAAAGTGCTACTTATCTTTCAAGACCATTTTTACCTCAGATAAAAAAATATTTACAACAAAAAAGAATCAAAGTTTCCACAAAAATATTAAGGAGAACAACTGTTTTTAACATTAGTAATAATATGGAATGCTTCTTGAGCACCAATTCAGCTTTGCCATCACAGGAATAAAATACGTTCATTCGTAAAATTACGTTCATACAGTGATCCCTCGTTTATCATAATGTGGACCGGAACGGTAGGTGAAAATCCGCAAAGTAGGATTGGCCCCCCTAGGAATTTGTGTGTAGGTACCAGAATGTTTAAAATATGTATATTTATACTTTAAATATATTTTAATTAAATCTATTTAATTATATAATATCTTAATATTATACATTTACTCTCTCTCTCTCATACTCGTATTATGGTGTTCTACACTCATCAATGACAGTAGTATCTTGAGACTCCAGTAATGACGACGATGACAGACCTGTGCGGTTCGATGAATGATGATGAAGGTGTTACTGCACTGGTATAATGAGGCCTTTAAATCAGTTCGGGAAGTGCCTCATCGTCAGATATCGGCGCTGGATAGTCAACATTTGCTTCTGAGAGAGGCGAAGAGGCTCCCACTCCACTCGTGCTCTCACTGGTCGTTCTCGCGCCGGGAACCAATCACGTGTCTTGTCTGAGTGCCCGTGGGTGTGTACAAAGCCTCTGAGAGAGTTTCTCTCTTTGTCTGGCATCCTGGGAAACCGTTTCTCTCGCATCACGATGAAGCAACGCTTCTTTCCACAATACGGCTGCCGATATGGTGTTATTTTTAAATTTTTATTTTTAAATTAATATTTTTTAAAAATCCGCGATGCACTGAGGCCGCGAAACTTGAACCGCGAAGTGGCGAGGGATTACTGTATTCAAATAGACACCAGTTATTTTAAATTGTAATAATTAGCTCATAATATTGCGTTTTTACTGTATTTTTCATCAAATAAATGCAGTCTTGGTGAGCATAAGAGACTTTTCAAAAACATTACAAAAATCTTACTGTACTCTAGTGTACAGTACATCTCAGAACAGCAACTTTGTGTTTCAGAATGTGATTTTAACTCACTCGTATGACTTTGTGTCTTTATATCACACAGCATGACATCTTATTTTAAACTTCATCAATTAAATTTTTGTCTTATTCCGAGACGGAAACGGGTTCGCCTAGATAATCAATCTAGCCAAACAGAAATTCTTGGAAGCATAATACATCACTGTGAAACATTCCAGAACTTTGTGTAGCTTTTATCTCACTTCCCGCTAATTCGCGGCCACTGGCTGTAATGAAGGCCTCATGCATTTTTACAGCAGTGTCAGGCTAAGCACTGTCATGTATAAATTAACCAGTGAGCTAAAAGCTTTGTTGTCCTGCAGGAAAATGCAAGTCATCAAGCATTAAGCACATATTAATTTTCAATGGACCAGCAATAATGGGAATGTATTATGAAGAAGAAATCACTGTGGTCTTACCCGACAACCGCCCTGCATCAAACAAGGTGCTACTGTGCACCATCACCCCCTGAGCCCTGCACGCGGTCTTCTTGTCTGTAGAAAGATGCTATCAAATGCGAGCAACTTTTGGACATGTCAGAGCGTCACAAATCTGGCTCTGACCCTCTGATATAGTCCTGAGAAATGGTCTTCATTGGGATACTTGAATGATGGTCGGGACTGCCTATGCACGATTGAGGCAGCGGTTGTGTGAAAGGCAGATTGCTATGGCTTTTATGGCTAACTGCAGTATTCTTATACCAGGTAGCAGGTTTTCATTCTCCAGGTTTTTATTATGCCACATATAAAAAACGTATTAGATGTGATGATGGGCACAGGCCTGAGCATTCTTCCAGGTCTCTAAAGCCTTTTTCAAAACAAATGTGGTAGGGCGAGAAATTTTAATAACAAGCAGATCGTCCCAATTCCATTCTTTGCTAACTAATAGACTCGTGTGCATCATGAAAAAGCGGAAAATCCTAGAGTAAATTTGAAGCACAAGTAATCCGGTGCAATGGAGGATACTCTCCCTCCCCCTCTGACATCTCGGCCAGAGTTTATTTCACCTCAAACGGAGGTGAAAATGGCTTTTGGCTCCTTTTTTTTTATACAAAGCAGACTCAAAGGACAAGCAAAACATTCTGGGGCCTAAAGCTGATGCCCTAGTGGCTCGGCCAGCCACTTTTCCAAGGCCTGCTACTTGATTAAATGCATAATCCACTACTCCCCATCCCAGATGATTTAGTGTGCCTTTAAATCAGCTTGCGCACACATAAAAACCTCAAATAAAAATCACCAAGAAAAACCATTGCACTCTAACTGTTCTATTAAAATGATACCCGGCCAGGCCTTTCTTCTCTGCAATACCGTTTATTCCACATGAATGCGTATCTTCATTTTTTTTTTTTTCTAGGTACATATAAAATATTTAAAGTTTAAAATGTCAGCGTTGAAACATCAAATGCAGGAGTCTCTCATTAATCACCTGGGATGTAGGCTCCCTTTTAAGGTTATAACCCTTTGAAAGAGCAAAAATTACATTTCTGACCTTGAAGATGAGACAAACTCATAAAGGTAAAATAATTCACGCTTTAAAAGGAAGCAGTTATCTGAGCGCTCAAGTTGCTGCGCTGTGAGTTTCGGGGGGGGGACACCAAACAACTTTCATTTTCATATTTACATCGAAGCTGTTCAGATTAATTTGAAATCAAATTGAGAAAAAAACTAAACAAAACTGTGAGAAAACATCAAACAAAGCAACAGTGTAACTTTCAAATCCACAGGGCTCAGCTATCTGCACTGCATAGAATGTTGCCTTTTTTCATGGACTTTTATTAAATGGTGCATGACATTTCCATTACTCAAGGAAATTAAATTCGCTAATTTTCTTACAAGCCTGGTACGTCTGCTATTTTAGGGAGGTGCGCCGAACAGAACAATTGTTCCTACACCTACACACAGAAAAGGGATTGTGAATCAACCTTTTGAAAAGAAAAAGTGAATTAAAGCCATAAAGGCAATTTGCTCTTTAATAAAACAAGTCTTGGTTTTGATCTTCAGCTAAACTGGCATTTGGCTAGGTATTAAGCCTGAAGCCACTTGCATTTATAAACCCAGGTGCCATGTTCCCATTATGAAATTTACTTCCAAACTGCTTCTAATAACAACACAAATAAACAAATGTGATACATTTCAGATGTTTTCCCTTAAAAGCAAGAAAACATCTGCAAAGCTGAAGGAAAACAAAAATCTAGTTTTCAATTTCCAAATGTGTTTTTCCTCCTTAAAATTCTACGAAGCTATTCTCAGTCATCAACCCAAAAAATGTGGCCTATTCAGTATATAACCCTCATGATTCAGAACCTAAAAACAAACAAACCCCTTAATGTGCTGCAGATCTTCAATATGCTGCTTTTAAATCGTTCCACATGTCAAAATGGAGCATCCCATAAAACAAACATCACACCAAGACTTGGTGTTGTTTAAATGTTAGTTTCTCGAGCCAGCAGTTTTTCTAAAGAGGACAGAGGAGCATATGCGCAGACGAGTGAGTCTTGGCTGGGCCAGTGGAAGTGACAGCGTCACACTGAACCTGGCTCTTCTCCTCTAGAGATGAAAAGGCTGATTACTCTGCCTCTCTCCTGGGGAACCAGCAACATGTCTGACAACATCATTGAAAAATAGACTGCTGAGGCCCTCTGGGTCTTATAAGGGCTCACATTTAATGTAGAGGAGATTCACACTAAAAAGGAGCTGACATTACAGTCTCCATGACTGCCTCAGTGAATACATTAAAGACTGAAAGGAGAGCAGCTTCCACTAAATTTTCAGTTTTCCAGGATTAGTCTGTCTGATAACGCAGGACCATAAACTAATTCAGTTTACAATGATTAACCAACCAAAAGCCAATGATCTGCACTGACCTCAAAGGCGTAAAAAAGGCTTGACACACAGGCAAACTGGAGAGAGTTTTCAGGAAAGCTGTCTGAAAACAGTCAGTTTTTATTGAAGTTCTGCTACTTGTGTTTAAAAGAAAAGGCACGCTCCAACTAAAAGTGTAACACATATAACAGGATGTCAAAAAGGATGTCTCTCCCCCCCCCCCTTGCATCTATATATTTAAAGACATGTGATACAGCTCACAACAACAATAACCAAAAAATACTATGGCTGCATTAGCAAAGAAAATTACTATTAAATATTAAATAAAAAATACATATATTTCATTTTATTTATTATTATTACTAATATTAATATTATTCACTAAAATAGAAATACATCACTTTACATCACTTTCACTTTAAACTTACTTATTAAATATTAAAAATAACAATATTGGTCTTGAATGCATTTTACTCTAATCCAAAAGGCTGAATAAAAAAAAGAATTGCTGTATTCAATTAGTCTAAGCATCATGAAAAATTAAGATGAATAAATTCTACACTCAGCAAAGAAAGGTTGACAACATCATGGAGAATCCACATAAAATGTATCTGCTGAGAAAAGAGAATAATTGGTGCCGTATGAATCTTTATCCAGAGGGGCGTCATTATTAAACTTAGACACGCATTTCAATTCAGCAGTCATATCAGGGAGAACAAGGAACAAGACAAGATCAAGAAATCCTAATTATAATTACAAAATTACATAGGGTGCAACAAGGGTGCCTAGTTTAATGGTAATAATTAGAGACATACAATTTTAATAGGAAATATGGCATTGTGTGGGTTTTGAGGCTTATGCCACTTTAAGGCCTAGTTGCACGTGTGTGTGTGTGTGTGTGTGTGTGTGTGTGTGTGTGTGTGTGTGTCACGGGGGTTGAATATTCAATGATGAGCACCGTGATTAAGCCGGTTCACTTTGCACTACTGGCCCTTTAAAGGAGCTCAGCCTGTATCACTGCCCTGGAAGAAAAAGAAAAAAATCCCCATCCTGCACCCAAACCGCCACACGTGCCCTTTTCCTGTCTCTATTTATTACCCTGCCACGATCCTCTTAAGCAGACCTCTTCCCCAGTGCAATACCATATGTTTTCAGTTAAGCCTAATTTCTTTTTCTCTTCATTTAAGACATGGACTGGCTTAGCCAGAAGCATTATGCTGCCTACTCTTCCACTCATTCATTTTCTTCTCAGTTTTGCTGTTCTTTTTTGACTCTGTCTCTTTAAGGACTCCAAAGCTCTCTGTTGAAATTAATTTACAGCCACAACAAAACCAGTGCAGGATTTTAAGATCATTGTAAGCAATTTTAAGTTGATTCCCTCCAGATTTCAACATTAACCTTTCCAGCAGAGTTCAGTGCGTAACTGAGACGCCGGTTAAATTTTGATGTAAAAACAGGTCATTCGTGGAGGTTTTACAGTCAGCAGGACAACTCTAGAAAATGCTCATGTATATATTTAGCCATGCTCTGGAAAAGTGTTTGATCAAAGTAAAACATTAGATTTATAAAAGATTGGAGTTATTTTAAATGCACACTAAGAGCAGAAACATGTTACAAGGATGAGTTCTGTTAGAATTTTGACTTGAAATGTTTATTTGCAGCATAGTTTGCTGACTTAATAAATGATCATTTCTAAAGCATGATGATGGAATTGTTCACATTGAAATGTCCCTGTTAGGTGTCACACCTGGGTCTGAGGTCCCCAGAGAAACTCTGCAGACAAACATCTTCCTATGACAGATTTCAGTCCTTGTTTAAGATATGCCACTCTCTGCATTTCCATGTTACACAGCCCCTCCTGTGCTGAGACCGATGCTAATTGCATGTTTTTCTGCACTTCCCTGAGGTGCCACAGAAAAACATCAACATCACAAATCACACTGCAGTGTATGAGACTTGGCACTAATGTACTAATTGTTATACCGTATTCCTTACTTATGGAACAGTGCATTATGGAAAGCACTAAATGTTCGACACAATCACCAAGGCAAGAAAAATAGACTTGTATTTTCATTAAAAATGTTTTTTTTGTTTTGTTTTTTTGGAGTAGGATGAGTATGATACAGTTTAGTGAATCAGCTTTTTTACTCCTGAAAACCAGCCTGTGATCTAAGTCTAATTTAAGATTACTTCAGGTACATCAGGGCTTCTTTTTAGAAGAGGGGGATCAATGAATCAATAGAATACACTTGGAGGGCAGAAAATACTGGTCCTCTGTAACTGACCTTGTAAAAAGATCTTGTGCACATTGTTGATCTACATTGCAAACAAATAAATAAATATATAGCTCTATGACAATGTCTTGGTTATTCTTGTAACGGAGACATTACATCGATACTGACGTGGGAAGGTTTTACTTGGGAGCCCAATCTCCTGCAGGTAGTAAGAAAACAGGCCAATGAACACTGGAATGTGAGATTAGCATTGCAAGCCACTCCCTCGACATTATAAGCTTGCTGGCAACTCACTCATTCAGGTTTTGTGCTGAGTAGCCCAAGAAAAGATCCCAGCATTCAGCAGGTGGTACAGGGTTATGGCAGGGGTGATGTATCTCCAATCCCAATCCCATCAGGGAACGAGGTTTACAAAAGCAACCGATACATACCCTCAGTCAGTCACATTCAACGTTACATCAATACTGATGTATTGGGGTCCTTATGGATAGTGCCACAACCGCTGACCCTTCCCAGTGCCCTATGTAAGTCGAACAGACCTCCAAACCTGGAGGGACGAATAGACAGAACTGCTGTTCCTCTGTTTTATCCAATTCAGCCCCGACTGGTTGGATAATAGGGGGAAACATACGGAGTCCAGATGACAAGGGAGACTACGGAGGCCACATCCTACCTGTTGGGAGGAGAATATGGAAATACACATATAGACTGATCATTGGGGCAGTACTACCAAAGAAGATATATGTTGTAGATCCTGCCTAAACAGGGATGGAACGAGTAACAGATGCAGAGATGGGTCAGAGCAGAATCTTCCCAGGGAAGACAGGTGTTTGGTGATAGGGAACCCGTACTGTGGATGAATTCATAAATGGGATTACCAAAAAGGGTTCACAGAATGTGGGGCATCTAGCCCAGCACAGGGGCTGACCAACTAAAATACTGGTCCAGGCATTGTACACCTCCACTGCGTCTGATTGCAGAAAGATCCTCGGAGGAAACTCAACTCAGGGTTTGGCAGGTGGGGAACTCACCTGGAGAGCAAATAATGTGCAAATTACCAGTTTGTACCCAACACACTGGAAAAAACAGGCTCCACCCAGAAATGTTAGAATCTTATTAGGCGTTTTAGCAGCATGTCCGTGGCTGAGAATGCCAAATGCCAAAGGAGCCTCTGAAATAGTGGAAATCAGTGGAACTGCTGTCCCGCACCTGAATGAATTCAGGCGTTCATTTGTGAGATGCACTGTCACGAAAAACCAAATATCCAACCACAAGTGCTCAGAGCAAAGTGGAGAGCTCCACTCAATCCTAACGCTTGTGTCGGACCAGGAAAGCATGCATGACCATCAACTCTGGGTCCAACTCAAACAGCACCACTCACACAAAACGGGGCAGAACTACTGAGTATTCATTCCCGGAGTACCCAAGTCCACCCTCTGATGAAGATTGACATATGGTCTTCCACACCATGGGAACTCAGAATGAGACTTTTTCAAGGTGTTGGAGTCTTGGTCTTAATATCACTATGGTCATGTTCCCACAGTGAATCATCCCTGAATCCTGCCTCAGTGTGTTTACAGCCCACAAGTGAGGCAGTGATCATGGCTTTCAGACGGGACCAGGAAACAACCGCTACAGAAAGAAACGTCAATTTCTGAATTGCTCTTTTAGGGAAACTGCTCACACTTGTTGAAGCACACAGGGGTGAAATCGCTGCACTTATCTATGCAATAATAAGTAGGGTGAAGTGGTTTATGAGCTATTTCTCCAACTGTAGAAGAGTCTCCTCTCAATGCAAATCCGAATGGCAGAGTGTCGTGAAACAACTGCTCAGCTCTGAAGCAAAAATCTGAATGAGTGAGTTGCCGGAAGTCTCATACCATATTTTCCTGCATATAACCCGCGGGTTATACCAGATTTTACAAACCCTGCCGGGGGTGCGGGTTATATAAGGGTGCGGTCTATATCCCACATTTTTTACACGCAATAATATTTCAATATATTTGTTTTTTTGTGGTATTTTCTTTCTGTTTTACTTTCTTGCGAGGGTTGTTGTCTCTGGCGCTTGTACTCTGTACAAGAAATCACTCTGACAGCTGGCGCTGATAGGCTGTCTGACCTGTCAACCCGTGATTGGCTGTGCTGCCATGAGGGCGGGCTCTTCTCATCTCATCCGATGATCAACACCTGTAGAATACGCTTCTTAAGGGACGAGCTGCTGCACAGCGGGAGAGACTGCTTTTTCTTTTTCCTTCTTCTTCTGATTCTGACTTTGTTTTCTTATTGTTTGAATTTCGCGCACAAACGATGTGTACAATTGATGTCATGCGAGCAACATTCGAAATTCGAAATGTGAACTTACACAAAAAAGTTAATGAATCTATGGGTGGGGGTTATATAAAGGTGCGGGTCATGCCAACGATTTTTTACACAAAACCCACGGGCTATATGAGGGTGTGGATTATCTGCCTCTGTGGGTTATACCTGTTTGTCCGGGGGAATACCTTGCCATGCAGCTTGCCAGTAGCTTGCCATCGCCAACGCTCATAAGGCCCCGATTTCCCCAATAAGTCCGTATCAATGTAAAGTTTAATGTGACTGACTGAAAGGGAACTTATAGATTCTGAGGCAGAATTCCAAATTGAAATTCCAAACTAATCAGATGACATTCTCAATAAACAAACAAAATAAATAACTGAATAGCTATATGGGATAACAAATCGCATATTTTTATACATTAATATAAAACAGATTTTGAGCCAGAACACAAGACAGCTAGGTGAATGAACGAATGACAGTTTAAAATGACAAGATTTAAACATTAAAATGTCTTAGTAAAAATGAAAAAAATAAGAATTTTAAGATCATGAAAAAACATCCTACTTCATGTTTTGTACTACAGAACACTACAACACTACAGTTTAGTCTGTTTCACCAGCTCAACTTTGGAGTAACAACTGCTGCAGTTAACAAGTTCCTCTGCAAAGACTAAAGTCTGTAAAACCTTCTTTGGTCCTAATCTATAAAAACAGGAGATAAACCCACCACACAGTTCATATAATGAAGCTCACATCAAACACAAACAGACTGTTGTCTGAACATCTCCACCCAAAACAGGCTCTGCTTAAATCATCTGTCCATTACTTGGCTCAGACAGACCACATAAGACAGGTGGCTTTTTTTCCAACACGGAAGACCCTCAATTTCCATGCTTTTCTGAATATAAAAAGAGAGAGAGAGCTTTATTGTGGTTTTTGGCAGACTGGATTCTCTGTGGACTCTCTCGTGGACTATTAATGTAGTCATATTAATTTAAAAAAGAGGCAAGTCTTGTAATGAATAACTCACTTGAGAGACAGATTGGATGCTAGTGTGTAAATGGCTGCAACAGCAAGAATGCCATTAGATTCATAGTTTAAACACAAATGATCCAAAGACGGAATCGATTGAGGAATGCTAAACCCTTACAAAATCATTACAGGCTTTAGGGTTGGAAGGAAAGCTGAGGTCTACAAATTAAGCTGTAAATTGTTAAATATCAGTAAAGGTGAGCTCTTCTTTCCAACATAATTACTGCTGCCAATCCAGTGTGATTCTATAATTCCAAAATCCTGACACTTCACAAAGACACTATAATTGCCTTGTGCTGGCCTTTCGTTCACCGCAAAGGTCCATTAATTAATTTTTCTTGGGGATCTGTCCTGAAACGTATTTCTGCTTATGAAACGTAGCTCGTAGGGAGATGTGGAATTTTCCATGAAAATACAAAGAAAAAAAACTGCCAGTCTTAACAGCAGACTGCTGCTAGTGCTTTCTGCTGGCTTTCAGAGGGGCCCAAGAATAGCTCCATGATTTGGTGCTAAATACACATTGGACACGAAAGAATTCAAAATATGAAGCAGTAGATCTGCATTAGTCATCTAAAACAGAAACTTCCAAACAATCACATTTCACTGTTCAGATTCAATGACAGACCCCAATCATTTGCTTGTAATTCACTTCAACGAATCGTTTATATAAGTTATGTATAATTTAACACAAACTTGAAAAGATAATTTACAAAAATAAAATAAAAACTTTCATAATATAATATGAATCTTTATAGTACTTTTTGCAGCTTGAGGATGTACAATTCTTTGAAAGAAATGTTAAATATTCAGCAAGGATGATCAAAAGTAAAAACTAAAGACTTAAATTGTTTAAAAAAAGCTATTTCAAATAAATACTGCTCTTTATATCTTTCTATTCATCAAAGAATCCAGAAAAAAAGCATAAATCGGTTTATAAAAAAAAGTTGCAAAACAACCAGATGTGATGTTTCTTGAGCAAATCAGCATATTAGAATGATTTCTGAAGGTTGGCAATGAAGATTGGAAAGCTTTGTCGACACACAAATAAATAGATTTTAAAATA
Organism: Rhodeus uyekii; assembly: GCA_037043235.1. Classification (NCBI taxonomy): domain Eukaryota; kingdom Metazoa; phylum Chordata; class Actinopteri; order Cypriniformes; family Acheilognathidae; genus Rhodeus; species Rhodeus uyekii. The sequence continues at coordinate 1,383,096 of JAWRVZ010000027.1, forward strand.
CATTATAATAATTATTAACAGTTTTACTCTTTATACTGTATACTTGCTCAAATAATGCAGCCTTGGTGAACCTTGAGTGGGTAAAAACTTCTGTTCCTTGAAAATGTGATTTATCTTGACTATCATTGCATAATTTATCATTGAACATAGCATGGAGATTTTGGGTTGAACTGTTTCATTAAGATTTCAAATATGAAATTTCCCATTAACTTTCATCATCTGAAATCTAACTAAGAACTATCATAGGGCTATTTGCATATGCATTTTTTCTGACATGAATGTGTACACTGAACTGTAAATGTAAAATTATCCATATCCAAATTTTCCACATATGCCACACAATTCTATCCCTGCCTTGGCTTGGGATAGATACAAATACATAGCTTGGGATAGCTTGGAAATGCAAAGAATAAATACAATAAGTCTGACATGCTGAAGGAAGTATATATTTCTGCGTACACAGGCAGTTTAAGACTGAGTCTAGTGTAATGGGAATGAGTGAAGGGGACAGAGCAGAGAGGAACACTTCACACATGAGAGCTGTTTGTTCACATCATTTGCCATGAAACACGTCCAACGAGGACAGCACTTCAACAGAGCGGCCCAAGAAAAAACTCCCTGTGAATTTTACCTTTTGGTTGTGAGGAGACTTTCATCAAATAACACTGCCGATAACTGCAAAGACAGTCACGTAAAATACAATTTAAGAAGATCCAAAAATCCCTGTAGAACACCCAAAGCTCAGGGCTTAAAAACTCACTGGTGACTTCTTATCTTTATTCACTGCTGAGTGGGAAAATGAAGAAAATATATTCTAGCGACTGCCTGCATATATTCTGATGGAGCTCCAATTACGAGCTGAAACAATTGGATTTTAGAAGATGCATGCACGCTGACTTTTCAGAGTATTAGATGGATTTTACAAAGCATCCCTAGAAAAGCATTTCAATAAGTCCATCTTTCTTCCTTCTGCTTTTGCTTTTTTTTATTGTTGTTTTTATGTGTTTCATATAAAGCTGTGCGATGTATAAATATCAGGGAATTAATGCGAATGCAGAGGCAGGAAGAGCAATGAGATGAAGGGAGAAAAGGAAGGGTGAAATGGCATCCTCTCTAAACTTAATGAAACAGCATCCTTTAATTTTTTTTTTTAAGTAATTATAATAAAGATGGAAAAACATAATAAAGGCCTCCCAGCCCCCACCTGCTAACAGTAATTATAATAGACTCAACAATAAATGGTAAAGCAGCACAGAGCTGCATCTTGGGAATTCTCTGGGGTCTGTGGATTAGCTTGAAAAGCCTGAATGATTAAAATACACTAATTAAAATTTTGTGTTCCTTGGTAACTCGTCTTCCTGGGCCCCTTGCGCTGGTAAAATGGGAATAAATGTGACAAAAGCAAATACTGCTTCAGACTCCAGTAAGTAAACAAGTATAATCCAGTTTTCATAGGTGTGTTTCCATTACATATTTCACAAAAACTAACTTTCTTCAAACACACATTATTCCTCAAAAAATAGTTCAGACAAAAACGAAAATTCACCTTAATCACCCTCATAATAACTCTCCAATCCTCATTCACTTTCATTGTATGGAAAAAAGCAGCTTGGACAATCTGCTCACTTTCTTCTTGGTGTTTCACAGATTAAATAAAGTACAATAGATTGAGTCAATAATTTTAATTTTCTGAACTGTTCATTTAATATAAAAATCAGCCAATCAGCTCAAATCAGTCATATAAAGTCCCAAATCAACTTAGTAAGACAAACACATCTTACACATCGCGTGTTGCATTATGTCTGAAACAATTTTTCCTATTTCTGTTGTAAGCCTCCAGATACCAGACTTTCAAAGTGGTTATTAATAGAAAGAAATCATATAAGTGTATGCATAGAATACTGTCTTTCAAATACTCAGGTGACCTTGCCTTTACTCATTATCGGTGACCAGTTTCTAACATGAAACTGCGTAGAGAGAACTTTGAAACAATTCCTACTAAAGTGAAAACCCTACTAAATCTCATGTGTAATGTGCAGCAAGAGGCTTTTGGCTCATATGGAGAGAATGTCAGGCATAAAGAACAACAGCATTTGATCAAAGAGCAAAACGTAGCAGTAGTAATTATGCTGTAGCCACTTCATTCAAACAAGAACAGATCTCTTCCGCTTGCTTGTCTCTCTGTACCGGGCTTCAATAGTAAAGATACAGCATGAGATTGGTCACGATGGAAATCGAACGTGTCTCCGGTGTGGTGAGGAACATGCTTTTAAAGGGGCCGCGTTTTTCGAGGGGGGTCCTGGGAGGCCATCACCTCTTTCCTTTCGCAATACGCTGTCTCTGTGAATGATGGTAATCGCTTGTTTGCTGTCAGCAGGAACAATGAAGCAGGGGAAGGTTTCTTTACTCCCCCCGACCCAATCCCCACTCACTTTGAGACATGGATATGGCAAGTCAATCCCTTGGTAAAATCACACGGAATCAAACAGAACAGAAATATCAAGGGTGTTAAGCACATGCCGAGGTTACTCTTGACAGCTGCGTCCGATGCTTCGGGAGTTTCAGTCAAAGGAAAATAAAGATCTTGTAAAGAAAATATGTTCTTGTGATCAGGTTAAAACCCAGCTAGAGGATGTGTACACACAGGTTTAATGGGAAAATATGCTAACACCAATACAGTATTTATCCTTTATTAAAGCAATGTTAACTTTGGTTTAGTTGGATAAACAATGCTGACAGAGCTCCTTGAGAATGTGGAGGAAAGAGAGGAAAACCAAAGCTAATTATGAGGTTAAGAAAAGTGGAGTTGGTCTGGCTGCTGGTTCTTGGCCAGCATGGCTTTGGAGGCCAACTACAGCTGTCTGAGGATGTGTAAACACTGCAAAAAGCTATGTTTAAAAGAAATAATAATAATAACATCAACTAAACACTCTCAGAAAAAGGTCTTTTAAAAAGGTAAACCTTTGTACCTAAAAGATATTATTTCGAAATGCTGCATATTAGCAACTTTTGAAAGGGTGGCAGTACGTTTTTTTCCAAGGAAGTAATTATAATATTAATCCTAATAATAACAATATCTTTTAGCAAATTAAATCATTTGTAATAAAATAACAAGAAAATAACTTTCAAGGATAAATTAGCTATTTTTTCTTGTTTATACAAGAGAGGCATTATAATGCTAAAAGTTAACCAGTGGTGTAAGAAAAATTTAATTGATTCAAGATATAGGCCCATTAAAAATGGTTTATGTTTAGTCCAGTTGAACCTTATTGCATATGCATTTGTAGGAGTTTCCCTTTCAGACGTTTATGGGAGGAGACTATTCAAGGTGATTTACTAAGGTTTGATCTAGTCAATTTACTGGTATTTATGGCATTATTTACCACCCAAAGAAAGCATGTCTTCAACCAGATGCTAACTTGCGCTGTTCTTAGTAGGTTGCATTGGTCATTATGGAAATGATCCGGCTTCATGTGTGTCCTTTAATTTGTACGCTGTCAGTAGATCACATGCTGAACTTTCCATTCCCATCGGCACTTTTTTTGGAATTGCGCCTTTGGATAATTTGCCCTGTTTAGTAAATCTGGACTATATTCTCTGAAAACATATTGAGCACATTGGTCAAATCATCAAAGTAAAAAGCTTTTCTTGCAATGCGATATCTGCTTGTTTTGATGCTAAAAATGCCTGCTTACAAATTTAATTAGCTTTTCAGTTAACCAGAGTTTAGAAGCCAATGACCTGGTATTTCCTCTCTATCAAGCACCGAGGGAGGGGGGGTTAGAGACTCCAGGCATGAGTGGGCACAAGAGACGGGCCAGACTGGCACAAGACTCGTGCCCATTTTCTCCTCACCACCGGGCATGCTTCATGCGAGGCGTGCTGGTGGCCTCAGTCTTGAGAGCAAATTAGATCCACTTCATTAAAATATTCCAGCCAGGAACAAAAGGATGAGGGGTGGAGGAGATGTGCTAGAGATATGTGCCTGATATACACGCAGGCCAGCGAGATCCATGCACATCTGACAAACAGATTGCCTCACTTGGAGAAAAAGAGACACAGCCCAAGGGGGAAAACTTAATCAGATATAGATGTAAAGTCAACGCATTGGATTATACGCTGTGTGTGGTGTGTGTGTGTGTGTGTGTGTGTGTGTGTGTGTGTGTGTGTGAGTGACAGAGAAAAAGCAGGGAGAAAAATGGCAGAGGGCATATTTGTTGTACCACATCCCTTTTGTAGAGGTGCTATAATGTGTATGTGCTCTTTGTTCGCTAAAAACCTCAACATGACTCTTGGCTATAAAAACTTCTGCCTCATTGCAATTATACAAAAGAAAATGAACACTTTTGGGTTGCCCTGGTAACCTAATTGCATCAGTACATTGCACACAGGAGCCAAAGTAACTGAATTTTGATGAAAAGGCGGTGATAATTTACGGCATTGAGAAATTAGTTGCCGTGGCGACGCGTTAATTACATCTCAAATTAACAATGCAAGTGTAGTGAAATTAAATATAAATCATATTTTTTGCATAAATTACAGGGGTTGATTAGTGCGAGGTGCCAGGAGAGAGAGGTTGGGATTCCACGGGCCTGTCACATCAACCCTCCCAACACCCCCATCTCATTCAGCTCCTCTTAAAAGAGAAATGCCGTAAGCTCCTTTACACACCAGCGCTGTGGCAGAAACACGTCGGTGTTTGTGTGCCCGTGTGCGTGTCTTCTAATTAGCATTTTGATCTTTTTCAGGTTGATGAACTTCTCTACTTCTGTCACTCCAGGAAAAACATAAAGATGTCTTTTTTTTCTCTACTAAATGATCGCTAATGGATGTTAACATACAGTGCGAAAACATATCAGTCATATACAGCGGGGTCTAAAACATCTGACTGACACCACTAGTAAAAAAGCTCCTGTTTTTTGCATTTGTAATTTCATTCAAACTGTGTATTCAATAGAGCAGAATCTTAATTATGTTTTTTATAAATAATACATATAAATATTATAAACAGTATTTAGTATAGTAAAGTATAAGGTACAAAGTATGATAATTATTATTATTTAGAAATATTATATATTTATTATAATAATTTTAATACATTTATCACATTTTATTAAATTACATTTCTTTATTCTCTTATATTGTAGATTGTAATGCTTCTTTGTTTAATTTTTTTGTGGAAATTTTTAATCTGGCCATTTGCCACTGCAGCCTTTCAAGAGGAAGAAAAAACGTACGTATCTAGTTCTACATATTGAGTAAGACACCAGGGTTCAAGACAAATCAAAACGTTAGGATTAGGCCTGACACTCCTGAGTGAAAAATAACATGTGGCCGATTTTGTGTATGAAGGCTTGTGTTGTTTAGTCACTCAATCCTACACGTACAGTGGCATGTGTAACCTCGGTGCATCAAGAACAAGCCTCCAGAGTCATGTCAGCTTGGGGGGGATGGGGGGGGGGTGGGGGGGGGGGGTCGTGTGTCTGTAGAGGAGGAGAGAGAGCGCACAAACACAACAGCAACAGGAACCAACTTGAGCCATCTAAATTATTCATCATCCAGATGGATTCCTTTCTCCTTGAATTTTCAACTCAAACAGACCTATTCACCTACAATTTTCATTGCCGCCTGTTGTGTCCGATGTCGCTCAAACCACAAAAACAACACACAGTCGTTCAAACCATAGCTGGGGGAAAAACGACAACATTGAACAGACACTCTTCTTCCTTTCTTTCTTTCTTTCATTCTTTCTTTCTTTCACGGTGAGCTGGGGGAGTGACATTGGGGGAAGGATATGAAAAAGCCTGCAGCCCCCAGAGACAGTAACTATCTGCCATTTAGCTGCTAAAATGTCAGCAAAATTTAATGAACTCCACGTGTCTCTCTATCAGTCCTTGAAAAGTATTTTATGTCTTCCGATGCATCCCAAACAGCATCAAATTAATTGTGTATACAGGATTTACACTTAAAAACATTACGGATTGCATCTGAAAAATCCTAAAAACATTGACTTAGGATTAATAATAATAATAATAATAATAATAATAATATTATTATTATACAATTAATAATAATGTTTCAGTATCTCTAATCAAATGCTTAAAAATGAAAGTTTTAGGACAGTTTGAATGACTTTGAAGATTTTTAAAGGGTAGAGCACAAGAAAAGATGTGTGAAAGATGACATGAACTCAGAGGGAGAAAACCAAACTAAATAGATAATTGGAACCAGCCATGGGGATAGAAAATGTCAAAAATTAAACTTCATACCATATGTGAGAGTACAGTCATTTTGATTAGGAGAGTTAAACTAATCTATTTAAAAATTGATTTCATGTTAGTTAGATTTTTTTAAAGAAAAATACATTTAATTGTTTGAACAGTATTCACATGCATTTTTCTACACTTAGTCCCTCTTTCTTAGTCAGTATCTTAGGCAACATTTGCAAAAGCCACAGAAGACATGCCATAATAAAGTGCTTTTGAAAATGACCAAAGCAGGATTATGATTCCGTGGGACACTCCCATGAAAATTATTTTGCCAGACTACATTATGAAACATTTCCATCAAAATACGCTTACACAACACTGCACACGGCTCTCCATCTCCATTGTGTTAGCCTGACGCTCTCTTCTTTATCTCACCTCAGTCATTTAGCTCATGTGCCAGGACACAGATGGACAGCCTACATTACCAATATGACCAACCTCCGCTGGCAGAGGTCCATTCACACAAACTTACTTCCTGGCCTTGGACAAGGAGGTAGAGATGACCTCAGTCTCCAGGGGCAACTCTTCCCTTGTACATATCCACTTATAAATGTGCCTGATGACTTTTAAAAGGACAAAGAATCATTAGAAGAATAAGTAGCCTTTCACATATTCCTTCTGCAACGCCCCCTGAAAGTAATTCCAATGCATTTACACAAAAGAGAATTGCTTTACTGGGAGAGGCAGTGGTTTAATGGTCCAATACGCTCTTGGCCCAAGTACAATTATCTTCATATGATGGTGCAAAAAAAGGGGGAGAAAAGGCTTTGAAGGAAAAGTGGGTTCAGTGAAATGTCAGTGTGCACACAAACATTTGGCCTTTTATGAGTAAATAAATCATACAAATGAAAAAAAAAAACATTAACACAACAGTTATTACTCTTTGCACAAACAAACTGCAGTTGATCAAGGCATAAAGAAAACATTCAACATCTTTAGTGCAAAGCGAAAAGCAAGCACAGTAAATCATACAGAGAGACTCCAAATGCAGCTCTTCGCACTGATACAGCATTACTTGGTTTCTTTTGGATCGATTCAATAATAATGGACTTTGCATCAAAGGCAAGTGATGGTCAGAAGGTAGAGGAGCCCATCCTAAGACCTTATTTCTAGCGCATGTTTTATCTACAAATCTCTGTGTGTACTGCAATATGTAATAACTCAGTTCAGTTAGTACAAAACCTGTTAAAAGAGTCAAAGTCTCAACACGCCTCTGTGTACAGGGGCTAAAACTGGCATGACCTGCCATACAGATTACATTAAGCAGATGTTTGAAGTTTAAATAAATACACCCTTTCATTTTGCCTGCAATATGCCTCACTCCATAAAAAAATCCAGACCCTCCCAACAAGATTAAATAAAAAACCCAAAATAATACAGACTCCCACAGGGCAACCAAAGGGAAACAGCTTTATTAGCTGGAGTAGTTTTGGAAGATGGCCTGCATCTCCTGAGCTTGTTTTATTGAGAGAACATTTCTGAGCATCACTCATTTTTGTTTTACTTAAAGTGATATGGTGACATGAAGGGACAATGAAAGTGCATGACGTATCAAACATGTGTAAGTTAAATGTGAAACACAAAAGGAGATATTTTAAAAGTGTGTTTGTCCCATAAAATTCAAAGGGTTTGTTTTAGAATAACTGAGAGCGAGCAGATGATGGCTTGATGATGAGGTAAACCATCCATTCAACGTTTTTTATTTCATATCTGTATTCCTAAAGGTTGGCTATATTCCACAAGCGATTTCATTACATCTTCAAAAAGCAGACGTTTTTACATATTTGTTCCGCTTGCCATTTTCCATGCAATTAGTTCCCCAAATTTTGTGTTCCACAGACAAATGAACATTATACAGGTTTAAAAAAACATAAGATTACAGAGTAAATAAAGACAGACTGTTAATTTATAGGCAAAATAATTGAAAGTTTGACTGTGTGGTTAAAGCTGATATTTATCCCTGCTTTGGTGTATGAGGCGGCCATGGCTCGGCCTTTATGAAGTTCAGGCATATTTAAACAAGTATTCGGAGTATCTGAAGGAAACAATTTCTAGTCATCAGCACAGTATACTGTATGTGTATAAATTACACACATAAGACAGGAACCTAATCCAGCAGACAGTCTGTCTTAGCATAAATTCTCCCTTTCCAGAATAAATTGATATGGGCGTTTAAACATCCCATTTTGTGCTGGAAGTGCTTTCACTCAGTGCTAAAGTTCTTGCGGCGGGAAAGAAATCAGTTAAAATTGAGACCTGCTCTTTGGCTGTTGACAGGTAGAAATTTGAAACAGCCATATGGCTGGTAATGGGAGGGAAAGAGGAAGGAGAGCCCACTAGAACCTGACACTCCCATTAGGACCCTCCTGAAAAGTGAAATATTTGATCACGAGAGGGAAATTGAGCAAAAATGAACTGAAACTAGATATAGTCGACTTACTTTCCCGTTTGCACACGATATAGATGTCACTCAGAACTTAATAAGCTTTTGAATTTCCATTTTATCACAGAAAATAGAGTGTGAGAAATAAAATCAGCCAGTTTCACCCTAATGGACAAAGTAATGGAGAGGTGGAACTGACACAACACATTTTGTCTGTGGTAATGCCATCAAAATGAAAGCATATTCACTGCTGGAGTTTTCAGGGAATCAATTCAAACCAAATAGTGGCCCCTTTTCTCTAGGTTTTTATTTCATAATGGCTCCAACAAATACAGCACTTTGGCTCTCGGGCAACGGGGTGTCACTCAGGGCGATAGCAACAGAGTCACTTATCCAATGAGTCGAGTCCTCAAGCCAGAGCGCAGATCGTGTATTTTGATTCACTCTCTCTCCCTTTATTTCAGCTCTGTGAGCATTAGCCAGACGCTGCATTGGTCCCAGAGGAAAGGATTAGCTCACTTTTAGACCAAAGTGTTACATATGAGGTCAGGTCATATCAGATGACCTCTGTGGCTTGCTGCTTGGACTGAAACTGGTGAGCTACAACACGGCCGGACTATCCGACTCACAGCTCACTTCAAAAGAAACCAGCCTCGGGCCTGTCAATGCAAACAGCTCTGAGAGAGCTGAACTCACAGCCAGATGGACCTCAGCCAACCGTGTTCAAACACCAGGGAACGTGTTCAGAGAGAACGGGTGTGGTAGCAGCCTCAACAAACCGCATTACTTAAAACAGTTAAAGCCATCATTGGTCTATTTTAACCCTTTTGTTCTATAGAGACTAACTGACTGTTTGGGTCCCAGAAAAACTACAAACCTTATTTTATATTGTAGATCTCAAATACAAGTAATTTGAAAAATGTAATTAATATCATGACAGTATTACAAATATTGGAAAATTTAAAATATTATATGCATACAATGATTAACTACATTTAATATTATAAATAATTTAAAACAATGAACACTTCTTTATTGGGAGGGGTGATATCTCTCACTATATGTGTGTGTGTGTGTGTGTGTGTGTGTGTGTGTGTGTGTGTGTGTGTGTGTGTGTGTGTGTGTGTGTGTGTGTGTGTGTGTGTGTGTGTGTGTGTGTGTGTGTGTGTGTGTGTGTGTGTGTGTGTGTGTGTGTGTGTGTGTGTGTGTGTGTGTGTGTGTGTGTGTGTGAGAGAGAGAGAGAGAGAGAGAGAGAGAGAGAGAGTGAGAGTGTGTGTGTGTGTGTGTGTGTGTGTGTGTGTGTGTGTGTCTAAAAGCTTGCATTTAAAATAGCTTTTGTCAAGATACACTTGGCAGTTTTTCAGGTAGCATTGCAGGTAGGTTTCTTCAAACATCATAGAGAGAGAGAGAGAGAGAGAGAGAGAGAGAGAGAGAGAGAGAGAGAGAGAGACTGATTGATAGCAGGGAGAGAGAGATACTGCATAAAAAAATTTATTCATATTACTATTTATATAAATCATTTAAGTTATCACTAAAAATCTGATTCTTTAATTGTTATTTTTAAGTTATTAAATTAACCTCAAACACAACTTGAAAAAATAGAAGAATAAAACCGTTGGATAAGACAAAAGTTTCACATTGAGTACAATTGGAAATCACTTCTTTAAAAGTTATTTTGTTAGGCAAGAGAACAGCGAGTTGACTGCAAGATGCAAATCTAGGCTTGCTTTGTTTTTGACAATAATTACAGAAAGTGAACAAGAAGAAGAGTCCTTAGTCCCCAGTGTTCTGCTGCTCTATTAATTATTCTGAGGAAGACAGATGTTAAATTGCGTATGCCCATCAGCACGAAGACTTTCACAAGATTTATCATTCATGTAAATCATGAATAAAATATTTCCTTGCCAAGAGAAAATGTTACATCTGTTTGGTGCATCACAGTCACCATGATGCAAGAAAAATCCGAACTGGAAGACTTTGGTGACCACCTATACGAACATAAAACGGACAGTTTATAGAACTAGAACGTCATTTTTTTTCTACACAGCATGAAATTAGATTAAACAGATGTTGAATTCATTAATATGAATAAAGCTGTTTTAATTTTGTTTTTACTGCACATTTGCATAAGCCTTTAGTTATGTACCAAATAATTGAGACGTTTGCCTCTTGACTTTGGAGTACAATTTTGCTGTCCAGCTTTATGTTGATACTTCATTATCCTCATGAATATTCACAAGCTAAAGCCACTTTAATACAGTGTTGTGAAAACACCAACAATATTTGTATCTCTTTTCACTTCGCATCCACCCACAAGCTTCAGCGGAATAACAGTTGTTGTTGTTTTTTTCATCTCTTTCGTCTAATATACCACCATGCATATAAAAACTTAGTGGCCAGTGGGCATAAACAATATTTAACGTAATCTCCATTTCGTTTAATTTAAAATCATCACATACGAGATAAATCTGTCTCTAGCTCTCAGTAAAATGGCACCAAAAACACATCAAACACGATAATCCTTATTTCCTTTTGGATACATAATATGAAGAATGTTACACATATATGGAGAAAAATGCCCTGTTTGAATAAAATGCATGCAAGATGCTTTGCCTTCCTCCAGATGCATAAATAAGTAAGCAGTGACAGACAGAGTGTCAACTATGAGGAAGGAGAGAGGGAGGGAGAGAGAGAATGAGAGCATCAGTGCTCCAGGAGGAGGAGGACGAGGTCGGGACACGAGTCGCAGAGACGCGGCCCTTTCGCGTCGCCCCCGGCCACCATCACGTCGGCCTGCCCCCGGAACAGACAGCCAGGCTCTCACAACAGATGGAACTAATGATGCGCAACAAAAGAGATCATTTCACTGTGGTCCTGGGGAAGCCACAAAGAGCGCCGGGACATTTGAATGATAGGGCCAGCCAGTCACTAGGGGTTAGATATGGGAAGCTTTTATAGAGGTGGAAAAGTGAATAGAGGCTCCCTGGCCCTCCGTCGGCTCCTTTGATGTCTCTCACAGAACCAGAGCGCCACTTTTTAAAAGGGAAATATGAAAAGTGGAAGACTAGGGCCTCTGCCAATCTCTTTTTCATCCTTTTTTATGAGGCTTGTCAGCAGGAAATCCCCTGTTTTTTGAAGACGCATGAGTTCATGGTGAATGTACAGTTTGATGTTCATGTTGGACCACTGAGGAATAAAAGACTGGAAGACAGTAAAGTCAGTAAAGTCTCATTGAAAATTTTCAAAAAGCTTTCACATAAACTCAATACTAAGCTAAACAATAACGATTATTTCTGCTTGTCCTACCAACATTTTAACATTTGAAGTATTTAACAACAAAATAATAAATATAATAGTATATTCATATAATTGTATGAAGATTTTTGATGATGATATGTATTTATTTATATACTTAAATATATAAATAAATTCATATCATATAAATAAATACCACTTAAATATGTATAAATATTAAATAGAATAAATATTATTTAGTATATATATATATATATATATATATAAAATTATTATAAGTTCCATACTGAATCCTGCATTTTTTACCATTCAACCTGATCTGACCCTTAAAAATGTCATTCACTGGTATAATATGAGGTAGTCAGGTTGATTTAATAATATTATATACAAATTTGACTTGATCGGTTTTTAATCATTTAGATATTACTGCATAAAATATGTTTTATGTTACTGAAAAAAATAAGAACTATTAACAAAACATTTCTATAGTGTAGATAAATTAAATTAAATTACTGCGCACTGAAGAGGACGTATGCAAATGTACATTGTTCAATAAAAATATTTCTGCATAAGATCAAAGGCTCGTACTGAAAGAGCATATGAGTTAAGTGCACAAAGAGCATTCTGATACCCATACAGCCTAGATTTCAATGACAAAAGAAATCCCATATATCATTCACCTAGGAGTTCATTCAGACCATGATACCACACTGTGGGACACCATCATTTAACTTCAGTTAGAACATTGAGGAGAGGGAAAAGGGCAAAGGTATCCTTCACTTTCTAGAGAAGGATCTTATTTAATAACTTAAGGCCGGTTCACACCAAGAACGATAACTATTAAATTAACTGTATTAGTGGCCACACCAGCAATTGACAATTTCGTTCTGTTTATTCTAAGCGCTTTAAAGCAGGATGGATTCTGATTGGCTCTCAATGTTTTTATCATTCATCAGCTGGAAAAAATCTTTCTGAAAGTGATTCCAACGATATGGATCCTATATGCCATTATCATTATAGCTGTGTTGGGAACTTTGCTATTCTTTAATATTGAGAGAATTTTTAGTATATATATATATATATATATATATATATATATATATATATCGTTTTCTTAATAGTTATTGTGCTTGGTGTGAATGTTAACAAAATGTGCTTAAAAAAAATATTTTTTTTTTCATGCCATTTCTAAACCTGTAGCATAAAGTAAACGAGTAAATAAATATAATTAAATAAGTAAATAATCAGAGATTTTTCATTTTAAGACAAACTATTCCTATAAGTGCACATCAAGCAGACTAGGCACGTTCCTTCTGCTGTTTGAAAATAAACAGAGGGTGGAAAACAGCGAACCTTCAAACACCTAGGGAGGGGATTTAAGTAAGATGTGAAGCGTTCAGTACCTCAATCCACTTCCCTACTTCCACACTGCCGATATCAGTGAAAGTTCAGAACGATGCTGACATGAACAGAGGAGTGTGTCGTTATTAGCGGCAGGTTAGTTCTGATAACACTATCAGCCTCCTCCCCCCAGGCCAGCGGGGCTGGGCCTAACCCTTAAATAAAGCCGAAGTGTCTCGACTCCCTGGCACATTAGCTCTGATTACAATGACCTTCATTATATCAGCTACCCTTATTATACACATAGAGCACAGTGCTCCCTTGGGCTGCACACTGCAGCATAAAGGAGAGGAGGTGGGGTGGCCCGTTACAGAAGGATGTGTGCGTGGCATGTGACTGGCCACGACCACGGTGGTCCTGCACAATGAAAAACAGGATATCGGGCCATTGTGCAAAAGTAAAGTAATTGTTCATAAAAGAAAAATGCTTGGAAGAAGTGTAGAAAAAATCCTTTATGCATTTCAATCGGTCCATATTAAAATAAATCTTTTACAGTTCAATATTAAAACAAATCTTCTACTTGTTCAATTTCACAAAATTGTGTGGAAACCAACAAGCATCTTTTGAGCATTTCATAAATGGATTCATTTGTGATGCAATTATTTGTTCAGATTCATTAAATCATTTACATTTGATTCAATTCATATTTGATTTGTATATTTGAGCAATGATATACATTTTTCTTATATGGAAGAAAAGCATCTTTATTCTGCTACCGTTTTTTTTAACTATTCATCAAAAATCATTTTCTTTAGGAATGACCACACTGGCTATGCTGCATATTTTGATTCATTACAAAGAACTGGTTCATAAGTCATTTGTTCATGAAAATTAAAACTAAACTGGTTGAGCTGAGTTGGTATGTGTTTGATTCACTAAGAAACAATAGAAATAATTTGCCTTGAAGCGGTGTTGCGCATGTAAAGACAAGAGTTGTGTGTGTAAACCTTACTCCCTTACTCCTTAACCTTACTTAATTGTCTTTAGTGTCCTTGATAACACGCCCACCTCCCATGCCAGAGACCGCCGCTTGAATAACGCCCGGAGTGGGCCAGGAAGGACCCGTTACATTTAGTGCAGTGAGTGTGAACAGACACAATGAGGTTTAAGGGGATAACAGAAGTGGGCCAGTAAGAGATGTGCGTTTAAACCTCACTGCCCTTGCTTTGAGTAGTGCTCTAGCGACTGATGCTAGCAGCTGTGGTCTTTAGGGCCCATGTTAGCATGCCCACCTCCGATGGTTCGAATCTAAGTGAACATCAAGCAGAAATTAATTTTTTTATTCACCTAGTTACATTTGGTGATGGTTACATTTGGTAGCCCGGAATGGGAGTAAAGTTTTGGGGGGTGAGAGTAACGGATATAGGTGGTCATGTAAACCTGACTCCCCTGGCATCAACAGGCATTTGTGTTCGCAACTGCAGTGTTTAGTGTCCTTGTTAGCGCACCTGCCTTCCACACTAGAGACCCTGGTTTAAATCAGAGCTGGTCGAGTAGGACCAGTTACACACAGACTGATCGGTATATGACAGCAAAGTACCGTGAGAGCGATTCAAAAACATACATGCCCATCTGCTCTCTAATTGCTATCACAGAACTTTGATGTCACACACAGACCGGTCTGCGCACCGCCGCTCCAAGGCGAACACACCCAAAGGCTCATAACTGTAATTTTTTCATCATTCTGACTATTCTGATCACGGTGTACGTTTTGATTTGCTAAAAATAACTAGTACATGAAAGTAATGTGTTTGTGTATCGGACTACACTGGCTGTACTGAATGTTTTTGATTATTAAAAGAACTGAAGTGTTTGTTTGTGAATGAGCCAACATTGGTCATACTGAATGTTTTTGATTCATTAAAAAGGATTAATTACTTCATAAATCAGAGTACATTGGTCGCATTGTGCCTTGCCATTATTTCTCAGTGTATGGTCTTTTTTATTGCCTCACATTCAATATAGAGTGCAAACTCAAATTCACAAATCAGGTAAAATATCATTTATTTTGCTGTGGTGCTAAAGAATAAAAGACAACAGAGGCAAAGATATAAAATATATAATTTTTTTACATTTTTCGCTAGCTCTAAGACTAATACACAACAACACAAATCCACCTTGTATATCCATCTGCATTACAGGAGTCTTGTAGCCTGGAGATCATGATGTCTTAATTTGCCTACAGAAGCATAATGCTGGTCACCTCCAGCCTGCAGTCAGAGCCAATAGATGCTGGCAGCAGCTCTAAAAGGAGAATGGAAGCTGGACCGGGGCCCTAACGGAAAGCTTGGGGACTCTCGTCGCCACTTAGCATACGGCATGCTTGTTAACTTCAATTTTCTGCTCATTCCCACTCACAGGGCCGCAGGGCTAACATTCTTCAGTTCTTGGCAGACGCACCCTCTGGCGGGGGTGACCACCCCTTGCACGGCAGGGGAGCGGGATAAAGACGGCAGAACGCGGCCCCTAAATCTCCCTGCTCATCTGCGCGCGCCTGCTGGCTCTCGCAGCATCCTTCTCACTCTCCTGCCAGGTGCCTCCATGGAAGCCGTTACCCATGGAGACCTGCCTCTCCCTATTCACTTAGCCTGGCTAACCGAGCATCGAGCAGTGGGGGTGCGAAGGGAGGGAGGAGGGCATTGTGCAGTCTGCAGGGGGCCGGTGTGTTTGTTTTGTGGAGAGCGGTCTAGAGAGCTGGCTAAATCTGCTTGTTTTGGATTAGAGGGAATTGGGAGGCTGTAAGCACTGGTTTAGGTGATGACTCCTCAATGACTAGTTAAGGAGTACACCTGACGGAACAGTGAGATGCCCAGACGGACATACTAGACTGTCAAAAAAAGTCCTTGTATGCTAATCTCTAAAAAAATTACTGAAAAAGATGTTCGTTAATGAATCGCTTCGGTTTAGCATTGTAGCTGAATCCTAGATATTGACTATCATTGAATTATTTGAAACAATCATTTTCTTTCTAGACTAATCCTCTACAAAAATGTTGCTATTTTATTGCGCTGTTGTCATTTCTTTCTTAGCATATTTTGTCAACAGTATACTTAGGATCATATACACAGGATCAATAACAATCAATTACCTTCCAAAGGATCCTAATCCAAGCAGTGTTTTTTTAAATAATTTATTTACAAGTATGTCAAAGTCTCAGCAGTGCATAATTTTTTTCTATTTGGTAAATTTCAATGTGGATTATTTGGTAATTCAGTTGCAATTTCGGCGCAGACTTTTACAATACGGATAAGTCAGCAACTCCACAAACATGTAAGTAATCATGTTATTATTTAATTGTATGAGATTAAATTATATACACCAGCACCGTCAATCACACAGCACGAGCTTATGTGGACCCCAGCCAAAACTTCCGTTATGTAATCATATGCTATTCCACTGCACAACGAAACTCTTCCTGTATTTACATCTTGTTTGCATTATTTATGGAGAAAACCTTAGTGAGAGTGCAGAAATCACGTTGCAAATATTAGACCACTGCATTCTCGCGATCAACAGACTCTGCTCAATGCTCATCACTGCAACCTTTCATGAGATGGAAATAGATCTAAACATGTGTTCGATCAAAATAATATAGCTCTAACACTCAATAGCTGAAGCACAAACAAATCATATAATTATTTCAGGAGCTTTTTTTGAAAGAATTTTGTTAACTAAACGGACTAAATCATAAGTGCAGTGGATTTTGGTTATGTCGAAGGCCTCGGGGGTTGCAAAAAAGCATAGAGATCACCGTTTATCGAGATAACCCATATAACATATATTACTGATTTTCCCACATATAACCCGCAGAACCAGATAGTCCGCACACTCATATAGCCCGCGGGTTTTGGGTTTTGTGTAAAGAATCGTTGGCATAACCCCCACCCATAGACTGATGAACTTTTTCACAGAGTGATAGTGGAAGTGCAGCTGTCAGAGTGATATTGTAAATGAACAAAAAATGTATTGATGTACATGATGCGAGTTATTAAATGAGAATGTGCATGCTCGTGTTTTTGGTGTCTTTTTACACAACAGTGTTGCTGCGATTTGTTTGATGAAGTGATCGGCATTCATCCAAAAAAAATTAAATACACTAACAACAAAAGGCATATGTAAAACCACCACAATAAAAAACACCATCGATTCTTGATACAAACCTTTAATTATATTCTCCAACAATGCAAACACAAAGATTGTTCACAAAATCACAAAAAGAGTGCGGGATGCTACAGCGTGTTATCCCTCAGACGAGATCAACGTCAGGGAGTGAACCGTCATTGGAGTGAGCGGACCGCGATCCACGTGCAACGCAAACTCAGCACATGCGCAGTGAACTACGTACACAAATTAGTCATGAAATAACCATTTTAAGTGGTGAATTTGTCCCTTTTTGTGTGCTCGAGATATTAGATTTCGGCAACATCGACATAACCCACAAGAAAATGCTAAGACAAATAGGGAGTTTGGTTCCACTTCAAAAACGTCGACATAATAGTATTGGCGAGTTAACCGTGACTTGAGATAAGTGAACTCCACTGTATATTTTCACCTAAAGACACAGTTTAAGTGAATACAAACTGCAAAAAGTCCACATATATATTCATGCTTGGATAATTCATGCCAGTTCAGTTCCTACATGTTCTTTTACCATATAAAGTTGCATTTATGTCTCAGAATAGTATATATGTAGTGAGAAGCGGAACTAGTGGCAGATGAACAGGCACCTGGTGAACACTGAACGCTCCTGGGCTTTTAGGGCTTAATTAATCAAGGCCTCTGGGTATTATGACATGGCTGGTCTTCTCTATCTGTGTGACTCAATTAAGTTGTTTCGTGAAAGAGAGGTGTGACTTCAATATTGCTTAGAGTAACTGCTATCACACAAGCTGTAGTTAGCATTAAAGCTTTGGGCAAACCAAGGCAATTGCAAACATAGTCACTAATCACTTGCAATCCAGCTTAACTAGCCGCTTTTGTGCTGGTAAAGTGTCAAGCTATGAATTTATAAACCAAGCCATTATTTACCGGCATAAATTGCATGAAAACATGTTTTATGCTGGCTGACATAACTATTTGTCAAGTGATTGGCTACTAAAGCAGTCATTAAAACTATAGATGCATTATGGTACACCGTGACACTGACCTTCAACATATATTGAGTGCTCCAGTTCGACTCGGTCCTGTGGGTCACTGTCTACTTGCCAAAACTCAGCTTGCACGTTCACACTAGACTCTTACATAGTTGCCTGTTGACGCCTGTAAGGACACAGAGAACAGTTATGGGTACATATTTTACTACCAAACCATAAAACAAACGCAAACAAAGATTTTGATGAACTTTTAAAAAACGCCTCCCCTTTGCCACAAATCAACATTCAGTTCATGTGAGGGTTTTTAATGCAGCTTTTTATACCAGTGCTGTCAGTGGCTTGTATCGCTCACAGAATTTTATAAACACCACTGTTTCCACAGCACAATAACTACTTTCATTTCATTGTAAAACCTGTCAAAACTCCAATTAGATATTTAGAGAGAAAAATACGACTTTCAATTTGCCCAAACAAACCACTCCGTAAGTTAATAAAAAGGCATTATCATCCATCTTGTGCTCTTATTAGATTGTGTATTTATGCATGCTACCCTTTCAGGAGAAACAAGGGTTTGTGGGTAAAACACAAGGGGAGTGTGTGCAGTGAGTGATAAAATGGAAATAAATATACTTATTTCAGCATCTCACGTTGAAAACGTTTTTTCCCCAGATTCTGTCTGCCTCATTTCATACACTTATCAATATAAACATGATATTTCATACTGTATACAATGAGTTATACTACAGATGCACTTCAATAAGCTTTTTTTTATATACAAGCGTTAAAAATAACAGAATCAAAGGCTTTAAATTCCAAATGAAAGAACAGACTAATAACTAGCCGATTTCTTTTTTAGACCAGATAAATACCCTAAAAACATAATAAATAAAAGTAATTATTGCTGCTGGTAATTACAATGCTAATTATATCGCTAATTAGCTTATTGTGATGTATATTGTAGATGGGGCCTTCACTACGCCTCGGATCACACAGCAACAAAGTCAAAATGGACTTCAGCCTAAATGATAAGAGCACTACTGATGACATTATGTTTGTTTTAATATTATCAACTGATTGCGTATTAACATTCAAATGTCCTATCGGCAACAATTTATACCGTCCATGAGACCATTGTAGAATGACATCATTATAAAGACTTTTACTCCTACAAACTGAAGAGGTTGATTAGTTGGGTTCTCAAATTATTCTGTTCTAAAACCATCTTGGAAGAGAGCCCGAATAGAGAATGAACTTGATTTAGAGTGCCAGGAAAGGGTGGATAGATTATAGTCTCTATATAATCTCCTGATCCTGGCGTCTGAGGTAAATGTAGACTCAGAAACATGTAACACACAAATGCTTGTACAAATTTTACAGGAAGACCTCAAGCACATACACATATTATATATATTCATACTAAAGATAATGTACTCGTATACTATCAAATCAATAGTATTTTATCAAACGCCCTACTAACACATATAAATATTACATGATATAACATTATTGATGCATTTCTCCCTCTCCACTTTCTGTATGGAAAAAAATAATAATTGCACATGAATCAATGCAGTTACATTACAGTTCAAAAGTGTAGGGTCAGTGAAACTTTTTTTTTTTACGATTTTTCAATTTATTTAGCAAGGATGCATTAAACTGATCAAAAGTGACAGTAACAACATTTATATTACACACACAAAAATGCTCATTTTAACTTTTTATTCATCCCCCAGTTTTAAGTAGCACAACTGTTACAGCAGCAAATCAGCATATTAGATCGTATTAGAAGGATCAAGTGACACTGAATAATTGGGTTAACAATGCTGAAATTTCAGCTTTGCCATCAAATGAATAAATTACATTTTAAAATATATTCAAATACAAAAAAGTCATAAGTTATTTTAAATGACTACTGTATTTTTATTACTGTATATTGCAGCCTTGGATAAGAAGCTTGTTCAAAAACAAAAACAAAAATCTTACTGTCTCCAAACTTTTCAGCTGTACTGTTGGTTGGACATTTTAATTTAAAAGAGCTGAATAATTGTTTTAACTTCCTTTAAAAAAGGAAGAGCTTACTAATGTCCACATTTAATAAAACAATAATTTTAAAAAATGGATTATCACACACAAAAAACCCAGTGACAATAGGAAAGCATATTGCATGCTTTGAGAGTGTAATGTTTGACAAAAATATTCAATTCATTATGCTGTAAGACATGATGACCTGTCGTGACAAGAAATGTTTTTCACCACATTTTTTAAGCATGATCTCACAAACAAAACAAAAAAAAAGAAAAGAAGAAAGCACACACCCAAAAAGGCACAAGAGAAACCAATCGTTCTTACTGATGTCTTGATATTAAATAATGAACGATGATTCATTTACATATGCTTGTTACCGTAAGGATGATTCAAAGAGATTCACACTGAATAAATTCTGTCATTGCATTGATCTGGATATTTATCTACAGATGTGGTTGGATCAAGTACATATTGTGATCTGAACTTTGGGGTGTATATGAAGGCCCTGGAAATCAAAGGAATAAAGGGTGTATATTTGTATTGCAAGGTAACAGTCGTGTTTAGATCAGTGGTCACCTGTTTTACAGGAAACCCTTATCTAGGTTTTTCATTGTTCAATAAACCAATGAAATCATGCTTCTTCTTTAGGGAAGTTAATGAAAAGGAGTGGCAAAAAAACGGCCAAAAATACATATTTTAGTTCAATAAGGAAAGGGTTAGAAAACAAAACATACCCTCTGATAAGACAGATAAGATACTGTGTCAAGAATAAAGAAAGTTAATGACAGAGTCTGTTCATTTCTCAAAATGAAAGAATGAATTTTTGGGATATCTGCTGATCTGCACACGAAAATAACAACCTGTGACTACAGCTGCATGGCTTAATCACAGCAATACAGGGAGGGAATATGTAACATGCCAACTTCTCATTATCAAATCCAAATTAATAATTTTCCAAACAATACACCACCTGCACATTGCGGAAAGAGAAAAATGCAGGTTTAAACACATTGGTACAGTAGCAGAGACAAGGGGTCATGATAAAAAGATCTCAACTGTTACATGAAATCTCTTTGTCTTTCTATAAAACCACACCGCAAATAAAAACACTACACATTTCTAAAACTCAGGGTTAGGTCGAAGTATGAACCAGAAGAGCAGGATTGTTCCCCAAACCACACTATTTATACCAGGTACTCTCTGACTTAAAATCAATTTTCGTTGTCACACATTTCGTGGAAATTCTCCAGTGTTGATTGAGTCATTCATACCCATCGCACATCTACAACAAACATGTCAGTTTCAACAAAATCTCTTCTGAACAGTGGATCTGAGAGGAGAAGGGATCAAGCTTCATTCTTGCTCCAGATGTAACGTGATCATTCATTCTTTTTATCTATTAATGATTTCAAAGGGTTCCAACCATTATTGCTTTTATTCTCTGGAATAAAACCCAGCTGCTCTCTTTGTAGTGAGTCTGTGTGGGTGTATGTGCTTTTGGTGCTACATGGATGGGGGTTGGGAGGGAGAAGAAGAAGAGAAAGAGGGAACACAAAAAGGATGAATATCACAGTTTTTTTTCCCAACAAAAATGTTCACATTTTACACTCTACAACATATTACCAATGAGTGTTTTACAAGCTACCCAAGTAGTAAAACTAATTAGCGTGTAATCCTGAGTAAGAGCCTAACAAACAAACTATATACACAAGTTCCACAGAAGGGTTATAATTTGGTCTTTAGTTTTTAAAGCATTTTAAAGCCATCAAAGCACAAATCCCAAGTTTGATAAACTATATCAAACTTGAAATAAGTCTAGACTAAAAATTAAGATCCTAAAACATAAACCACTGAACTGATATTCAATTGAATGCTTTAAATATTAAATAACTAAACAATATTATATGATTCTATGCCTTATATACACAATTATTACAAAAAAATGTCCCCCTTTTACCTTTCCTTAAAAAAATCCCAAAGTATAGTGGTGACTGTATTTGTCCAGCTTAAACATATAACGGTGTAATTTGTATTATATATTTCTATTTAATGTTTTATTTAAACTGCTTTTATTTGAAAACGTCTGTTTATTTTGTCATGTTTATTGACACAAATAAAGATTTTAAAATTACATTAAATTGTATCCCAAACTGGTAAAAGTATTGCAAAAATGCCAAAACTCATCTAAAATTAATAGATAATTAAAAAAAGAAAATATAAGCAACAATATGACCCACTAGGCATGACAATCATGCTTACGGTTTAACACTTCCGTTCACTTCATCCCCCCCCATTCACTATTTTGTACGCTATTTGTGGAAAGTGCATTTTAGAGTTTTGCTGATGTTTCAAACATTTTCCCAGAAAGAATGGGTACTGAATGGGTGTGAATGTGCTTGTGTACTTGTTGATTACGCATGCGAGGAGTGCCGCTGTCCTTTATTGGGAAATTTACACCCTTGGTGTGATTTATAGAAATCAGTAGTGCCCACAAAGCAGTAAAACTCTAATTGTTTCTTCCATTTTTAAAGTCTATCCTCCATTAAGGAATCGGTGGGTAATAAAGAGGTTTTTTAATCAACCCTCTCTTGCTGATGGGTTGATGTTTGAACAGTCTCACCGAACGTGCAATGCAAGCTTTTACTGCTGAGCACAATGAGGGCTAAAATATTAGGACATCTCATAAGTGACTGGGCTTCTGAAGCACTTGACTCTTTTTCTTCACTCTTCTGCATGTACTATACAGGTCATCACAATAATTTGCACTTTATTTGGGTCAAATTGTATCATGCAAAAATAAAGATGTTCTTCAGCTAATCCTGGTATCATTGGGAAATATATGACTCACTGTGTATTTCAAATCCATCTCTACCTATTTCTTCAAGGAAATTAAAGCCAAAATTCCCTGGGAATAAGTTACACCCAAAGTAACATCAAATATTTTATACAGATTTCAGTCCAAAAGGAAACACATTAAATAAATACATAGGCCAGAAATTATATACACACACACACACATACATATATATATATGTGTGTGTGTGTGTGTGTGTGTAGAATAATTTCTGGCCTATGTATTTATTTAATGTGTATATATATATATATATATATATATATATATATATATATATATATATATATATATATATATATATACACATTAAATATATATATATACAACTTTCTGCATATTTACATTTTCCAAAGCATATATATATAATATATATGCTTTGGAAAATGTAAATATGCAGAAAGTTTTCTTTGATAGGTTTAAGGGTAGAGTTAGGGGATAAAATATACAATTTGTACACTATGAAAATCATTATGGAAATTAAATTACATTATCGCTTGTGTTTATTTAGAAATAAACATGTACATTAAGTGGTGAGCTTTTTTGTTAAGGTAAAACATAAAGGGAACCATCCCATTCAAAATAGTTAATAAGATTGGGAAAAGTGTATGAACCAGGTGTTAGAATTTACTTTAAATACACACTCATATTACCAAGCCAGGGATATTAGCATGATGGCTGCTCAAAAGCACTATAATAACGTAGCTGTGATGTCTTTCATCCATCAGAATCTGTCCTGCATTATAAAACGCTTTAAAAGTGAGCATGAGCGAGTGAAAACGCTCTTCCCCTACCCCATACTCTCAAACAGGCTCTGATTTGGTCACCGCAAGATTCCACCTGGCCCACCTTTGCCCAACGGCTGGCAGTGCCACTGTAAATCCTGGAGCTATAGCTGGAGCCCGGGCTTGAGTAATTAATAAAAGCTCCATTACATGCCTTGTGGCCGTTGTTTGCTATTTCAACACCCCATTTGTGCCACGATTACAGTCATTATCAGTCAGCGCCATTAATTCAGCCACCGATGCCGGAACTGCATACTAATAAATTGGGCTCTAAAAATTTTTACCTTTCAAGGAGTTGGTGCTGGAGTCGAGCCAGGAAGTGCCACTCCTGATTAGGAGTCTTCTGCTGACTCTGAAAGGCCCCTTTGAATAAGGGCTGCTGCATCTTTGGAGATAGTCTCCCCCCACCCCCCCACCCCCCCTGATTATTCCCTTCCCCTCCAAAATGAATCTTTATTAAGCTTAAATCCTAAATAAAATGAAATTAGCAGACTGCAAAATATTGCTTTCTTTTCTGCACATATTCCCTAGTGCCTCCATGCAAATTATAATGCTTATTTATGTAAATGAGGTGTCGTCTTTAATTAGTTTTGCTTGAAGGCATTAAAATACATGTATTCTTTCCCCAAAATATTATTTGTTTTGTTGCTCTCTTCAGTTGAGTTCAAAATGACTTATTATGCTGACTAAAAAGCTTTATTAATTTCAGCGGTTTTTTTCTCTCCCCTGACTTTCAGAGTATTATCTTCTCCTCCCACTGTGTGGGAGCAGTGCTTAGCGTTTAGCTTTTAGCTGTGTAATGGAGAGGTTTCCTTAGGCTCTTTCTGCTGTGAAGTGGATACAAGACTCTCTGAGTGTTCCTGCAGACAATAGACGGCCCTCTCACGGGTCAACACGCTTCATGGGCTAAGACCCTTGCTCTTAACCTCCTACAGTATTGTGTGTGAGAACATACAAGTATATATTATTATTCATTTAAAAAAAACTATTATATACTAAAATATTGGAAAGAATAATACAAATAGTAGTAGAATACGAAAGTAATACAAAAAAAGAGCCATAGTAAATGTAACACATCACAGTTACAGAGTCAAAACTGCGTCACCTGCATGAGCGCCATGACTAATAGTGTTGCGCTTGCACTATCTACCAGGCCATGGATCCCAACTGTGCTGTCTGTCACTGCTGTGCTGTCTGCATTATGACAGAAGAATTATGCAAATGAGGTAATGGTACAAACGCAACCAAAAATTAGAGCTGAACACAATTTGCACACAATAATTCCTCATCTGGCAGGCCAGTTTAGGGTGTAGCTTAAGCAAGAGGACTTAGATATGCATTGTCAATGGGCTCGACAATAAGGACTATTGGCCTATTTTATTTTATTTATTGTTGGGGCCAGTGAAAGTTTTGGCAAGGCAAGTAAAAACACTGGCCCAACTAGGCCAGTAAAAAAAACCTTAGCGTTGAGCCCTGACTGTGCAACAATATAGCTGCGTAAACCATGTAATGGGTGGTTAGCAAATAGGACGCAGCTTTTTGCATTGAAACATAAATGTGAATTTGGCCCCAAGTGTCCTGTAGCTTGTCAAACTGCTACTTCCATTGGCACTATATGTTGTGGACAACCCCCATCTCACCATACACTTAATGAAAGCTGCATGCATGCATCGTGTCATCAATCAAATGCTAATACCAATGTAAATTCACATGCATTGTCAGCTCTCGCCGCACGCCTCTAAACTGAGGTGCAATGACCTCTTAAACGACTTTCAGACGGCTTTTTGCCTTATTTTAATATTTGTTTAAAAGGATTTTCAGTGTTACAGTAAATCTCCCTCTTGACACGGTTTTTATGCATTTGCTGTTGATTTACAACACAATGTTGAGTGGCTATCGAGCAGAAACCCGCCGTGAGTCACGGCCAAAGGTGCCGGAACCGACACAGTCAAACAGAAATACACGCTGTCATACACTCTGCACAGCTGACACAAAAGGTTAAAAAGAAACATGAGCCGCAAACAACGAGCACTGGTCAATATCATATCAATATCATTTGAGGCCTCAATGGACTGAAAAGACTGAAATGGCATATTTTACGAAGTTAATACCCCTCAATACCCAATTCACACACATATAAACACAAGCACGCACAAACACACACAGAATGATTTATAGTTAGGAAGCTGAGGCCATTATAACGTTTTTATTATTACTGTTCTTTCAAGGCTAATGCTACAATAGATTTTTGCATGATTGATGCTTCCCAGTAAACATTAGGAAGATTCCATTAACTTAGCAGAGAGGGGCTAAATGGCGTCACTTTGATTATAGCTGCATTCCTTTCCATGCTTTTTGATTAAAAATAGAATATCAATATCACATTTTTTAAAACTAATTCATGATGTTCGGATCTGACTTCAAAAAAAACTGTCAAAACTCTTCTGGCAACTCATGCAACTGATCCTAATTGAGGTCACCATATAAATCATTATGTTTCTGGAAGTCACTTCTGAAACAATCCTGGGGTTAAATGATGACAGAAACGGTCCTTCCAGTAAATCAAGTGACTTTGAAGATCTGGCCATAGCTCAGTTTCTGTCATACACACTCTTAAAGGGAGAGTGCACCAAAAAATGAAGAAAAAAAAATCTCATTAATTACTCAAGCCGCTCCAAACCAGGATTACTTTCTTTCTTCAATGGAACAAAAAAGGTGAATTTCTGATGAATATCCTTGCCACTCTTTTCGATAAAATAAAATAAAAAGGAGAATTGGGAGTTTTAAATATAAAAAAAAAAACATAAAAGTGTATAAAAACAGTCTTTAGCATAAAGTCTTTATAAGCTGTACGACAGCTTTGTGTGATGAACATACTGAAATTTAAGTCTTTATTCACTGATAATCTTAAAGTTGCCATTAAACTGAATTGCGATAGTCTTTTCTTCCTTATTGTGACGATTGGATTGTTGTGGTTTGCTACTATATTGTTCTATAATTTGCTCATTCTCTCGCACTGAAAAACACGTCATTAGAGAAGAGAAGAGATGCCGCTGCAAGTGGGAGGGGAAGTTTTGAGTAAAGATTACAAGGGCACATGAATAAAAGACAAAAATGTAAGAATGATGCGCATATATAAATCATTTATAATAAGTACCGCAATATTCCAATAAAAAAAAAGATTTGTCAATTTTGACATCACGGTGACTTTAATCCAGAGCTGAGTCACTCAGAGTTGAACTCGTGAACTTGATTCATTGAATGATTCATTGAAATGTATTTGATTCAATAGAACAATTTGTACAATTTGTTGCTACTTTCATGAACATGCTAAGCAAATTTCACTAATTGTGTCAACAATGGTCTTTTACCTGCAAAAATCTATTATATAACTTCAGAAAACTTGGAATATAGGGCAAATGGACCACTTATATGATACTTTAACTGATATGATCCTTTTGAAAAAGCTTGAAAACCTGTTTTTTGTAACAAAAAAATAAAACTTGTTGCACAGAAACAAAAGAAAGTCACATGGGCTTTTAAAACAACATCATGGTAAGTAAATAATGACAGAATTGTCATATTTATATGAACTAATGCTTTAAACTAAACTCGCCATTTTAGCCAGAAAGACTGGTAACAATATGCTGAAACTTCAGTCAGTACAGAGGAAATTCCACTTGTAATGAGAAGGAACTGGTTTGAACTGTTGTCCTCAAGTTATCCAAGTGCTGCTTTCACGGGCCTGAGCCTCAACATCCATTTAACTCTCCCAACAAATCTGTGAGCAAAATGTTCCTGGCATGGACCTGATTGGCTAATTGATATCTTATGTGTGGCCCTCATGGGAACAGTGACGGTGCTGACCCGGATGAGCACTGATTTGTCTCTCTCTCTCTCTCTCTCTACGCCTGGTGGCCTTTGCAGGAAACAAGTTCACAGTGAACAGTGTAGAGTAACACCTCAAACACCTTTTGCCAATTATTCACCACGTGACCCACAGCAGCGAGAACAAGAGATCCATCTCCCAATACGTGATCATAAACGTGCACGCCCAGCCTTAAAATTGTACACGTGTTTGTGCATTTCTGCCTCTCATGCCCCGGCGATACACTGGTGCTTACAGAAACTGAGCCAACTGATCTTTTGCCCAAAGTGCTAATTTGTGTCACAGCTGTGAGCACAGAACTATTATTAACTGAAACGTAAACTAGAAGCTATGTCTCACAACAAGATTCTGCAATAAAACCACTTTTTAAGGCTTGATCTAGCACACAAAAAAACCTCTGAGATATATTTATAGGTTCTTACAGGAATATGGCATTTTTCCATTTGATCCGTGGAAAAACAAATCAGAACAAAACACCTGGTACTACCTTAGACATAATGAATAACACTCATAAAACTATGTGCGAATCGGCGAAGTACATTTTCCATAAAACGGATAGAATAAAATTATTAAAGTTGGAAATAATCCAACAGCGATTTTACAAACTACAAAATTATTATATAACATTGTAAAATCACAAATTAATTTGTAAAAATAAGAGCTGTAATTCAAATTAAGAGCGAACTTACATACTTTCCAACATTTGCCCTCCTTGTCAAGACTCCAAACAGTCTAAGCACACGAGTAAAAATGCATTTTCAGCTTCCTAACTTTATAGAAAAAATATTTAACATAAATTAGACAATCAGCATAACTATTTGAGAGAAAACAATATAGTATAAAATAAATAAAACACGATTAAATGCGATTATATAAATTTGGGGGGATTAAATATCTTTAAACATGTCATTTCTTTTTTTAATTAAAACTTTTAATCAAAAAAAAATTTTTGGTTATTTAATTCAGACTTTTTTCTCTTTTTTTTTTTACCTTACTGTATATCTGGCCTGACAGCTGCTCTGACTGCGTTTATTCAGTCTTTTGTCTTTTTTTGGTTGTGATTTAGCTAGAAAAACAAGTCCTTCTGGAAACTAAGTTTCATGTGTTATGTTCAGAATTCAGTATGGTTAATAAATGAAAACATCACTTTCACATGAAAGGTGTGTCCAATGAAAAAGCAGAAAGGATCTGGAATGTGCACATTCAGATCCATTTTCAAGAGTCTGTCGACATGAAATGCTGAAAACGAAAGGCAAAATGGAGATCGAGGGTTTATTTCATGTGGGTTGCATGGTTAGGCAGCACTATTGGATGTGAAATGTTATCTCTGAAGCCTCATGTTTCAAAGCCTGCAGGGCCCATCTCCCCTTGCCGAGTACACGGACACGCAAGAAACGCTTTCTGTCCCAGAATTTCACAAATGTCCAGTTGAATCCTCATCACTTGTTTGTGCGCACTGAGGCCAATCAATCTAGATGAGAGAATTAAATAAATGAACTCAGGTCACGCCAGGAAAAGCCCATGTAATCCACTGAGGGTTTTTTTTTTCTTCCATAACACTTTCTGACATGACAGATATAATTATTCTAATAAAACTGTGCCTGAGACAAACACTGCTATATTCCCTAGGTACACAGCAAAGTTAGGATGCATGCCAGTTTTTTTTCTCCCTGTTGCCACTGTTGGCTAACCACGTCAGCTAAGACACAAATTTACACATCTTGACATACTCGCAATTTGCTTAAGAAAAGACAATTGTGATATTTTAAGCCTTTAAATTCCTAGTTCACTCAAAACTGAAAATTCTGTTATCACTGAATTTAATCTACTGTTAAACTTATGTTGTTCTAAAACTGTGTGACTTTCCTTCTTCTGTGGAACACAACAGAGAATATTTAGAAATATTAATTTTTGTCCATATAATGAAAGTCAATGGGGTATATATATTTATTATTTATTTATTTTTGCGTGAACTGAGCGCCATTTGAAAAATAGTGCCTAAAACGTGCCTCGTCAGACAGGCTGTTAGTCAGTAAACAGAGAGTCCCACCCAAAAACTCCTGACATTAGTTGAACTTTGTTGTGTAGGATTGGCTGAGATGCTCAAACATAGCAATATTTTAACATTTACATATTTAGGGGAATTCAACCTACAAAGGTCTTATAGTCAGTTAACTGGGAAAGAGCAAATATTTTAAATTATCAATATATTACACAATATCCCTGCACAGTCATTTATCACTGCGTAATTTTAGAATGCAGTTGTTTGTCAAGCAGCAGGAAGGATAGAGATCTTTGATAACCGCACGCCTTTCATCTTTTTAGAAATCCTTGCGCTGCCGCACCTTGGCGTTTATTCTTTAAACATCCCCTTATAGGTCCAAAACTGCACCGCATGGAATCTGATACACCTACAGAGGGAAATAAAAATAGAGAAAAGTGAACTCCAGGCTAAATTTTAAAAGGAATGGAATATCATGCTCCTTTGATGACAAAGTCAAAACAAAAGACTGGAGGATTTGTCCTGAAGCTGGCTGAACATAAATCCACACAGAGACATCTCAAACATTTGACAGTCTTCAGCGAGTCTCTTTTAACAATTTCCTTTTCCATTCACTGTTACGATAACAATCGACTGTAGTTTTGCAAACAAGTGTGCCAAACCAAGGATGTACTGTACACATTTCACATCAGTCTGTGATCAGCAGAGATGGACAAATTCAGAGGTTAAAATGGTATTTTAGAGGTGAGGACATCTAAAATTGGTGGAGATTCTGGTGGTCAAGGCAAAAAAAATTCTAAAACAGAATATTTTACATCCAAAGTTGCAAATTAAAATTTTGCGCAAATTATGCTTCAATCCATTGAGTCAAAGATAACAAATCACTTTTTTTTTCACTTTCACTTCCTGATGAAATGGTGCTAAATATAAAAAAAAAATTTTTTTGCATATAATAAGTTACTAAATTGTGCAGACAAAACACAATAAACGCTGTCATGTTTTCTTGCATTCAGATGCCTGGTGTTTGAGTACGCAATCGTGCGAGGCACTTCTGAGAGGGAATTATACCGAACCTCTTGGATGACAGAATTTGCTCAGGCATTATAGAATGACCAAAACAGCATTTCAGATGCTGTGCAACGAAATGATGAATACATCGCAAAGTCAAAAGACATTATCCTATCGCAAGAAATGTATTCGGTAAAAGTCTTTCCATTGTAATTTATGCACGTTTTCATATCGCATAATAAGCTTATTCAAGTTATTTGAGTGCATACACGTTTTATGGACAGTTCTAGAACATCCATTGTTTTTCATGCGATATCCCAAAACCAACATAAAAATAGGTGGCTGGAAAAATAGCTACTGTTCACAAGCTGTTTTATTGACGTTTTTCAGCAGTAAAGAAATTATACAGATTTTGTTACATGTACTGATTCTTTAACATACCTTCTAATGCTCATTCATTTTTTATTTTATGCTATGATTGCTAAGAAAGCGAAAGAGACGATCAGTTCAGTTTTGCAATAAAATAGACCGACAGGAACTAAGGGAAACACAACAGAACATCAAAATAAGAAACCAAGACAATAATAGTGTCATTTCCTTTTATTTGTGGTGGGCCAAAAGAGAGGAAATGCATGGTGCAAACACTTACTTACCACTCATTTTCATTGTGGGTCGGGGTGGGGGGGGTTGTATTCCTAGCCACAATAATTTGATAGAAAACAAAGCGCCTGTCGGGCTGGCGAGTGAGAAGCATGCTAGTTCTGGAATGGCCTGTGAAAAGTCATAAAAATATTTTCCTTTTTATTTAATGTCGCCTATAACTCATTGCAAGGAAAAGCTAATCAATAGCACCTTAATGAAAACTTGAGCCATATTTTATTTTGCTGCAGAGAAGGCAGGGATCAGCATTTGTTGCCTAGTTGTGTGCTGGGTCTGGCCCCGGGGCTGTTAGACAGATGTCACACTCACAGATACCTTAAATATTCGCTGCCTTCTTCTAGAAAAGCTTTATCAACATGCCAAGCAGGAGGAGTGAGATTTTCTATGAAGGGAGAAAAACAACAGCCACAACAGTGAGTCTATATTTCATCATTTCAGCTCCGTCATTGCCACAGTCAGTGATTTAATATGTGAGAGGAAGGAAGAGTGAAAGGTTATGACTTCTACACTTTAAAATATTCCACCTACATTGAATCCCACAAACCCTTTTGTTTCATCCCAAATCAGCATAAATGCCAATATCTCTCATATCTAATATATCCAAGGCTCAAAGCCATTCACTGCACATTTAGCCAAAAAAAAAACATCTACATGCAGCCAAGATCCCATATGCTTCTGATTTCTTTTTCATATGACAATAAACACAATTACACATGTGATTATCACAAATTGTAAGACATACTGTGCATTTGCTCAAATCAATACACAGCAAATCAGCAGACGAAAGCTCTTATTTGCTAGTAAACAAGGATGATTGACATATACAATACCCAGGTTCCAATTTAACAACATTCAAAATTATTATTTTAAGAACTATAGATAATTTTCCACAAAACAAAACATCTATTTTTATCCTTCTCAGAACTTTCTGTCACACTTTATCCTGTCTTTCTGTGTCTTTGTCACTTCCCTGTCACTGAGGTCATGGGGTCACTTCCTGTTGTCACTCCCTGTCTATCGTGATATCACTTCCTGTTCACTTCCGGGGCTTTCTAGAATCTTCCACACCATTCTAGTTTCAATTACCTCGTCAGTGTCTCCAGGTGTTTCCCATGTCTGTCTCCATTTATACCCTCTTGTGTGTCCTGGTCTTTGTCAGTTGTTGATCCTGTTAATGTGACTTTGTTCCGTGTTCCTGCCTTAGTAAGTCTTGTGTGTGGATGCAATCTTTGTGTTTCTCATAGTTTCCTCCAAGTGTTCCTAGTTTCCGGGTTTTGCACTATCACGTGCCGTTTAAGTTCTCTTTAGTGTTTTGGTTTTGCGAGTTTAATAAAGTGAGTTTCTGTTTGAAACCTGTTACTCCTCGTCCTTTCCGCATCGCACACGTTCCTGCTCTCCAAGTGTAACAGAACAACTGACCAGGTTTGTCACCTCAATAGACTACACTCAGATGGATTATGAGCAGGAGCTCTTGACCATCGCGCTTATGCGCAACCAGGACTTTGGCCGGTATGCCGTGGAATTTCTTTACATGGCATGCCGCGCTCCGTTGCCGGACGACACCATCACCGCGCTGTTCTGGATCGGGGCGACCCACCATTTCGCCGGGAACCCCCCAGACACCACGGGCCTTACCTGGATAAAAACGATACAGCGATGTCTGGACCACCTCTATCCCCGATCCAGACAGCAGCAATCGGTAACCACGCCATCAATCCCGGTCTCAGCGACCGAGCCAACGATCCTGGTCACTACGCCCGAGTCACCGCGCCGCCGTAAACGGGCAAGAGAGCCGAGTCCCGCGGCCGTTTCCGTGACTCACCAGCCAGAGGCCGTGACTCACCAGCCAGAGCCAGAGGCCGTGATCAGCCAGCCGGAGCCAGAGGCCGTGATCAGCCAGCCGGAGCCGGTTCCCGAGATCCGTCTGCCAGAGCCGGTTCCCGAGATCCGTCTGCCAGAGCCAGAGCCCGAGATCCATCTGCCAGAGCCAGAGCCCGAGATCCGTCTGCCAGAGCCCGAGATCCGCCAGCCAGAGCCCGAGATCCGCCAGCCAGAGCCGGTTTCCGAGATCCGCCAGCCAGAGCCAGAGCCCGAGATCCGTCTGCCAGAGCCGGTTTTCGAGATCCGTCTGCCAGAGCCGGTTCCCGAGATCCGTCTGCCAGAGCCGGTTCCCGAGATCCGTCTGCCAGAGCCGGTTCCCGAGATCCGTCTGCCAGAGTCAGAGCCCGAGATCCGTCTGCCAGAGTCAGAGCCCGAGATCCGTCTGCCAGAGTCAGAGCCCGAGATCCGTCTGCCAGAGTCAGAGCCCGAGATCCGTCTGCCAGAGTCAGAGCCCGAGATCCGTCTGCCAGAGTCAGAGCCCGAGATCCGTCTGCCAGAGTCAGAGCCCGAGATCCGTCTGCCAGAGTCAGAGCCCGAGATCCGTCTGCCAGAGTCAGAGCCCGAGATCCGTCTGCCAGAGTCAGAGCCCGAGATCCGTCTGCCAGAGCCAGAGCCAGAGATCCGTCTGCCAGAGCCAGAGCCCGAGATCCGTCTGCCAGAGCCAGAGCCCGAGATCCGTCTGCCAGAGCCGGTTCCCGAGATCCGTCTGCCAGAGCCGGTTCCCGAGATCCGTCTGCCAGAGTCAGAGCCCGAGATCCGCCAGCCAGAGCCAGAGCCCGAGATCCGCCAGCCAGAGCCAGAGCCCGAGATCCGCCAGCCAGAGCCAGAGCCCGAGATCCGCCAGCCAGAGCCAGAGCCCGAGATCCGCCAGCCAGAGCCAGAGCCCGAGATCCGCCAGCCAGAGCCAGAGCCAGAGCCCGAGGTCCGCCAGCCCGAGCCAGAGCCCGAGATCCGCCAGCCAGAGCCCGAGATCCGCCCGCCAGAGCCAGCGCCCGTGATCCGCCCGCCAGAGCCAGCGCCCGTGATCCGCCCGCCAGACCCAGCGACTGACCTGGGACTCCCGCCATGGCCTGAATCACTGGACCTGCCTGGGCCTCTGGATTGGCCAGATCTCCCGTGGCCCGAACCGCCTCCGCCGGTGCAGCCGGCCCTCCCAGGGCCTCCGCCGGTGCAGCCGGCCCTCCCAGGGCCTCCGCCGGTGCAGCCGGCCCTCCCAGGGCCTCCGCCGGTGCAGCCGGCCCTCCCAGAGCCTCCGCCGGTGCAGCCGGCCCTCCCAGAGCCTCCGCCGGTGCAGCCGGCCCTCCCAGAGCCAGAACCGGTCCCTCCAGAGCCAGAGCCTGTCCCTTCAGAGCCGGTCCCTCCAGAGCCAGAGCCTGTCCCTCCAGAGCCTGTCCCTCCAGAGCCTGTCCCTCCAGAGCCGGTCCCTCTAGAGCCAGAGCCGGTCCCTCCAGAGCCAGAGCCGGTCCCTCCAGAGCATCCGGATCCGCCGTTCCAGTCGGCCCAGCCAGAGCATCCGGATCCAACGATCCAGCCAGAGCCTCCGCCGCCGGTCGTCCAGCCAGAGCCTCCGCCGCCGGTCGTCCAGCCAGAGCCTCCGCCGCCGGTCCTCCAGCCGGCCGAGCCCGAGCCTCCAGAACTCTGCCCAGAGCCCGAGCCTCCAGAACTCTGCCCAGAGCCCGAGCCTCCAGAACTCTGCCGAGAGCCCGAGCCTCCAGAACTCTGCCGAGAGCCCGAGCATCCAGAACTCTGCCCAGAGCCCGAGCATCCAGAACTCTGCCCAGAGCCCGAGCCTCCAGAACTCTGCCGAGAGCCCGAGCATCCAGAACTCTGCCGAGAGCCCGAGCATCCAGAACTCTGCCCAGAGCCCGAGCATCCAGAACTCTGCCCAGAGCCCGAGCATCCAGAACTCTGCCCAGAGCCCGAGCATCCAGAACTCTGCCCAGAGCCCGAGCATCCAGAACTCTGCCCAGAGCCCGAGCATCCAGAACTCTGCCCAGAGCCCGAGCATCCAGAACTCTGCCCAGAGCCCGAGCATCCAGAACTCCGCCCAGAGCCCGAGCATCCAGAACTCCGCCCAGAGCCCGAGCATCCAGAACTCCGCCCAGAGCCCGAGCATGCAGAACTCCGCCCAGAGCCCAGTGACCTCTGCCCCAAGTCCCAGCGCGCCTCGCTCGGTTCAGAGCCATGGAGGGCTGCGCCACCTTGGCCCCCAGAACTCTCTGCTCCTCCCTGGGTCCCAGCTCTTCCGGCGCCACCGTGGAGGACTGCGCCACTCCGGGCCCCAGAACTCCCAGCACCACCCTGGGACTCTGTTCGTCTGACCTTGACCTGGATGCCTCCTTGAACTTTTTCATGCATGTTTCTTAGGTTCCATGTAGTCAGTATTCTTTATTCTGTGTACCGTTGTTTCTTGCATGGTCCATGTGGTCAGTGTTCCTTGTTTTATGTCTCTTCCATGCTCTGGGGTTTGTGTGTCCTACTCTTGGTTTCATGTCTGTTTCCTTCCTTGTCTTGAACTGTCCCCCTCCGGGTCACCCGCCCACCCTCCGCAACTGTCTCTTCTTAGGCGCGAGGACGCGCCTGCCGGGAGGGGGGGGGTAATGTCACACTTTATCCTGTCTTTCTGTGTCTTTGTCACTTCCCTGTCACTGAGGTCATGGGGTCACTTCCTGTTGTCACTCCCTGTCTATCGTGATATCACTTCCTGTTCACTTCCGGGGCTTTCTAGAATCTTCCACACCATTCTAGTTTCAATTACCTCGTCAGTGTCTCCAGGTGTTTCCCATGTCTGTCTCCATTTATACCCTCTTGTGTGTCCTGGTCTTTGTCAGTTGTTGATCCTGTTAATGTGACTTTGTTCCGTGTTCCTGCCTTAGTAAGTCTTGTGTGTGGATGCAATCTTTGTGTTTCTCATAGTTTCCTCCAAGTGTTCCTAGTTTCCGGGTTTTGCACTATCACGTGCCGTTTAAGTTCTCTTTAGTGTTTTGGTTTTGCGAGTTTAATAAAGTGAGTTTCTGTTTGAAACCTGTTACTCCTCGTCCTTTCCGCATCGCACACGTTCCTGCTCTCCAAGTGTAACACTTTCCTCCAAAGCAGTCAAATCATACATATTTTAATTACACTGAAAAAAGTATTCAAAACAGACAATATGCTGAAAAATAGGTTAATTATTTATCTAATTATTATAGTTTTTACTTAGTGTATTACTCTGAAGTTTCAAAAAATCTAAGGGACACAAGTATTGCTTTTTAAATATACTCAAATTTTACACGCCAAATCCAGAAGTGCTGAAATAAGGCTATTTTTTTATATCAAATAGGCCTATTCTGAAAGAAAAAAAAGGTTTTCAGGTAGTTCAGTCCTATTCACCTCTTCCCAGAATGCACTGGGACATGAATAATTTATATGGCTGGATTGTTTAATCGTTTGCTGGTTTTAACTTGAAAAAACATTAAAAGAATCTCATAACTTTAAGCCATTTAAAACCATTTATTATTATTATTAGCAAGAATAAGTGACATACATACAATGACTACACAAAACACACATACAGACAAAAATTAAAGAAAAATACATTAATATAAAATGATATTAAAGTGGCAATTTCAGTCAGGTATTTAAGGCTAGTCAGTTTTTTTAACAGAAATTAAAATTAAATTTTAAAAAGGGTCAAATAGCATTGGACCCATTTTAAGTTGATTAAGTTAAGAAATACAAAACAATCAAGTAAATTAATTCAATTGTATTGCAAACTGTTTCTTTCATTATAAACAGTGCACATGGTCTCGTACTTGCAAAGCTGACAAAAAACTCTTGATCCCTCAAAAACCAAAACGAGACTCCACACGGAACAACGAGGATCAGCTCATTCGCTGAGACTGAGACAACAATTATTCATCAAAGGAGAAAATAATAACTCAAAGGTCAAGTCATAAAAAAACAATATCAGGCCTGTCTCAATGCGCTGTGCAAGTCACATTATGTTAACCAAAAGAGATTTCTCTCAACAGATAAACAAACTGTGGAAGGTGTATATCAGTAGACTGCGTCCGTTATGTGTAACCACAAGTTCCCACCCGAATTTCGAACAGCAAACTTATCGAATTTATATCCTCAGAACGGTACCTTAGAGATTAAGAAGCAATCAGCTAATATGGTGCTTTATTCTTTTCTTTCGTTTAAATCATCGGCACCATTTAGAAGTAGTTTTCTTTCAAATGAGTAACCTATTCATGCAGCGCGGGCCTGCGGAGAACTGTCCAACAGTGAGACGTCATTTGCATAGATTTGCATTGTCAGGATGCAATGAGGGAGGGAGAGCTGACAAGCCAGTGACTGCTCTGTGATGCTAAAAGAGCTGACATGCTCTCCTAAACGTCAATCCCATCCCAAACAAACACACACACACACACAGTGTTGCATCAGAGCAAGTGGAGGACTCATCAACCGGCGAGAGAAGTGGCATTAAAAAAAATTTAATGCGAGTAAACAGATGTCTGTTCGTATTGTGAAAGAGAGAAAAAGTTTTCATTACTTGTGAAAATTCTAGTTAATTATCAGCTACATTTATAAGGGCACTGTGCCTATAAAATCATAAAAAAAACAAATGATTACAAAGCAGATGTAATGTCCTTGTGTCTTTGTTTAGGCCATTTCATGCAAACAAATGATATATTTTCACACACTCAAATTTGTTTAATGTAAGGGCAGGGCAAGTTGGCAAATGTTTTAAATGTTATACATTTCAATAATTGCAATATTTACCGGCCAAAACAAATTAATTGAAATAATCATTTTAATTTTTTATTTGTACTTAAAAGAAAAAAAGGCTGTATAATGGCAATTTCTACCATGACAACTTATTCTGTATAGTGTGACAATTTCCTCTGCTAAAGGTCACAAAAGGTCAATGTATCCTACATAAAACATAACTTTTTTTATGTCGAGTGCAAATTACACAATATCAGCCCGGTTTTGGCACGATCCTTTAGGGTGTTGTTCATAGCCTTGCTTATATTCTTAACAAAAATATAAGGTCACACTTTATTATGTTAGTTCACTTACAGATATTCTACTAACTATAAGTAACTTTGCAACTACAATATATTAATAATAGACTGGTTAGGGTTAGTAAAATAAGCTGACATGTACTTATGACAACTTATGGCATGTCTAAAGTGGACTACCACAATAAAGTGTTACTAAATATAAAATTAAGTGGTTAAAGATAACAAAAATGAAAAACAATGACCAACCAATTGGCTTCTACATATAAACCAGTTAAATTTCAACATTCTCTGGATAAAAATTAAACACATTTTCTAGTCAGATGAGAGATTTAAAGAAAACCTCACAAAACACCAAAACTGCATTGTACTGGAGTTGCAGCAGAGACAACCGAAGCCGTTTAAATCTTTTTTTTAAATTATGCTTGGGAGAATCATGTTCATATTTCAACAGGACAATGATATCAGATGGAAGGGCAAAGTAACACACAAGAACAGCAGACCTTAAAGACTGTGAGTTACAGTGCACTAAAATACAAAGCATCAGAGAAAGAAAAAGAATGTGGGACTTGTAATTCAGTAAAATGAGTTAATTGGTTAAGGTCTGACTATTGAATGAAGGCATTTGGTGTGACCATTGATATTCAAATAGATTGTCAAGCCAAAATATCGCAGCAGTACCCCCTTGAACACTAAAGCCCTGCCCTGGAGGAGCTCGGCCAGCGCTCTGTACTGTAACGTATGATTGCGGAGCACAAAAAGAATGATGTTTTGTTTTCTCTGTTTCTCCGTCTCTCTGCCAGTTTTTGCTCTGGAGGCAGCTCCTGTTTATGCACATCCCTCAGGCCATTTGTTTGTAGCACTTCCTGGTCCCGGAGTGGCATGCATAATGCAGGAATGAAAATGTTAACAGTGGCAAATAAAATCGGCAAGGTGCCCCCACAAATCAGGGCAGTTTAGGAGCACATTTAATCATCCGTGCATAGGGAGGCGCTGCGATTTATTGTGGCATTTCTGAGAAGATCAGGACCCCATTTTTCCAGGGCCTTCTCGTGCCATTCGCCTTCGTCCCCCTCCCATCGAATTCACATCGAGGGAGATCTTCTGCACTCACTCAACCAAAGGTGCAAAATTTATGTCGCTCTTTGTTAATGTATATGTGGTTGCTCTTTTGTCTTTTATGTTAAAGCAATAAGCCGCTTGAATCCATGCATTAGTGATTTTACCACAGTTAAGGGGTGTTCTTGTTCTAAAAGCCCATATCTGTGGTAAAAAAGACTGTACTGCGTGGCCTCAAATGTCTTAATGCTTCGTTTGAAAAATGGCAGCAGCAACAAAACTACAAAAAAGACAAATGCTTAATAAATAATTAAACATATTAATATTAATCAACAGAATCCATCTTTTTTCTACCAAGGTTTTAATTACCCTAACAGCAGTTTACGGCTGCTAAGCAACATGATTAATATTCAATGAGTGGTCACATGAATTCATAGTAAAATTCTGTTTTAAGTAATAAAAATCAAATTGAAAAAATATTTTTAAATGAAAAAGTTATAAACAGCAAAATATTACTTTAATAAAATATTAGGTATGAAAACAAAATTAAAATGAATTAAAACTCAAAAAATAGAAGAAATAGAACAAAAAAGCTCATTCCAAATATTAACATCATAATACTGTAGTATATAAATAACAGAAAAAATAATACAAAATACATATATAAACTAAATAAACTATTTATGTTTTTTTCAGGAAATGCAATCAAGGTTTTCAGTCAAAATGTTGTTAAAGTCCAAAACATTGTTAAAGTGCCTGACGTAAAAACAGAATCTGTAACATGATCAAGGCTCCAGACTGAAGACACACAAGTTGCAGCACCATATGGTGGTGTCAGGAAAATAAATGGTTTTAAAAATTCATGTGCGGAGCACACGAGCGATCACAGAAATACCAGCACAAGGCCCCTCATGCTTAACCCTGCTAATCAGGACCTAAGGGGGAGTTTGTGGAAAGATACGGCAGCGCTGCTTTAACTGAATTGAAGACCACTTTGGCATTTGGACGGAAGGACCAGCAGCTGTCTCCAGGTTTATGGACAGCAGCGCTCGTAGCGATATAATCGCCAGCGCCTTTCAGCACATCCTGTGCAAGAGACAGGCTAATCAAATGAGTCGAGCGCTTCCCAAGCTTTTAGTCCAGCGTCCCAAAGCCCACCCTCAACCAACATTAAACCCATCCTCCCTCCTCTCTCATTTCTTATTGTCTACCCCCAAGGTGCAGTTGGTGCGGCTTGAGTCATCACTGTTCAAGTATGTAGACCATGCAGGGACACAAGCTGGTGGCAAGGTTACGGTCAGGAAGACGAGGGACACTCGTATTCTGCCAAGCCGGCAAAAAACTTGAAGAGGGCTTGGAGTGAGAAGATGCGCTCTGCTGACAAGGCAGCAGTCACCTCACTGCTGGTGGAAAGACTGATGTGTCTGGACAGCGCCGGAGAGCTGTGCACATAGAGCGGGTCAGTACAGGAAATACAGCTGCCACCCTATGGGACCAACCAGTCACACAACCACACTGTAAATGCCATGGAATCGGCTTTAGATCAATGTCACATGGGAAAATATTGGCAAAACAAATGATCTCTGCTGGAAAGGGACGGTGTCATTATGTAATAAATGTTGATGAAATACAGTGGGGAAAAAAAAAATATATATATTATATATATATATATATATTAGGGGCATTTCCTCTGAGGAGGCAAGGGAGGAAGTGCCTCTGCAAAAAATTGGATGAGAGTATAATCCGCTTTGACGCAAATATTACAAAACGTGACATTAAATCAAGTTGTTTTCAAGCCAGATTCAATTCAAAGAGAAAGGAAATTGAAACGAATCTCCCACAAAACACTGGACTGTGACTTAAGCACTATAGCAGACATGAGACCCAGTCAGTCCCTCCTCTCCCAGTTTCCAGCTTGTAACATTTAGTAATGACCACAAACCATGCACCCGCTTCCATTATTGTGTCATCATCTAAGCTATTTTAAGAATCTGGAAATGTATTGAACTTTTTAATAAGACAAATTAGTGGCATGATGTGACGATTAAGTAAAGGCTCCAGAGCTGTGGCGGTAAAGAGGCCCTGAATGCGGACAAAAATATATCAAGTTAAATAAAATAAAGAAATAACTAACTGACAAAAGTTTCACTTCACAGCAGCATAGAAGAGGAC
This sequence comes from Rhodeus uyekii, assembly GCA_037043235.1. Classification (NCBI taxonomy): domain Eukaryota; kingdom Metazoa; phylum Chordata; class Actinopteri; order Cypriniformes; family Acheilognathidae; genus Rhodeus; species Rhodeus uyekii. The sequence goes on from JAWRVZ010000027.1 coordinate 1,424,835, forward strand.
GTTTTGGAGATTATTTTTGCAGTACAACATTCCGGGCTTTTAGTATTAAACAATAAATTATTTATATACTTATACATACATGGAATGTACAGTTTAGGCATGTACTGCATTATACATATACATACACACACACCATTGAAAAGTCACTGAAAAAAAAATCAATGATCAAAATCAAAACTCTTTCACCATTGAAAAAAGAAAATGTACAATATACCCATTTTTGCTGTACAAATTGACTACAAATGAACAAATATTGATTCCGATTCATTTTCACCTGTTTATTGTCCAATATTTCTAAATATTACCTCAGCCAGAACAGACTACCTCTGATTTATTTGACTGCTATCCATGACGGACATCTGAAGCGAACCACAGTAAACATTAACTTTTACAGCAACTAATCTTGCCCCAAAATCACATAGTCCAGCAGTAGACATGTTGATGAGAAACCCATGAAAATTCCATGGCAAGACTTAAAGTTTTGTTACAGAGGACATATAACTCAACCACATCCCTCTAATCTCAGACAGCACTCCATTATATTAAAGTGATTTCATACTGGTAATCATAACAGAACACTCACAGTCATAACAAACACGTAAACATACAATGGCGTCTTCAACAACTCTCATCATTCACGTTGGACAGCACCACAAAATTTAAAGCATTTCACAGTAAACGATAAAAGGCACTTCAAAAGATGTTAAAAGTGTGTTCAGCACGCCATCAGAGTGATTGTCTTACTGATGGGCTGCCTCTCTCATCTCCCACCCCAATGTCCCATGACTTATAAAAATCACTGGGTTTTAAACAATGCTTAGCTGTTTACTGAGCGCATCAGGACAAACGAGGAAAAGAGGATAAGCGCAACGGGGGGAAAAATGAGTGTCCTAAGTTGCTCCACTATTGCCATAAATCACGTCTGGTTTATTGCCTCTAATAAGTTGATGCAAGGCCATTTTTCTTGCTGCCCATCGTTCAAACATTTAAGACATATTTACAAGGAACTTGTTAAAATATTTAATAATATTTAGTGGCAATTTCAGAGCAGCCTGTCAACTGCAAATTTACGTCCCTTAAGTGTTTAAAAAGGCGATGACATGAATAACAAACTGTCACAACTGACTCATTTGCATAGACAGGCCATAACTCTGATACCTTGAATAAAAAAAATAAAAAACGAGATTTTAACAAAACAAGCCATAAAGACAACACTCAGTGTGAATGATGGTGTGCAACTTCTCCGCAAAGTCGCACGCAAGCAGACAGCGTCCCGCTACAGATGCTGCCGAGATCATGTCAGCTAATAAAGGGACATATATCCTCCTCCCGGAGTTATTTATCCCGTGACTACGAGTGCAAGATGGAACGTCTCCTACAGAGTCTTTTAATTAATTGCTATAAAAAGCTAATTCTGAGACGCTCGAGCCAAACAATCGTTTCTGCCGCAAATCTTGTCAAATATTGAATCCATAATTTTCAGCCTTAAAGTCGGGGAAAGCTGTTGACTAAGCTCGGCTAGCTTTAGAGCTCCATTATCGATTTAAAGCCACCTGGCGTACCGTCCCATCCGTGACGCTCTGACTGTCTGGCCTTGCTGGCTTGCGCTCCGAGAGTCTGATATCAAGTCGTTTGACCTGACAATGGCCTGGCTAGCGTGTAGAGAGAAGGGCCCCGTTGACACTGATTGCAGGGCTATGAGTAGTCTCTCCCCTGTGCCCTCTCTGCGCAACTCTAATTAATAGCCTATTCATCTTCTCTGATCTGAGTCTGCACACGCAGTAATATATGGTTAGTTTGGCGAGCAAGCCATTAAAGTGTAATAACCAAGTGCAGGCACTCGATTTGGGAGAGTAGCACCTTCTTACCATCGAGGGGAAACAATTAATTTCTTTGATGATCCTATGTAGAGAAATTCAAAGCCCATGGTGCGGAAGCTGGACACATTTTGGGCACCAAAGACGCTGACTCGGTTAAGCAACCCTTCTCTAATCTATACCGTAACCCCAGGCAAGAGAAACATCACTCAAGTGTCTCAAAAGGCAAGGTGGCTTGCCATCTCCGATCACTGATCTCCGGTTACCTTTTTATCATTTAAGGCTCCCGCAGCCAAGCTGAAGGTTAAGCGTATTTAATTCCCAGGGAGGCCCTAGCATGAGAGTATTTGCAAAAAATCTGCTGAAATACATCATGGTAAAGACCTCAAATCGGGGGTAGAATATAAAAGGCATTTCCCACCAGCTTTTCAGACTTTGCAGGTGAGGAACTGTGCCAACAGGATTACCTGGTGCCTGACATTGGGGGCAGCTGATGGCGAGAAGGTAAATATCCTGAAAGTACATGCAAGGGTGTGGTTGATTTATGTAGCTATCGTGCAGGGAAGACAATTATTTTGGAATTACACTTCAATAATATCCCATCTCAGAAGGATTCCCAAACCTTAAATAGACTGGCAGTTAACCAACGAAGTAAACAAAAGGTTGCACAAACATTGACAGACAATGGTCAGACCGTATTCAATCCTGCATGGCAGTTAATGAGTTACATGGGAGTTATTCTGTTTCTCAAAGCAAAAATCCATAAACTTCAAAGCCGAAATATTGCAAAGGTATCCGACTGAATGATTACTTGAGCACCCATTATGGAACTTTTATTTTGTGTCCGTTAACCATGACAGGCCTTCTTCCCAACCGCCTTTTATTAGAGAGAAAAAAAACACTTGCATGCATAATAATCTGCTTGGTATTTCACGATTATGTGAAAATGAAAAAATCTGAATACTAAGGATTCAGCTTGGGGTTTTGCCTGCCTCTCAAGCAAAACCTTCTAAACCCATTATTCTTTTTGCTAGAACTAATAACGTTTTTGTCTCTGCAGCTTAAGAGACTAATTGACTAGTTTTTTTGGAGGATAGCCCAGATGGAAAAATAAGTACCCCTTAAAGACCCTATTCCCTCCTCTTCCCACAGATTTAAGCCCCTTATTAATTAAACTTTCACCAAGTCAGGAGTTTTTATTAAAAACGATAAAGTCTACTGCCTTTTAAACAATTCTTTTGTATTGTTTTAAAGGGTGAAAAATGATTTGCATGACCAGAAGTTTTGAATTGCAAAACTCATTCAAGATGAGTTACTGTACTTAAAGGGAAAGTTTACCCAAAAATGGCAATTTACTCACTCTCACGTCGCTCCATGGAACACAAAAGGAGACACTTTGACAAATGATATCCTTCATAAAATGAAAGTGAATAGTGGCCAGATGACCAGACTCTCACTTTTGTGAGAAAAACACTGACATTTGAGCCAATATTCATCAAAAAAATCTGTGGTCACTATTCACTGTATGGAAAAGTGCGGCATGGACATTCTTCAAAACATCCTTTTCGTGTTCCTAACATGAGAGTGAATAAATTCGGACTTTTTCTGTGAGAACTATTCAAGTTGATGCAAATTGGCTAAATACACAAATAACACCTATTGTGTGAGAGTATCATCGCAGTTAAACTGCTGTGATGTGAGCAAACAACATGCCGTGTGGATCTGAACTTGAGTCAGTGAGCTCTGGTTGACAGGATGTTTACCATGAGGTGTGTCTTTACGTTATCACTCTGGTACAATCAGTCATCATCTTGATCAATTCATTAATTTGCATTGCACCATAAGCCTTGAAACAATATTTGTGAATCGATGTCATGTGGTTCAAGTTGTTGATATTGCTGCTCAGAACATAAACTATTTTTTCAGCGGCCCTAAAACAAAACGTTGCTTATTCTGAACTATGAGGTAAGAAAAACGACTACAAATAAAGGCAAGCTATGCCACTGATATCACGTCCAAAAAGCAGCCAATGAATTCTCAGGGATAGTGGGAGGTGCAACCGGCTGAAACTGAACTACACATTTTCGAGCACAGCCAAACACGTGTCTTTCCTGTCTGTGTCCATACATACAGTATAGCACTATCACAAGACCCAAAATAGATCAGCTAAAGAGCAAGATGACCCATGGAGTGTTTGGAATGTGGATTTAGAAGAGACTGACAGCAGAGGCTGCTTCTGATGTTTAAACCCCAATAAAACGTGCACTCGTCTTCTGTAGCGTGAAGCTAATGGACCATTCTAAAGCTTACAATCAACAGGCAATCGACTACTTTTCTGCTTTATCTGTTCATTTATATTAGTTGAAGAGCTTTTTATGTTGACAAAATTCACTTCCCCACCCATATTCTTCTCCACCCTAGTTCAACAGTACAGAATGCTGGGGTGTGGTTGTAAAAAATAAACAGAAAAAAATGTTTGTACATTCTTTTTTCTTTTACATTTTCCCATAATGATCACACAGCAGAGTCAAACAGTCCCTGGGATTGTTAAGGTGATGTCTTATCGACGCTATGAAAAAGTTTTAACTGCTAAGCCGTGGTTTCTATTCACTTTTACACATAGGTGTACAGCAGGTTTCTAGCTTTCACCTGAACTGCACTTTATTACACTCAACTGGGTCAGTTTCCACAATATCCAGATCTTTTTAATATCTCAATCTAATATCTCCCGTTCCTTCTCATTGTCAAATATATATTATACGGGTCACTTTCACCTTTTGAACTTTTGGGAAAGAATAATGACAATTAGATCTCTTTACCTCAAATGACATCTCAATTGCTATCAAGTGGAGACTTTAAATGTATGATCTCGTTAATATCTCAATTGTTTCTCACAGCAGCAATGAAAATCTTTCTTTTTATCAATTTTTTATGGCAATCTTACATGTGATTTTTAGACATTAGATGGGGTGACATTCTGGGGTTTTAGAAGAGATTTCAACAATGTCTCAAACTATGATCTCGTATTTTTAAAGATACTTAAGTCTGCAATCAAATATCAGAGATTTTAGTAGGAACTAATTTCTCATCAAAGTCCTCTGACATTATCGGATTTATTTAATAGATTTAATAATTTTCTCAATTATGTCTATTTTTATTTCCTCTATATAATATTAACATCTGACACAAAAAGGATACTCATACAAAATATAGCTGAGAACTCATTTAGTCTCCTGAGCGTTGATAGAGCAACGTCGAAACAATAAAAAAGTTTCTTAATCATATACTATTATGCAAGTTTAATGCAAACTTTATGCGCAAACAGAAACCACATCAACAAAGCAAAAGTATTATGACTGTTATGAAACATATCAATCAAACAAATCTACCTATCTATTTTATTCCATGCAAAGAGCATTATCCTAAAAAATATTTTTTAAAAATGAAACCTTCATTGTACAAAATAAAAGGCTTCATTATATGCTTTGCTTTCATTCAGTTGTAACTACTGACAAAATGATGATGTAAAAAAGCAATGAGTTAAATAAAGAAAGACAAATGACAAACATTTTATGAAGAAAAAAGCTTCTCTTGATCAAAATGTAATAGACCGAAAGACCGGCACAAAATCCCATTTTGTGAGAATTGCTCTTTCCAGTCATTCCACTTGAAAATAACATACGCAAGAAGAAGGAAAAAAACCCACAATTGTGTTGGTAATTTTTCCCTCAGTTATCTGTTTTCTGCTAACGAGATGTCACTAATATGTTCTGGAATGCTGGGTGAATGGGCAATATGATTGGCTACAAGGAACTTAATGATGTATACTAAATGTGTGAGGACAGCTTCTTCTTGATTTTTTTTTTATTTTTTATGCACAAACACATTTGTTGACAAGCTTTTACACAAGAGTTTGCCATTTCAGCAAGGCTTTACTCACAAATTAGAAGTGATGAATTGTTTCTAGGGTGCCAAATCCTTTTAACAATCAAGCAGCCTTAGTGTTTGTTAGATTGTGCATTTTCCCTCAATTACATAAATCGTAAGGACAAGACGGAATAACGTAACAGGCAGAATAATTAAAAGAAAAGCGGTTTTCCTGTCTCCATTTACGAAGAAAAATAGCTGATTGTTTACCTGCGTTCCTTTCAACTAATTAAAAGAGAAAAGCAAATAGTGTAAGACGTCTGTTGACGTAAGTGCATAAGACAATTGTGATGTGGATTTCGCTTTATTGTTCTTCTATCCAAACAGCATGCTATTCTGACTTAATTTGCACTAGCGTGCCATCCTGAGAGCATCTAAAGCCATCTTTATACAGTCCCATTTAAAATTCAATGTGATTAGCTGCCAAATTGCTACCAAGTCTTCGCGTCTGCAGCGTAGGGATGGGGTAAAAATTTAATTAGGATTCGTACATAAAAGAGAGGTCTTTGTCACATTTCGCAAAATGCTTCCCAGAATGACCACAACGTTCAAAGCTCCTTTGCTCCTTTGAATCAAAACTAATCGATCTGAAGGGAGCAGAGGAGAGAAAGTAGAGAGAGAGAAAAAAAACACACGCACACACACACACAAATGCTTAGGGAGGACCTCGGTGGCACCGCAAACCCACAGGACGCGGCATGTTTAAATAATACAAAACTTTTCTTTAATCACAGTTTAGAAAATTGGCTAGGATCTTCAACAGGAGACAGCTGCAGAGCCCCACAGCCATTAATGAGATTCACTGAGGGTTTCCCCTTAAAATATTTACACCGTCCCATGGCACTGCAATACTGTCCTAGAATGAGGAGATAAGAACCGAGGAGGTGTGCTGAAGTTCTCCTAATCAATTTGCTAATTACTGGAGTGGCTACAGAAGAAGGGAGGAATTCCTTCTGGCAAAACGGAGTACTAATAAATGCTAAAAAATGTATTTACTCAGACAGCCAAGTTGAATTCTGAAGTGGAATTACCACACAAGCTGATTGAGACAGCAACCGCTGAGGTCTCTGTCAAGGAAGAAAAAGGAGCGGACAAATGAGCGGTCAATAAGGTTGTTCCGTAACATAGGAGGCCAAGTATCCAATCGCTGAAGGTGAGAGTAAAAACAGAGGCATCGGTGCTGACTCTCCACTTTCTCTTTTGAGAAAGGAGCTGCTTTAAAACCAAGGTGTCTAAAAACAAAGACATGGGTAAAAAAAGAAGAGAAAGACAAAGACAGAAAAAAAACTTCAAATGTATAGTTGTTTCGACATAATAATAGTTTAATATAATATTTAAATCTTTTATTATTAATTTTTATTCAATGCTTTATTTCAAATTACATTTGAATTAGAAGCAATTCAGAAGAAAAGAAGGTGGACCGCCTTCCACCTCATGCTTGCAAAACTCAATGAGTGAGAGAATCGTGCCAAAACTGTAAGCTCAGCTAAAAGAAAGACGGCACAGTACATATCGGATTATTTGGGAAACTTTTTGCCCAAGTCGTTTAGATATTTGCAACAGTTTATTTATACACATACAGATTGGTTCTTTAAACTGTTGTTTGTGCTTACAAATCCACAAATCTTACCCTGCGCATGTGATTCTTTATGGCATCATATTACCATGCACTTTTACATTTCGCTTTGAAACAAAATCCTCCGCCAATGTATTGTCAGTCAACACAGGCGTTTTCTTGACTTGCTATTTACATTCACAGACATAACAGACTGTGCTGTATAAGTTCTGCACTAGTTTGGAAGGTGGGGTGGGAAGCAGCAGCTTATTTGCATTTAAAGATACATGCATGAAAACAGCACGATTTCCCTTCCATTCAAAAATGGGCATTTATAACTTGGTACAATAAATTATCTGTGGGGTATTTTTAGCCGAAACTACACATACACATTCTGTGAACACCTGAGACTTATATTACATCTTGTAAAAAGGGCCTTTAATATTGACATGAAATTGAAAGAAATCATCTTATATATTTTCTAAATGCACGTTATTGATCTAATTGTGAATGATTCATGCATGTTTATGTTGTATATATTTATATAACAAGCTGACCATGTAATTTTTAATTAAAATATCATAGCTCGATCTTTGGATAAACTTCTCTATGTTTATCTCTATGTTTATTCTCTAAACTTCTCTAACTTCTACATGTATGCTGGACTTCTCCAATCATTTAGTCTGCTTAAATCTGTGTGGCCATTGACTGCACATACACATTCACATCATGACTCGATCCAATCAACAACTGATGGGTAGAATAGACCCTACTAATAGATCCCAATTTTAGTGAAACTTTTAGTAATTTTGTTGTATTTTTGTCATTTTTATTAATTTGTCAATATGGTTTTTATTAAGTTTTATTTCAGTTTAAGTTATTTTGGCAGCCTATTTCAATTGAATGATGGTAAACGATAATAAGAAATGTTGCCTTAGCAACTAGCTGAAATAAAATAAGTTTAAAGGTGCAGTATGTAACAAAATTTAAATGAGTCCATGCATTACCAATCTTTCTTTCAAAACATGTTTTTTTCTTACCCTGATTCACTATGGTAGGTCTCTTATAAGTATTTATATTTTAGACCAAGTTGGATTTTGTGAACATATGTCACCTGTTCGTGTCTCATCATATCTTTAAATAGAGACAGATACTTTGATGTGTGTGGTGTGGGAGTGGCATAGATTAGTTGTCACAATGAGCGAAAAAGGTCGACAAGGAGAACGCAAAATCTCGAACCAGTTTAAAAGAGTCTGCTGGCAAAAAGAGAATGTACCAGAGCTTGTAATAAAACAAGAATCAACATTGACTTGGATTTTCAGAGAGCTGAGGGATTTGACATTTTTTAAAAGCAATGCGGAGATGTGTTTTTTTTTATAACTCAACAAGTGAGTAAGATATCTTATCCAACAGACAAATTGTTGTGTGTAGCTCTCTAACAGAGTTCATTGTGAAGCATTATCCACGATGAAGGGTCATATTCATCCACAGTCACATAGAGGCAAAGCACAAATAAAGCAAAGTTTATTCGGTTTTGAACCTGAGCATGCTATGTGAGCAAATGGCAATTAGTAATTAACTGTTTTCAGTTTGATGTTAAGAAAACCCTGCTAGTGTATGGAACCACTATCCACAATAGAGAGAAGATGTTCAATTAAATGTTTTTAGTGTTCAAAATAAATGCCAACAAATGCAACAGGAGAAGAACAGAGTAAGGCCAAGTCTTTGGCTCAATGCAGCACAAGTCAGAAGGGCGGTAGATTTTTTTGAGCCCATCCGCACCTCAGGAGAGCAGCAGGCCCTTCCCACCCCAGAGGCCAGACTCAACACTGAACCTGTCACAGAATGCAACCCACATCCTCCTCGAGGTTACAAGAGGAGAAACAGGCGCCTTCCTCCCGCTCAGACGAGCTGATTGCAGCCCCTTTTTCTGACCTGTCCCTCGGCCACGGCCTTCCCGCCCTGCCTGTCACACCGCACCGTATGTCTGCTACTGCACGTGCATCAATTAACATAAACTAAAAGCCCCAACAGCAAATGATAAACAACACCACAGAGGAAGATGAAGAAACATCTTCTTTAACAAGAGTGCAGAAGAGCTTGGAGCACGTGGCCCTGATATTTCCAGTCAAGTTGATTTTCAGTGAAATGACCAATACATAAATACATAAAAATATACCATTATTTACTGCCATAATTTACTCTATTTATCCTCATTTAATGTAAAAAAAAAAAAAAAGGCAAAAATATCATACTCTTTTTCATACAATAAAAATGTATTGTGATGATGTACTTCGGACATAATTTACTTACCTTCACATTATTCCAAACTTAATTACATGTAAAGTTTCATTTTTTGGCAGACTATTCCTTTAAATAAAAAACAATTTATTTTATGCTTTGCATAAGTCTTAGCTCAGTTTAGCTTGAGGTAAATCCCAGTGGTACTTAAGATATATATTTTTTTTTTTACAAAATAATTTTGAGCTTTTTTCTCTTTAGTAATTGAAAGACTTTCTTGTTCTGAGGGGCTCTCAGCATCAGCCTACAGCAAGATTTAATTTGTTCTTGCTGCCCCTAGTGGAGGACAACCGATCTCATATGCTCAGTGCAAAAAAGAAAAAGAAAAAAAAAAGACTTTTTCAACATCCACTTGGAAGAAGATTAAAGTGGGGAGTTCAAGTAAAATGAATCAACCTATAGTTTTGCAAGAATCTTCCTCTAAGTTTAGCTTGTGACAGCTGGGAATTCACTTATAAGATTCATGCTTGACTAATACCCCTGTATACTGCAGGATATTTTTATTGACAGAGACAAAAAAAAGTTTAGCAAAATATCTATATATTTTTTTAAATGATTCAAAGGGGGTGATAACCATCTCGCGCTTCTCTCATCCCTCTAGACTGTTGAGTGCAAACTCAGTTTTCATTTGTTTTCACTTCCTCCCATTGCCTTCTACCGTGCACCAAAACGGATGACTTAAAAGAGGCAATTAACAGATATCACAAACAACTCGATTAGCAGACGGCAGCACAGATGAATCAAAGGCTAAACAAACCCCTACGGGCATTAAAGGCAAAAACAACAAAAAGAAAAAAAACCTGTTGCTGTGACATTTTGTTCCTCTCACCTCAATGCGCACCAGTCACAATGGACTGCTTTGCGGAGGTTCTGTGCTCTGATCACCATGGCGATGGCTCTCTGCCTCCCAGGCTGCCCCAGGGGGCGATGAGAGCAGGTTGCCACACAAACCCCAACCAGGACCAGGGAGGGGTTGAGACTACAGGGAGCACTGGAACAGGAAAGAAGCTCCAACAGGACTGGACCGGTGCTGTATCGCCAACCAATGCAAAGCTGAGCCGTTCCCAGAGGTTCAGCGCTCTGCTTTCTCAACATTTTCCATCTCTGAGCCAGAAAATAACAGTGGCACAAACACAAGTAATTAGGGGCCGAGGGCACCGCTGCCGAGGCTTTGCATTTCATTCATAATCTTTGAAAGGGCCGAAAACAGAACAAACAGTGAGACTCAGAACATCTGTTTGGGGGTAAATCATCTTTAAGTGACAGAGGGAAGCTGAGATAACATGACTGAGAAACAGACAAAGGCCAACAGCTCTGCTTAACAGATCTGACTGTGTTGCGTTTGTTCATTTAGCTGCTGCAAATTCACACTGAGCGTTCTAGTCAATCAAGACCTGCTTTTATACTGCTATTCATTATGATATTTATGCACTGCATGAGTATACGAGCATGAAAAAGGCCTACAAATAGATCAGGGAGACCTCCAAACCAGGAGCATTCAAAACAAAACAGCCAGATGATGCACTAAACTCGCCAGTAAGCTAAACACAGCTTTGTCCATGCAATCATTTAATCCTCTCAGAACTGTAATAAATACCTGACAGCAAACAAGTACACACTGCAAACATAAGTGCTGGTTTAAATCTGCGGAGTGCAGCATTAACAAACTGCTCTTATGTGAAATAAAACATTAATTCAACATGACCTGAATAATATTTAATCAAAAGGTGCATATTTGAGATTTGGAATGATTTCAATTTGAAGCAAAATTGGATTGAAACTATGTTTTTCAATAATCAATCACACATATATCAGCATCAGAAAATACCTTATTTATAAGGCTGCAATATGTTTATAAATAATGTAAATAGTTTTTGTTTTTTTACATTTATGAGAGCATTTTTAACCAAATAAGCTGTAATTGCCATTATTTAATATAAAAGTTTTAATTTTAACATATTAAATAAAATACATAACAATAATTAACTAGGAAATATAATACTACATATATACATTAAATTTCTGTGACATTATTGTCACTTTCGGTGCTATTTTTGACCCCAAATAGTTCTGCCCCTGATTGCAATATTATGCAATATTATAGAGCTAATTTAATTTAACTCATTTGTCAAACAATTTCTGTTGCACATACATTAACATCACTTATAGAGATTCATAGTATATAATAAAATTTAAATATTTTTATAACCAGTTTCTTTAATGGTTCACACCTGAAGTCCAAGTTAGCAGGCAAAACGTTTTTAAAATGTAGAATGCATCAGTTCATGCACTTCTAGCAGGGCTCTGTAACTGCTGTTGGGGGTACGTCTCATTCTGTGTCCCAGTACAACCAGCAGGGAGGGGTGTGCATGTGCTTTTGTCCCCAGTAACCTTGGCCAGTGTTAGGATTACCTTGCATTTACACTCACTGCTCCATCTTTCCTTAAGACTTATTAAGAATGATAATGAGCTCGGAAAGGGGCAGTATGTCCCTTTCTCTGTCTTGTTAGCTCTCTCTCTCTCTCTCTCTCGATCTCTCTCACTTACTCACCCCCACCCCCCAACCGTTTCTCTCGCTCCCCTCCTCCTGCATTGAAAGGACCCAGGACAAATTACCAAAAAGGCCATTTTCATCTATGAAGTGAAGGCTTAAATCGATACTTATTCCATGCCTTCAAAATCAAGCCTATATTACTGTTGTCAGTGTGATTTGTTTATTTTTGCTCAAGAATATTCATGCTCTTTCTGTCAAAGGGAAATGCTCAGGATGCAATTCACCTTGAACCTCAATTATATTAGATTTCCCCACTGGTTGATCAAGCATGCAAAGAGGACATTTCCAGTGCACTAAAACAAAAATAATAATGACTATTAAACAAACATGTGGCCTATGCACGCCTGCGTCCTGAGAACGGAAGATTTTACAAGGTTCACAATAGTGTGAATACAGATACCAAATCATTACAGCGAGCAATTTACAAAGTGGTGGTGTAAAAAAGCAATTGCATTACATCTCGAGAGCTGTCAAGCATAGCGCAGAAGCATGAATGTACATTTGAACACAAGGGTTACGGGTTCAAAGCCAAGGTCAGAGGGAAGAAGAAAAAAGAAAACAGGACTAAGGTAGCACCAGCTTCTTCACACTTGCAGTAAATCAGCAAAACCTCAAATATATACTTGATTTTGACTGAAACAAGTTAGAAAAATGTCAGAAAAAAGACATGAAAAGGTGTTTGCCACTACTTTACAAGCAAGCATTATGATTAAACCTCCATTTACCAACTTTCAGCACTTTAGAGCAAATCAAACACAACTTTTTAAAGTGTGAACAGCAGAGATGGAGAAGAGAGTGTTCAAGGCAGATGGACCCTGAGCCTGATCAACACCTGTAAAACTGCTCTGATACTTCGAGCTGGACGTCTGTCCAGCTGGAAGCGCATCTCTGAGCACGAGCCACATGCCATCACATTCCACAGACACACTGCAGATCAACACTGTGGGACAGGGCCTCAAACAAAGCGTGTCCCTAATAACTCCCACATTAATAACCAATTACAAGCAACCTGTGAATAATTTGACTTTTTAGGGGTTTTATAATACGCTGAATGCATTCATTATTCTATTGATTAGACACAAAGGCTTGTCATTTGAATGAGACCCAGACAGACAAAAAGGCTATCCTCACACATAATTACTTATTAAATATGTATAATTTTTCATAACGATCAAAACCATAATGTATGATATGCAAACGTACACCACAGAGAGTGGTCACACATCCCTCATGAAGCGCTCAGGGCAAAACAACACATACATTCTAAACATTAAGGTTTCTGTTTACCTTCTCTTGGATATCACAGGCATTTTTAAACACGAGATTTTTCCCCTCAACTGATTGGCTTACTGGAGACAGGGAGGGAGAAAGAAAAGAGAGTAATTAATTACTTATGTGAACCATTGCATGAGAAAGACAATAAACCTGCCTGGTCGCCATGGATATGACATATTTGCTCAGAAAACAACACAATAATTAGCAAAGCAGAAAGATCCAGCGAGAATATGCGAACTCTGGGGTTTAAAGTGGCAGTGATCTTTTTACACGCTATTCGCATTCAGACACAACACAAACACATATTATGGAGGGAAATACACCTTGCAAACTAACAGCACTAAAAATATTTATAACATAAGCTGTAGCATATATATAGGCAAATACAAAAGGAAGGGTGGGAAATTATATTAAATAATTTTGAAATATTGATTAATAATAATATTATAATGATAGCATTTTCTTGAATGTATAGAATAACTAACTGGATCACACAATCCATTAGAATTAATGAAGCTGTGTATTTAAAAAGCTGAGTAGTACTAATTATGTACTTAATGCACAATTATTTTGAGGAGATGTTTTATTATTGTTATTGCTATAGTCATTTAAGCAATACGTGTAACATGAACAGTGGTGTGTTATAAGAAGTTAATTTTGACCAGTGTCATAGAACAAAGGACTAAACGGTTGAAACAGAAAGCAAGTGATCTTCAACCTTACTGCTGTCCTCTAATCACCTATTGACTTCACAAGATGCAATAGAACATATTGCTCAGAATAAATATTATATCTTATAACAATTTATGTATGATTAAGAGCATGGCATGGCACTGGAGCATTATAATTATAACACTATATATATATATATATATATATATATATATATATAATAACGCTGTTATAATTATAATTGCATTGTGTGTGTGTGTGTGTGTGTGTGTATGTGTGTGTATATATGTATACAAACACACACACACAAACAATGGACATTTTAATATAGTTTTTAATATAATACATTTAATATAGCTTTATTGTGTCTGTACACACACACACACACACACACAATAAAGCTATATTAAATGTACAAAAAGAATTGACTGCGATTATTTCTAGATTCTGCAGTGATGATATGACAAACTTCCAAATGTGTCGTTTCGTGATGCAAACGCAAGAAATTAAGATTTGAACCTCTTCACAGGAAACCAAAACAAAAAGTTTGGTCGTCTATAAATGATTCCCCCCCCCCCCCCCCTCCCCCCTCCCCCTTTACTTACGTAAGAAAACTGCAGTTTCTCTCAACATATTAATCAAAAGTTGAATTGAAAAGCGCTAAACAAAAAAGTTGCGCTCGCTTATGGAGGTAACCATAACAGTTCGTACAGTATATCAACAGAACCAAATGGACTATAAACCCTGTCATAAAGCACTGCAATTATTTATCACTTTATGGCAGACTTACATAACCCAAATATAATCACAAAAACTATAAGGTGCCACAACAAAATACTAAATTACTAACAGAAATGCAATATACAGACACACACAAACCCTTCTTCACTATGCTTTCACTTTGCACTTGCTTGGCTTACACCTGTTAGTTGCCCGGTCACGCTGTGGGTATTTAAAGCTTTCATAAAACCTCCAATGTCAAACTCTCTTTCGTCTTACACTGATATTTATATTACCTAGAATGACATAGACTGTCATCAAAGAGGAGGGAAAAGCCCTCTGACTTGTTCTGTATTGTACAGATCTTTATATTACAGTATGTGTCAGTCAGAGACGCGAAAGATAGGCTACATATCTCAGTGCTTTCAAGCGTTAATAACTGTAGATCGAGCGGACAGGTGAGGACAGGCAAGTCGGGCGCTATCGGAGGAGATCAAAAAGTTGTGAACTACTTTGGGACTAACGTATAGAAAAGAGAGCACGGGTTTTTCCTGAGCCGGTCCGCGTCTGTCCCGCGTGAAGGTGATTGTAGGTGCGCAGAGTTTCAGTTCTCACGTTCTGCACTAAGTGACGCGGTCTATTAAAACATCAGCTTTAGAAACGCAGTTACTGAATTACACACAAGCGATCTGTTCTATCATAAATACCTGGTCATATTAAACTCACTGGAGTCATAAACAAATAGTTACATTTGAGTGGTGAGATGTAGCTCATCCAAAAACAAAAGTCTTACCTGTAACGTTACTTCCTGGCTTTTCAGCGACTTTCCAACTTAGAACAAATGTTGTGTATAAGGTGGATGACAAGGGAGTATGCCTGATCAAAGTTGCCTCATTTTTTCATTTTTTTTTTCTTGTGTTGTTATTATTGGATTTTCCTATTTCTAACATAGGGCGGGTCGCTCGGAAGATCTGCCCTGGAGAGCAGCTTCAGAGTGGCAAGAGGAATCTTTAATTGAATATCTCAGTTAGCGCAGTAAGTGAGGTGGAAAACACGGAATGGATTACACATATCCGCCCATGTCAGGTTAATTGCACTGTGGTATTGATCTGAGCTGCACTGCATTGAATGATATGGGATTTTTTATTCAGTAAATTCATATGACATTGTTGGGGTGCCTTGTGGTCACTTCTGAACTCACAATCCTGATGACACTTGTTTTAATAAAACCTGTGTACAAATGTGCTCTCTTCTGCTGTATATTTACCATTTCAAGCCATTTAAGTGCACACAATACTTTTTTTTTTTTTATCTATGAACAAGAACTGAATAGAAGTGAAAATTTGATTGATTATTGTATATGTTTTCTGTCATTTTTAAAGTTTAGATTTTTAAATTGTACAAAATTGAAAATAAACTTTATTCACAATATTATTGAACCAATATTTTGCTTAATACGGAATCGTGAAGGTTGTATGACAAAATACCCTCAAGGGGGAAAAAAGAGCTGTGATAATATATTTCAAACCTGAACTTCTCCTTATCTAAATTCTGCACTCTTGTGAATTATTGACAAACAGATTATTGCTAATTAGCAGTTTTGTGATGTGCCCTGCTCAACATAAAAAAGAATAAGGGGTAATCAATAGTATAGTCAAATAACAAGGTAAAGCTATAATCTAACAAAAAAATGCATACAATTCAAATCTGAATCAACATAAATTGAAAAATTAATGTATTATATTTAGAGAGAGAGGGAGAGAGAAAGAGAGAATTTTAAGTATTTTTAATACATTTCAGCTTAATAATACAATTATTATTATTATTTTAGCTACATTGTCTAGAGTTAGAGAAGGCTTTAATTAAAATAATTTTTAAATGAAAACATTAGGATAATCTTTCACATTTTTAGCTTATAAAATTATATTTCATATCTCCTGCTTGATAAATATTGAAAGACATGTTCATTGTTCAAATCCCTATCCTATTATTGCCTGTGGGATACTGTTACAAACGGTGCATATTTAATGATGAAATAGCCTTACAAGCCCACAATGTTCAGAGGTAAAGCTCATGTTCTGTGGTTCAGACCGTTGGTTTCATCACTTTTAAATGGTTTGTTTGAACATCTTGTTACACAAAATAACTTTTCTGGTGTAACGCAAGAACTATGAAAGTGATGTGCAAAGGGGGGAGGGGGGGCACATAGAATAGCCTCTTGAATGGTAATTTTATACACTGTTTTGAAACTTAGAAATGTCAAGCTTTTTATTTTAAAACACAATTTCAAACAAATTGTAAGCAACTGAGACAGACCCAAAAGTCCAAATCAAGATTCTGCTTGCCCTTCAGTTGATTCCCCTGATGGTGCAATACTGTGATACAGAATAATTATGTAGTAAGAAAGAGCAAAAATCAATACATTATTCTGCAGATCACTTGATTCAGTAATGACTAGTACAATTATTGCCATCCATTGATTCATTAGAGCGGCTCTCAAGGGCAGACCCAACAAACCCTTAGCCTTCTGACTTCTTCTCCAGTGCCATCACTAATTATGAAACATTAAAAGCTAATCGCAATGTAGGACAAGGTTAGAAGAGCCATACTGCTAGGTGGACCACTTAAAGCAATTAGTTTCCTTCTGTCCACATATTTGGTTGAATTTTTCTTTAAGTCACCGGTCATCGCTATTAAAGCAGGAAGGAAAACAACACAGCTGGTATAAACGGGAACTTCCAGCAGCAACATTTTTGTTAGTGTGACATAAACAAGAATATTTTGTCATCATAAAGGGCAGGTAAAATGTGATTCTCTTAAGTGTCTGTTGTTGTCTAACTGGAATGGGAGGGGTGTACGAATAATTGGAACAAAGGCAATACTTTTAGAACATTCTGTGCAAACTGAACTGTACAAACAATTGCACAAACTGAAGAGAACAATAGAAATTGACAAAATGATGAATATCACTCCTAACGTCTGCATTGACAAAGTGATAAAGCACTGTCCATATGGCCCTGCTGACATGTAAGCATTTTTAATGTGATGACACCTTTACCTTACGCAAGCAGAAAGCCTTGACACTGGATTTGGTGAGTATAATCATCTCTAACATAATGAGCTTTAACACGTTGTCTCCTCTCAATCGCATTGCATGAATAATACACCAAAGAGAAGACACTTAGCTTAAAATATTAGGTGTTTGTTGCAACAATTTAATGTTGCAAGCAAATCTTGGGCCATTTGTTCCTAGGTCACCATCCATACGGGCAAAATAAACAGAGCTGAGGTAAAAGGGTTTTATTTTGATCACAAAATAACGTGAGGGTTTAAAGGGTTAGTTCACCCAAAAATGAAAATTATATCATTAATTAACCTTAATGTTATCAAGTGTTGAGAATACAAAAAAACCCACAAAAACAATTTCTTCTCTTCCTTATCAGTACGCAGGAGCAAGCTAATACTGTTCATAATGTAAACAGCGTCAGAGACTGACACGGAAGAGAAGAAATTATTGGACAAAGTCATTATTTTTGTTAGTTTTTTGCACACAGTATTTTCATAGTATTCTTGTCTCTTCATAACATTGAGAATGAAACCCTAGTCACTAGTTTAACAATGTCTTCGCTTCCTTTTGGGCCTTGAAAGTGGTAATGGTGTTACTGTCATGGGGGGTCAGAAAGTTCTGATGGAGATATTTATCAAAAACATCTTAATTTGCAAATGACATGAGGTTGGGTGATTAATGACAGAATTTTTTTTCTTTGAATGAACTAACCCTTTAAACACCTTACACCATTTATGTATGTAAAAAAAATACATACATACAAGCATCCATGGATACTGTATATATTTAATGTATGCTTGTAATGTATATGCATGTATGAGTATATTTGTTTGTGTGGGTGTAAGATTTAAGATGAATTACAGTTTTATATTATTATTATTTATTTTTAAAGTTTAATTCGGTTACTATAATTAAGTTACTATATCTTAGTTCTGCTCAGTTAGTTCTCAAACACCGTTAAGGTGTAATATGAAGCATGTTGGCTTTATGAAACCTTAATTATGCCCTAAATTTTAGCATTGGATATGTTTAAATTTATAAATCCAGCCTGATGGAACACTACAAATTATCAACATATTTTATGCATTATATAATATTTAAATTACAAAAATGTACTTTATCAAACACAAGGCATTCGCTTCATAGAAACACCCTTACATGATAGAATATTACTGTCAGAGGGAAAAGTATAAATTCTCTCCGTTTCGATACCTGTCCTCAGAAAGATCCCTGTTAGAGCGTAATTAAGGTCGACTGTGAAACTCACTGGCATATCGTGGAAGGGCAGGCAACTGGCATTTACCTTAATTAGATAAAGATATGTACAGGCAATGTCCTCTAGAAGAAGGCGCCTGTCTTCCAACCGGAAGTTAGGAGTGCTGGCAGCTGCCTGTGATGGGCGAATAGAGGGAGGGAGAGAATTAGGTGGAGACAGAGAAGTTTAAATGACTGGGCAGCTGTTATAATTTTATCCCCTCTTTGCTGACTTTAGTTAATGCTCTCTTCAGCCTTTGTTTTTTGTTTTTAATATGACTAGTCTGCAGTATACCTCACATATACTGTATGTACCTGCAGAATTAAGTATGCATGGCTTTTAACAGGTGTTTAAGTGACCAAACTTATAAGAACACGTATCACTGCCACTAATGTTTGGGAACCCCCCTGAGAAACAATGTGTTCTCCATTTATTTGTCCCACTCACACACAATAACAGGTAGGTGGTCACTTCCTTAATCACTTACTCAGGAAATGAAAGTGTGGAGCCTTGTCTGCACATTATATCAAATCAAAACAAAAACACTGGCATGTGTACATTGGAGAACACTTTATCCAATTATTTTAAACTCTCCAAATATGCATATTGATAAAGGTAAACGTAAATCAAAATCTTAGCACACTTATTCACACTTATTCAGAGTATCTGCAGTCATTCACATACAGTACAATATAAATCAGTGGTTCTCAAATGGTTGGTCGTGACCTAATAAAAGGGAGGATAAAACACTTCCCATACCTTTTGTTATTGACGTCAATGGCTTTGCATCCAATCAAGCTATACAGCAGAGGTTCAACTGGTGCGTGGGAGCCCAAATATATGTTGCAGGAGTGAGTTATGGACAGCAGGGGAAATGTAAATAAATAACTGCAACAAAACATATAATAGTGCATTGTTAGGAGAACAACATAAACAGGCTTATTAACTTTAAAAGGGAGGAGAAAATGCCTTTTATATCTTTCATTGTTAACAACAAGCATCCAATCAAACTATTTTATATTATTTTGAATTTTGGTTCAAATTCATCTGTCATTTTGTAGAAGCTAGCCAAATAGTACAAAATAAAACAAAATATTACAAAAAAACACATTAATAAGATAACGTGTGCCACTAGTGTCATCAAACAGAGATGCGAAAATAATAATGACCCAGCCTACAATTGGTTAGCCAAAGAGGTAACCCTGCCCCAAAATAACATTATTATTGCATCATATCAAACAGAGCAATTCAAATGCATCTAAAATCTACAAGTGAACATTATATTGTACTGTTTTGAAAAAAAGATTATTCTTATATTTTTATTTTAAAATAATTGACTGCAAATCTCTATATATAAAAATGATCATGCACTAATACATAGCCAGTATTTTTCTGATATTGATAAAAAAAAATTTTGACAAATAACCAATATGGTACAGATATATTGTTAATGATTAATTCACAGTCATCCATTTATTTATTTATTAACTTCCTTTTTTGTAAGAAAAGTGTTAACAAAGGTAATCTAATTGTAAAAACAAGAATGCAATATTTATATCAGTCAAATGGATATATATCAACCAATATCAATAAACAAAACAAAAATCTAAATATGCTGATTAACCAACAAATGGCTGTGCAGATTAAGCTGGGAGAGCAGAAACAATTGTTACACCCGAAATCCATATTCCTGAGACTTTTGTGTGACAAACAACTGTGGAACTGTGTTGAAGGTGCAACAAAAAATTTAGGTCCTGAAGCAAAACCAGTAGAGAACCAGTGATATAAATAGTGGCACAATTTCAAAAGGGCACATAGTGAAGGAAGGCCAGTGCTCTGTGTTTATTAATGCTGTCTACCAACAATGCTCGTCATGCAGCCATATGGTGCTGATAAGATATCTGGGCGCAGAGTTAAAATCTAATTTTAATAAATTCTTAATCAGCTTGTAGGATACTGAAACAACATAGTTAATGGAAATGTGTGGAGTCAGCGAGGTCTTTTGCAGTCGTGGTCTTTAATAAGATTTGAGAGGCATTACAACAACACAGCAGTCAATGTCACGTTGAGCTGCTCTCTCTGTCTGTAACTCAAATGCGGGAAAAAGGAAGAGGAGAGCAACGAGCGTGGGGAGGAAAACATGGTCATCTGTTTCAAAAGAGACTGAATGTGATCTCTGGGGGAGAGAGTTGCAGGCGCTGTATATCACATATCATCTTCTCTGATCATTCACGCTTTCTAATTACTGAAGGTGAGGAGGGCCATAATTTTATCGTATTTGTTTTGCATCACTGCAAAAATAGAAAATGAGGGCTTGCAGAGCTGTACCAATTTACTTCATTTCGACCTTGATTAAAAGAAAATTAATTGCCACATCTCTCATTATGTTGCAAGCGGCATTTGATGACTGGAATGGAAAAAATAAAAAAATAAAACAAAAAATAAAAAAAGCAAGACGCACAGCCTCACTGGGAGTGCAAGCTCGACCCGCATGTTCAGGAGACAACACATTCTTTTAATGATGAAAATAAACAGGCCTTTTAACACAAGCATCACAAGACAATGTCAAAGATATTAGTCTTAATATCACAACGCTTTTCTTTATGGTGCTTAACAGCGGAAGAGACCTTGTAACTTTGCCATTTTGTCTAGCACATCCTCTGCAAAACACAATTAAATCTTTGAACTGAGTTGCACTAAGCTTTGTTAAGTTAAGGAGACAAGCCACTGAGCAGAACTTTATGTTGACTGGCAAAACAAGAAAAGATGAGACAGGATCTAAACAGATCACCATTTGAAGACTATGTAACAAGACAAGCTCTGCAAGATACAGAGTCCTGCAGGCGCATTCAAAAGATGTCTTCAATTAAAGTTATAAATGAGCATTTCAGGATTTGAAAATTAATATATGACACGGACAATCATTTTTTTGTCATGGCAAGTCGTTCATTTTAAATATTAAATGTTAATATTAAAATTGAATTAAAATGCTAAATAAAAATAATTATTGTTTTGAATGCTCCAAGTTAAGGCAGCATCATAATGTAGGCGATAGCATGAAAAATTGATATTGCTGAAGTTTATATTGAACTGTTATTCAATTATTTGTGTTTTAACTTTAAGTGTTAGATGGAAAAATCTAAATGTAAAAAGGGATGCACAATTAAATATGCTTAAATCATTTAATGCACAGCTAGCTGTGGATTACCCTGCTTATACTATGGTAATTTACCAGCAGTGATAAATTAAAGCTGTCATTGATGTTTGCAGAGCTAAATTTGAAGTATTTTTGCCAGCTTGTTAAATCTAGCATTCTGTCCACTATAAAACAGTGAGGTAAGGTTACATTTATTTGATTGAATGAATTAGCCTATTGAGTGAGAGAGAAAGAGAGAAAGAAAGAGAGAGAGAGAGAGAGAGAGAGAGAGAGAGTCTCTCTAGCACATTGTCTCTCTCTAGTGTCTCTCTGTGAGTTTAATTACTTCAAAGACAGCACTACAACCTCCTTACTGACGATTATAATGCTGATTCATTTGCATTGTGCCATTTCTGATGATCCGATCATTCCAATTTGCACTATTTGTCATAAAATAGTATGAGTATTCCAAATAATTTTCATTCTAGGTCTAATTTTCCCCTTTATAATCCGAAGTGTGGATTCGTCCACACTCTAACGGCTAATATTGCCAGGATTTGAACTACAAACATGAAATAAACTAAAATCATGATGGATGTGCAAGTCCAGAGAAGTTTAGGGTACCTTTACACAACAACGATGTGCTAAAAACAGAAACGCTTTCAACACAATTGAAAACTGGGATATGGCTAATAACGATGTATTATAAGCATGCCATACAAATAGTTGGCAAGGTTGCAAACTGTTCCAATTTAGAGGCTGCATCCTTGAAAAGCCACGTCCCTCAAAGGATGAGGCTCCGAATTGGGACCCAGCTACTTTGTAACGAAAGACTACACTTCTGCGTAAATACGCATTCTTTTACTACAGGACACTCGAGCCAAAATCACATACCTATAGACATCATTTACTTAATTATCTTTTTTTGTCTGATTTTCGTTCCAAGGATATTAATCTTGATAATACTGTTTTATTACTTTGTGTTCTAGGTCAATTTAATCTTCACAAAGCTAGAACCATCCTTGTAATCCCAATTTTAGAATGCTGTCCCTTTTTCCTTCCATTAAGAAAATGTCAAAACCTCTGAACACAAAGGTTTAAAAAATACCATTCTTGAGTCTTTTGTAAAGAACTTTTAATTTTTCATGATGTCAAAATGTTATATTGAGTCGATTTGAGTCATTTTTATAACCACTCATGCTTGTATGTCCGGCAAAAAGACTCAATGTTGTCCAAATGATATTTCATCTGCAACAGCATTGTGAACTTAATAAGTTTGGTACTTGCATGAAAGAGCTATGCATGGCAGATCAATGTGCTACTACACTTTTCTGTGAAACGGTAGGAAATTAAATTCAATTGAATGTGGAGCATTTTAACTGTGATAATATGATTGACAGGACAGTTTAAACAGCGTCGGAATGCACGTAACCAAGGCCCCGTTTTCATTTAAAACTGCATTACCTTCGCTATGTTTTATCTTTATTCCAGCGTTTTCGACAGACTTTCGAAAACACTTTGAAAACATAGCTTGAAAACTCTGTTGTTGCGTTCCAGTAAATGAATCAAAATGGAGACGTTTGAAAACGAAGGCGTAGTTGCCTGAATGTTGCCACTAGTACACGAGAATAACAGACCAGAGCTGCTTACAATGCTTTTGAGTAATGCAGCCCAGAGCTGTCTCTGTAACATACCAGCCTTCATGACACTGTAAACAATAGGAGTGTAAACTGAACCAAAAAAACGCGAAACAGATACACCACCCACGGTATGTACCGCAGTACTCTCATGAAATACCGAAATCGGGAGTAACTCTTTTTTTTTTTTTTGTGTACACAACAAATACAGCGCTGTAGCATATCCATCAATAATCACAATAAGATACATGTTTTACTTTCCATATGAAACAGTGTCATCTTTCAAATTCTGCTCATTTTATCATATGAATTGGAGTAAAACATAATTTTATAATTAAGTAGAAACAAATCCAAAAACTGCCTCATGTGAAGTCTACATGCTTGCATACAATTTGTTATTTGACTGTTGATTATTATATCTAAAAATAAATAGCAACTGAATTTAGGCTAATAGTTTGAGCTCTGTTAACCTTTAATATTATAGTAAGGTTCAAGTAAGGGCTCTCTATATAGGTTACAGAATTAGCAGAGATCATTTTAAATATAACTAAATTATTTTAGAAACAGAAACACTGTACCTGCTGTACTGAACTGTGACTTCAAAACCGATGTACATACTGAACCGTCGGTTTTGTGTACCGTTACACCCCTAGAAAACAATAACATATAATATTAATAACTACATGCTTTGCTGACTTTGTGGTCCTTTTTAGCAGCCATTGTCACATTGTGAAGTTAAACTCTGCATTTTATAATATTGCAGCTGCCAACCCAGATAGCACACATGCGTTTGAAAGATGTCTGTTAAAGAGCACTTCATCTGAAAAGAATCTGCTGTGTACAAACATCTGAGAAACGTCTTTACACATACATTCTAAATCATAAATATCTCAAAGACGTTTCCTAAATGTCTATTTTATGTCTGACAGGAAACGTCCTAGAGATTTATTGCAGATGAGCAAACTCTCTAAAAAATGCACATCAAATAGACATCTCTGAGATGTGTGTGTACATGTGCGAGAGGCAACTGTTTACACTAGTACGTGGATGCCCAGTGCATGAACGGTCATGTGACATGCACATGATTTCAGTTGTGTAGTGCAGATGGAAACTCAGTGGAAACGCTAGTATAGACAAGTTTTAAAACGAAGACGCACTAGAGGGTAAACAGAGCCTAAGCAACAGAGCAGTTTGTTAAGGACACACTTATGACGAAGTCGCAGGTTATGTCCCAAAGCTTGCGTAAAATTCTGCTAACAAACTTTTTTTCACAAAAAGAATACATTCTTTTAAGGTGGAGTAGTAGTTATTTGGGATGTAGCATGTGTGTGAGAAAAAAAGTGTGTTTTCTGGACACCAGGCATTTGGTTATTGGCGAAATATGACCCATTTGGCATTCCATAGTTGCATCCAAATCTATTGTCTTATTAATGAACTTTGAATTAAGCCTTTTATTCGCATATAACATTGATTAAAGAACATAAACAGGAGCTGCAAGAACAAACCTCATTGGCTTTTTCTAATGTGATCTAATGTGCGGCCCCTGATAGCACACATACTTTACTGTCCTATAATGTTTAGGTATTAGGCCAGTAGGCGGAGAGTATGTGGTCTTTTATGGATGTAGAAACACATTCAACCACTTTAGCGTTTACAGTACGAAAGCAAACCAGTCGAACGTATTCATCCAAATCAACCAAAACACATCTTAATACCAGGTGTAAACAGCGGTAAAGTGGTAGTTGCATAGTTGTCAACAGAGGGACAGCGATCGCTCAGATTTTATAAAAAATTCATAATTTGTGTTCCAAAGATAAACGAAAGTCTTTAGGGAATGCAATGAGGTTGAGTATATGACAGAATTTTCATTTTTTGATAAACTAATCCTTTAAGACATTTCTCTTTATATAAAAGGGTTCTTTAAAATAGAGTTCTACAATGAACCCAACTGAACTTTTTTTTCTAAGACTGTAAACTATAAACCATTTTTCATGTTTTCCTACAGAATCTACTACTTTCTTTGCAGTTTGAGTGTCCCTTTTTCTTTGTCTGAATTTATAAATCCCTCCTCACCCCCTTTCCTGCCATCCTCTCTTTTGGTTAAGCCACCATATGTCTCAGAGGATCAACTTTGAAAGTTTTCTGAGAGCGCGGTGTATGATTACACAAGAATTTCTCACAGACAGGGATCTCCAGAAGAAGGAAAATGCTAAATACTATTTTAGAAATGAAATCCTCTTTCATGCATCTGCACCTGTCTCCCTCGGAGAACCCAGGGAGCAGATGCCTGATGGGGGAGTTTTGCCCGTGCGCACACCTCATTCTGAAATATTTATACGCTTTTGACACTCTCCGATAGGGGGTGAGAGACAAAGGGTGCTCTGTGCCCCGTGCATTTGGTCTTGTATACTAATCTCTCATTTGACGTAGAGCTATTTCAGCTGTTTATCTCGTCACTGAATCATTAGCCACATTCAATGCTTTGTCCAATCAAACTCCCATCGAGCTCCCAATGTAATAATTCATAACACACTTCAATCAAATAATATTATGCACCCTTAAATTAATTAAATGCAAACTTCATTTATTTACTGCTAATATTACTGTATAAAGGAAGTACCAAGATTAGACAGACATGGCTCTGATCCGTTTCCTGATGGAGGGGGACTAGCAAAACACACTGAGAGCTACAGCATGGCACAAGCAACCACAAGGTCATGGGTTTATTTCCCAGGAAACACATGCATTGCTAAAATGTTTAGCTTGAATGCACAAGATAAACACATCTGGAGACACCTCGGGACAAACCAGGGACTGCAAAACTCAAAAAGGCAATACAAAAAGTCATTAATGCAACCCTCACACACATACACACACAGATATATATAAATATGAAGAAGGTATGTAAACGTATGAGCAGAACTGTATCCTTGACAAAGTGTCCTGGAATTGCTTTCAGGTTGTGTAAATGTATCATGTGGCGTGTAGTTGCTCAAGATCATGCCAGTCATTATGACAGCTCAGTGGGTCTGACTGTAGTATACCAAGTCATTACGGGCAGAATAGGAGGCATCTGAATAATTAATCAAAATAATGTAAAATAATCCAACAACCTTCCCCCTCTCTCTCACCTGTTTTCTGTCCTCAGACTTCTGTGAGGGGTAAAGGAGGTGCCCTTCAGGTTAAATATACAGAAAAAAAAATCACTGTGTATTTGGGACCAGCCCTTTTACACCTCTTTACTGTCTGCAAGGGTTACCGCTACCCAGCTTTTGAAACTTTGTTAATGTGATGACAGATGAGGTCCTAGACTCTGCTGAACCGCTCTATAGTGGAAATATTGAATGTTTTCTTGCCGAGTAAAATGGAAAAATGTAATCATAATGCAGAGAAATCATGTGCTTTGAACGTACACCGCATAAAAGCATATGTGCCTGTTCTGTAAATGATGCAAACATCATAATGTGGTCAGTGGTGAGCTTTAAAGGAGCTGCTTGTAGCACTTACTGTCCATCTGCCATGGGCATTAGACTCCTATTGAACAGTACAAAAGTCTGTTAAGAGAAAAGGCAATCATTTTCTTCTAGTCCGTAGATGGGAATGTATATGAGTGCTCGCAGGGAGGCGGTTTGCATTTCGTCATGGAACATATGGTTTAAGCACAAGTGTGTATCCGCTACAAGAGAAGGTCTTCACTGATCCCAGAGCTTTTCTCTGGCAGAATCTGCAAATTCTGTTTATTAATCATGGCTACAGTTGCTGCACTCGATACCGTGCCCAACTTTAATGGGCCGATTAAAAGCGTGATGTGCGAGTAAGAAGCAAGGGCAAGCTTGTTTTGTGTAAAACAAACTAAGGCCAGGAGTCATGCACCGCTTTGGAAGGTATATAGTCAGTAGTTGATGAAGGTCCCTATTTTAGATAGCAGTAAATCCCCCCTCTTCTGCTCCCAACCCCCTCTTTTCAGATATCAGCCCTTGAAAGTGTTCAGTTTTAGGACACAGGGAGGTCACACCTGTTGTGGAACTTGATAGAAGGCTTATTTATAAACTTTCAGCCCTCCAGATTCTTCCTACAGAGAAAATGCTGACATACACAGGGGAGGCCGGAGAGGGTGTGTGGGGTGAAAAGCATGTTTATGAAAAGTGCACCAACTGGAAAATCCATAAAACTTTGAAATGATGAAATTAACGAGCTATCTGATCGGGTTTCCTCACAACTGGTCAGGGAAAGTGTGGCTTTTTAGTCTCCTGTTGAAAGTAGAATGACGGAGAGAATACTGGAAGTTCCCCTTTATTTTAATTTAGTTAAGACATCGGATTACAATTAACCTTTTTAAAAGACCATATAGAGTTATACAAGGGACGCCTCATAACTGTGGGTCGAATAATGCTGGTCAGTAAATGTCTTGACTTTCTGAGACCCTATTCTTTCACTAAAAAGAAGAACTTCAGTAGAGGCAGCTAATTTGCCCATTTCTTTGCCAGTGTTAAATGTCCCAGCAAACAAAAAAGCAAAGCCAGTTGGGGCCAGTTGAATGTTCTCCTAATATATTGCCTAAATTTAGGCTCTGAGTTATGTCCTATGGGGCATTTGGGTGGGATCATTTGACGTATGAAAAGTTCTGCAAATGCTGAGTGGATTTGCAGTATAAGGGGTAATATTATGGTGGTGGAGAAGACCTCCAACCCGTGACAGATAGCCTGACAGGTGTTAGAGGAGGCAACACAGTGTCAAATGAACCTCTCATTTAGAAATGTGAAAGTTGCTGACTTTTTTGAACCTCAAGTAACATTGCTATATGAGCAAGATCCAAAAATGACAAAAAAATCTGCTTTACCCCCAAATCTGTGATCTGTCACCCCCAAAGTAAGACGGATGAAAATACTTCCAGACACGGCATCACAAAGTTTTCTTTTTCCTTCCCATATGAGATAGAAAAAGAGGCATAGATGTCTGACATCGATACATCCAACTGCGTAATCAAGCTTGGTCGGAGCTGATCTGATTGCACCTGTGCAGCCATTTTTAACCAGCTTGATCGACTTTAGTGGATTAGTGTCTAATTGACTTACAATATGTTATCACATTCATGGAAAAAAACAGACATGGGACCTTTAAATGGCAAATATGCCGCATTTTTGTGATTGTGAAAGTGTGGAGGATTAATAAACACAATGCAACTTCCCATCTCGGATATGTTCTCTGTTCTCCTACCCAATGCAAGCTTAAGGAAACTTTCCATCCGTTCTAAGTACGACATAAAGCAAAAGTAAAAAGACACCCTGACTTTATTATGGACATCTGGATATAAAATTACTCACCTGTGCCAATACCACTCTATAAAACAGATATTCCACACGACAGGACATGATACAACACAAACTGATGAAAGAAAACCCGACCGCATTGCAAAGATTTCTCTGCTGACAGCATGCAGGATAGTTTTGGCTTTAAAAAATGGTGACACCATTTAAGGTGACCCCCCAGAATGCATCTTATGAAATTACAACAGACAGAAATCCATTTGCAAATGTGCTCTAACACCAAGATTACATTGTTACTATAGAGACTTCCTGCAAATTAATTTGGAGGTTCATTTCATATATTATTCGAATGGAGAGTGGTAGGAAAATTAAATCTCGGCATCAAACATTCCTGTGTATGTTATGTTATTTCTGCAGGGGCTATTGGGAAGAAAACCATCGCCACTCGCTTGTACTGCAAACCTGCGGCAGTTATGACTACTTTTGAATCGCAGTTGCCTGGGATTCAAGACCAGAGATTGCAGTACGATTTAAAATTATTTCTCACAAGATCCTAATGTTTCATTCCGGTCAATGTGCAATCTCACTGCCGGGGATCACTCAAATGATGTGATGACAATTCGTGATTTAGGTGAGCGCTGAACTAGTACACACATTGCACATGAAGAAAACAGCTCATTTGCCTCAAGGGCTATTTGACCTTGGATAAAAGTGCTATCATTTTTACATGGACGTTAATTAATCTTTCATCGACAAGCATCTCCTTTTCATCACCAGATTTTAATGTTAAAGTGAAAAGTTAAATGCTTTTAAAAGAACTACTGGTGAACAGATTTTACACATTAACCAAAAGAAGAGAGAGCACGTTAACACATTAATGGTAACCTGACATGCGCACACATATATATATAAATCATATATATATATATATATATATATATATGTGTGGGTGTGTACGTATGTATACTTTGTGTGTGTGTGTATATATATATATATATATATATATATATATATAAAATATAAAGTATAAATCTTTTTTTTACGCAATGATTCATTTACACAAGGTGACATTGCGTAAAAAACACATTTTAAAAAGAAAGATTTCTGTTTAAAACTAAATGTTCTTCTTTTGAACTTTCTATTGATCAAAGAATTCTAAATATTATATTTTCCAAAAAATATTAAGCAGGAAAACAATTTTCAAAATTGATAATATTAGAAAATCTTTCTTGAGCAGCAAATCAGCATATATTTGAATAATTTCTGAAGAATCATGTGACCCTGAAGACTATAGTAATTTAACAGGAATAAATTATATTTTTAAAGTATATTAATATAGAAATCGGTTCATTTAAATATGTAAATGCATATTTAAATTAATATTTAAATGCAATGAAGTAATGTTTCATTACACTTTTTACAGTATTTTTGATTAATTAAACAGCCTTCATGAGATTAAGAGACTTTTTTTTCAAAAACATAAAAAAATCTAACTAAACACCAAACTTTTGAATAATAGTGTATGTAAAATGAACATTATGATGCCTAATGTATTAACTAATATGAATAAATTGAACCTAATCATAAAGTGTTAACTGACGTAGTTTAATAAGCTACAACCAAAATAATCATCTGGGTATGATATCATCAAACTTACTGAGACCCCCTCTGACACAGACTGTATAAGTGAGTTTGGATGTGGAGGCACTCTATACCCTGTGGGGGGACTTGGGAGCCATGTGTCGACATGCACCATACTGCTCACTACATTGCCTGGTCTTACCGGGAACAGGAAAAAAGGGGCGGAACAGAGGCTCTCCAGATGTTCTCCATCACAGGGCCACGGGGGAGAACTGCACCGAGCTGTAACACCTGCTTCTGCGAGAACCACCGCAACCGGGCCAAACACAAGTACAGCGGTGCTGCGAATGACAGGAAAACAGCTTATTTTATAGCACACACTAATGTCAGACCGGCTCTCCTGGCAGCATTTCTACTGCGCTAAGCTTCAGAACACAGAACTCCCGATTTACATGATCACACGTTCGGAGACAGATATTAAAACTTGCTCACGAACAACATTCATCTGAGATCTGAGTAGGTGGTGAAGGGAAAGGCGGGGGGCGGGGGGGGGGGTAAATAAATTATACTGCTGTTGGATAGTATAATCTTTAATTTCCTAAAATAGTATGTTCACTTGTGGGTACTATCTCCTAAGTAGCCATAAAATTATTTTTTGCAGACTGGCTGCTTCAAAGATTTTTGTTTATGCATACAATGAAAAATGAATAAATGACACCAGAATTATAATCTAAATGCGTGCATGTTATTGCAAATGTGTTCTGACGGGAGAAAAAAAAGTTGGTCGCACATGAGCGGCACGTGAGAGGAAAATGATAAATAATATCATAGTTTCCAACTAAAAACACTGGCTTGAAAAGTCCTCAAGAGGTGTAGGCTAAGTCCATGATTACTTAGAGTCTTAAATCGCATTCCGGTAATCTGTTCGTCATGCACGCACACAAAATGCAAATGAGCAGAAACAAAAGGGAGCACAAGAGCCGCGGCAGGTGAGAGCGCGCAACGCTCAATAACACCAATGTTAAATTCTCCTTGACCTGAGGGTCACCAAACACCGACCCCAAATCGTTTAATATTTTCCCTTCGAGATCAATGGCGGCATAAATTTGGATTCAATGACAAGAATAATTTAAAACAGATCTATAAATGATAAGATGCAATTCCCCGAAGTGCGGCATGCATACTATTAAACTGACAGTATTGTTTTGGAGGCTTTAAACAGAAACCAAGTTTGCATAACAGATAAAAGTATTTTCATAGGTATGAAAACAGTTAAACGAGCCTTAGGATGTAATATAGCATCAAAAGATTAAACATTACAATTTAGTTTATTTGATTTACAGTATTCATTACAGGTAAAAGCTGAAAAAAGAATGCAATAAACACACTTTCATGTGAAATTTGCTCCGTGAAACTTGGCAGACAATTGTATTTTGCGTGGGAAAGACCACATATTATAATAGACATCTTTTGTATTCTCCAGAAGCGTGCATCCGCATGTGGTCTCTGGGATGCAGGTTAAAAATATCCTTTCATCTGAAGGTAATCTACAATAACTGTGATCTCGCCACGTGTTTAATTTGAGTTCAGTGCTAATACTGTTTTGCAAATCATAAAAAAGGCTCTCACTGATAAATATTAATTTGAGCCTTCATGATGTATTTGAAAATTCCAGCTAAAATGTCACCACATGGAACATTAATGTAATATTTCAAGGCCTGAGAGCAATGCTCATATTGATTGCATTTATTTGACTCAAGGGATGAGGAATAATTCTTCAGCCTGGGACACATCTGGCAGCCAAAGATGCGAGGCAGGGAATGAGAAAATGCAAAATAACAATAAAAATAATAGGGCTTGGATTTAAATATATCACCTCGACATTGTTTTAATGTGAATGGCTTAATACAGAGGAGATGCACCTCCTGCAGTTATACATCTATTTCTGAAAGGCTTATTTCTGCATAGTACATGATAGGCTACAGATTAGAAACTAAGAAGCGTTTTCATCTCCTCGCGGGGAAAAGCAATTGCACCCATCTAGATGACACAGGTAAACGGTGCGAGTCCTTGAAACCTCACCTTTTCCTTATATTGACAGTGTTCTTCAGTTGCAAATCAGGAGACTGTTCTTGAAAATAAAGCCTGTCTCCTTCTGGCAAGTTTAAGCAGAGACAGACGAGTTTGAGTATGCCTATGTCCTAAAAGTCATTCATAATATTGACTATCATTAGGAAGGGCGTCTCTCTGTCCTAGTGCAAATGAAACGAAATTTGAGACACAACTTAACCCACACCTGAGCTACTATGAAATTTATCAAGAATTCCTGGATGAGAACACAACAGCAGAGTGTTGTAAATAAAGTATTAGGAAATATTTAAATGGACAGGTTTATGTACTCTTATTCAAATCAGCTGATTAAACAATAGAAATACAGTCCTTAATACTGAAATAGTAAGCAATTATAAATAAATGGTGTGTAATTAAAATGTTGAAAATAATAGTAAATAATTATAGTCTTTTTTTCTAAATATTTAAAATATACTTTAATTACTGAACTTCTGAAAAGTACACTGAACACTAGTCAATAAGCTCAAACATGCTATTTCTATATAGATATACCTACAGTATATGTATATCTTTATGAAATGTGTTTGTGTTCTAATGAAAAAAAATAATTAAACACTTTCTCTCATATCCAGTTTTGCATAGTAGCCTTGCCAAAGTATTGTGATGACTCGGACAAGATCCGTTTGGTACAAGTTTCCTTTCTGGAATTAGAGGACATTCCTTTCTGCTGAATGGGATATCAATTATGTATAGCTAAAGCGCCACCTACTGGCAGGAATAATTCAGTCAGCACAGCATGAAGCAGTATGATAACCTCACTGAACTGCTCTAGCCATTTTATCAGATGATACTCACCAAAACATATATGTTAGAAATATATGTTTTTGTGTAGCAACAGTAACATTGCATTGTACTATCAATGATTACAAATTTGTTTTGAAAAACGTAAATAATTTATCCAAAACAATCACTCATATATATATATATATATATATATATATATATACACACACACACACACACAGGGATTTATCTTATTTATAGGGATATTTAAGAAAATAAAAGATACGGCCGAGTGACAAAATACTACAGTTTTTTTATTTATCAGTTAACATCTATGACAAGTTTTTGGCTGGTGATCTTAGCACAAAATCTAAAGGCTAGGCAGACTTGACTGTTATAAACACTATACTTGAGGCTAACATAAAACAACAATATTTTTTACACACAAACTCACATACAAAAATCTAAGACTAATAGGTATGACATGATATTGATAATACATATTCATACATCAGATGAGCTAAAGAGATCTCAATACAGTGTGTAATTTAGTAGTTTTTTTCCTATTATAACATTTTATTGCATTCAGAACGGTCTGCATATACTAATATTTAACTATATTTAAAAAGATTACATTTTCCTCTCAGACATAGAAAGTGCAATTTTATAGATTGCGTTCAAAGGTTATCCTTTATTTCTGTTATAGACTTTTCTGAATATTGAAACTGAAGGCAAACGGAAGGTTTTGAAACGTACTGAATCACTCATAGCTCAAAAAATGAACATTGAGCTTATCATATTTCAGCTCTGATGCCATTGCTTGTTCACCACAGTGTCATTAAAATTGACGAACCACAAAAAAGAGAGTCAATGATTTCACAATTACTTAGTCTCTTGGCCATCCACCCAAGCTTTGAAGTATCCTGTGAACTGGTGGAGGCCCTCTCCACTTCATTAGACAGCGTCAAGACCACATGATGTAACTCAATCCATTGAGCAGTCTCAATTACAATGTGGTCCATTACGTTGCTGGAAGCCGATTCAAAACCTATCAAAATCTGAAAGACTCATTTAGTCTGGGGGTCCTGGATGTCCGACTGCAACGTGCCCGACACGTACACCCCCTGTCTGTATTGCTTGTTCAACTTGACACGTAATTACAGAGGAAATATTTGTGTATTTTGTACGAGTGCCACAAAACTGCAGTCGAATCACTGCCAAAGCTTCACAGCTCTCGCTGCTGCTGCTTCTGCTGCTGCTCCAGCCAGAATCCCTGATTAAAACAAGATGGTTTCATTTGGGCCAGCTTTGCAAGGAATCACTCCCAGAGATCTGGTGAGCGCTGCCAAATCTACTACCGCGAGGAGCGTGAGACGCTGCAGTGAGAGTACCGCGCATTAAAACACTACAGGGTTCTGGCTGCTCATTTGGTTCACTACACTTGCAAACACACTGCCTGACTGGGATATTCAATATCTAGATAAAAGCCTAGCTTTGAGTCATTGAAATTGACTATGTTTTTAAGGTGAGGAGGCATTTAGCACCTGAGCAAACAAAAAAATTTGATCATTAATAGTAATCCACTCTTTAAAAATGAGGTGTTATTATAACCTGCGCGCAAAAGAAAGAACATTTGTGCTGTCAAAAATCTTGCTAAGTTTATCCATTAACTGCAAAGAAGTATTTACTTTATTGACCGTCCAAAATCTGCTCAAGTTATAGACTTTTCTATCTGAAATAAATTTACTGAAACTACCAGGATATTGTGCAGAGGCTTTCATGAATATAAAGAGACCAGATGCATGTACAACGGCTCACCAAACCACAAAAGCATCTCCAAGGACTTCCCAAGACATGAATATTAACATAATGCGGAATAAAGAATCTACCCTGTTCCATTATATATGTTAAAATTAATTAATGTCTCAGATTATATTCAGGAAATCTGTGGAGGATAGATGTTAATAGCAATGTGCAACTTTGAAGTGCTCAGTGAGTTTTCATGCTTCAAACATCGACAGAATACAATTATGCTCAGCAAAAACGTATATACATATATAAGTGTTAATTGATACCAAGTATCAAAGAGTGCATTTCGCTGTGCACTCAAAGGTGACAAAAATCTATGTGCAGTCTTTTTTTTTTAAATCATCGTATTGATTGTGAAGGACTGCAGACAACCCTCTGTCAATAAACTGCGCCATAATGCAATACTTGCACATAAACGTAATAATAATAATTATGAAATTAAATCCCAATTACATCGATGTGACCTAGTTTCTATAAACTTCTTGGACACGTCAAACTCATTAAGCTGTCAAGGTGACGTTTATGAGACAGTAACCATGAGATGAGGGAAGAACAATGTTGGCTAGTCCAGTCAAAATATTCCTAGAGGATTATTTCATGGTGTAAATCTTAGCTTCATCATTACCCCGTGTCTTTAAGCACATAGACTGTAAATTTGTAACATACCTCTTAAAATTAATAAGCATACAAATCATTAGACACACATATCACACTGAATATTAAGTCTCGCCGATGATGCAAAACTATGATGTTATTCTTGGAGTGCGCAGTGTTAAATACAGCACAGTGAAGACCCAATATCGAGATAAGCTGTCAGACGGCTCTGTGCAAAGGAAAGGCGCGCGCCCCATCTAATCTAACCACTCCGCTCCCAGCACTTAGGGTAACGTGCCATACTGGAAATCCTCAGACAAATAAAACAAAGTGGGGCCACATTGATACTCTGTCTTGTTTTATATGATGGCTTGAAATAAATGAACTTTAAATGGAACCTTGGCAGCAACGTGCACTATTGATCGATCTGGACAGAAGCTGAAGTTTAAGGGCATAGCTTTCCCCGAGCTGGGCTGTAACTGAAGTAATGAAATTGATTGGGCACAGAGAGGTGACAAGCCAGTAGAGTCAAGCCCTTGATGTAAGGAAACAAGAGTGGCATCTAATTGGGGTGTAATATAGGTCTTTAGAGGACATTAAGCACTCAAGTGGAGGGAACCAAAAGGCTCCTTAGCAAGCCTAAGAGTGATGACTTTAAGCCCTTTCTATCACGCCGACATTTTCTTAGTGTGAGAACAACCACAAGATGTTTATTCACTGATTCAACAGCACAGAAAAACCCTAAACAGCTTTACAGCACTGCATGCGGGAGTATTCCTTCAATTACAAATCAAAAGGAAGAGACATGTGACTTCTTTACAGAGGAAGTAAATTTATAACATATAACTGTGGCCGTATAACTTAAAAGTTAAACACTGAAAAAAACATTAATACTCACTGTTTCAATAATACCTCGGTTTACAAGTTTAATTCGTTCCAAGAGCGAGCTCGTAACCCAAAATGCTCGTACACCAAAATAATTTCTCCCATAAGAATAAACTAAAAATCAATTGATTCGTTCCACACGACCACAAAAGCCCATTTTAAATATTTTTTTGGTTTTACCCTATAAATTACAGTTAAAATTATAACCATTAAGATCTCATATAAAAACTAATTAATAATTGACAATTAAACTCTAAAACTACTTGACAATTTACTGTAATGCACTTCAGCTTTGAGCAGCATGCGTGGAGGAAACTAGAGGAGGGAAGAGGGGGAGCGGGGAAAGCAAGGATTCAAGTGCAAATGAGTGAATTTATTATAATAGTGCAGAAAACAAACAAAGTGATAATCCAGAATGAAGGTCGTGGAACACGGAACACGGGAGACTGGGAGCCGCGAACGAACGATTTCCAGTAAAAAATGCTGAGCGTTAGGAATTTTTCTCACAAAAATGCGCGTGGGTGAGGGAAAAAATTCCTCGCACTCCGATACAATGCTCGTACACCGATTTGACCCTCAATGCTCGTACACCGATTTGCTCGTATACAAAGTCACTCGTAAATCGAGGTATTACTGTATTATCCATCTACTTCTATTGTAAGTACCTCAAAGTTACATTCATTTTTGCTGCTGCTGCTTTTCTTCTCTTTTTTAAAATAAATAAACGATAATAAAATATTCCTTTGACACAATATGGGGGAAAAAAAACGTTTTTTGATTTGTGCTGCTGTTTTGATCCTTCACTGTAATGGCGATCGGGAAAGAAAAAGACATTTGTCACCATATGCAAAATGGCCTTATTGGCCACACTGAGGAAAAAGTTAC
Organism: Rhodeus uyekii; assembly: GCA_037043235.1. Taxonomy (NCBI): domain Eukaryota; kingdom Metazoa; phylum Chordata; class Actinopteri; order Cypriniformes; family Acheilognathidae; genus Rhodeus; species Rhodeus uyekii. Next base: position 1,462,625 of record JAWRVZ010000027.1, read on the forward strand.
AGCACATTACAAGCACTTAGTGCAGTGATATCAAGGTTCACCTCTGATTTCCAATCTTAGGCCAGGAAGGGGGTGGGGAGATGGTCATTAAAACACCATTACAAGCCCATATTTCATATTCCAGCCTTGCGTATGTTTCAAGGTGTTAAAAGCTCAATGTATATTCCACTATATTTAAGCACCGGGACAGCAAAGCGGTACAGACACCTCACCAGCAGCCATTGACCTTGGCCTATCCAGCCTTCATTAGCTTTTAGACACTTATCACTCATAACTGGGTTTGTCCTCGTTGCCACACTTCCTCCTTCACTTCACTTAGACCAGCAAATAATGGCTGGAATCCATTTATCTGCCATTTCCAACAAGTGCGTGACATTAACGAATTATCTGCTTTTCTCTAAGTATGGCCAAGGTACCCTCCGAAGAATTCCCTCGCTCCTGGGTCAGCCTTTTAGAACTGCCTTTCTTCATTAGTGCCATTTTCTTTCCGCCGTCTTTAAATATTCATTCTGTTTTTCGCGCACACACTGATTTTGGTTTATGAGCGCTATTTAGATCAAGCTCTTTTTTTCCCAAACACATATTTATTTAGTTATGATTTTTTAATGCTCTCTTCTACTTTATAACCGTCATCCTCAGGAAAACATTGATCTGAGTTGCAAATGAATCTAATTATGGCTTTCCATTCTCTGTTTGAGATATTGACTTCTGGTTAAGGGTGTTCCTCTTGCAGTGCAGTGATCTGCAAACTGTTGGCATAAAAGTATGCAATCTTTATCATATTAAACAAAGCAAAGAGCTGCATCTCTAAAATGCTTAACAGATTTTTAACAGAATGCACAATCGTTTTGGGCACGTTTAACACTGTTATCGTCACACGACCACTGTATTCAGACGGCAGGAACAAGTAATGTGCTTTTGCTCAGTCTTTATCTATCAAGGTTAAACTAACTACAAAAGCCTAGACAGTGATGTACCATTAGGAAGATAATTCAAGCAAGAAAAAAATCTGTGCTTTTAACATGGAAAAAATCCCTGTTTCGTCTCCACTGGTGAGAATTTGGTCTAAGTGATGCAAGTGTCATTTTGCATTTGTTTAAAGCACGCGGTACTGGCCTTTGATGCAAAGCCTTGACTTTCAACCATTTCCAGCGAAGCAGATTTTAAATATTCCATTGCATCACATGTCGTCGATCTCTATGTAAAATGGTCATGATTATTTTATTTTGTAACATTAATGGAAGAACATGGGCGGGTGGGGGGGGGGGTGGCTTGTGCATTTGCAATTCATATTCCCCTGCATGATTACATTAAGAGAGTGTTCTGTCATATTTGATTAATGTATCTTGTTTTCCTTAAAACCAGATTAAAATATGAAAACTGACAGAAATGAGGCCATTACAAAGAATTATCAATTTTTAATAATCTACTCAAGAGAGGAAAAATGAAGTGCCATACACAAAGGAGCTGCTCAGAAATTCAGTAATCAGGATTTTGCTACATTCGCAATCAGTGTTATGTGGCAGATGGGGACTAGGCGTCTGTGTTTTAAGGGTCTTAGCTGGAACACAGACACAATTAACATGAAAGGTTCCCGTGCTAAGTGTGTTCATGTGTCAGAACGTGAATGAAAAGTGTTATTGACTGTGTAAAAGCACAAGCAGAGAATTTCATATTTCCATATGTACATAACAAAGAGTGAAAAAATGGACTTGAAAATGTTAAAAGGACAGTTCGTGTGGTTTCAAACGTGCAAGACTTTCTTTCTTCCGGAGAAAGGAAAACAAAAAGAAGTGTACTGGTCACTCTTTTCAATGCATGAGAACTGAAGCTTCAAAAACATGCAAAATTACTATTCAAAAGTATCGTAAAAGTATCATTATGAAGTCAGATGATAGATGAGTTTTATATTTGAATTAATTTATAAATCACTTACTTTACTTACACTTACAAGTGAAACGAATCATTGAGTTACAGAAATTAATTTAAAGGGATAGTTCACCCAAAAATTTAAATTCGGTCATCTTTTACTCACCCTCATGTTGTTCAACCTATAGATTTGCGTAAATAATAACAGAATTTTCAGTTTGGGGAGAACTATCCCTTTAAGAATGAATCATTCAGACAGTGAAAAACATCAGATTCAAAAGCATGATTCAAATGCACATAAACGTGCCAACAATCATGTTTATTGCACAGCTATCATATGCCTTTAGAAGACATGGAATACAGTGCGTAAGTCATATGGAGTCCCTTTTTCCCCCTTGAAAGCCCCAGTACTCGGTTTAACTGCTAGAGCACAAAAGGATGCATTTCCATGCAAAGCAAAGCAAATAATGACAGCTTTACATGTCACCATGATATACTAATTATGTATAGCAGTTACACAATTTATATAAAAGTGGTATATTCATAAGGCACAGAGTAGAGCCGACATAGAAAATGTTTAACCTTGTGAAAACCAAGAAAATGTGCCACTGTTCAGCCATCAAGTTAATGGCTATATTTGGAACAAAGAGTGTGTGTATGGGTATAAACTAGGATTTCAATTCCAGTATCAGCCATTTAGCATGACCGTGGGTGACTGTGAATTAAAAAGGTGGTCCTTTATGTGCGACCCCTCTACTCAAAAGGGTACATCCATAACTTATGTAGACAGCCAGGCCATTAGCCACCAGAGCTGGGCCACCTTTACATAATACACTCTATACTAATCACTGACCACCCCAGTCACACCGCTAATACATCACACAGACCAAAGAACATATATTTTAGGATAAACGCAGCATATCATGCTCCTTTGAATAAAATCACCAGTTTCATGATCCCAAATGTGAAAACTCTATGAGAAATAATATACTGACATTTTCAATTCTACTGTAGAAGAACTAAAGAGAAAGTTCTAAAAGTCTACCATCATTTATTCACCCTCGTGTCATTCCAACCCTGATGACCAGATGATTTATTATTATTATTTTTTTAAGATATTTTAATAGTGGCAGAAATGCACAAGTTCACACTTTTACAATGCATTTGACAGTCATTGTGGTCGCATCAGAAGATATGACCTCATGTTCAGAATATGACAACTGCCATTCATTCTCGTTTGATGTCCTTATGCCACATTGACACTCAGAATGTAAATATGTTGGCAAAACGTCTCTCAGCAGTGCTGAGGTAGTCTCTTTTGTTATTGGACAACAAGTGAGAATGACAATGTGTGATTTTGTGAATAGAAACCATATGGATTACAAATGTACACAAAAGCTTTTTCCAAAACTGAAGCAGAAACAGCAGTAAAACACAGAGCCGTTGAGGTCTGGATGGAGCCAGCAGTAGGACTGCACATACTGAACTGTTTAAAATTCTGTAAAGTGTTTGGCGCACTAAAGAGCATTTGGTTCACATAAAGGCTGCATGTGCTTATAGGATGCACTGCGGCTGTATACATCAACATGTGATGACATAACAGACATGTGCACAAATGAGGATGCTTTGCTTAAGCTGACCTTTTGAAAGTGTCATCCAGACTGTTACTTGAGCAATTGTGTGAGCAGTTCCTTTGACTCAATACTCACCGACAAAGCATTCAAACCACTCATTAATTTCACCTCATCCCCAACAACATCTCTCAAGACACTAAACCTGCAATATTACAAACCATTTTAGAGACTGCATGGGAAAGATTCCAATTAAGTACTAAATGGACGGAAGGATGGATATATTCTTACTCGCTTTTTTTAATCCATATAATATCCTTGTAAAAAATGCAAGTTTATATTTACTTGAAAAATGCTAAATAAATCTGAGGTTTTATAAATTAGTTTTATGCCAAGGGAGTAACAAACATAAACATAATCTAACAGATACTCTCTGTTTTATTAAAAACAAGAACAAATATATTGATAAAAAAAGATTTTGCTTATGGAAATGACATTTTCTCCCCAGAAATGCACACAGACACAACTGACCATATCCTCCCCCTTCAACTCCCTTCAACTCCTTACATTTTTTTAATACCAGACCATTGTGTTGTTTCTATAAGCTAAAAGCTTAGAAGGTATAGAAGTCTTGCTTTAAAAGGTATAGAAGTCCCTTGAAATGAGAGCAGGAGGATAATTGAACAGCTTAAAAACAGGAATCTAATTGTGCGGGCCCCTCTGGGGGCCAATATTGAACTACCTTATAATAGGCCTGAGATATTCTCTTCATGATTTATTGCCAAATCCTTGTATTTTTCAATACATTATAGTTTCTAAATTGTGTTTAAATTGAGTGTGGAGGAGCTCAGGCCATTAGGAGATGCAGAAATGAAGATCATATTTAAATATTCATGCACCCTTTACCTTATTACTGAATCTGAACACTAACAAAATCAATATTAAGTGCAGTTTGACATAAATTTATTTATGAATTTCGACTTTCTAAGTAGTGTATTTTTTCACTTAAAAATTGCCAGTATAATGTAGTAATAATATCAAAACAGAGTGTCAGGGTGCATTAGGCCACCAGACTCATGAAGGGCCACATTAAAAAAAAAAAAAAATACAGAGCGTCCACGTAAATTTGCTTACTGGGCACAACTGTCCCGTTTTACAAACATCACTCATTTTACTGCCCCGTATCGCTTGCCGCTGCTTCACTGGATGTGAAACTGAGGCAAAGATACAGTCATCTTGTTTGTTCAAATGATAAGCTCGCGTTAAGCCCTATTGTATTAGAGCCTTAATGCAATGCGGCATAACAACCGATCAAAACGGATGCCCTTCCGTGGTTTCACCTGTCCTTATAACTCACCTTCCTTTGCTCTCAGCCAACATTCTCATTTACATAGCAATACCATGAATTAAAATGAACCCGGAGAAAAGGGGTGGGGGGGGACTCTCACAAAAGCAAACTGCACAATTGCTTTTATGTCTCATACTTGCTTACGTTCTGAGATTTTGTTTGTGAGCGCTTCTCCTCGCAAATACATACTCTGAGAGAACAAATAATATGTCAATGATGTATGAACCACAAATGTTCTTTAACCTAAGAGAAATTTGATTTTTGTCCTTAACATTGAGTATTGAACATTAAACGGGCCTTTGCTGGGCTGATGCCATGTCTCTGGATACAAGATGCTGTAAAAGCAAAAAGGGCCGGAAAAAGCTCAGCATCAATCCAGAGAAAGACAGCGAAGCCATAAATCTCAGAGTCCTAGCCTTCCCTCTCCTTTTAAAATCATCTAAACGGATTCAAAGAGCTTGATTCTGTTTGAGGCTGTCTATAAGAATCTCTTATAAAATCTTTAAGCATCGGAAACACAAGGAGTAAAAGAGAAACATAACCTCATTCAAAGGTTTCAAAAATATACGTGTATGAAAAGCCCACGTGGCAGTCGTTCAAAGTCTAACGTGATTCATGCGGGTCTTTTAGAGTTTAACACAGTTTTTCCTTACAGAATCTTTCTCCTCCTTTTGTAATTTCAAAGCTATTCTAAACAAATACTATGCAGATAACAACAACAACAAAAAGTTAACTGCAAATTTGCTTATCTCTGGTTACAGACTGCCACTTCCGACAACTTGTCAAGAATCACAGCTTTCACTGGACCTGTTTCTGTCCTCTTGTGTACAGTAATGTTGAGGTCAGGGCTGTGATGTGAGCAGCCTTGTCAGCTGAGACAGTAACTCACAAGGTGAGGTGGACGAAGACCGAGACAGGTCACAGACACTCAAGATCTAACTGAAGACCAAGAAGCACAACAAAAACAAACTGTAACTACTATTGTCCAATCAGTTCACGTCCAAGTTGCCATTAGTTGACCATATAAAATGACCTCACTAAATGAAAGGCACATACTCAGAACCAATGATGTAAGTATATGAAGAAAGGACTTAAAGCTTTAGGAAATGTGGTTGCACTTTATCTTACAGTACGTGCACTAATGTGTACTTATAGTGTACTTACTAAGAAAGCACAGGGTAATATTAAGGCAGCTACATAGGTTACGGTTTATGGGTTAGTACCTAGTTATTACCTAGTTATTACCCAGTTATTGCAATAACTATTTTACAGTACTGTTGCACTTGTACATAATATGTAATTATTATAAAGTACTGGTTTAAATATATAAAAAACTTTTTTCATTAAGTTTTGTTTTCCGGCTACACTTTATTTTAAGGTGTCTGTGTCAGTGCATTTATACATTTAAGTTTTGAGTATGATTAAATGTACTCATCATAGGGTTACATTTAGGACTTGGTTTAGTGTTAGTTGCATAAAATCATACTTAATTTATCATTATTACTACAGTAACTATATGAAACATTTAATAAGGACATTAAAATAAAGTGTTGCCTTTTTTCTACAGAAATTGACAAAAAATAATTAGTATTGTGTTCCAATGTTGCATTTTATTGATATCGTTCTTATAAAAAAAGGAACATAAAACAGTGATGAAAATGTTCCCATCAGAAAAGGTTGCTAATGTTTTTTTTGTTGAGTGAAATATAATTTTTGTGAGATTCAGCCCGTAATACACATTTTTCACATAAAACTTAGGTAACTGCTGTCATTTCCAATATAAAGGGGGGGGCAACAGTATGGAGTTTTGCATTAATATTAGCAAGATTTTTTCTACTAATGTTGCATATTATTATTAACTTATTTATTACAAATATTACAGTAAAAATTGCTGCTAATCCTGCTTTCATGTTGCTAAAAATAAGATTCATATATAGTAAATATGATTCCTTATATATATATATATATATATATATATATATATATATACACACACACACACACACACACACACACACACATACACAGCCATAACCTAACATTTCTGATATGATATGGCTGTCATTTCCAATATATCAGAAAAAAATTCCAGCACTTTGGAGTCTTCCTTCTGTTCTGCCCAGTTAGTTTGTCTTTGTATTTATTTTCTCATGAATACAAAAATTGCATAAAAGGTGTGCCAACCCGATGAAATAGTGACATCATAAAGCTAAAGCCATTATAGAAAGATAACCCACCCCATTCTGAAATATCAAGATAGAACTATCTCCCTTTTCATCATGTTGCTTCCTTTTTTTCTCCCCTCATTGCTTTATACGCATTAGAGAGAGGAGCCATATGTCATTACTGTAATACAAGATAAAAGTCAAAAGTTGGACTCTTTAAAGCTGCTTGCTAGGATTAGCAATAAAGAACTATATAGAAGTCTCAGAAGAGCTTAGCGAGCAAAAACCAGGCCTCTAAACATCAGTCAATTTATATTAGAATTTCCATACATGCATTTGCTTGTTACTGTCAATATGCAAAAATGGTGCTTACCAACAAATAAAGCATAATGTACTCAAGCCAGCGCATCAATAACTGCATCTGAGCTTTAAAAGAAAATGCAAAGAGCACAAAGATGGCTCATATGAAATATATATTGCATTAAACACGAAAACGTCAGAAAAATAAAGCTGGCTCTTTGCTCGCACGACAGTCCCTCCATTCATCTTAGTGGAGACTGTGGCTCAACAGGAAATAAATAGCATCCTGTCACCTCCCGTATTTCATTGAGTTACACAGTCAGGTTTTCGTGTTATGGACGACTCTCATAGCAGAGACCTCCTAGAAGACGCATAAGTGTAAGAGGCCTGTGAGAGAGACAGAGAGAGAGTGTGTTATGAAAAATGGAGTCGGAGACCACAAGAACAGAGCATTTCAAGCTTAGTGCAAGATCAATGAAATCAGACTGCAGGCAAACAGAAACGAGTGAAAAGAGACAGTCTCTGCCTTTATTGTGATTTTACATGGTCATATAATATAAAATGAAATGAAATTCGGCAAAGTAGACAGATGTGGTGTGTTAACCACAAGAGAGCTGCTAGAACTGAAAGATGATGGACTGCTATCCTGGGCATGAACTACTGGAAAACAGAGGTCAGCGAAGATGAAGGACCTGTTAGCCGTGTATATCGTGTTGTGATTAGCAAGTGTATATATATATATATATATATATATATATATATATATATATATATATATATATATATATATATATATATATATATATATCAATGCTCATGCTCAATTAAAAATGTATCCCTTCCCACTTGAAAGAAGGGTCAAAAAAGTAACTGTAAAGTCAATCATAATGTTACAAAAGATTTCCACTCGAAATAAATGCAATAAATTGCATTATAAATTAAATTAAATAAATTGGTTCCCACAAAAAATATTAAGCCGTAAAAAAAAGTTTTTAACATTGATAGTAATAAGCACCAAAATCTGTAGATTAGTATGATGCCTGAAGGATCATGTGATACTGAAGACTGGAGTATGATATTGAAAATTCTGCTTGCCGTCATTTTAAAATACCGAAAATAGTTATTTTAAATTTTGGTGAAACATGAGAAAACAATCAAATGAAGCAATCAAAACTTTCACTCACCGAGCAAATCAACAATAGATGGTAAAAGGGCATTTACACAGTGATACAATGACTGATCAAATTTAGTACAATTTATAAATAAAGTTTTCCTTTGGGTTTAAAAGCAAAAGTATCGGGCAAACATCCCTTGTCATTTGAGACATCATATACAGTGGTGTGAAAAAGAGTTTGCCCCCTTCCTAATGTCTTCTTTTTTTGCATGTTTGTCATATTTAAATGCTTCAGATCATCAAACAAATGTAAATATTAGTCAAAGATATAAAATAAACTTTTACACACAGATTCATGTAGGTTTGGATTTTGTTTTCCCTTAATAATGACGACCTTCATTGAAAAACAGCATTTTGTGTTTACTTGTGTTATCTTTGATTCATATTTAAATTTGTTCAATGATCTGAAACATTTAAGTGCGGCAAACACGCAAAAAAATAAGAAATCAGGGAAGGGGCAAACACTTTTTCACACCACTTTAGTTCATCTATGACACATGTCCCTCCAGTATAGATATTCAGCATGCGGCAGTTGCCATGCGTCTGATGTCTGTGAACTCCAATGCTTTTTCCGGCATTTGCTCCCGCAGGTCTGACATTCAAGATCTCTCAATTATGTATGAACAGCAAGCAATATCCTTTACCGTCATGCCCAAACAACATATTTCATCTTCCTGGGCACAGATGCCCAATCAAATTCTCCACGTAATTATGATGACTTATTAAAAATGAGCCCAAACACATTATTAGTAAGACTGCAGTTAGTCTCAGTGGCCAAAATTATTTCATTCATCAAAACAGCCTCTATTTTTAAACTGCGCACAATAGACGAGACCTCACCGGAAACCCACGGCAGAACAGGTAAAATCCTGAGAGATTTCCAGCAGCGCAAGCATTCAACAATGAGTCAACTTCTTTAGAAGGTCAAAAAACAAGGCAAAGTGACTAGATTATGTTAGGGCATCTTAAGCTTTTTTCCTGTGATATGAAGTGATACATTTCATGTCCTTTTCCATGCAAACCCTACGGTCGAATAAACGGCCTTTTTGTGGCAGTGGTTTCCCGGTGTATAGAGCACAGCCACATCTTGGGAATACACAGCTCAGCGGAGAGAAAACATCTCAAACACCATGTTTATCTGCCACACAACATGCAGCCATTAAAAATACATGAGGCCACCATCCATTATTCCGTCTCCGAATGGCAAAATCTACATTAAGCTTGAAGAATCCTTCTGTTTTAGGATAAATAAATAAAACAGGCACTTAGAGATTCCTCTTGCATTATTATAGAAAGAGGAAATGCATGTGTTTGCAGAGGAGCAGGAAATGTGTTGTGCTTTCTAAATACGAATGAATAAATCAAAACGTTTGCAATTAGGGCCTCACGTCTTTTCTGTTAATTCAAAAGATTTTGCCACTTTTCAGAGAAAGTGCATTTAATATTTAAATCACTTGTTACTTTTTCAATGCCCAGGTGATTTCTGCCGACCAAGTCTTGTCAGTTGTGATTCGGGAGAAAATTCTGCAATCAGAAGTGGCAGCAATCTGACAAGAAAAAAACGTAAAAAATTTAGCAACACGGTACAAATGGAGAAATGGATGCTGAAACAACGAAAAGCAGCGCCACGTACACAGTTGTCAAATCAATCATTCATATCTCTCGCATCCAACAACTTCTGTCCTGTTTTCCTGCCTCTCTTGTGTAATTTATGGCTCTCAACATTGTTGGTCTTAAATTTTTTGCGAGATTTGTCAAAATGGATCTTGTTTTTATTACAGACACAGAAAATACCATCAAGACTTGTTGAGAAGGTACATTAAAGGAATATTCCAGGTTTAGTACAAGTTAAACAACAACAACAACAAAAAACTTAACATTTTCTGTCAACAGAGTGTCATAACTGTCACACCATGGACAATGACTACTGTATATAAAAATAACGATTTTAATAATGGTTTTAATTCTATGAGAACAGGGAAACCCTCGCCACAACTTAACGATAACAGTCACAGAAGAACAAAACTACAGTAATCCCTCGTTTATCGTGGTTAATGAGGATCGGAACCCCCCGCAATAGGTGAAAATCCATGAAGTAGGATCAGCCAATCAGTTCATCAGAGAGAGATCCTCTCTTTGTCTGGCATCCTGGGAAATGATCACGATAAAACAACGCTGCTTTCTGCAATACAGCTGCCGATATGCTTTTATTTTTCGATGAATAGTTTAGAAAAATCCGCGATGCACTGAGGCCGCGAAACTTGAATCGCAAAGTGGCGAGGTATTACTGTACTAGAATTACTTTAAGGAAGATTTTTCTAGCTGATGAAAGATAAAAACATTGGCAGACAATCAGTATCCACCCAATTTTTAAAAGCACTTAAAAAGGCATAAGACATAACTGCAGAACATTATCGTGCGTTGGTATAAACATGTCTTTATAGTTATTGTTCTTTGTGTGAAAGGGCCTTAAAGCAGAAAGTTTTCCCCAAATTTCACATTTATGCGTTTTAATTGCTCCAAAAAATTTAAAATTAAATTAAATTTCACCATTGTCGAAATATTTTTTTTTGTAATAAGCATCAAGACACAAATTCTACCTTTTGTTCATGACTTGCATTGAACTAATAATTTTCCTTTAATATTAATTTTACTGTTAAAACTGTAAATCACTTAATGTCCTCTTAAACCTCTTGTGATGAACATTTCAGACAGACTTAAAGCTGTACAGGATGCAAAATATTGCATTAGTGGAGATCAAAGGTGCTGGTTGAATTAATGGTAAAACTTTAAGCAGTCTAACAAGCATACTTCAAATGATTAGCTTGCCAAATCTGAATCAGGAATGGGGGTCTTCCTCTTTGACACGGCTGCCCTGCTCTTGTCATTGCTGGGCACGCTGCAACCCACAAACAACAACTTTCCATCCACTGTAATTGCTACATAATTCAACAGATGCAGTGGAATGACCTGCAGGTAAACTTATATTTACTTTGCAGCTGTTAATGACTAAAGCTTTGATTAGCTCCTCTCTTAGAGGATGAGGATCCCAGACCTCACGCTTTGTTTTGTTCTGGAGTCAAAGGACAGATTCATACCCATTGATGCAAGACTTTAAAAAAAAGAAGAAGAAAAAAAGACGATCTTCTAATTAAGATGGGCCATTTAACAGTTTACAACCAAAGTGAAGCAATTCATTGAACTATTAATAGTGCCTTCAAAATCACAGTTTCTCTCTGTGTCCTCTAGCTTATTTATAATAATCTTTTTAAGGCTTTGACAAGGTTTCTGTGTGAAGTGCATTAGCACAGAAATGTGCAGTAGTAACACTGAAATGCATATGTGAATAAACAGAATGTAGTAAATTAATGGGCCGTTTTGCCTTAGAGCAAAATGGAGGACGGACCCCCCATGAGTTCATTTTTCACGGCTTTGGTTATGCTTTCAACACTCTAATTGAAATTCAATGTACAATTTAAAAAAGTCTTTATTAAAGTAACTTTTGATCTAAATTGTACATGATCTAAGTATATTAATGACATGCTCTTTCTGGTTTTATCTTGTCTGTGTCATTATACATTTTGCTCATGAGAAACAGAGCAACTGTGATTTAAAAAATTCTGTTCTAATATTTAAAAGTGCATCACCACATTGAAAAAAGTGAAACCTGTAAATTAAGAGTTTACGTGTATGCATTTTAAAACAAATAGATGCTGTGTATTACAATAAATACAAAATATTAACATGTATGCATATATACAGTACTGTGCAAAGGTCTGGAGCACATTGACAATTTTCACACACACGGTTTTCATACAATTATTTCCATTTCAGACCGTTTTTTAATATCTTTTGATGTAGTGTTTCAGCAAGAAATATCAGTTTACAATGGCAAACATTTATTTTACCATTTATTTTGATAATCCAGTGACATTTATGTATGCACAAGGAATTTGACAACAGCTCCACACAGAGATCTGATCTCACCATCATCAAGTCTGTCTGTGATTACATGAAGAAACAGAACAAACTGAGACAGACTAAATCCAGAAGAACTGTCAATATCTCAGACATTTTCGGAGGACATTTCATGTGGCAATGAAGACAGAATTAATATTGTGCTGAAAATTAAGTTTTGCTATCACAAGAATCAATTATATTTTAAAATATATTACAACAGAAATTATAGTAATATTTCACATATTACTTTTACTGTATTTTTGATCAAATAAATGCAGTATTGGTGAGATTAAGAGGTGAGATTAACCATTCAATGGTATAATATTTTTAATGACAATTTATAATATAAACATTTATAATACAGTATATATAATATATAAATATAATAGAAAATGTATCATTTTATAAAAGGCTTTAAAATGTGTATATTTTGTAAATATTTCACTCAAACTATATCAATAAATATAAAATAAGTTAAGTTTATTTTATAAATAAACATTAAGATAAATATATATATATATTTTTTTTAATTAAATTTAAATCTATTTTAAATAGTGGAGTCCTAGAGTCAATCCTAGAGTCTGTCTATGTATTCGCACACAATATGTGACACTAACAAGTTAGCAAATCATCTTTTCCAGACCTCACTAACATTTAGACAGCAAATCACTCAGTATTTGCAAGAACACCTAGCGCTTTCACTAGTGTCCAAACTCTTCAGGCACTGATCTGTCTAAAGAAACAAAACAATTTTCCTTTTGCTCTGAATCTCTGCTCCCGAGGCTACAGGACCCTTTGGGTGGCTGTCAGACAACACGTCCACATGGCATCACACAGACTCATCTCATGTCAGAGAGGGGCATCTCCAGCCATTAGAATCCATCAGCACATACTGTCCCCTGGAACATCGTGCCCATCCCCCAATAAGCCCACAAAACAACCAGCCTGCCTCTTGGTCACCATGCCACATCTATTCAAATCAGCCCTTCATACACAAGACTGCAGCGGAAATTGGTCTTTTGTCACTCAAGATTAACAATCTCTTCCCAAATCCCCACGGAAAATTCCATAGTCCCAATCACGGACGACTCGCTGACTCGCCGTGACGCAAATGTGCCTCACGTCCAGGATGCCGTGTGTACTTTTAAATAGAAGTGTTTTAGTAAAATCTATAGTCACCGTTTCCACAAAACTCCAGAAGGTGGGCAAAACAGGATGGCTGCTCGGATAGGTTCAAGAGTTTCATCAGCTCAAGCTCAAAAATAGACCCTCAAATGCATCATTATCGGGGTTTGTATATACACACTGAAAGTGAGACAGAATCTGCTAGATGAAGTTAGCAGGGAGACGCCTGACCCAATATTTCCTTTGTTGTTTGGTCAGGAAAGGGAAGGTTACTGTAAACCGACTCAAGAGTAAATAATACCTACGTTTCCATAGCAAAGTCACAAACAGTCTGAAGAAACAAAGGATGAAAAGACAATAAATCTAATGATGGTCAATTTTGTTTAGTTTCCAAAGTGTTTTCGAGGGAAATTCTATTTCAAAACAAAGAGGCAAAAAATAATTCCATGGAGAAGGGGAAATCAGATGTTTCAGAGATTCTGTGCTTCGTTTCTTATTTCTCAAAGTGAATAGCTACATATTTTTCCTGGCAACTTGCACTGTTGTGACAGATAAATGTGGACAATGTTTTGTTTCTGTCAAGGAACTTCCAGTATAACAAAAGCTGTTTTTAGGGCTCTGTAGCAAATGAAGTTTCAAAGTTCAAGACGTTTGGCCCATGCTCAAAATGTGAGAACCATTCAGAGCATTTCATTTGTGATTTTTAGTGCAAGGGTTAAAGCACCACGCTGAAATCGTGAACTTCAGACGCACTATATTTAAACAGTAAGACCTGACAGCCCACCGGAGTGTAAAGTGTAATAAATAGATGAAAGCCATTTGAGGTTTCACTTTACATTAAAACATTGCTATGACACTTGAAGGAAACAAATCCAACCTTGTTTTGATGTGGTTCAGCGATCATGCAAAGCTTGTAAGAGTGGGGGAAAAAAACTTTTCTTTATATTAATTCAAAAGCGTATTCATATTTTATATTGGTACTTAAAAAGCTCAATATTAATTGTCATAATATACTTCCAGGTAATGCATTAAAGGTTTGTAAACTAACCCAGATGTAATATATATATATATATATATATATTCACATTTCAAAAAATAAAGCAAAACCATATTAATAGTATTAAATTAAATAACAAAACATGAATAAATTAATATATGTAAAAACACAATAAAAAAAAAAAACTATAACTACCATTCAAAATTTTGTGGCTTGTACCATTTTTTTCTAAAGTCTTTTATGCTGTCTAAAGCATCATTTATTTGATCAAAAATACAGCAAAAACAGCAATATTACAAAACATTAGATAAATGTTTTTAAATGTTTTTTTTTAAATATTAGAATTTAAATTAACTGCTGTAAAAATCATCAATAAGTCAGTAAGTTTTTACATTACTTTAACTCAAAAAATTTAAAAATAAGTTACGCAAAAAAACAAATTTATTCAAGATAAAAACAAATGTTTAATACAATTTATTTACTTATATGGCCAAGTTAATTGTAATTAATATTAAGGCAGCAACTGAACTTTTTATTTTACAGTTTTGTAATTGATAAAATAAATAAATAATAAATATATAAATATATATATATATATATATATATATATATATATATATATATATATATATACACACACATACATACATACATACACATACATATATACATATACATATACACACACACACATACACACACGTGTATTTTGTTACGCTACATTTGCTACATTTTCTTTTTATTTATTTGAATGATTTATTCCTGTGATGACAAAGCTGAATTTTCAGTAGCCTTTACAGTGTCAGTGTCACATGATCCAACAAAAAGCATTGAAATTTAAATATTTTTAATATACTCCTTCTCGCTGTTTATTTGAAGATCTATCAGAGATTGACGCCACAACTCACTATGTAATTTTTTTTTATATTGCTCTATTTGCAAAGAAAGCCATTCTTCAACATTGGAAAACTAAACAATTATTAAATGTTAATAATTTGTTAAATTTACTGCATTTCACCATTTTTTTTTTTTTTTTTACATTTTCTATGTATTTGAAATTTAGATATAACTGCATATACTGTAATTCATTTAAAGCATTACTGTATATTTTAGGTATTAATTTCTGTATTTCTGAATGTGTAAAGTGTGGATTACATTGGCAATGATTTGGCAAAGATTTTTTGGGAATCTTTGATGAATAAAAAAAAGAAATATAACAGCATTTATTTGAAATATTTTGAAAAAATTAAAAGTCTTTACTGTCCATTTTGATGAAATAAAAGTATTAAGTTCTTTAAAATAAAATCTGAACTTCTGAACAGCAGTGTACATTTAAAATTCAGTTTGTTGATGCTAATGGCTCAGAAATCACACAGTCCACCTTTAACCTCTTTTCCAGGAAGAGATGGCTAGTAAAACACAGCAAGACCGTCTTATCGCTCTAATACATTAGCAAACAGAGGAGTCTTTACCGCGTGTCGTATGTGCGGCGCTGTACAGCTTACGTGGCTTTTGGTAGCTGAGAGACATGATTATTCAGAGGTAATATTTTATCTTAGCAGTTTGCAGAGCTTTGTTTGCCATTCTTTCAAGCAGGGGATAAAAGAGCAGCCTTGGCGTGCTGGCTCTGATTATGATCTAATTGTTAACATTCAGTGTGCCTTATTATCAATCTGGTGCCTTACAATGAGCAGTTAGAGCTTTGTTAGTGTTGGCAGAAGGCTCTGAGAGAGTGATTCTGCTACCGGTGGTGCATTACAGAAGTACTAGTTAGCGCTAAGGTGGCATGAGAGGAGCCCCTGCCGCCAACGACAACAACAACAACAAACAAACAGGAATTGATGGCAAGCGTTTATTATCTGGTTTAATTGCTCATCATCTGGAGGATCTGACAGTTGTGGTTAATGAGAGAGAGAGGAGAGGCGCAGGCTGTTGGCAGAGGGCTTCACAGCAAAAGAGGATGCTGGGAGAAGGGGAGGGAGAGTGGGGGAGTTTGACACCGAGATCTGGAGCAACTCATTCCAGTCGAACAGAAGCAGTGGATGCAAGCGAAATCATTTTCTAATCAAAATATCAGTCAGAAAAAGCTTTCACTTTATTTACGCTGAGCTCTTCGCAAGTCTATTTAACCTGGATGTCATTAACGTACAATCACAAAGAGGAATTAGGCCTTGTGTGTGATCAGATGGTGAACACACACAGGATATCACAAAAACTCAGCCCCTTCCTAAAGATCTCATCTGGGCTACAGGCCTGGACGCGGTTCAAAAAGGGACCTCCCAGACACTGCAACTTCAGGCACGTATGAAACCAGTTCAAACTGACGGTCGCCAGAACAAGGCCTCTGTATAATGCTTCACCTAATGCAAACATCAACTGCTTAATGGACTTTAGCTTACAAGATCAGGACAAGACAGTTTAATATGTTACAGAGCAATGTGTGTCACAGCTAAACCAAAATCTCCAAACTAAACCTGTCAGGTGCGTAAGTCCATCTATTCTGCTTACTGCTGCATAGCTGTCATAGTTAGTAAAGATGACGAAAAACTGTGAATAGATGCATAAGAATAAGTTGCACGGGATCATTTATCGCCACTGAATTGTATTGCGTGAATATAATCTTTGACTTTTGATAAGTCAACATAGCTGCAGTTGAAAAAAAAAAAAATCTTGGCCGGTACCAGTTGTGTTTGCTGTGCCTATACTGAGAAAAGCAGCTTATGGATAGAAACTTTTTTCTTAAATAGGTTATTTGTGTGACACTGAAGACTGGAGGAATGATGTAGAAAATCCAGCTTTTTATGTAATCATTTTTCACAAGATTTACAAATAAATGCAGCCTTGATGAGCATAAGATCATCTGTCAAAAATATCACAAACAAAACTAGAGGAATGGGGGTTAAAAAAAATCTACTAAAAAGACCAGTAGTGATAAGGCTTGTAATTGAGCATTTCTTCCATTTCAATATGTTTACTAAATTATGATACACAAAATATTCTTTGTTTTTAATCAAATCAGTTTTTAATTGTTAATAGTTCTTAAAATTACATTTTCAATGTGGTCTCAGACTTTTGGACCGCACAGCGATGTAATCAAATAAAATGTCATGAAATACCCATTGTGTGTCTTGGACTATTTTTTGGAATTGCTTTATATGATACACAAATTGGGAAATTTAGATTAGTCCTAATGCACGATTACAAATAGTTGTTAATCTTCATTATACAATGATGTATGCAATAAACTGAACATTTGTGAAAGCAAATATACACTCATGAGGCAAACTAATAAAAACAAAGGCTTTACCATTAGTTTCAAAACATTATAATCAATGGCAAATTGAAGACATGAAGAAAACTGCTTCATCAGCTTTAACTTACTAGGAGGGGCATGATGCCAACGGGAAACACCCTCCCAAAAACAACCGCTGCTAAACTCATTCACAAATATCCCATTGAGAGACTCTGGCACTGCTGAAACACAGCGTACGCCTGCATTCTGCCCACTGCTGCAGATATGCACCCGCACACATGGGAATCATTAGGGCACACAAGTTGGCGAGTGTCCCTAGCAACCAGCTGCATCTGTTTATGTTTACCTTCACGCTCCTACCAGCTAATGCCATGAGTATATCTGCTACTGTGCAACGAAGCTGTGGTTACATGCATGGTTGACCCATGATTCTGTAATTGCCCAGCAAGTAAGATAAAGAGTCAGAGCGTAACCACCAAAGCCTCCTCTTCCCTTCCCCTCTTTCCCCTGCCAGCTCTTGTCCTGTTGTGGAAAGCTCATTGCTGAATCGGTTCAACAAATTGAGCTGCAAAGCCTGCTCATATACAAGTATATAAGTTATAACATTGTATAATGTTTAATGCATATACTGGAATTCATTTAAGGCCTGACTATATATTTTAGGTATTCATTTTTTTGTATTTCTGAAAGTGTAAATTACATTGGCAATGTGGTTTTTCCCCAATTTGTTCATGCTTTTTTTTTTTACAGTAAAAACAGTAATAGATTTTTTTGGAATCTTTGATGAATAAATTTAACAGCATTTATCTACGTAAATGTGTAGATTTTTATTTGTATTTTTTAAATGAACACATTTGCATTTGGGTTTCAACCAAAGGAGAGCTGTAATAAATCATCTTTAAAAAAAAAAATATGACAACAAAGTTTTGGTAATGTGTGAACTCGTATCGTTGTGAATTATGGCAATTAAAAACATCTCTGAAAGCAATGCAGAGTTTAACCAGTGTTTCGTTTCAAACATCTCACAGATGTGCAACTCATATGAAAATGAAAAGGAGGGGGACATGAAAGGAATTTTTAAGCCTACACTAATAACATAATGGCTCAAAACAGCCACATGAAAGACTTGAGATGTTGGTGTACTTTGTGCTGTTATTGTGTTTCCTGTTCACAAGTTCATGCAACAGATGCAAAAGAAAACCCTGGAGGTGTGGCCCCCCTCTGACCCCCTGGGTGAGAATTACACTGTGTTGGAGTGCAAAGCTCTAGAGGACACATAATGCAACGCATACAAATGTGCTCTTGTTTTGTCATTTAATATAGAACGCATACTTTCAGACACAAACACAATTAGGATGAGAAAGGGTGTTCTTTGGTGTTCTTTCAAGACTGTAATCACAATAAATTTTAAGAGTCTCAGTGGTCTTTTTTTCCCCCGATGCTCAGAATTTAGAAGAATATCTTGCCTGGGTTACATTAAAATGTCCTGCCCTTTCAAAAGTTTAATTGAATTCATTCAAGCGTGGGAAATTGCGTAGTAAAGGCAAATTAACTAACCTCACATTTGAGGTTGTTTTTCCACTGAATCTGACATCAATGTCTTATGAGTAAAATAAATTACGGCCATAAAGCGTCAGTCATGTATATGTGCACGTTAGAGCAACTGACACTAACCTCAAAATTTTGCAAAGTTTTACACAGTGATCTTTGCCTTTGAAATGAGCTGGAATGTTTTGCAAAAGCCAAACACTGAACAACACTGACCTCTTCTGGCTGTTCATCATACTGCCACTGAGAGCTGGTTAGCAAGCATCAAAGTACTGTACAACTAAAAACACAAAACAGTTCAGTAAAAATGACAGTTTTACAAGAGATATCACATCCTTGAAGAAGAAACGCTCTTATGTTGATGCCAGACACCAGGCTTCAGTCGAGTGTTTGTCAACATCATGATCATCCAGACCACAAACACTTCGAAGACTGTAGTCAAACATGTTGTTTAAATCCAGATCATGTGTCAGTCTTATGATTATTTGTCATTTGTTTTCCCAGAAAGAAACCTGCAGTATTCAGTATACCCATATATCTATAAAAACTCTATATCTAAGGGATAATGCACAGAAAATGAAACGCAAGATGACACCAGTTGCCTTTGTAAGAAAAAATGGGAGCGCAAGCAATTTGAAAGACATAAATATAACGCCAGATGCCCAAATATTTCACTTATTAAAAGAACTAAGTAATTAAGTTGAATTATTTATTATTACCGTTTATTAAAACTTTATCCAGTGAAATAAATTCCATTGTGTCCAAATTATTTTATTATACTGTATATATATAATAGGGTTAGAAGTCGAATACTTGAAGTCAGGAATCGGATAATTGTTATAAAATTTAAATAATTCCCTCCCGATTCTCTTGCTCTTATTTTAATATGATTTTAAACTATTCAAGCGCAAAAAGACGCGCACGCTGTTGTCTGTGCCGCACGCATGTGAATCAATATATTGAAAAAGAGAGAAAGAAATCAGTATATTGGATCCATTCAGCTCTTAAAGTGACAGCAGCCTAATATTCCTACTGCCGTCTCTATAATAACATTAACCAAACAAAAAAAAAAGAAAATTCACTCATTCTTGACTGAATAACTTTTGTAAATATATTTGTAGTGTACATTTCACTGTGCAGGTTTCTTTTAAATTTGATAACAGTTTCTGTACCTTAATGAATCTTAAAACACTGTTTATTTCAATCGTATCTTTGTTCAGTTCATTTCTTGCGATTGCTAATTTGTATCTGTTCTGTTTTAATTAGAGTGTTTACTTGTCTTTAATAATGCTTGAAGTTTAGATTAATTAGGCAAGTTGTTTTTGCTATTTTATTGGGAAATTTCAGACCAGCGAATACCACGATGGACCAATTAGATTCTAATTATTAGAACAATAATAATAATTCATTGCATTTACAGAGCGCTTTTCTTGGCACTCAAAGCGCTTTACATGGAAAGGGGAATCTCCTCAACCAACACCAATGTGCAGCATCCACATTGTGCCAGAATGCCCATCACACGCCAGCCTATTGGTGGAGAGGAGACAGAGCGATGAAGTCAATCAGTACATATGGGGATGAGTCAGAGGCCATGATGGACCGAGGCCAATGGGGAAATTTGGCCAGGATGCCAGGGTTAAACCCATACTCTTTACGAAGGACATCTTGGGATTTTTAATGACCAGAGAGAGTCAGGACCTCGGGTTTAACATCTCATCCGAAGGACGGTACTTGTTACAGTATAATGTCCCCGTCACTGTACTGGGTTGTTAGAGCTGTCCTCAATAACACCTCTCTTCTAGCAGCAACCTGGTTTGTCCCAGAAGGTCTCCCATCCAGGTACAAACCAGGCTTAGCTTCAGTGGGCAACCAGTCTTGGATATGTCTGCTGAATTTTCCAGAATGTAGTATTCCAGAGAGCCATGTAATAAATAATCAAAACTGTCCTTAAGATACTTTAATATTACATTATGCTAATTGCTAACTTGTCAGGTACTTTCTGTCTTTCAGTGAAACAACAGGGATCGTTAGAGAACTGGAGATTTAACACCAAAGGTTAATGCTAGGTACAAAATGTATTACTGTTCCACGTTTACTCCTAAGAGCAAACACACACAGCTGAGAGAGTTCTGAGACAGTAGCTTGTTTTTAACTGGCATGACCAACACAGTCTTAGATGTAATCATTCCCCGCATGTGATTCCAGTGGCACTTTACTTGTCAACGGAAAAGATGCATGGGTCCACTGGATTGTTGTGTTGTAAATCCCAGTCTGAGAGAAAATGGCGCTTAAATGTGTAGTTGTATTTCAAATTGTGATTACATCTGCTGTGATTAATGGACTACCAATTGTAATAGTGTTGTATGGAAAATCCCAGACACATGTGCCGTTGGTACCTGCATTCCCATCCGGTGTGGGTTAATGATGCACAGATGAACTTCAGGAGCGATCTCTGTCGTGCTTTAGGCTGTAAAGTTCAGCTGCAGTCACTTTGTTTTTCCACCATCTCCATTTATGGTGAAAGATGAGATGATGCAGTAAGAGCCTCAGTTGTTTGGATTTGCTGGGTTGGTACCGAGGTTATGCTGGTTTCTACATCTGCTGTCTGGGATGCTGTAGACGTAGTCTTTAGTGGCACAAAAGATTTGGAATCAAAAGGAGCTTCTGGTTCATCTGTAATCCCTTCAGGTGAACGTGTTGTGAAATGAGCTTCTTTTGGGTCTTCATGCATCAAAAGGGACTCTGAAAAACAAGTATCAATTTTTAGTTTTGAATCCTTCTGAAGATTCAAACCATCTAAGGAGACACTAACCTTTACTAAGCTATTAAGAAGATGTTTGAACAGACACAAACCTGAACATGGTGAGGTGTTTTTCAAGGTCCAGTGCATTTTGTGATTTGTCTCTTTAAAGGTGAGAACAGCGTCTATCTTGTAGAAATTTTGCTGAAGTTTCTCACCTTCCTGACCAACGCACTCCTAATTAATGCACAAACAAATGTATAGTTTTAACCAATTTACACGATTTAAATGATAAATAAAAAAATACTTTTGAAATAAAATGTGGATAAATGATCTTTATTTCAAAGCTTTAAAACTCTGTGATTCCCAAAGTTTAAAAGAATAGAATTTATTTCAAATAGAAAACTTTTGTGATATTTGAGCTCTTAATATACTGCCATTTTTATCAATTTAATGTAACATTCCTGAATAGAGGCATTCATTTCTTTAAAAAAATACTTAATGGTAGTGTATATGTATAAAGTTATACACTACAAACCTTTTTCTGTTGAATGTGGGATGTGGGAATGACAAGCTGGACAAAGTCACTCGTCTCTGACCAGGTGAATGTGTCGGTCTGTTCTACAATCACATTGCTAACTGACAGGGTCTCGTTTTGATATCCACATCTCTTGGTCAAGCCCATGCGCCGTTTATAGATATGCAGCACCGTGTCCTTAGATGGCAACTGATTCACTGAAAGAAACATGCAGAATGGCTGTTTAAATATCTAAGTGATAAAGAAGATAAATGCTATGATATGACCATGGTAGCATACCATTTGGGCAGGTTGCCTCCATGCTGTAGGCATATTGGCCACTGACCAGTTTGAGAGGTAAGAAATGTCCTTCAGATTTGAAAACCTAAAAGATTAGAATACTTTAATGCAAATAAACCTTTGATGCATTGTTTGAAGCACACCGTGGATATAATAAGAGGTTTATTGGCAATTCTTTAGCCAGTTTGGCTACCCTATACCAGTGGTGGAATTAACCTAGATTCACTGGGGGACCCAAGTTGGACACTTTTGTGTTGTTCATATTTTTAAACCATAGATGCAGAAAATTCCACTATATTTATGCATGACATTTTTATAGCATTTGGAGGATATTGCATGGATAAAAGACATACTGAACTGGAACTTAGTTCCCTCTTGAAATTCACTTCCAAATCCCCTTTCAAGTAGCAAAAATATGCAATTTATTTACAAACCACTAGATGGCAGACTTTAGTAAATAATTCTAGTTCAAGCAAGGTGGGAAATGTTCTGGGGGCAAAAAAGCAAAAGAGAGGGACAAAAATACTCCTCAATCTAAAAATAATTAATTTCCCCTTTCCCTTTTTGGAGTGTCTGATATATATATATATATATATATATATATATATATATACACATACACACACACACATACATAGACATACATATACATATACATATACACACATATGTAAATAAATAAATGTTCAAAACTTTTTTTATTTTCTTATTTTTATTCAGTTAGGATGTATCACATTGATCAAAAGTGTCAGTAAAACACTTCGTAAAAGAAAAAAGAAAAGTAAATAAATAAACTGGGCACCAAATTAGCATACAAGTGATTTCTGAAGACTATAGTAATGATGCTGAAAATTCAGCTTTTGATAACAGGAATAAATTACATTCTGAAATGTATTCAAAAAGAAAATGGTTAAATTAAACTATTAAATATTTCACAATATTATTGTTTATAATGTATTTTGATCAAACAAATGCAGAAATGGTGAGCAGAATAGACTTCTTTCAAAACAACAACAAAACATTTAGCATGGTAGTATATTTATATACAACTTTATTTTAAATAATTGATTACATTTGATTATTTGCCTAACAGACATAGACACAGTATATATATATTATAGAATATGCACTCATAGAAAGATTTTTTGTTTTAAATCTTTATGTGGGTCAGGTTTTTCCTATGGGGGGAGGGGGTGCACGAGTATAGCCACTTAAATAAATTGTATTTGAAACGTTTGCTCCGTTAGTAAACATTACAAATTCTCACAGCCACAAACTGACAGCACAGTCTTACCTGCACAGGACTCAAGATGGTCCCCCTCCTTCCTTGAACTGTTATGTTTGGTTTGCGCATTTCAACATTTACTTGAATAAGACTAGAATCCTCTAAAGCCACCACCAGACTCCCTCTCAAAGACAGAGACCAGTCGAGCTGAGTAGAGAAAATCACATCAGAAATATTTCACATTAGATCCATTCATCTCTTTGTAACATCACGTATCAACATTTATTGGAAATTACCTCTTTATTCCAGTTGTCCACAGGGATCTCTCTGGTAACCTTAAACAAAAAAACAGCTTTGAAAAATGAAAAGAGAGAGAGAGAGAGAGAGAGAGAGAGTAAAAGAGGAGTTATCACATATTCTTACCTGAATGAAGTCTGAATCACACTGGATGTACTCTCTGTTAGGAGGCGCTAACACCGCTGGACACTTCATCATAAACTTTTGAGTCCTGCCTCCAAAACGACTAATTCTCTTCAGCAGGTTCAGCACAATCACATAACTGCCATGCTGAAATATCACTACCAGATGTTATTCAGTGACACATTGATAAAGATCGACAGATTTCTACAAACAGGGATATTTTCTGACCTCTAACTGGACAAAACATCCACTGTACATGACTCTGAAGACATAGTTCTTGTCTAGATCTCTGTGCAGGGAAAACCCACATGAAGACAGCTGATGGTTCAGATTCTCCATGGACACCAGACCCACTGGAAAGAGCAAAAGATTTATAAAACTACCGGTAGTGCACAGAACAAATTGTGAAATACATTCACAGCAAAGGAATTGAAGACTTTCATAAATTGTTTTTATTGCTGTTTAAAAACCTCACACTGACTATGTTTCTGTTTGACATAAAGAACTCTTATATTTACTTATTTTATTTTTTTTAGATTACATAAACTTAATTTATCCCCCAAGTTTCACATTTCATAATATGATTTTCTTTCATATTATTTCCTTATATATTTGAGTGTCCAATGCTACATACATTATATACGGTAATTATATAGATATTTTTTAAAAATCAGAATACCACTGTTTTTTGTGGGGGTTTTTAGAAAATCTTTATATTACAAGTAAAAATTTGTTCATAGATCCATGTATTATCTTCTCTTATGTTAAGTACTTCAATACCCATATATTTACATTTATATTTATGCATTTGGCAGACGCTTTTATCCAAAGCGACTTACATTGCTTTCAAGGAATATACTGAATCAGGTCTTGCTTTCCGTGGGATCGAACCCATGACCTTGATGTTGCAAACACCAATGCTCTACTGATTGAGCAACAGGAAAGCTGTATCTTACCTTGAATCTTTAATATTCCAGAAAGCCAGAGCCTCAATCCCTCAATTCTCCTTCTATGGATCCAAAGTTCCATGTACTCAGAGAAACATTCCACATCACCCTCTAGGAAAATGAAAATCAGTCATTTCTACTTAATTATTTTCCTACAGTGCAAAGAATATAACATACTATAAACAGTTACCTGTCATACTTGCAGATGAACCGCCCATCCAGTCTCTCTTCTGAAGTTGCAATCCGTTCCCCCATATGGGCAAAATGAAGTATCTGTATAAAGCAAAAAGACAAGAATAAGATTTTTTGTAATCTTACAGGAGAAAATACTTAAAGCATAAGCATATAGTTACTAACACTGTAATAAGTAAAACCCTTGTGAGCACCAGCGACATGGCTCATTGCATGTTGGTTCATGAGGGCAGAGTGCTTTTATACCGCTAACAAGTCAGCTGTGTTTGGCATTTTAGGTCACAAGTGTGTGTGAGAGCAAGGAAGGCTGACCCACTTCATCATAAAATTATACAACATACAACAAGTGTTAAAAAAAACAATGGAAGGAGGTAAACCTGCACCTGCACCGCAATAAAAATCTCTTTCTTGTTTCATTCACTTGTTATGCCTCACATGTGGCTTTATCTCTTCCAAATAAAAACATATTGGTCACTTCATGAGTTAACAGTTGTTATCAAGGACTTTGCAAGATTGCGGCACAGTAAACCATTGTTAAATTGTGGTTTTGCTGTAAAACTACATGTTTGTCAGTAAACTGAATATTGATTACATCATTGTTGGCAGCACAGTGTAAATCCAATCCTGTTATTAGCCATTACAGAAGTATAAAAGCAATTGTAGCTCATAATGACACCCATGAGAAGGCTGACCACACAGATGCCCCACATGATGGAAAGAAAAGATGAAGCCTTTACACTATCCACAGTGAGAAACAGACAAAATTATCACACATTATAACATGCAACACACACGCGTGTGTGTGCGTGTATATATACATCCTTGGACTCTTTGGTTTCACACTGCACTGCTAATATTACAGCCCTTTGTCTTTAAATCTGTTGTTTTACGGTGCTTTTGTCTGTTTTTGGGTCTGATGTAACGAACCTGTAAGATAAGATATGAGGAGAAGCTTCAACATTAAAGTGAATTCTTGCATATTTTAAATTATTTCAGTCTTTCTAAACATAAATTACAACCCCATCTTCCTCTCATAACTATAAATAGACACGAGATAATCACACCATCTCATAAAGTATACCCCAAATTATGTTGCGCGTTAAAAAAGCTAACATATTACATTTAGAAACCCCTCCATGTGCCGCGATGAGACGCTCCAAACTGATGATGTCATTCCTTCAGTGACGCATCTGGGTGGCCATTTTATCAGTTTAGGGGTTCGGAAAAGCAACTGGATGCATTTGGTCCACTCGTTTTCTTTATTTTTATCACTTTAAATCGCTTGTTTCAACTACAATCGCTAGATAACCCCGTACAGTCGATGAATAGGTATTTGCAAATCGTGGCATTTGGCGGGAACACGGCGCGACGCGTCATTCATTTCTAACGTGCGCGCGCTGTTAGCAAATAGCTTAGCTTAGCTAATGGCACCACGCATTCATTGACAACAATTGCGTGCAAACAATAGACATAACACTAGTTACCAAGAAATTTGTGGTTGTGTTTACTTTTGAAGACCTTCTGGTTTACTAGTTTCGGTTTCAGCTCGGTTGGTTGTCTTTTATTGATCTGGTCGGAAGCTGTTAGCACAGCTCTCGGTGAAATCATGACAGAGTGTTATATTCGCGTCGCGGAGGATGAGAATGAGGAGCCGATGGAGATCCCGTCCGAGGAGGACGGTACCGTGCTGCTCTCCACCGTCTCCGCGCAGTTTCCCGGTGCTTGCGGCCTTAGATACCGAAGCCCCGTGTCTCAGTGCATGAGAGGGGTCCGACTAGTGGAGGGGGTTCTTCATGCACCCGAAGCAGACTGGGGCAATCTGGTGTACGTGGTTAATTATCCAAAAGGTATGATCAGATCTCGAAATATTGTGTTTATTTGATTGCAAGGACACCATATAATTTGGGAATTGATGCACAGAAAATATCTCAGTCTTAATGCTTTTTTTTTTTTAGATAACAAGAGGAAGATGGATGAAATGGATGCTGCGTCGGCTGTGAAGATCAAGAGAGGTGTGCAGAAGACTTCAGATTTGATTGTGCTTGGATTGCCATGGAAAACAACAGAGCAAGACCTTAAAGATTACTTCAGCACTTTTGGAGAGGTCATCATGGTGCAGGTTAGTATGAATGAACCAAAAGGGATCGTCTTCCTAATCTAAACGAAGAAAAAAACCTGAAACATACTCACTGTCATGTCTTTCTAAACTATTGGTTTTGATCCGTGGAGAAGTCTCATAGTATCATAGGATTTCATAGTGCTAAACAATATTCGCACTATGAAATCCTTTCAAAATACAAACCATTCAAGGTTAAACAGCAAAACAAACACACTGCCTTCATTTAATTCAAAAGAAAAAATACCTAGTTACCACTAACTTTCATTAAATGGGAAAAGCCACTCAGAATTTGGCTATAAATAACTCTTTGGAGAGAGTTGCACAGGTTTTGAAAGACATGAGAGTGAGTAAATAACGAGTCCTACTCAAATGTAGTTGTGCATCTGTATTTGCTGTGACGCTGAGCGTTACCCGTTCCCTCAGGTGAAGAGAGATGCAAAAACTGGAAACTCCAAAGGATTTGGCTTTGTGAGATTTACAGACTACGAAACACAAATAAAAGCCATGTCCCAACGGCATATGATCGATGGACGATGGTGCGACTGCAAACTCCCCAACTCAAAGGTCTGTCTACAACACCGTCACATAGTGCCACACATATTTCACATTTTGATGTGTACTTTCTAAGTTATTTGTTTATAAATAGTTTCAGATTTAAATTTGAACATACACACATTTCGTCTTTCGACTGTTTTGTGATGCCCTTTTTGTTGTAAACACAGCATGAGTAGTCCCTGTTTTCTATTAAATGATTTAGTATTTCCTGGAACAGGCTGGTCCTGACGAGCCTATGAGAAGCAGGAAAGTGTTTGTGGGCCGCTGCACAGAGGACATGACAGCCGATGAGCTTAGACAGTTTTTTATGCAGTACGGCGAAGTCACAGACGTGTTCATCCCCAAACCTTTCCGTGCTTTTGCCTTCGTCACCTTTGCAGATGATCAGGTCAGTCTCCCATCTGTTTCGCTCTCGTGATTTGCCTGCTCTCGTTCTCCGCTTATGTTAATAAGTGTGTTTTTCCTTCTCCTCCAGGTTGCCCAGTCTCTGTGCGGTGAGGACCTGATCATCAAAGGAACCAGTGTGCACATCTCCAACGCTGAGCCTAAGCACAATAATAGTAGGCAAATGATGGATCGTGGGCGATTTGGCGGGTTTGGGGGGCAGGGCTTTGGGAGTAGTCGCAGTCCAAACAGCAATGTGAATTTTGGGGCCCTTAGCTTGAATCCGGCCATGATGGCTGCTGCTCAGGCGGCCCTCCAGAGTAGCTGGGGCATGATGGGAATGCTAGCCAATCAGCAGAATCAGACAGCCGCTTCCGGCACCACCCCTAGCGGGCAGAACAGCGCTAGTAGAGATCAGAACCAGAGTTACAACCCAAGCAGTAATAACTACAACACCGGCAGCTCGGCTAGTCTCGGGTGGGGGGCGGGAACCAATTCGGGCTCAGGCAGTGGGTTCAACTCTGGCTTTGGATCCAGCATGGAAACAAAGTCTAGCTGGGGAATGTAGAGAGATTTGAAGTCGGTCATGAAGTATCATAATATCTAGGTTAAATGGTAAGTATTTTGAGAGAAGTGTAGTCAGATATTATGTCCCTTAAATATTTGCCTTTTGATTTTGTAAAACTCTGAATGTTCTTCGTATACATATAATGATTGCTCTTTAAGATTCATTTAGTGGTTGGAAATGTTAGGAGTGAAATGAACACTATAAGATTTTTTTCCCCTTATGGATAACATTTATTTTCAGTAAACCCACATATCTGAGCATCCAGTACATTTAAAGATGCTCCTTGTGGAAAGCAATTTGAGTTGTTCTCTGCAGTTTTTTTTTTCCTTCAACATTTTTTGTGGTCAAGCCTTCATAAATCTCTTCTACAGTTCATCACCTCTTTTCCAATTTCCCTGGAAGAAGCCCCTCGTTGGCCGCAATGTTCGAGCGATCTCAGTATCAGTTCCCTTCTTCCCATGTGTAAATGCTTTACCATCAAAGAGCACAGCTTCACTCTGCATATACTGTGTTAGACGGTGGGTGTTGTCTTTTTTTTCTCCCCCTTTTCATGGATGAAATCTGTCCGCTTTTTTGAGAGCTGAGAGTGATATGATGATGGATTGTTGCCACGAGTGAGAGACTGAATGAGCGAACGCACTGAGAGAGAGAGAGAACTTGAACGCAAGTGTGCGATGCCGAGAAGCGACGTGATGGCTGTGAGAAGAACCTGTGTGAGCGAGTGTGAACAGAGGCAGCGAGTGTTTCTTTTCTGTAGGACCATCAGAAGGACATTCATTTACATTCTTCCGTCCCTCTTGTTCTGTCTACCTTTCCTCCCTTTCTTATACTGCAATCATATTTAAAGAGAAATAACCCCAAAAAAAGATATATGTAGTGGAATGTTTAAGTGATCTACTAAGTATTTGTGTTCTTGCTTAATTTGACGTGAGTGCTGTGTATGGTGTGTGTTTATCTCGCTGTTACTGAACTCATGTGTGAGCGTGATGTGATGCTGTCTGTGGGGGGGGCTCTGTGAATGAGGGTGAGCGTGAGCTCTGTGTGGCTTAACTTGGGTGATGCATTGATGAAAGCGAAGAATGCTTCAAGAGGAGGTTGCTTTTGTTATGTGTTTTGAATGCTTTTTATATGTTTTGTGACTCTAAGGGAACTCAAATAAAAAAAATGATAATTTGACTAGTTATTTTGATAGTGGCTTATTTGTTTCAAGACATTAATTGAATTGCAAACACTTATTTAATTCGCATGTATAGGATCGTTGGACTCGGCTGGCCCAGGTTTACCTCAGAACCCTGAGTGAAGTCAGTAATGGAGAACTGAAGACTGAAGTTCACACAGTCCATCTGTGGAGACTGCTGCTGTTTGCCTTTTACCTGAAAAGGGACTACGTCACTTCACTGTAACCAGATTTCCCTGGAATCCTTATTGAAATTTCAATGGACAATTTCCAATTGGCCGGAGTGCATGACTAAAGACAGTACAAGGCGTTTCTAAAAGCAGAGTTAAACCAATGCATTTATGGATCGGTCCCATCACAAATGACTTGACATCCATGCTTGTGTATTTCCAGCTCTGTTGTACGCAAGACGCAATGCAGTCATTGATCTTGCTTTTAAGTCTTTTTGTTTGATTGCTTTTACACGATCTGTCCCACTGTAAATATAGTTGACTTAGTTTTAAAGGCCTATTTTCCATATGGTGTCCTGATAGGATTTTGTGAATGAGGTTTGTGTTATCAATGACTTTACTCACTGGAAGGATTTCCTTTTTCTTTTTTTCAAAATACATAATAAACATACACAGAGGAATTGTATCTGTTTTTATTTTTACCTGAAAGTTTGTGTAATTGTAAATATTTAATCTAAGTCTTTAGAAGTGGGGAAATATATTCATTTAATTTAACCTGGTTTAGTTTACTGCAAACATGCTAATCGCTAGTTTTGCTACTTATTTGTGAAAATATCTGGGAACTGCAGGTAGTTTCACCTCACAAAGTGAGTAACTGCAGAATATAATTATGAACTTAATACGCTTTATTACTAAACTTTAATGATTTAAAGACGTTGGCCTAGTTTGCTCGACAGTTAATGTTTGGGTCTGGTTTTAAAGTTGAAATATAAAAGACAGTGTGCCTTCAGGGTGTGCTTTGTTTTTGCGGGACCACTGTCCTAGGCGGATGAAATTTTAGCCATACATCCTCCAGGTAAGATTTCTGAATGTTTCCAGCGAGGGAATAACATTGAGTAGGGACGTGTAATAATATCCAGCTACTAAATTGTCCCTAGCAACAACTCTGAGCAGCGCGTGACAGAACAAAAGGGTCACGAGCATTTCTTAGGCTAGGAAACCTGTTTTGGGCTGTGTTTACTAGTATTTTACATGTTTTTTTATTTGTAAATGAATGAGGCAAAGCTTCTTTTTTTAATAAAATCGAGTGTTACAAATTCTGTCGCTTGAAATTAACCTTTAAAAAAATGTATAAGCCACATGTCCTGTCTAATATTATAGTTTGCTTTTGATATACATGTATACAAATACTACATGCCTTTCAGATGATTTCTTTGTTAGTCTTTTTAATGTGACTGGGTAACAAAAACAAGAAGTTTCCTTAAGGTTCCACTAGGTGGTGCCGAAACCACACTTGATTTTTAATGGCGTATCATAACAATGTTAGTCATGATTTTAAAGTTATAGGACTGACATGAAGAGATTTGTAGAACATTTATTACACGTTTCTTTGGGCTTAGACGTCAAATAGTATAAAGTGCACATTCTAAAGACCACTGTGTTATTTGAAGATTGCTGTTAATTCAAACTATAAGCTTTTTCACATCTCGGTGCAAATCATTGTTTCAAAAGTCATCAGGCATTAAATACAATACAGGAACAGCAGAAGCCAAGGGATTCTTATTGATTTCAATACAACGTATGGTTATATTTAGTAAATGTAAAGGCAGGTCTAGATTTCAACACTTATCAGAGTCGTTCTGTTTTCCAGTTTTAACACGAGGAGAAGGTCTTCCAAAAGAAGAGCTTGCATGGAGATTTAGGGGTTGGCTCTCCGACAACAGACTTCTCTCCCAGTTTGCCATTCAGAAAATCAGGATCGAGATCAGCTAGTTCTTTACTAGTCAAGTTCAGCTCTGCCATTTCTGTCACCATCTTCTTCAACAAATCTTTGGTGAGTATCTAGAAAATAAGAGACATTTCTGTGGACTTTTTACAGCATTAACAGTATTACAACAGTGTAGTACAGTTATTTTTAGCTAGTCATATACTGTAGATCTACATATATTCTGTGATAAATCATCAGAATAAAAAGGTTGGAATCTATTAGTTATAATTTTACCCAGGGCACCACCTTTAACTCATGAAACAAGAATATATATACAGTATATATATATTAGACAATTGTTTTGTATTGAAATAATTGAAATAATCTTATCTAATTAAATATGCACTCATTTGCATACACTTTCATTGAATAACATATTCAGAATTCTTGTTTCTTTAGTTAAAGGTTTTCACAGAGATTTATCAGTCCATAAATCAGAAAATACGTTCAGCAGCCAGAGAAAAATCACAGTTTTAGGAATAAAATGTACTACTGAAATGAACATTTCTAGCTCAGTGATTAAGGGAAAAAAGGCCTTTAAAAATATGCATTGTAACTGAAATCTACATATACAAACTCCAACAATACCTTTAGAGACTTGCCTAAAATCAGAGCCTCACCTCATTGGTTTGTGATAGTTTGTCTGGTACAGGTAACGCCTCGCCATTCCAGACCACAAGAAACAGAGAAAACAGGCTCAGCAGCATCCGCATAATGAACACGCTTCTCTCCACCGCCGCACGATTGTCCCATCCAGCTCCCATTGTCATGTTTTACAGAGGTCCCCTCACAAAAGATACTGATACAGTACAGGGTAGGAAAGCCATTAGGAAATGACATCATTTCTCTAAATTAAGTTATTGTTAATTAAAAGGGCAAATTAACATGTTTTAAGTAAACTAACTTTACTATCTTATATTATACACATCCTTTTGGGGGTAAATTGTAAAAACATCCATATCAGATACAGGAATTATTAAAAATAAATGACTCTGTATGACATTTATATCTAAACAAATACAATCCCTGCATGCTCTAAAAGGCACCCTGAAGTCACCTTAACACAGCCGTAATCATGCATAAAGATGAATCATGCCTGATTATATACATACATCAGCTCTTAAAGGAAGTGTTGATCTTTGGTATTTGTCAGTTCAAACTGCAGTATCTTGTGTTTGTGTTGGACTTCATCCGTAGTGTGACTCCTCCCCACTGCTGAATGCTGATGCATAATTAATCACCAGACGGGTCAAGAGATGGTGTTCACTTCCTGTCCTGGCTCTCCATGTGCTGAATCACCTCGTTCACCATGATGAGTCAGCATCACTTGCTTCTTTAGCATTTTAAACATGATATTAAAATGTTTACAGCTTGCCCGTTTCTCCAGTACTTTGCAGAATAGAGCTATATTATAAGCTTTCTCAAATTGCAGGGCCATTTGAGAAAAACTTCCCCCAGGAGTGTCGTCATTGGTCACACATATATGATAATATGCAGAGCTCTGTTCAGCTCTTTGATCTTTAAATAGGTTGGAGGTGAGCCAATCAGATAGATGTAACCATTATGGCTTAAATGGGGAAGATTTCCTGCTGGTTATGAATCTTTCTTTGTTCGCTTCTATAATAAACATGTCTTACATATATGAAAGTATTATGGTAAAAATGTATTTTCTATATTGTATTATATATTTGTGCAACATAACAGATTACCTAGTTCTGGTGAAATCTAACAGTTACTTGTATACTCTCCCAGCATAATATATATAGTTATTTAAATTGTAGTGATAAAACTTTAAACCTTTACAACCTGGCAGTAAACATTAAAGAAAGCCATAATACTAGACGTTTGAGAAATTCAACACTTAAATGTTTTAGATGAATCCAGTTAGTACATTAACTTTGGAAGTCCTAAAATACTGGTATGTTTTTTTTATTATTATTAGCATTTGGTTGAAATATATTGGGTTTTAATGTTAAAAATCACTTATGCAACTTGCTCCTCGGTCAAGACCTTTCAAGATATTTACATTATGAAATATAACAAGGACAAATTAAAAGGATAATAAAGCAAATTAAAAAAAAGGAAAAATTAAAAGATGAGAAAATATTAAGTGCAGCCATTTTACACTGTGGAATTTATAAATAGTCATTTAAACTATGTTAGCTGGCAAAAATATTGTAGGTTATGTTTATCATATGTGGGTTGTTGTTATAATCACTTGGCTGAGCTCATTACTGCAATTTGTTTTTAATCCTGCCCTCTCCTGGTGACAAATTGAAAGTACATGCAGGTAAACAAGTGGCATATAGCATTTACTGTTAAAAATAGCAAGAGTAAATCTTGTTTGAGGTAGACAGCATTTGAGTGAAGACAAAAGCTAATTAAAAAGGGATTTAAATCTTTATTTAGCCTAATGCAGTGCAACAGTTACCCATAATCCAGGGTTAACGCTGTGAACTCTGGGGGTAAAGCATGAAGACAACACTCTTACTCAAATCTTGTGTTTGCGACAGTGGACCTTGAAACTACAAGAAAAGTGCTTACAAATAGTGTATGGACAAATTTAATATAAATAGAAGTGTGTATTTGAACTACAATGAGGTGAACGTCAGCACTTCAGGGGGAATGTGATCAGCTGCTCTGGTCCTTCATCAAGAGGAGATGATGCTCTTTACAGTTTAACCTGACGTGACTCTTCATTTAGGCGTTGTAAGACGATGAGGACACTTTCCCCCCGTGGCCTGTCCAGTTCGTGTGGATGAACTTCCCAGGGTTTGACAGCAGCTCATAAGTATGGGCACCAAAGTAGTCTCTCTGTGCCTGAACAGTGACAGGACAGATATTAGCTCATCCAATGAGAAATACTGAGAGAACCCAAATGCTTCAGCATAAAATTAAAAAACTCGTTTTAATTTTATTGAAAAATATATTGTATTTTAATTAATAAATAATTAACTCTGCCATATGCATACTAAGTGCTTCGAATGGCTGTGAGGATAAAGGTCCACGAGTAAGCCCTGTGATCTCCCATATGGCGAGTTAAAGAGGGGTTTACCTGCAGAAGGTTTGCTGGGAGCATGTCGTGCCTGTAACCGTCGTAGAAGGACAGGGCGGTGGTGAAACACGGCATGGGGATCCCCTGCTGCACACCTGTACTTACTACCCTACGCCAGGAGTCCTGCAAAACACACACCACCTTTATATACACTAAATAAAACAGTCTACATGGCTGCAGTACAGACTAGTCTTTAGATCAGTTTACCACTTAAATGACTAATAGTTAAATGAGTTGACCTGGAAAAAAGATGACACAAGTGAAAAATATATTTTTAAAAAAATGCAGTTTTTAAATGAAGGTTACATTTACTTTTATCCAAAGCAACTTACATTGACATTCTAATCAATTGTTGCTTTCCCTGGGGAAGGTTGGTATTATTAAGGGAAAACAAAACCTACATGGCCCTAATGATGAAATTAGTTTGATAAGAAACAGTCAAGTCTGTCAAACTTGCAAAAGAGAGAAAGAAAGGGGAAAACACTTGCACACCACTCTCTGTTACATTCTGACTACATATGCCGTTATGTTGCCAAGTAGTTTCTGGAAAACTGTCGCCAAATACTGTAGCTCAAACAAATCATCAAGTTTGATTGCAGAATTTTATTAAAACTATGCTAAATGTGATTTGCCATCACATTTTTGCGGACTACATATATTATGTACATCTTAAACTCGTATTATAAGTTTTAAAACTATATTGTCACTGAATACATTCATTTAGAAAGTATGATTTTCAAAATAATGGAAGGACCTGCTATCTAGTATAATAATGTTTGCTATACTATACATTTACTGATGAAGTTCCATACTGCATAGAAACCCTGGTACACACACACTTTGTATATGGCTTTGCTGTAGTAATTTCCTGTAGCTCAAACAGTGGAGTGTGGCGCTTTCAACGCCAAGGTCATGGGTTCGATTTCCAGGGAAAGCAAGAACCGATTAGAATTAGTGGCACTTTTCATGTATCTTATCAATGCAACTGATTTCTCTTCTATGCTTTAGGAGCACTATTACAGGAAATGGAGCAATTTGTAGTCACTTCCTGTACCTGACAGTCCTGTACAGCCTCACTGAAGAAGTTATCCAGCAGCAAATTCTGCAGCTCTGAGTCCCGGTCAAACGCTTCCTTGATCTCTCCCAAGAAAACACTGAGAACGTAAGATTCAGAACCATTAAATCATAAATAATCTACACTTAAGATGTTGTAAAACCAAACAAGTTTCCTCATTTCTGTGCATGTGGGACTTTTACATGAAACATCAAAAATCACAGAGTTGCATCATTTACCGGGTGCAGAAAAGATGAAGTTGTATATGATTTCATTGTTACGCATTTCAGCAGACACTGCCTTTATTAATGTGCAATCTGAATTTATATAGCATATATTCTGATAGCCACCTGCGGATGATGCAGCCGCCTCTCCACATCAGGGCAATCGCACCATAGTTCAGAGACCAGCCAAACTCGATTGCAGCCTGTCGGAGTAGCATGAAGCCTTGAGCATACGAGATGATCTTTGAGGCGTACAAAGCCTAAAAACAGAGAAACCACAATAAACAGTCGATTAAAATAACTAAACCACATTATAATAACTAGAATTACTATAAATAAATATCTACTCATTTACATTTAAATAGGACTACATAAAACTAAATGATCTGTATTTTACTACTAAGTCCATCCCACCTTTCTAATATCTTCAAGAAATTGGGTCTTGTTTCCAGTGAACTTGGCACCCTGGGGGCCGGAGAGGCTCTTACTGGCCTGAACCCTCTCATCCTTTAGAGAGGACAGACATCTGGCGAAGACAGCTTCCCCTGTGAGTGAAACACACCAAAAACAATCAGCTCCAGTTCTGTTGGCTTAGTTCAATTATAAATCACCATTAGATCATGTCACAGACAGGAGGAAAAAAAAAATGGTTGAATAAGCATAGCAATACAGAATTACAGTATCTCTATTATTATCATCATCATCATCATCATCACGGTGGCTATCAATAAAATGTATTAAAAGCAAACTAAAATGTTAAATACAATTATTATTAATAAAATACAATTTTATAAACCATGTTGAAACGTTTTGGGTCAATGCTCACCAAAGCTGCATTTATTTTATAAAAGAAATAATCTCGTCATGGCAAAGCTGAATTTACTTTTTCAGGGTCACATAATCCTTCTGAATTCATACTAATGTTGATTTTCTGCAAACCACACATCAAAAATAAAAAAGACATTACATTTCTTTGTCAGGTAAGGTTCATCTATGACTTCATAGAGCAGTTATAATAAGCCATTATTCTCCATGTCTTCAAGTC
Source organism: Rhodeus uyekii (assembly GCA_037043235.1). Lineage (NCBI taxonomy): Eukaryota > Metazoa > Chordata > Actinopteri > Cypriniformes > Acheilognathidae > Rhodeus > Rhodeus uyekii. The sequence continues at coordinate 1,500,395 of JAWRVZ010000027.1, forward strand.
ACAGCAGTCATGTATAACTGACTTCATACAGTATCTGGTGACACTGGTGAAGCAATGCTCAATGGAGTTCAGAGTCATCGGTAGATCTTACTACATCTACACAAACCCAAACTCAGCATGACTTTGTATTATATTATCACCCAACCCAAGGCCAACAAGTGTGGGAAGAGCCGAGTGGAGGAAGGAAAGGAAGAAAAAAAAAAAAAAAGATCAAGTGGAAAACAGCAAGTCAGGGTGATGTCAGCACTGGAATGCTCCTATTGAGAGATGAAAACCCTTCTCTACAAGCATACTAATCCCATCTACTCTCTCACGCCTCAGTGCTGCACAAACAGCCTTTTGTTAGCCAAACACATCCATTTAACCGACACCAAATATACAAGCCCATGTCCTGATATAACATACACATCAAGTCAGGTCAAGTTTATTTGTGTAGCGCTTTTCACAATTCAGAACTTTTTAAAACAGCTTTATAAAAACATTATGCATCACTGTTGACACTTATAGTTGTGTGTGTGTGTGTGTGTGTGTGTGTGTGTGTGTGTGTTTCCATTTATGGCTCAATCCTAAAGTAACACCATGCTTCAAGTTTTCAAACTATCCATTCACCACAGATCTCAATGATAATTTTATTATTGGATTTTTAATGGATTAGGATTGTTTTTAAGAATTTTATAATTATGAATGGCATTATGAAACAAATAAATGAGACCTGACTGTTACAAATAATTTTAGCAAATTTAAAATAAATTAGCATGCTAAATAACCAATCAATTAAGTTTGATAGGCTTAAAAATGTTTTGCTCTGCACTAAAAGAAACAGCACAGGAAAGAACACAAAATCCCACTTATCAGCTGAAGATGTGAAGCAAAGCTGCTTATGGAGACGCTTCATTCAGTGTGTTCTTGAAAGACCAAGTGACTGTATCGAAATAACAGGAAAAAAAAAAAAAATAGAGTCCATCTCACCGATCAATGTGACAGGTGTGCCGTATTCCAGAGCAGAGATGGCCGTCCATTTCCCAGTGCCTTTCTGCCCAGCGCTGTCTCTGATTTTGGGCAGCAGGTGAGTGCCATCTGCATCCTTAAATTTCAGGATGTTGGCAGTAATTTCGATGAGGAAAGAGTCCAGCTCTGTCTTATTCCACTGATCGAAGGCCTGATGAGCAAACCAGACACAGAAATGTAATCTCAAGAGGAAGTAACATGCCTTCAGAAGAAATAGGGTGAGGTGGATTTCAAAATACAAACGAAACAAGGAAAAGGGAAATAGAAAAGAAAAAAAAAAAAGAGAATAGAGAGAGGGGAATTAAAGAGTTGCATCAGGGAGTTACAAAAATGAAGTTGTCTAACCTGAGCCATTTCGTCGTGGTTCATACACAGAACATCCTTCATCAGATGATAAGCCTCACAGATCAGCTGCATATCACCGTATTCAATTCCATTATGGACCATCTTAACAAAATGTCCTGCTCCTTCATCTCCAACCTACAGGAATACAGCAGATTTCCAGCCTCTATAACTGCACACACACACACACACACACACACCTACTGACAGCGAACACTCACCCAGTCGCAGCACGGCTCTCCTGTGCCCACCTTGGCGGCAATGCTCTGAAAAATCTCTTTTAAGTGCGGCCTGAAGGAATAAAATAACAATTCGATTCCAGTAATGTCAACCAGTGCATATATAATACCATTATATTGTTTGGTAAAAAAAGTTATTCAATCAAAAGATGCATTAAACTTACCAAGTGAAATTAAATATTTGTTTTACTGTTTTAAATGTTTAAAATGCTGTTCTTTTGAACATTCTGGGGGGTGGGGGAATAAATGATCATAGGAATAAATAATACTTCAAAATATAGTAAAACAGAAAACCATTATTTTAAGTTGTATTAATGTTTCACAATGTAACTAGTTTTTCCTGTATTTTTGGTCAGCAAAAGAGACCAACCCCAAACTTTTGAACAGTATAGTATATATTATTAAGATTATGATTATTTTTAGATGAACTTCTTAAATACATGCTTGTCCTCACCAGGCATCCTTATGTCCTCCAGGCATCAGTGAGGGTCCATAACGCGCCCCTTCTTCTCCTCCACTCACTCCACTACCCACAAACAGAAGATTCTTCTCCTTCAAGCTCTTACATCGTCTCTGTATGTGATGAGCATGAACATTTATCAAGCCTTACATCACCTTATATAAATCACAAACTCTTACTAGTCTCATTTTGGATTGACAAACTCACCGTTGTATCTCTGTATTCTGAATTCCCACCATCAATAATGATGTCACCAGGTTCAAGAAGAGGAACCTACAATATACACAGGAGAAAAAGTGGGTTACTTGATCACTTTGGCTGGGTGACAAAGCAAATAAGGACTGTCGAATCATGGTGACATTTACCAGTTTATCGATAAAGTCGTCGACAGCCTGTCCTGCCTTGACGAGGAGGATGATACGACGAGGTTTTTTGAGTTTAGACACCATGTCTTCAAGGGACTCGGCCCCGATCACCTTAGTGCCTTTGGCTTCATTGTTTAAAAAGTCATGGACCTTGGAGACGGTCCTGTTGAACGCACACACCTGAGGAATGACAATAGTTATAACATCTCAAACATGATGTGAACCATCAGAATAGGTTATGCAAGAAAATGAAGAAACCTAACAACACTGGTGACTTACAACAAACCCATGGTCATTCATGTTCAGGACCAGATTCTGACCCATCACAGCCAGACCAATGAGAGCAATATCCGCTCTGTGGAGCCAATAACATGGGGATTATGAGAAAAGGAAACAATATTTTTTTATTACAGTGCACAAACCTATTTAAATGAGTGATTATGACAAATGTCACTCTACCAATGGAGGACATTTTAACATTAAGTCTGTGTCTAAACCGAAAAAAGGAGCTTGATAGTAAGTAGACAGATCAGTACAGATATAATCAATGCTGGTAATGTACAATAACTTACTCTAAGCGCATTATATCATATTTAATTATAATATAAACAGGCAAATGTGCAACAGAAATTCAATATATTATTACTAACTGTTTTAAACGCGAAATTCATACTTACTGAGCCATGGTGGAAGGTTTGTTCTGTCTTAAAACGACACTTTCGATACGAGTTCTCACAACTGCAGCTCCGTCTCTGATGAACTTCCTCATTCACGGTCTGAGCAGCAACTCCCAATAAACACGCCTGACCGATGACACTGGCCGTGGCGTCATCATCAACTCCGTCTGTGATTGGCGGAGGGTCTCTGAGCAGAGATTAGAGGCTGTTCATTGGCTGTCTGGTTCTGTCCCCACCCCCATTGTGTCAGACGGAACTAGATTTTCTGTGATGAACTCTGAGACTGGAGGCACAGTTGCGTCACTGCGGTGTTGTGTGTAACATTCATGACATTTCATCAAATTGATTAATTATTAAATAGACTAGATTTACAGATAACGACTTCTGAAATGTGAAACATTACATGTGGAGTTTATTTGTGAAATAAATAGCTAAATTAACTAAACGTAGGCCTATCTTTTTTAAGGTAATAATGTTGTAACAATGACTAATATGATTTGATTTAGTTATTTCTGGAGAAGCTTATAGATTAACTTTGTTTCATAGCCTGCTGATGTTCCATATATTAATACTTAAAATAGTTCAATAAGAGTTTTTCTTCCTTTAATAAAAATTGCCATATTAAGATATTGTTGCTTTACATCTTCATACATTCAAATGTCAACACTTTTAGGCATGATACATCATTTTTTGTGCGCTCAGCTCTTTGGTTAGTATTTGTTAGATGGTTTTTCCAGTTGCCAATTAAAACAAGAATTTCTTTGCACCTTTACACAAATTAGCCCATCAGATGACCAGCAATTTCCAAAATTTAATTGGCCTTTGAGAATTTACACTAAAATACAAATTAAATGTATGAAATATAGACACAAAATGAAATCCGTTCTTGGTCTAATGCACTGGTTGTAATTTTATTTTTTTTACCTCATTCACTAAACAGGTCAATGGTGCAAGATTACCATACACAGAATTAAGATATATGCATTACACATCTAGGCTATACAGCGAATGGATTATAATTATTACAAATACAGAAGACATATTTACATTTTAATCCAAGTTCCATACAACATGAAATATTTACAAAGTATGAAAATGAAGCCAATCTGACAAATAATGTACAGTGTTAATGCCACGGCTGAACTCTTTTCTGTCGTTTCATCACAATGAGAGGGAATGATGTTCATCTGGAAACATTAGGCCTCTGATAGGGGTGATCTAGTAAAGGCAGCATGGGAAAAATGCATGAATGAGCACAAAAACAGAGGTGAATGCATCAGGAAAAGCCAAACAATGTTTTATTTCTAGAAAATATACTCCCTGATGTTAGAAATGAAAACGAACAGGCCTCATCATAACTCCGCCCTCTATATCTAAACTAAAAGTGCCCTTAGAACATAGTCAAACTCCCATTTCAAGAACCAAGCAGCACAGCAACGTCAGTCCCCAATTAAGAGATTTTTCATCTTTCATCAGATAATTCATGCTTTTCTTTTTGTGAAACTCAAGGTACATTCAAAGTCCACTTCAATGAGTAAAACACCACAACCTAAAACCATTTGAGAAAACAACAAAAACATAGTTCAAGCTTTATTTGTTCTGTTGTTAGTTGTATAAACAGATTATGTGCAAAGAGCTGCAAACTAATATATACATTGCAAAACAATAAATACAGTTAATGAAATTCATTATGAATATCACATTAGTCAACCAAGCCACTCAACAAAGATGGTACCAAAATGAGGAAAGAAAAAAAAAGTGAAAAAAAGTGTCAAAAACCTTTGCCCTGGCAAATATTCGTAACATCAACTCGTGTAATTATATAAAAGCTAGCCTTCAGTGCTCATACGATCAGAATATTTTCACAGATGCCGTAACAATCGAACAGCTCAGATGAGGCCTACAGGCTGGCTGACCCGAGGACTTGACTCTCCGAGCCATTTTCATGCATTTCCTGTGAAAATGCGTGCACTAAAGCTCTTCAAGAAGAGAGTGCGTGATCTAGGAGCAGCAAGAATATTGACTTCATAAGGAATGACAGTGATCAGCCTTCCTGTGACAACAATTCCTTCTGGTTGCCTGACCAGAGGAGTGCATGTCGCCCGAAACGTCCTTCAAACTGAATCACTGGTAACTTAAGCACTTGTGCTTTGACTGCCAGTCTTCAAACATACAGAGCAAAGATCTTCAAAACAAAAACTACATATAAAAAGAAAAGAAAAGCAAAACACATACCATCCCTTTTCTCTCACTGCAACTGCACTGCAGTGAACTGCATAAATGGCCCAATTTCTACAGACAGTGATGAAACTGCATTAGTGTCAAACTGTTTCACTGCAAGTAAATGAGAACAGCTGAATAAAAATAAGGAAAAAGTGTCTTTCTTGTCTTCCATTGTATAATGTAAAACACTGATCACATGTTAATAAAAATAAGTTAAGATAATCAGTTGAGATACATGGCAAATGTTCAATAATATTAAAACGTGATGCTTAATTCTCAAGAAGAAAAAGACTGGTTTAATGATCCTGTTGTCTGGAGATTTCTCTGGAAACAGTGAAAAATAATTGAATCTGTCATTTTGCAAAAACCATCAGAACTTTCTTGCTAAAATAGCCCTGAAAATGGGGTTTTAGTAATACAGTAAGGACAGAAACCCATGAATAGCGTTTGTGCGCGGTAATCCTGAACGATATGTACAAATGGATTCATTCGGTCAGGTGTAATTCTTTTGCACCATTTTTTTTAGCCTAATCTACTGAGGAAATCGTTTAAATCGAGCAGAATACTCCCGTAGGCTACCGAAAGAATGACATGTGAGAGATCACCATCTTCTTTCCTTGGTATTATATGTCTTAGGATTACATACTGTACTTTGTTAATGGTATGTTTTACGTCCTTGATATGTGGATTTAAATGTCAAGCAAATACATTACGACAGGCTGGGCGAGTAAACGGCTGTATGTACATGGTCAACATCCCGACGATCACGACTTGCTTTGATTCATTAAGCCAATACTGCAATAACATTCAGTTTAGGGGTCCGTTTAGAAAATGAAGCATTTTCAAGAACTGCGTTGGTCCATCTTAAAATCCTTTTTTTCTCAGCAACAACTGGAGCAAAGCTATTTGTTTTTATTTTGTATATCTCCCATCAAAGAACATTAAATATGGAATATTTGATATTATAATATATTATGACATAATATATTATAATATTATATTTTTATTAATTAATATTTTATTTAATGCCGTAGGTCTTTTTTATTTTTTTAGCAAGCCAACTTTCTCCTGAGGGTTGTGGCTGTTGCCACATGGGTAAGATGTTCCAGGCAGACAACACTGTAAGAATGATCTTCACAGACGAGAGTAACTCAAGAGAAAGCAGAACCTGCTCTGAAGATTCGTGCACACATAAATAGACTATTACAACATGCTACTTGAAGGAGGTTCAGTTGTGACAGAGAACAAAAACTAAAGACAGAATAAATCCAATCAGTAACACAATAGAGAGGGGAGGAGAGAGAGAGTTGGTGTTCAGGAACTCAAAGTTCATTTGCTGGAGAGGAGAACAGAGCCACAGGTCTACATACAAGAGAAACCGTCAAGAACTACAGAGATTTAGAAGTGTTAACACACTTGGTACGTTGTAAAGCTAGAGAGAGAGAAATGAGCACTATCTCGGCGCTCATTAGTTCTTCATCAGGCCGGACCGTCTCCTCGCCAGCTTTGACCTGTAGGAGAACATGGAAAGAGTCAGGTGGAGGACGTCAAATACGTTTGAGCTAGTCCAGTTTTGACCACATTACCAGAGGCATTCGAAAACCCATTAGACCTGATTGGATTCGTAGTGTAAATGCTCAGGTGGTCGAATGTGTTGATACAGAGACAAAAGACCACCCACTCTCCGCCTACTGACCTAACACCTGAAGGCCCAGTCACACAGCGAAAAAGCATTAATCACACGCGAATTACGCGCAGATTTTCGTTTCTGCGCGGAGTGTGCGTCATATGCGTAATTCGTTGGTGGAACGAACGAGGACCGTCAGTGATTGTAAGCGGATGTGCGTCGAAGGAGGTTTGTGCGTGATTTTGAGTTTTGAATGGTTCAAAAATTTTCCGAAGCACAGATGTGCATCGGTGTGCGTTATTCATGAGTCGGCATGCGTAGTTTATGCGTTGAGTATGCGTGACATGCGCGGGACACGCGTCGGCCGTCAGTGCTTATGCGTTGGAACTGGTTCGAAAGCACGCAGGTCCACTGACGCCCCACCTCACTCATGAACCACGCATGAACCGCGCACCGCCGCGCACGCATCACATTCATTCCACTGACATCCACTGACAATGTGGATTCTGAAAGTGCTTGTTCGTGGAACGTTCGCAAAGCGCGCGTGTTTGGAACGTTCGCAAAGTGTGTTCATGCGTCGGGCGTGCGTCGAATGTTCGTGGAATACTTTGGTCAATTTCTCGACGCACAAGCACGCACAAACCCAATCTATGCGTGATTTGTGAGTGATTCGTGCGCGATCGACTGGCCCTTTAACTTAACGCCTTACAGGAAGCGCACCAGCCAGACTGGATATACACCCAAGTTTGGATTGAAGAGGAAATTTCTGATTTCTAACACACACGTCACGCGTTCGTTCGTTCGTTGTCTTGCGGCTTTCAGAGTAGAAACAAAAGTCTACATATAAAAAGCGTAAGCTAATTTGGTCCATTAGATCAAACGATCTGGGGGAAAAAACATTTACCCGCCCATAGACCCTCCCCTTGAAGAAATCAGGATAGAAGCAGTTGAAAGTGGACAAAAAAAAGTTGACAAAAGAGATTGATTAAAGCACCAGCTGTAAAAGGGAATGTTTCTCTCGTCTACTTTACAGGATACTTTACTTATTTTTGAGATTTTGTTACCCAAAGCAAAGACTCCCTTTTTTGGGGCCACTGAATGTTTTCAAAACAAAGATGGAGAGGATCGCAAAAGACTGGGTTAACTATAATTAATCATACCAAAAATATAGCCTAATTTTTGTTTTTTTTAGCAAAGACTGGGATGTGTACCTTATTGTTCCTGCTAGGAGAGGGTTAAAGGCGTACAGCCAGTCGTTCATGTCTTTGTCATTGTTGGCCTGGAGGAGGATCCCTCTGTGCTTGGTGCACACGGCAAATGTATTGGGTGTCTGCAAGCCATTAAAAAGCAATTATTCGGGTGACATACATCACATGACAATAGTTGGTTTCCAAATTGTGAATGAGGCTTTACCTTGAGCATGGCCTGCTGGTCTTCGCTGTACTCCACCTGGGCAGTGGATAAATTCAGCACTCCTCTCTCTACCGGGTCCTTATCACTGTTGTAGATGAACACATATGGCCGACGAACCACCACGAAGTGCTTCACCCAAGAGTTGGAGCGGGGCTCCATGAAACTGAGGAATCCCTTCTTTGATACCACAGACCTAAGTGAACACAGAAGGGCACTTCAGACCAGCAGATTTTTTTACAACAACATCTCTGCTGCGTCATTTCAGGGAAATATCACAGTATTACAGTACTATTAGCTCAATAAGTAGAGCATTTGTGCTTACAACGCCAAAGTCATGGGTTCGATCCCAGGGTAAGCAAGAACTGATTCAACGTGTTTCTTGAATGCAATGTAAGTCGCTTTGGATAAAAGCGTCTGCCAAATGCATAAATGTAAATGTATGTCAAAACTCTCACCCAGGTCTCATTTCCTCAATATCAGGCACAAGGTTGAGGAATTCGTGTTTGCCGGCGCGGGCCAGGTAGGACATTTCCAGAATGGGCACCATGGGGAAGTTCTCATAGTCTGAGCATGAGGGGCTGGTGGCACGAGAGTTGGCTTCAGGGGTCCTGAACAAGACAGATGTTTTAGGATACTTTACTCTTAGAAGACTGTATTAGGAATTTATTGTTTGTGCTTTAACATCTGAACTGTACCGAGAGTCTGACAGAGAGGGGCAGGTGGAGGAGGGTGTGAGAGTAGCACTGCTGAAACTAGTGACGGATGGATCACGGCCCATAGGAGAGATATCTGACAACTGAAAGAGACAGAAAACAGAAAATAATTCAATCCGACATGTTCTAGTTCATACAAAACTGGTTGTTCTTCACCGTTTAAGTGTCCAGGATACCTTGCAGTCACTGATGCTGTTGCACATCTGGTTGTATTCACTGTTGAAAGTGTGCGTCAGGAGACGAAGACACTGCAAATGAATCAAAAGACATAAATAACTCTATATGATGTCACATAAACATGGTGACATACAGGCTACACAAAGATTACACATAGGGAACATGTATACCTATTAAATGTCCCTAAATTGCATTGACTTGAATGAAAAGTCACATAATATATGGTAAACCAAACATATCAAGTAGGAATCTCTTATATCTGACTTCAAACTGAACAGTATTTACGGATCTAATTAAACGACAACAAACATTATTACAGATAGTTACCAAGTGGTACTTGTAGGTCTTTTACCTTAGTGGCCAGCTCCTTCTCGCGGTCTACCAAGCTCTCGATGTCTGTAGAGTCGTATCCGCTGCTCTCACTGGGCGTGATGGCGCTCTCGTAGGTGGTGGAGGAGATCTGGGAGGAGATGCTGGTGGAGGTGCTGAGGGTGCCGCTGCTCAGACTGGGAGATAGCGACTCGCTCAGGGATTTAGGAGGAGGCGTCTCACTTAGCTTCTCACGGAGCAGCAGCAGGTGACGTGTCTTCTCCACCTGACAAAGACAGAGATGGATATCAGGGTCTGGAGATCACAACTGCCTGTGGGATATTCTTATACAGATAAACACAGGCAGCAAAGAGTGTGGCAGTGCTGAGTTGTGATATTCGGTTTTCTTTCCTCACCTCATGCAACTGCTCGAGTTTCTCCAGCTCCCACTGGTGCTCCAGGATCAGACTGTCTCCTCTGGGTCTCCAGCCTGCCAGGTTTTCCTCTCCACGCACATACGCCACAGATGTATCCAGAACCTTCCGTCTCCGCCGCTGCATGCCTAAAAACCAACAATAAATTTGATTAATACAGCAGGCCTATTATATCAATCATTAACGCTTAACTCTTTCCCTGGCATTGACGAGTTATCTTGTCTTTTATGAGAAAGCGTTTCCCCGCCAAATAAGGGTTTTCTGTGTTTTCACTGTTATAAGGTAGGGGGCGTTATTATGCATCTTCTGAAAGAGTACTGAACCAAGTGATGCAATCATACGCATATGTAAAATAATGTGATTGTCAATATTAAGCAGCATATAAATCAAAACTGCCTAATGTTACTGAATGTAATGTTGACGCAGGACTGGACTCAGTCATCATTCTGAATCTGATCCAGATGTAGTCCTTGATAAAAACGTGATTTTCTCAGCTTTTTGCTTAAAATGTTTTTATTCAAATGTTGATAAAAAGCAAGCATGAAGCTAGAATAAAACAGGCTTTTTTGTTTAAAAGCAGAGGCTCTGTTCTTTCTTTTGATATAGTGGATGTTCAGTAAATATCCAGGGGGTCATGATATTTTTGTGAAAATAATCAAAAACACTGGTTTGGAACAGCCAAGTTTTATTAAAAAAAATCCCAGCAAGAACAACAAAAAACCCGGCAGAAGCTAAAATCATACATTTAGTCATAATTATATATTTTATGAATATTCTTTATAAACAATTTTACAATACTGTTTGGAGTTAGTCAATTGTTTTCAAAAGAAGTCTCTTTTGCAAAGCCTACGTCTTTTGCTAACCAAGGCTGAAACCGTAATACAGTAAAAACAGTAATACGTTTTTATTTTAATATATAGTACACTCCTGTGATGCAAAGTTGAACTCTCCGTATCATTACTCATCTTTAGTGTCACATGATCCTTCATAAATGACTCTAATATGATGATTTGGTGCTCAAGAAACATTTCTTCTTATTATCAGTGTTTAAAACAGTTATGCTGCTCAATATTTTTATGGAAACTGACATATTTTCTCTTTCTCAGAGAAATAGAAGGTTCAAAAGAACAGCATTCATTTCAAATAAAAATCTTTTGTAACATTATAAATGTCTTTCACTTTTGATCCATTTTTTTGGAAAATCTTACCTGGGCTTCCTGTGTCAGCTATTTTGCACAAGCTAAGCTCATAGACTCCAGTTACTTTATTACTGTAATGGAAACACATCAGAAAACAGTTATCAGATGTTTGCATGTGGAGAGGACACACATTTCAAGACTTTAATGACAATTGATGCTTAAGATGTCCATCAATATTTTCTCTGATCAATATCACGATTTCTGCTTAACATTTATATCAACATGTAGTGTTGTAACTAGTCATTCATTTTTTTTACAGTTTTGCACTAGTAAACAGTTCTACATGGACTATTAATACTTTAAGTTTTTTTTAAATTAATTAATATCTAAATTAATACTTTTTTGTGGTTAAAGAAATAAAACGATAAAAGCTCTTCTTTTTTTTTTACCAGTCAGGGGTTTTGGAGTAGCCACTGCCGAACAGGTTCCTCAGGGAGCGTGGAGGAGAGATCTTAGCATCTCTGGAGTAGAAGACCATGCAGATGTCCTTGGTAATGATAGCAGGCTGGATGCAGTGATCAAGCTACAAGGGAGGGGTTAGCACACGTCAATGCTGTAAAACCTGCATCTAAAGAACTAATAATAAAAAAAAAAAAGAGTCAAGGCTGACCTCCAGATAGGCTGACAGGGTCATGTAAATCTTCTCTCCATAGGGAGTGACACGGTTCAACAGGAGAGAGTTGTGCAGGGAACTGTCCCAGACAGCCTCAAACCGGTAGAATGTCCTGAGAAAGGAGAAATGCATTTAAATTTAGGGTATACAAACAATATGAAACCATGGAAGGATTGATTCATTGAGTGATTGACTGACTGAGTGATTAATTATGCTATACACTATTTTTTACAGCATGTGTTTGAGTGTGGATGTGCTTAAAAAACACAACATGAAATTACATTTACAACCCATTTTATTTCTGCAATAAGACATTTCTAAGTGAAACGGAATTACGATAACAAAAAAAAAAATGTAGATCAGGATTTATCTATTGGGAATTGACTGGACCATGAAAAGTTAATACATTTAAAGTATCATTCAAAAAGTTTGAGGTCAGTATCTTTTATTTATTTTAGAAAATGATACTGACATCAGCAAGAACGTATTAAAATAATCAAAAGTGACAGTTTCAAAAATTTCTAGTTTAAATAAATGCTGTTCTTTTGAATCTTCTACTCAAAGAATCATGGAAAAAAACATTATCAACGTTGTAAACAGAACATTTTTGTGGGAACATAATACGGTAAGTAACAAGGAATGTTACTTGAGAACCAACTCGCCATATTAAATGATTTCTGAAGGATCATGTGACACTAAAGACTGGAGTAATAATGCTGAAAAGAAATCTGCTTTCCATCACAGAAATAAATGCATTTTCTAAATAAAACAGTTATTTTAAATTGTAAAAAAAATAAATCATAATATTACTGTTTTTACTGTACTGTATTTCAGATCAAATAAAGGCCTAAAAAATGTTAACTTACTGACCCCTAACGTTTTAACAGTATTGTACCTGATCGAATATCAAAACAAACATTTTTCTATTTTTATTTAACATGCACCAATGAATTCCCATTAAGGCATAAATAAGAAAATGGGTTCAATTTTGATTTCATGTTGTCTTTTACCTGCACATATGACAGTGAAGCATCAGGCTTCTACAATAAATACATCAGCTATCCTGTCTGCAACCTTTTAAGCTAACAGATGGTGCTAATGGACAGACAATCTCACTGTGAAAAACATGAGGTGTAATGGCAGCTGTATAGCGCTGTTTGGAGATCTGTGCCTAAATAGTTTGTTGATGCGTTCGAGTCGCATAGTGATCAACACAACACAAGAGCGTTGACAGGTGCTACGTTATTAGTGATCTGGTGTGAGCTTGAAGCAGACTGAGAAAGCAGTGTGTGTGTGTGACTCAGAGCTACAGCGCTGTGAAGACTATAAGCAAAGGCACACGATTCATTTGAACAAACACATGGAGACAGAGAAAGAGATTTGCGCAGGTGACTCATCCTCAAATTTCCTTGTATCTCTTTCCCCACTCCCTCCCTTTCTCGTTCTTATTTCACTGTTTAAATGGCACACAGACGCATAGTCTTGTCTGCATCTGTATCTTGACTCATCATTTCAGCTGCTAACAAGCCAAATGTAATAATACACTGAATGCAGAGTATAATCAAATGAATTGTCAGATCTACATTCATTCAGATGTTTGTTGTCGTTTCGTTTTAAAGATATGTGGTGGCAAAAGCTCATATACTTAACAGTTTTAAGGTGAGATACTACATGCAAAAGCAATGACTTTATAAAACCATATTTATAAACTTTCTAAAAAACATATATCCTTTAGTAAAAGTTTTTTCGTAGAGTGACATAGAAAACATAATACATCTCATATTATATTATATATTAATTTTGCCAAATTAATGGGCCATTTTATCTTAAAAAAGGGAAAATGCATGTTCGTTCACAGTAAATCTACATATAAGCATCTACCATATGATAAAAAGGATTTTAGTTTTAGCCTGTTGTGAATTCTATTTAAACAAATGAGTCAAAGTTCAAGTCACTTAACATGCAAATTTGTTGACATTTAATAATGTGATGTTTCCATATGGGTCAGGTCCAATAAAATAAAATTTTGATTTTGCATGTGTTTTTGCATATTCAACAGTAATACTTCACCTTAATCCACACTATTGCGTAGAATGAGTTAAGAGAGAAGCAGAAAAACACAGGTGCACTACATAGGTCTGCTAGTGTTACGCCTACAGATCACAAATGTCTCATAAAGCACTTTGATGGTAAAAATGCTTTATGATCAGGTGGTTCTGATACCTAGGAATATCGCTATCAATACAAAGACTGAGCAAAACCAAGAGTCCAACCGCAGCAGGAAAAGGACGAGAACAAAAAGAGAGACAAAACAAGCAGAAACAGTCAGGCAACAGAAATATTTACAAATCAAAAGACAAAGAGCAGCATTCAATGAAAAAAAGGCAAAGGAAATAAATAAGCTAACGAGAGAATAAAGCAAACTGGCATCATTAAAAGAGCACAACATGCACATTTTTTAAATAAATAAAGCTGTACAGGGCACTGTGCATGTTGGTTAAATTGCCGTTTTTCCTTTGGTCCACTAGATGGCTCTCTTGATCCCTGCAGGGATCTCTCACTGACGCTTCGGTGACTCATGTTCAAAATGCTCTCCTGAATTCTAAGCAGTTAATGCATTTGCATTAGGTGAGTAGAGCATTTGCAGACCTGCCACTGACTGCAGACAGATAAATTGAACTTAATACTTGATTCAATAGGCCCTTTACTGGGGAAAAAGTGCTTAGGTTGTCAAATGAGGAGAACGAACATGACATACCTGCTGGAGTTGTGGGAAGATTTCAAATTTTTAGCTGAGATGATATTAAGAGACAGAACTGCGTCTGCAGCGGAATCATCCACTTCTGGTTTATTCCTGATTCGACCTACAACCGACAAAATAATCAATGTCAGATGGCTTGTAGCCTTTAAAATACACTTCATAAAATATTTGTACTGACCAACAACCAACTCTCTGACGTCCTTCCAGTGCAGCTCACTGCCCTTCTCGTGGATCAAAGTAACTGTTATTCTACGCTGGATGCCCTGAAAACACAAGCCACACAGGTTACTAAAAGCAATCTCAATTTGAATCATTTATATGTCCTTGACTAAGGACAGCGAACATGATCCTTAGGTGAACTACAGATTTCCTGACTGCAGATGCAGAAAGAATTTAATATTAATAGAACAGAGACCAGGGTGCATTGCAATGCAAACATCTACGAAAATGTAATCCAAAATTCAATCATCATTTCTAGAATAACAACATCCAATGTATTATGCATTCATGCATTGTTCAAAATACAGTTCTTTTTTGTTTTTCTGGACTGGTTGTTGTTATAAATACCTGGTGCAAAAGGTACGTGCCATGACAGGGAAGACCTCCTGTGTGATCTACTACTGCTGGGATATACCTGCAATAAACAACAGATCATTTATATGTGCAAACAGTATTTAGAGCGACACTTTTAATGAGTAACTGCATGTCAATATGGTTCACTTACTCTCCAGTGGGCTCCAGTTCACTGATCTCAAACCAAGCCAGGAGATCATACTTGCTCACACACTGACCCAGGTTGGACTTGGTAATGGTGTTTAATTTGGTGGCTGGCACTGCAAGGTAAGTGGAAGATTAATATGGTGCACCATCGGTCTAATTTTTTCCAATAACAAACATTTTTTTTTGCTGAACATGACCGATAAACAATGAGCATGAGTCACGTAATGTGAGAGAACACAAAGCACAGGCTTATTATATAGACTTTGGAATAATCAGCCGCAGGAAATTCTATACTACATCAGGAAAAATCAATACAGCTGATGTGCTCCTAGAACTTCAACTAAGGGGCAGCACTCCATTTCCTGAAGCGCTCTGTATTTTTAGGTGGGAGGAAACTGAGCTGGGAAAGAGCTGCAGGAAATCTTATGCACAGAAATACAAGAAAAACACTTGTGTAACCTGACTTGAGCTTGAAAAAAGCAAGCAAGAAAATATGGAAAACACCTAACGTGATTTAATTAGCACTAGAGTTTCAAAGTGACACAAAAACGGAAATACAAAGCAGTTGTCATTGCAGTCTAGTTCAACCAAGGAGGGAAAATAAGGGAGAGTGGCACTTAAAAAACCACAGCAGCTCAAGGAGAAGCTTTTATAGCTCTTCTTGGGCATTTAGGAATATCTACATTTAAAAGAACATCCACTGGGAATCTGTCGCTGGGTAGGGATGATGGGCGGCACTAGGGTCACAGTACATTAAAGCACTGTACAGAGCCAAACACTATCGATCTAAACTACTCTGTGCCTCTGAGGCTCTGTACCAACCGTCGTGTTTGGGCACTCTGAGAACTGGGCTGTTGGGTGTTGGGAGGAAGGGGAAGTGGGACAGCTCATCTACCCCTTCCTCCAGACTGGCCACAGCCGTGGAAGCCAGTGCGTTTGCATGCTCTGAGAGCGTGTCCAACACTGGGCCGTGCACGTACTCGCTCATCAGGTACCTGAGCAACTCAATCTTACGTGCATGGTCTGGGTGGACAAGCCAGGAGAGAGGGGCGAGGATGTGGAGTGAAATGAAAAAGACAAAGATGGAGTTATATGTGAGAATGATAAAGAGATCATTTGAAGGCCTCAAAACGTATTTGGACACTTAAAATTTCAAATGGCATTATTTTAAAGAAAGATAAACATTTATTAGTTCATTTCATATTAAACATTTTTTTTAAATGTGTATATTTGTATACCGGTAATATTGTATAAAATTTAAATGTATATGTACCATGAAACTGTATTAGAACGGTACAAGGTATGTTTAAAAATGACTGAATGGCACCTGGATATTCGAAACAATCTTAACAGAAAGAGATTGTACATGTATGACAGGTGTTGGAGGTTTTTAAATGCACTGCATCTACAATCTATAAATCACAAAGAGCTCTACAACTTTTCCAATTATCTCCAGCTGAGCTGTAGCACCTAGAGATTCATATCGCAACATAAAAGACTGACAGCTTAGTGAAGATCAATAAGCCGTCAGGATGGATGACACTTCAAGGCTGCAGCTTTTGTTTTATTTCGGTTGCAAAGGGCGATTTGTTCTTGATCAAAAAAACAACGGTTTGGACAGGAATGGCTGACAGCTTCGTCTTTCAAACGGACTTGCTGCATAAATGGGATCCACAGCCCTTTTGAGAAGAGATAACCGTATCGAACGAAAGAGCCAGAGATTACAGCAGCATTATGAACTGCGGTAGCTCCTTGTTTAATGAATCTTGTAATGAATTACACTAATAATTAGAGGAGATAGAAGAACATACACGCTCTGGGCGAGGATTATTTAAGGAATTGCTTTGTTACTTATGCAAATTTAAGACCCTTCAAGCTGACTTAATGAACACGTAATGCTCTTTATGAAGAAAATGAAGATGTCATTTTTGAATTAAATAGCAGTTGCTGTCATACCTGGTTTAGACAGTGGCATAGGTGGGGGGTAGTACTTTCTGGAAGGTTGAGAAGGGCTGCAAGAAGCACAAAATTAAATCAGACATGCAAAAAGAAAAACTAGAATAATCTGTGTGCAGCAATGTTTCAATGATTATTTTATTAGCATATTCACTGTAATAACATAAAAGGAATATTCTACGTTAAACACAAATCAAACTCCAACAGCATCTGTGGCATGCAATGAAAATGGAAATAGCGTAATATTGACTCGAGGGACTGTTTGTAAAAATTAAAAATAAATTTGTTGCTATTCAGAAATATTATGATTAAACAAAACTACTAAAATTAAAAGAAATTTCAAAATATTCATAAATATAATGATAGTAAATAGTGTTAAAATAACACTTTTATGACAAACAATAACTAGATAAGTAAAGTTTGTCAACAAACTTTAAAGTTGGCTTGAGAAAGTTTGAAGTAGTTTTAACAGCTTTTAGTTAGGGTTAGTTTGAATTAGTGTGAAAAAGCATGATGCTAGCAAGATTTAGTGTTAATTAGCATGTCGCTAACAAGTTTTAACATTAATTACCAAGTCGCTAGCAATATTTAACGTGAATTAGCATGTCGCTAACGAGATTTAGGGTGAATTAACATGTCGCTAGCAAGATTTAGTATGAATTAACATGTCGCTAGCAAGATTTAGTATGAATTAACATGTCGCTAGCAAGATTTAGTATGAATTAACATGTCGCTAGCAAGATTTAGTATGAATTAACATGTCGCTAGTTAGATTTAAGGTGAATTAACATGTCACTAGTGAGATTTAACGTGAATTAGCATGTCGCTAGCGGGATTTAGTGTTAATTAACAAGTCGCTAGCAAGATTTAACGTGAATTAGAATGTCGCTAGCGTATCTAGCATGTCTCAAGTTAGTTGCTAGGGTTTGTCAGTGATAGATGGATGAAGCTGAAATACTATTAGAGCCAATGTAAAAAAAAGAGTTCACCCCCTCATTGAAAGCATAAGAAAATTTTCGTCTTTAAACTATTTTTTATTTTATTTCAGAAGTCGAATCAGTTCGAAAAGATATAGCAACCCAAGTCAGAATAGGTCGGAGGTCTGGGGTGAGTTTGGTGTTTGTAGCTTGAAAGCCCTAGGAGGAGATGGTGTTTAAAATTTTGGTAATAATAATAATCTTAAACCGTAGATCAGTAAGTTGGCCTTCTCAAGCCAACTTAATAATAAAAAAAATCAACTCTTACAGCACAGTAAAAACTACAGCAGATAAAAGAACATTTTAATATTTGATCATTCTAAAACGCCATTCCTTTAAAAATCAGACCAATTAGAAAAGTCACCATCAGTATGTTTTACGTCCCTGAGATGCATGATTTCATGATAAACATAAGATAATATTGATGAAAGATGTAAAACTGGACAGCAGGTTGTTACCTGACCAATTCCTGTCCATGAATGTGCAGTGGGTGCTGTTGGTAATGACCAAACACTTCAAACACAATTGGCTTGGTCTTTATGTACTCAATAAAGGACTCCGTCACCTCCACAGAGACCTAGAAATGAAAACCGAATAAATAAGTTAACAACACATTCAGATATGTGCATTAATGAAGCGTAATTATTTATACGCATCTAGCCTGTTGAAATATATTTATGAGAGCTCGATTAACAACTCTGGGGTGGTTGTGTTACCCTAATGTACGGTTTCCTCCTTAAAACCTCATCTCTCTCGTTGCTTTCAACACTTACATTCTGTACGTGGTAAAAGCCCAGCGGGGCACCTTTGCCTGTGTTCTTCAGCGGCTCTGTGCTGAAAGCCTCATCGTGCCGATGGAGGAAACTGTTGGCAGCATGAGAGAGGATTACTGAGAGAAGCGTGACAGTGCGTTTGTGTGATTTATGTGAAGGTGTGTGTGTTTGAGCTCTGTCTGAATAAAGACTAATGAGACGGGAAAGAAGGGTTGCTATGGAGACGGGCTGACTCACTTGAACTGGCAGAAGATGTCTGCGTACTCAGGCGGGACGCTGCTCGCTTGCAGAACGGTGACGCGGAAAGTGAAAATACTGCCCACTTCCAGATGCTCTGCCAAACTATCACCCAGTTTTGTGTCCACGTTCCCAAGCTTCAGGTCTTTTAGACACAAAACACATGTGGAAATATACATAATATTAGACTGTTCATGTAAAAGATCTCTACACCGTTAATGTGAATCGGTATTTTCCTAAGCATTCTAATTACTGTGTAGAATCATCTAATTCTACTTAAGAATGGATGTTGAATTAATTTGTAGATTAGTCAACAACTGTGTTTATTACTACTACTACTATTTCTACAGGGCAGAATCCTCTAATTCTATTAAAATAAATATATAATGCAACAAAACAAACATTTGATTCATAGGTCATCATCAACAACATAAATGTTTCCATACCCTTAATCTATTAAAACCTGCTAGAAGAATCTTTGGTCCTAAAGCTTTCAGAACACTGAGGCAGTGTAAATCAAATGTGACATACCAGAACACAACGGCATCGTCTGGATGTGTAAGCATTTCTTTTCATTCAGACCGAACGGTTTTGTTCAGAGCTCAGGGATTGCCAGCTGGCCTGTGCATCCACTCACCCATGTCATTTATTCTGTTCATCTCCTCTGAAGGGGTGATGACCTCTGAACTTTGACCTTGACCTTCCACAATACGCAGCTCTTCCAAAGAGAGGCCAGAGCGGGTCATGACCACAGAGGAGAAATCACTCTAGATGGTGTAAAAAAAAAGAAAAGAAAGAAAGGTGGGTGGGTGGGGAGAGAGAGATAAAGTACATCAAAAAGGCACAAATACAGGCAACGATCATCAAAATGTCTTACCTTAATGTCTTAAATTCAATCTTAGTATCAATCTAGACATGAATAGTCATGTATATAATATAATAGAACATAATATAGGCCTAATATAATATAGAAATAATAATTGTTATTTCAAAAAGACAACAACAGCAAAAGAACCAAAACCATAAAGTTTTGGTTTATGGTGACCAAAGCAACTGACCAAGCAAATAAATATAGTAAATAATAAGATAATTATTAATATTATTAATATATTTTTCTTACAAAATTACATTTATGGAAAGCACAAACTCTTTCTCCAACAGAAATGCACACACATAATCACAAAAAGAAACATGTTGTCAGCTCTGCTCTGACGATTTTAGTCAGTAAAATAGTTTAGCAACTTAAAAGCGAAATGACGTTTCTGACTAGCGATGTAATAATGGTGCTGTTCTTGAAGCAGATAAACTTACAGTTTCACTATTAGTAGATAGGAGAAACTTACATTATGAGAAGACTACCAAGTTACCAAGATGGGAACGGTTTCATGCGATATTAGAAGTCGAACATTGTTGAAATCCACTCAGGTCATTTACACACACTTAATCTCTCGCTCTCTAATAACTGCATTAGTTTGCTATCAATCTTCCGATGAGTTGCACAAGAAATGAGTCCTTCACACCCGAGGTGTAACTCCACAGTGTGTCGTGGACGGATTACCACTTTGTGTGTGCATTCTTTTCTATTAATTCAAAGACTAATAATTAAACAGCTAATAAATCAATTATTCCTTACATAATACATTATAAGAATATACACAAATCAATTGTAAATATTATACAGTATATCTATAGGATCACAGTTGCCATCTTGGTAACTTGATATCTACTTGAATAGGCAAAGCCTGTAATAGTTTGTTTGTTCGGATTACTTTGCTAATACATACACCAAATAAGACATAAAATCCTGCCTATAGATTAAAAAAAAAGTTGCCTATTCAACTCAATCATGTCTAAACAAAAAACCTCATTTTTTGCATCTTGGGTTAGTGTTATATTCTAGAACAAACAGACCAGGTGATTGATTTGTCAATACAGTGACTAACACCTAAAAAAGCAGAACTTCCTTTCCTACAACCACAATATTGGATATTGTGATTTCTCCCATTTTTTCCCACAAGTAGCCTATATCCTCCTCTTTATGGGTATTTGTTATTTTAACCTGATCCCCACAAATGTCAAAGTTAACTACATTTCAAATGGCTTGTACCTTTTTAAAATATTCGTTGTCAAAGGAAATCTTAGCAGTGCCTGACTGACGCACACCAGATCCGTAGTCAGGAGCCTCTTCGTCTGCTACAAAAACACAAATACCAAAAGGTCACAGATCTTAAGAACTTAACCAAATTAATTAATGTTTATAAACACATCAGCTTGATATCAACTATGCTTAATTCATTAATATATAGCAGTGCTCACCAGCGATGGCTTGGACCCCCACTCGCAGGAACCCTCGCACATCTCCCTTCTCTGTTACTATAGCGACACGATGCACCAGAGGAACAGGGTACAGCAGGTTACTCAGGTACACGAAGGCTCTAGAGGAAAAAGAACAGCAATTATAGTACCACCCTGAGAGCTGTTGTAGCCTGACTGTCTCATGCACGCACACGTTCAAAACATGTGTGAAAGAGCCAAATGTATTAGTATGAAGGGAACAGAAGATGCAGAGCTGAGCAGTGTTATGAAAAGTGACTTCCTTTCACTGTAGGGCAACAGGTTCATCTCCATTACCCTGATTAACACCACTGGAGAATAATGCATTTGATGTGTCAGACACTTTTACTAAGCGCTGACACAAACGAAACACAGCACTAAATGACAAAAAACGAATCCTCCAACCTTGAAATTAAATGCCAAAGAAAAAGAAGGACAAATAAATAAGTTATACATTATGCTGTACGGACAAATAAAACCAAAAAAATATGTATTCGCTTGTTGCAAGAGAGATTGTATCAGAAGATTTTATATTTTCAGAGGCTAGGGGGCACACATAGTCTGAATTTCAGAAGCTGTTTGCAGTCAGAGAGCTCCTCCCCCCCCACCCCGTGGGCAGCCTCAAGGCCAAGATGGAGGAGAGCTATCACTGTAGCGCATCAGTGAAGTCACGATGACGCAGGTCCATTTGTGCCTCTGCATCCACCCAGACTATGTTGCCCTCCTCCTCTATCTTTCTCTCTTGTACAAATGATTGAGAAATAAAGGCTCTTACTTTAGAACACTGAATGAATATAAAAGGAAAAAAATTATACAGATAAAAACAATTCATACTTGTGTATATATATAAATAATTTACAAAAAATAAAGAAATTAGGGCTGTAAATCAAAAGGTTAATGTGTTAAAGGGTGTGACTAATGAAATGTGTTAAACTTTTTTTTTAAGTAATTAGCACATTAATTTAATTTGATATCAAATTTTAATAATTTTGTGTGACATCTAAAAACTGATCTGAACATTCCATGTCTAAGTGTCACACACACATTTGTTTCACATTCAGTGGAGAAAGACATTCTTTATAATCCAAAATGCAGTGTTTAACAAAGTTCCTTTGCATGCTTGTAGGGAGAAATTGAATTAACATCAAGGCTAAGTGCAATATTATCCACAAGTAAAACTCGCCATTCATAAAAATGTAAATGTGAACAAATACAGCAGGCTAGTGTAAGAAACAGTACACATGTAAGATTAAGCCCATAAAGTGCTGGGAAAGTGGCTGCATTATTGAATGATTGTTCATTTGAATTTCTTTGCCTTTATTAGCAGTGCATTTTGAAGCAGTTTGATCAGCTGTATGCCTTGAAAAAGAAACTGAGTGCTTTAACACATTTAAAATCGATTGACAGCCCGATTAAAATAAATACAATGGATGAAAACAAACAAATGTGTGCTAATGTTTAGATCACTGATGTTATGATGATGGAGAACTGGAGGAGGTATCTGGTATAGCTGTGTGAGCTCAGATAGATCCATAATTACGCTTATTTTATTTTCAATGTATATAAATTATCTTTAGATCATGGAGCCCAATTAACAGCTGAACACTGAGCCACACAACTTTCCCCACCTCTCTCTGTCACTCATTCTCTCTCTCCAGCCCTCATTTGTCAGGTTTCCCCCCGAGCAGTGGTCACCACCAACCTGCCCACCAGGATGAACCATGGGGAACGGTCATAGAAGGGATCCTGCCCATCACTGAAGATGTCAGAGCCCTCCTCGGTCCCAGCATCTGAGCTGGTGTCATCCACGAAAGCCTCATCATCCATGAAGTCCTCCATCTCGCTCTGTCGTTCGTCAGCCAGCTCAGTAATCTCAGAATCACTGGTGGAGAAGGTGGGCGAGGGAGTGCGGTCGGCAAGATGCTCGTTCACACAGCCGTGAAAAATAGGTGAGCTAAAAAAAGGTGCGTGGGTAGGATGCAGGCACAACAACAGTTTACAGGATTACTTAAATGACCTACATTTAAGAGCCATGACTTTAGATATGAAATACAAAACAAACAATGCAGGTACATGAATAATTAATTACTCATTTTTTACTTTGTTAATGCAATAAGCATTTCAATCTTTAAAAAAAAAGAGCTCATAGAAACGGTCCTAATCTTGATTATGGAAATAAAACATGGACGAAAAAAATGAAAAACCAATCACAAAATGAATTTGCAACAAATTTTACAATGTATATAAGGTGCACAAAGAAACAAACAAATCTACATATGAAATGAAGGTGATGTTAATGTTTAATAATAATAAATGGATGAAAACAATGCATTTATTTATTAACAATAATAAATAAACTACCACACAGCGAAACAAGCACATAAAGATTAGGATAACAATGAAAAACAAACCAAAAATAATTTGAAAAAAAGAAAGGGGATGAATTAAATATAAATACAAAATGAACAGTGTAAATGACTACAAAAAGATGTCAAATGATTTATGGGATCATCTTTCACTAAGAGAGCGGCTCTTTACAAACAAACATAATACAAATACTCTCTCTTATACATACACACACACACACAGTTCTCTCCATTTCACAAAATGAGAAAAATGCAAAACGTTGGTGAACAATTCAACTGAATTTCACAGCACTTGAAAAATCTTCTCTAGGCACATTTGCAGGACATAATATAAAACAAAGAAGCAAGGGTGCAACGGATCACAGAACTCAAACTTCTTGAGTCAAGGATAAGATAATTATAAAAAGCATAATTCTGGGGGGGGGGAGGTGATAAATAAATATAGATGTTTGTTGTTTAATTAACATTAATGACAGACAGCAGCAGGTATTTAGTCTGCTCTCACTTTAAGACTGAATGCACAGATTCAATATACTGATAAAGATCTGATTTCTCAATTGTTCATTCATTTAAGATATAAATGTGTCCATTTAAGTGCAAAGAGGCTCTGAAACAGGGCTGTCCTTAGGGTAGTGCAAGCGCACCGGGCCCTGCGGTGAACAGGCCAGGGCAGTGCCCCACTTTTGCTACCTCACACAGGGCCGCAAGAGGACAGAAAACAGCGCGAGAGTACTGAAATTAGTATTCTTTCGCCTGTTCTTGTTCTTGAATGGTTTGAAATCACTTGATGTTTAAATCAGCCTTGCATATAAACGTGCAAATGGCGTGCAACTAATTCGTGAATCACATGTGTCTTTATGGATCAGGAAATCAACTAAGATCCATTACACCCCTAAAAGTAATGATCTCTGTTAACATGCTCAATCAAGTGATTAGCGTACCTCCCAACCAGCTTGAACCAATGGAAGCGGTCATAGAATGGGTCACTGCCAGTCAAAGGACCCTCCCCATCCTCACCCTGATTGGACGAGGCCATCTCACCTGCACGGTCATACATCTCTCGCATCTGGTCCAGCCTCTGCCTAGAAGAGCATGACAAATCAACACCTCATGCTGGCAAATAGTGTTCTCTCTTTTAAAAAATTCAAATCAACTATTTTACACTTTCTACTTTTGACTGGTAATTGGTTTGCATGGAACATATCAGCGTATAGAAGTGCTTGAGTCATCTACAATAATAAAAAAATCTATTTATATATCATCTGTGTTTTTGTCCGACTAACCAAGAGAAAATTCAGGGCCACTAAATGCTATTTTTCTCAAACTGAATCGAATTTTGACAAGGGGAAAATTGTCCCAAAAGTCATTTGGGGATTCTCTTCTTTGACACTTGGCTCGTTAATGAAAATTTGGGTATTTGGCACAATAGAGACTTGTTTCAGAGAATTAAGCTTAAAATAAACTACATAAAAACACATTGGTTAAACTGTTAAAATAGGCCATTATGCGTATAATGTCAGATGTCATGGTGCAATATGGTCATGTGACTGGCCACATGAGAACAGAGTTCTTTGAATGACAGAAAGTGAACCAATTCTCATTCGAACGTGGGTTTTGTGAGGTGCCATGCAAATGTAACCATGCAAAACAATTTCAGTCTAAATATCACTCTAAAAACAAAACATTTAATACATTTAAAGAATAATAAAAAAATAAAAAAGTAAAAACACAGCATTGGGATTTCTGATTGATTGGTCCCAAATATTAATTGCAGAAGAACTAAAACACTTCTGTTTGCAGAACTTTGTATGTTACAGGCTGGTTGGCAGCCTGAAGCTTACTTGAGTTTCTCCAAGGACCAGTAGTGAGTGGCTCCATTCTTCAAGTCCTGAACCTCCACGGCCACCACCGTTCGAGGGAAAGGCCTAGGGTCACGATCTTTCTCCGGTTCTGGAGGCAGCAGCTCCGGGGGCAGTGGAGAGTAAAGGGTGTCAGTGAGCAACACAAACTGGAACTGGACCTACAAATAGAGTCAAAACATAAGGTCATCAACAAGGATGAAAGATGTGAGCTGTTGACTAAGGTTGGGAAGGTTCAGAGTAAAGTAATGCAACAAAACTAAAAAAATATAACAATCACCCCTGCATCACTTAAGTTATAAATACAAATTAAGAGCACATGATAAACCAGAAGAAAAATGTTTCTACACAGCAGTGGTTTTTATGAAGTTATACACATACAAACTGACAAAAAAAGGAGACAAACAAACGGAAGTAGAGCAGATGACAGAAAAAGAATGGATGAAACTATAAGTGTATGCACATTATGACCTTAATGAGCCAACTGTTTAAAGCTGAAACATTGGTAATAAGTAAAGCAACAGAGGACTATGAACATAGCAGAATGGACTGGTAAGCAGCCATCACAATAACAAACTAATTTTTATGAACTGCTTTGTTATGTTATGTTGTGTGTCACGAACTGGTAAAAACACACAATAACGGCTATTCACACAGGAAGCAGTTATATATATATACACACACACACACACACACACACGCACTAGACCAGTGTTTCTCAACCTTTTTGTCTCAAAGCTCCCAGCTGAAATTATTTTCTTATTACTACAAATTTCGACGTCTAGAATACACACTTTTAAAATGACCTCACATATTATATTACCAGGTTTTCCAAGACCATGAGAACCCTGGTTTAAAAAAGAAAAAAAGGCAGTTGTAAATGGAACAAAATAAAACAAGAAATCTATCATTAATAATATTTTTTACCGTTCTAGCTTAAAATCTGATTTTTGAAAGTGTGGTAAATCCCACGTGGTTGAGAGACACTGCAATAGAGGGAAATTTGAGCTGCTATGCTTAGTCTTGCTGTTTTTTCAGTGTTTCATGCCAGGCCAAGTTAAAAATAGTTTAATGTTTTAATGATTTAAACATTTTTCACATGACACCTGCCACCTGTGTGCTGTACCTTTTTCTTGAGCTCCACACTGATGGCATTGGCTTCTTTGAGGTATACAGCATTACCCCATAGCTGATCTCTGAGGGAGGTGAACTGGTGGTATCTCCACTTCCTGAAAGCCCACTGGGCCAGCTCATACTCATGCTGGGTCCAGGGTACTGCAATATAGGAACAATAGATAAACATGACAGTAGGTGGTAGTAATTTTGCCAAGCAGGACATCCTTATTGCTCCTGGAACAACATTCAATCCATTAGACTATAGACATAGGGAAGGGTGTAGGAGCTTAACAACCTATTATCTATTTTCCTCTGATTGTAGTGGTAGTTTTGGTTGGGTTGAGGTTATAGATTTAGGACTCTATTTGACAGAAATCTAAATGATGTTGATCTAGGAACGTCCTAATTACACAGCGTCCCAATACATTGCACATTAACATCTTTTGACAATGGGGTGCATTTCATGTTATAATGTAGACGACTAATTTTTGGCACAAAAAATACACTACCTTCATCCTCTTCCTCATCTTCCTC
Organism: Rhodeus uyekii; assembly: GCA_037043235.1. Classification (NCBI taxonomy): domain Eukaryota; kingdom Metazoa; phylum Chordata; class Actinopteri; order Cypriniformes; family Acheilognathidae; genus Rhodeus; species Rhodeus uyekii. The sequence goes on from JAWRVZ010000027.1 coordinate 1,527,827, forward strand.
CTCCTCATCAGGTGTCTCTGCAGCCAACGAGCGTGTCTCCACCTGTTTCTGCAGCTCTTGCAGTTTACTCTCATATACCTTTGAGAAAATGCCATGAAGAGAAAGGACAGCAGACACGATCTTATCAGCACTTAAAGAACCATGGAAAGAATACATGGTTACATAGTTACACTATTGCTTTAACAGCTGTGTTAAATGGCTGCGTGCCATTCTTAAATTACATTTTTAATGGCCTAAGTTCAAGCTGAAATTAAACCGCAGTAATTTTGCACACAGCAATAGACATTGAAGACCCATCCATTTTCAAGACATGAAACTTCCTAAACTCCTCTAGCCATTTTTTGGAGAAAAAAAAATAGGGTTTGTCTAGATATTCTACTACCAAAATGCAACTACTTATAATATATTCAATTAGTAATGAAAAAATGCAGGTAGAACTGTATTGTGGTTTCACTAAAATGTGATGTATGTATGTATAAGTCAATCTTCTTTACATTTCCCTTTAGGACTAATGGCTGACTACTGAAATGTATGTATAATGAAATGTTCATGATAAATTCAAATGCGATTACTATAAAGCATATGCTGTAATGTTATGTAATGTAAAGATGAAGACATTTGGCTCAAAGCAACAGTCACTGCATTTCAAACTTGCTCGTTTTATTTAAGTCATTGTTTGAAATCTTGATATTCAACAGTTCAAGGTAATAGCAATATTAGTAAACCATCAACACATCTTAGAGCACTGAAGAGCATATGTTGCACAAAAACGCCACCCCAAAATAACACATTATAATACCTGGCCATTAAGAGGCTCTCACCATTGCATACAGATAAACACTGAAAAGTGACATACCTTTAAAAAGGGTCAAATACATTGTCCGCTTGAATGTATACCTTTATGTAGCTTCTCTTGTGGTAGTTAAGAGTAGCTGGCAGCACCGTACATTAATATTAGCATAACATTTTTTATTGGAGCAGTGAAATGGCATGTCTGGATCATTACTCAAATAAAAGATTTTCGAGAGTTACACAAAGATGAAGTGTGTAATTTCTGTTGCACTATACAGATCAAAAATAATAATAAGAGTTTTCAAAAACTCCCCATATTTTCCAGATTTTCCCACCCTAAACTGACAACATTGGTGAAGCCAATGTCTTTTCCACACTTTTTAGAATAAAAATGACACCTCACCTTTAAACTAGAGTCTTGCTTCTTTAGTTAACCAGTTTCATGATTTGCCAAAGAGAACGTTTCCTGTTTTGTAGTGTTTTATACAATATACATTGCTTACGATACCAAAACCCAGGGGTTTCAATAGAAATAAGGCAGTAATTCTGACACAAAAAGCATTCAAGTCCTTCATTCGTATGAAGCAATGCTGAAGCATGGACTTAAGACCTAGTTGGCTAACTATGCTCTGGCCAGAGGAGATGACATGAAGAGGATTTCAGAACATGTGCTTTGGTAATACGCAGCTGGTAATGGGACGCACTTGGGCGCTGAGGCACACCAGTGCATAATTATTTCAAGGCTTAAGCAGGGAAATCACAGTGGCTTAAGTGCAAGGATGTACAACTACATTAACCCTACGTGAATGTAATTACTATTTAGTTAGAAAGAAAAAATATCAGTGGTAAATTTAATAAAAGTGAGAAGTGTTCAGTGGCATTACATACACAAGCAGAGGCTAAATGAGAACATGAAACAAAAATCACCTGTCTGACAAAATGTATTTGGCTTTTAATGGTTTTCCACAGCTAAAATCATGCTACTCGTTTCAAAATGAGCCTGGGAAACCATGGAAACCGCCTGTTAGAGGTCTTTTCCATGGCATGTCTCTGGTGCTTTCTGTGGGCCTGCCTACCACACAGTGGACACCCGAAAATAAATGTAATTCTAATCATGTTCAGACTGAGGAGAACGGATGAGTGTTCTAGAACACTGACTATCCCGTGGGAATAGACGGTCCCCCCCTATTGAGGATCAGAGTGCAGCAGACAGTTTAGACTAGAGGAACAATAGATGCAAAGTACGCTCTTAAACAAAAACATTACCTCTGTAGATACGGATGTTTAGTGCAGAACCAAACTTTATAAAATCAGTGTGGCAGTTTTTTGGGGGGGTTTTGGGACAGAAAAAAAAAAGAAAATAAACTTTTTACCAAACATAGGGGGAAGCATCTATATCTTTCACTATAAGAGTGTCACGAACTCTTATATACCGGTATTTCTTCATATATTGCTATTACGGTCCTTCCTTTTAGGCGCCACGTACGAGGAGATAAATGCAATATGTTAAAATGATACATTAGGGAGTCAATAAGGCACTTAAAAACTTTAAAAGCACTCCTTCATAATCTTTTACTCATGCATAAGGCAGCTAGAGAAAGGCCTTTGCTGCCACCTTCCAATCTATTTAACGGGCAATATCAACCCAAGACCTCATGAAATAAAACAACTTCACAACTTGCATAAAATGCAACGGTAAAAACAATCTCTAGCATGTGTATAAACATTCAAGAGAATACAAAGTTGGCTATTAACCTTCCAGCATTTACTGAACAAGTTACCTATGCGCATTCAATGCACAAATATGACTGGATTGTAAATTCAAAAACTCAAAATTCAAGTAATGGTTCAAGATTCTCACTGGACAGTGTGAAATGTTGCAGTGTAGTGGTTATGTGATCATTGCTCAAATCTATTCAGACTGTCACCAGCAGCAAAACAGAGGTAAACTGAGGCAAATCAGTGTTAAAGTACTTCTCAAATATATGATGGCATCTTCAAATTACACTAAAGTTTAAAAACGTTAATACTACTGCCAAAAACTAAAGGGGTGACTCTCTTAAAACTCATCGTTCCATACTTTATTGCAAAAAATTCTTGTTTTATTAATCAAGGCTCAAAAACATTGTTCTGAGAGCAGCTTGTTGTGGCTTGGACATTAAACAGCATTATTGCTATCCATATTCTTAGCTAACATGATGTTGTTGGTGAAAGGTGTTCATGTGGTATTTTCCATGGAGATCATTGCAATTTGGATCCACAAATGACAACAAGAACATTCAATTCTTTAAAAACAAGTGCCATAAAACCGTTTGACTTGATGGGGACAAGCTGTCCAATGCTTTGATGAGTCTGTGATGTGTGATTTGTAGTGTCAACTAGTTCTGTACATGAACCTATGCCCTGCTTCCAATGTCAGACTGTGGTTTCTCGACTGCCCTTCAAATTGGGGGCAGACATTTGCCTACGCATACGGGTTGGTGTACAAAAATTGTTGTGGTGGCTCGGCTGCTGATTGGGTGAGTATTGCTGGTAGCTGTTGCTGGCATCGGTATTGTAATGACAGAACTGTGGATGCGGTTGTTGTGGATAATGATGCTGGTTTTGGTTGTAGCGTGGCTGGTAAAAGACCTGTTGAGGATGAGGTGGCTTTCTGTTACCAAAATTGAGAGACTCCATTGAGTCCGAGGCTTGCTGGCTGCTGTTGAAGGAGTTACTACGGCCTCGTTCATGGAGTTTGTGGCTTTGATTATGTCTATGACTCAGGCCCTGCTCTAGATCTTTGCTTCTACGTTGACCCATGGGACTAGGAAGAGGAGGATACATCTGGATGGTTGGTACCACTTGTTCTCTGGGCTCTGTGACCTCCCCGGAGTCGTCCTCTTCCTCGACTGCTTCTTTGGGTACTTTCAACTCAATCACCTGTTCATCTGTTATGATGATATGAGTGCCAGGGGTCCAGGAGTTGCGATGCTTGGGGTTACTCTTGAAGGGGAAGCGTAGCTTACGGTCTTCGGGTGGGATGAACCGGTGGGGTCCATTTTGCCGTCGGAGCTGCTTGGAAATCTCCTGTTGCTGGAGGTTCTTGAGGCGTACCTGCTCCTGTCTCATCCACCTCATACGTCCACGTCGGAATGAAGACTCATCATCTGTCATCTTAGACATCTGCTCGTCCGACAGTTCACAGTTGGACTTCTCTTCAGGAGCTTTACCCTCGCTGGAACTGCGGGCTCTCATGGGTCCATTGCGAGTGGTTTTCTCCTGTGACTCATTGGAAATCAGCGGGATCACTTGCTCCATCTTCAACATCTTATTCCGGAGAGCTCGAATCTCTTCATCCTTCATGTTGTTCTGTTTTTTTACCTCATGCAGGATGTCTTCGAGTTTGTCAATGTGCACCTTTAGGTCATCCATGTCAGTCACGCCTCGCCCATTGGTTATAACATCTTCAATTCGTTCATCCCCAACCCCTACGGTGTCCCAAACATCTCGAGCCACTGCTCTCCAAGAATCTCGTTCGTTGGGGTCTTTCTTGTTGTACGTGGCACAAAGCTCCTTCATTTTTACTATAGCCAGTGCCTCAATCTCTTGACGGGTGTGACGAAAATCATTTAGCGCCACCTCATAGCAAATTTCTTTGACTGCCTGGATCTTCAAATCAGAGATGGTCACCCATTTGGAGTCCTTTGTAAGACGACGACGCTGAGGGATCTGGTACATTTTGACAGGCTCTCGTCTTTTACCACTGCTGGGTAAGCCACACTTTTTGACTATGGTTTGGAGCTTGCTAGGAGGAAGTTTCTCCCGTAGCGAAGTGATGAGTCTCCAGCTCTCCTCGCATGACCTCTTATCAGAGTCATCACCACTATCAGAGTCTCCATCCTTAAGAGAATAAAACAAGAAAAACCAAAGAGTGCGAAAAACAAAATGGGAAAATTAAAATGGGGTATCGAAATCAAAAGGAATGTTTTCTGTAATGAATGGACAGTGTTGTGATATGCAAAATGGGAAAAGTTAAATGAGTGCAGAGAAATGTACAACTTAATTCATTAAGCTGAGAAAAATGTTGAACCTACTTGATTTCTAACTAACACATCATTAAACTGCAAGACACAGCACCATGTGTTGACTAAGTTGTAACTACAGACATGAATATTTTAGAGAACATTATGTGTACTTGCTGATGCATTTGACAATACTCAAGCTTTCTAAGCATGATGTGCCACTTTTTTTTTTTTAAATGTACAGTGTAGATACAAATTCATGGCACTTTTATTCCCAAATGGCATATCACTATATAAAAAGTAAATGCAAGGCATGACTGTCATGATTATGAGAAAAATGTCAACAAAAAGGTATAGATGTGGCACGGTCTGCTGTTTGTTGTTGTTGCATTGGTTTCTTGCTTTTTGTCAAGTTTAAATTTATGACATCCTCTTCAATTACAGCTCTTGATAGTTGCACCCCAAACATGCTTCAGTTGCATGCAGAAAAGCCAGATGAGTTTTGTTTCATTTCCTCATATGAAGTCCTTGATAGAGGATTTGGTTTTAGAGTTTTTCTAGCTCTAGCGGTGGGTTAGACTCTTGCGTGTTTATTACAGGTCAGTACAGAGACGGAAAAAGAGAAAGAACAGGCTCTGAGAAGGTTAAAAGCATAGATTTCATCCACTACAGTTAAGAGGTTAGTAGAGAGAAAATGCAGTTTCTCATTTTCCAGGTAAAACAAAGACAATACAAAAAAATAAAAATTCACAGTCAAATAACAGAGGAGGCAGCTGGCGACCATGTAATCGTGATTGTGTAATCAGTTCAGTGTGCGATATCTGTGTAATTCTGTATATGAAATTATATGGATGAGACCATCGTAGCATTGGAGAGCTTGTCATCATTGATTAAGACCCAGAACAGAGATAGCTGTGTTATAGCATGCCCTCTTGTGTCTGGCCAGACACAGACGTGTAGAACTCGAGGCTACAGATGTAATGAGAAACCACATTGTCACTAGCCTTCATCAACTACAGCAGAAATCTTGGGTTATGGCAACAATGCATTGGAAACATCAGCAATTGCATTGAGAAAACCAACAAACTCAGACAAAACTAATTCTATTTTGGTAAATCAAATGCCGACTCAAGCTTAACCAGCTTAAAAACACTGCCCAGCAACAAATACTAAATAAGGTACTTAAGTACCCTGTAAATGAATGTTAAACATGCTACAAAAAAACCATGCAAAAGCAGCATATAGAATAAACAAAAGAAAGGGACTTTATTTTACACCAATTTAACTTAAAGACCCCATGAAAAGGCTTGACAAGGATAGTTCGATGTCAACATGGTAGCAAATATAATGCTTTCTGTGTGACTAAATATAAATAAACTGAATTGACAAAGACCCTTTTATACTGAGAGAGAATGTTTTTTAATTAATTGTGATATTATGAAGATATGTTGTTTTAGCTATACTAAAGTAAAAAAACTATTACAAATAAATATAAATAAAATATATAAATTATAGTAAATTGACAGCAGTTTTTTGTCGAATGACAAAAAGAGAGACATTCAATTTAATTTAAAATCAACTTTTTAATAAACTGCATTGAAACGCAAGGTTTACAGTTTAGCATAATATCCATGGCGAGGTAAGTGAAAAAAATGCATTCTTTAAAATATTTAATAAACATTTTAAGTTAACATGATAAAATGATAGCTCTAAAACAACTTTTCTCTTTTAAAAAAAGAAGAGAAAAAAAAATCAATTAAAAAAACTATTTTGATTTCATGGGGTCTTTAACTGGTACATGGCAAACCAATGCCTTACATAACAATATAATTCATAAGTACACAAATTACTAATTAAAAGCCAAATTGGTATACTTCTGCTGATGCCGTTTTGCAAAGTTACATCTCAAATCTATGAGAGAGAATTTAAATTTTGAATTGGAAATTCTTGCTGTATCAAACCGAATATGTAAATCAGTCCATATCAGCAATGGGCCATCTGCTATCTCAATCCAGACAGAGTGGATTCAGTTACCATGCAAAGAGGTTCAGCCATGCACTGGGAAAAAGTGTTTCTCTCTCACACACACATACAGACACACAAAAGTCTCAAGTTATCAGAGCTAAGAGTGCAGAATTAGTGCTGTTTGGACTTCAGCAGAGCAAGTAGAAAACTAGGGGCCCGTTCCACAAATAGCAAATCTCTCTCCTCAGTCTAAAGAGAGTTGCTGACAAAATTTGGAAGGACAATAAAGTTCTAACTGAAATGAAAGACAGATCCTCTGACAAACAACAGAAGAAAAAAACAAGAGTTATCAAAGAGATTCAGCCTTACCAGTCTCTGCTGCTCGAGTAGCTGGTCCGCTTCCTCCTTCTCTTTTTTGTACAGGATCTCCATTTCGGTAAGCCTGATATAATACAGTGCAAGACCACTGCATCAAAAAGCTGCTCTTTCTTACGCTCAATGCATTTCCTTTCCGCAACTTAATCCTAAAAATCCTTCTTACAATAATCCAATTCATATGTGCTCACATTCCATGCCAAGAGCTCAAACTTCACAAAATGTAGATTTTGTCTTCAGTAGCTGCTGGGTGGCTCCTGGCTTTGGTTGGCTATCCAACCCTAAACTATGCATAAGCTGGAAGCCACACTTCCCTTTTTGCGAGTTTGAATACAAATTCTATCAACAGCATATAAGGTATAATGAGGATTACCTCAGAAAGTTTTTTTTATTTTAATTATTTCATATAACTAATATAATTCATGTATTGAACTTTGAGTTTATTTAATCGAATCCCATGATTATTAAAGCTTTTGTACCTCTTCTCCATCTCTTGTTTCATGTCGATGCCCTGTTTCTCCAGCAGTTCTCTTTGGGCAAAGGTCCAGTCCACTGGCTCTACAGGGGTCTCCGCTGTTGGGGTCTTCTCACGCTCGGCGCGAGCCTGTTCAGGGTGGTTGAACCGGAAAACGTGGTTCTTTCCCATGATAATGCGGTTACCTGAGGAATGGGCAAGCATGTAGACATTGGAACAATATAATGGGCTATAAATGTGAGCATGTATTGTCCAACTGTTTTTTTTGCGATCATATTTTAACATATTACGTACTTTCAGTGTAAGCTGAATTTGGTTATTATAGCTTATTTACTTATAGTGGCTAATGAACTCACACATTCACAAAAATAGATAACTTTTCAAATGATTTTTTTTATGACTACAATCATCCAGATTAACAATGAACTGTACTGAACTGAAATGTGCAGGCAGCTGTCAGTGACTCACCTGAGCGCAGTTGGACTGCAGAATTCACACGCTTTCCGTTCACATATGTTTCAGATCCCTCGCATGGTTCCAACATGACAATCACTGCAAGGACAAAAGACAATTCACTACCTCCAGCAGCAATATCATATTTTCATTGAGTAAAAGCTTAAAGAACAATGCACTCAGATATACAGAAGAGGAAATAATCTTTAACAAAAATCCATTTGCACTGTGCTGATCATGGCCAATTTAAAAGTGTTTTACTGTTGGCATGTGAATGAACACAGATCAATGGATCTAAAGATGTAAGTGAATACTTACCATCTCCATTGGCATTCCTCTCACTGCGGAAGATACAGTGCTCCTCTTTGATGTGTGCTCCGCTCAGAACAATATCCTGTCTTCTTTCTGCATCTGCCTGGCCCACCCTGTCAACAAAAAAGACATTTTATTTTTAAATTACCATAGGGATACTCCAACATCACATTTTAGTACTGGAACAAGGTGTGATGAAACAAGTTTTTAGTGACAAGCAAAAACATCTCACAGTAAACATTAAACAGCTGCGCAATGTGAGACAATTCTAGTTAATTAAACATTTTATGTTTAATTTACAGGATTTTGGAACCATTTTTCACACCGCTGTACATATACACACACACACACACACACACGTATATGTACATCTGACAGTTGTGGAAGTGATTTCATACCTTGTTATTCCATCTTTGATATAATAGAGCAGACATTCTGACATCAAAGGATCCTCGTTCAGGTTCACCAGATGAGGGGTCTGAAGGGAAACAGGGTTTAAAGGGAATGTCAGACAAGTCAAGATAGACAGGAGTGCCTGATGTCACTAAAGCTACTGTTACATTCACAGGTCAATTAAAAAGTGAAATCATCAGATTCAATTACTAACATAAAGTCATCAAATTTAGCCTCTATGAACTAAACAACTAGACACTACTGCATAACATGTATACCACCAACCTTTTTGGGTGAAAACACCCCATTAAAGTCAGTATAGAGTTCACATGGCCTTTCAATGACAAGCTATTGGATAGCCAAAATGATAGATGTCAGAGGACAAAAGGAGAGAAATTGAATGAAAACATGAATAAGTAGACAAAAGGAAAAAAAATGATAGAAGGATTTTTCTAGATGCAGCCTAACTGTGTTGATGTGTTTTAGGGAGGAACACTAAAAACACAATGAGACTGAGATGATGAGGTAAACGCTACTTTTTGGAAGTGCTTTTTTTGCAAGAGAAAACCTTTAGGCTAACCTTAAATCAATAACAGTTCTGAAGTAGTAAAACGTTTTGTGCTATTTTTTAAAAGAACTGATTGGAATAAACTCGTGAGAGTGATTCATTCTTGAATCATGGAACATCGGTCGCAATGAATGCCAGTACAAGAAACACTACATTGGTTTTAATTTCCTACGGTCACTGAAATTAAGAGTGAAGGGTAACTATTCAGTAATCCTCAATTACAGCTCGCTACAGGAACTCTAATGTTTTAGTTGGGATTTTGCAAATATAAAACGGGGAGAGAAAACAAAAAAATTGAATCCTACAAACCTGATTAGATGAATAAACACTAAAGTCTTCAATAGACAGTGACGTTGGTCTATCAGGACCAAACTAATAGGATTCCATTGCAAGAGGCAAGCGAAACAAAAACAAAAGATAAAAGAAGAAGAAGAAAAAAAAGAGAGAATGGAAGGATAATGATGGATGATGAAATACGAAGAAAGGCCCAGACATGAGAAGGAGCTGAATGGTGCAGACAGTAATGGTGATTAATGATGAGGGGTTCACATGTTGTACCTTTTTAGGAGAGAAGACACCCAGTGTTCCCCCATCCTCCCGTATGGCCACTCCCATCTCTGCAAGCAGCGCCTCTCTGACAGGAGTGAAGGATAACATGATGGACATTACAATCAACACATTTCTTAATATTTTTAGTTAGCAACAAAAAACATCTAGAAAATGTATCTTAAATACATGTTGAATGTGCACTTCTTTACTGTGCATGTTACTGTTGAGGTCAGTGTTGTGTGCGATTTGACAGCTACTTGAGTCTGGTACAGACTCGCACCAGCTGAGCACGCGGGCACATAGCACACTCCTCACAGGCATTATGGGTATGGGCACAGGGACAATAGGAAGGGAGCCAGATGGCACACAAGCCCTCACTGACCTCTCCATACGGATGGCCTCAGTCTTCCTCAGCTTCTCCTCCCAGGTCTCATTCAGCTCAGCTATGATCTTCTCCGACTCCTACAAGATCGCAGACAAAGAGTGTCAGCTTATTTCAAAGGATAATTTGGAAGTTTATGCTGGGAGGTATAACACAGGGTCTGAAATAGCTAAAGATCACTGGCATGACAATATTGTTAAATTGTTTTTGAAATAAGCCTTTTATGTTCACCAAGGTTACATTTATCAACAAATTTATCAACATCATTACTCCAGTGTAGAGTCACATGATCATTCAGAACATTAGTTAACTAATGCACAACACTTCTAAAGCATTTATTAATCGGTTTATATTAATCTCAGAATTCACTAATACAGATTAATTATCTGTTAACTAATGTTAATACACTGCGAACATGAACATTAACAAAGGTTAATAAATGTTGTACAAATATATTGATAATTGGTAGTTGATAATATATTATGTATTAATATAAATAATTACCTTATTGTAAAGTGTTAGCTTTATTTTTCTACGTATATAATTTAGATCTATAATATATAATTAGCATCAGGTAGCCATTTCAAAACATTTGCCATTGTGAACTATGCGACCTGTGTGTAATACTAAGAAGCTTAAAGCTTATTCTGCTATTCAGCTCTGTGAGTACATCTTGGAGTGTGTTAAATCAGACATAAGTTGTAGGAAGGCCATACATTTCAGGGTCCTAAAGGGGAAATTAAGCAATAAGCCTGTGGGGGAAAAAAGGGCCAACAGCCTGATGTGGGGTCAAGAGCAGTAAAAACAGTTAAATGTGGGAAGCCCAACACACATTATCCTCTATTGTGTCTGTCCCTTATTGTCCTTGGCCTGAGGTACAGGAAGCTCCCCTAGATCCTTCCTAAAGGGTTAACACCCCTACCATCTGTTCATGTAGAAAGGCTTCTTTAAACCTGTGAGCTGGTCACCAGATCACTACAGAGGACCTGGCAAACTGGATAATTATATTAGATTAAAAGTTTGGAATAACTACGATTTTTTTTTTGGTCTCACCGAGGCTGCCTTTATTTGATCAGAAACCAAATAAAACAGTAATATTGTGAAATGTATTAAAATAACATTTATTTTCATTTTTAATATTTTAAAATGTATTCCTGTGACGATAAAACTACATTTTCAGCAATCATCATCTCAGAAATAATTTTCAGAAATTATCCTACCATTACAGTTTTCACTATTTTTTAAACAAATAAATCCAGCCTTGAGCATAAGGACTTGAAATAATCAGTTATTCCAAACTTGTAACCAGCTGTGTATATTTTCAAGTAAGAAATGTGCTATATGCAGAGAAATCACAGACATCAGGAAGTGACGGGGTCCATGTGAATCACACAGAACAAACTGACTTCTATCTGATTATGTTAATGATTGAGGGCAAGGATGCTCTCGAGATTTATCATACATCAATATTTTTGGCCAGTAGAAAAGAACAGGTCTATTTCGGTCTGATTTCCCAACGAACTGCGTTGGAGCTTGACGTCACTATTGCGAACCACTTGCCGTAACCATGGAAACTACTGCCTGGAAGCTGAAGCCACGTATACTTTCCCTCCCTTTCCATCTCACACATTTACAGAGTGAATGGTTTAAAGCCACTGGTGGGCGGGAAAGTATGACAGGACAATCTTATTACTCCTCCACAAATAATATAACAAGTAGTTTTATTTTACATTTAATCTACCTCTACCTACAGCTCATCTTTATTTAATCTTTTTTATTTAATATTCATATTAATATTTTACTTTTTAAAATAAAAACCACCCAGACATTTCACTGAAATGTATCAACTACTGAAACAACCCACAGTCCTAGGTCTTTAAGACAGCTGGTATGTCAGATATCATTCATTAAGACTGTCAGAATGAAAGCAAAATAACGCAGATGAAGTCCTTGAAATACTTCTCGGGTTACCATGGTGATATGCATATGTATGAGAACAAGCAAACCAATTTGAGTAGAGAATTTTGAATATAAAAAGGTCACCAGGTGCCTGAAGCACCTCCATTATCTTATTACACATTGTTACCTAATTAGTTTTGATTAACGCCAGGAAATGGTTATTAACTAAAGCCCTTGACCCCTCCATTGTTTTGAAAAGGCTTGTCTGTGTACCTTCAGCCTCTCGATGGCCTCTTCCCCACCCGGCGTGGACATGATGCGCTCCTGGATGCTTGAAACGGACTGCAGCCCTGCCTGGCTGCACAGAGAGCCTGAGGACGGAGAGGCTGTCAGGCAGCCCATAGGTGCTGTGGAGAAATGGCCAGGCCGTTGATTCTCTGAGGCAAGCAAGTATCTATGCTTATTGTTGTGTATATCTTTCAGGTCTGAGCCACAGAGGAGAGACAGACGACGCAAGGAGGAAGAAGCAAAAGTGGTGGAGACAGAAACATAAGAGAGAGTACAAGAGACAGACAGAGGAAAAGGACAAAGAGGAGGAAAGACCAATGTAAGACACACAGTTCACATCAAAGGATTACAACAAACACGGCAGTCAGATGCACAGTTTTCACACCAGGTTGTTCAACAGAAACACATTTATATACCCAATAAAGTCCTTAAAACAAGATATTAAAACGTTCAGCAAATACATTTTGAATTAGACTATTTTGTCTAGTTCTGTTGGCAATATTTTTTCAAAATAAACTTCAATACAACATTCATCATTCATGTTTGTCTTGTTGAGTATTGTATTTTACTTCAAAAAGCATCAGCTTACAGAAATAAAACTGGCTGTGAAGCAGTTTCAGGCTGATTTTCAATGTAAGATAAATTCTTAAGTCTTAATAAGAGTCTTAAATTAAGTCTTAATATTATATTTTTCTTAGATAAAAATGCTTTTTAAGAAAATTAATTCTAACTAGAGTATATAATGGTTTTACATCTTTAAATAGAATCAAATCACAAATTTCAGTTATAATATCCTTTTGTGGATATTATAATTATATAATAAAATAATATTATAATCTAAAAATCCCAAACTTCAGAATATTTTAATATGTGGATATTAATAAGTAAACATAGCAATTTAAATGATAATTTAATTACAATAATATTTATTTTTAATAATAATACATTTAAACAATTTAAATAACATTTACAATAAATATGAAAAATATTTAATACACTAATAAGTAACAAAATGTGACATTAAAACAATGTAGCCGATCTTACAGGATTTTTTTGTTTTATTTGACTAGATTTTGACCTGGGTGAAAACTGACACTTCTCAAACAAGAGAGAAGTGTTCTTTGGGGGGGGGGGGGGGGGGGAGCATGGGGTGGTAGAAAAGTTTTATGATAACATGCTGCTAAATGAGCTATAAAAAAAACTTCTACGCAGCGCATCACTCTTAAAGTCATGATGCTGTCAATGTTTGGAAGCAACAAAGCTCGTCAAAACATCATTTTTGTGACTGAGAGGGGAGTATGCTTTTAAAAACCCTCTCCCAGGGAGCGTTATCGCAGTTCAGTTGAGCTTTCTGCTGTATATTCACTCCATTGAATTTTTTTCCCCACTTCATTTATCTGAAAATACTCTCCTGAAGCAACTAGGCCAACATGGCGGCGTAGCAGCAATGCATTACATTACCGTTCATGCGTTCAGATGATGCGATTGAGGCCGCTAGCACACAGACCACGGCAAGCATTTCAGTGAAGTTAAAACGTTCACTTTCCCAGCTCCATATGGTTGTAGATGTAGAAAGCAGAGAGTGCGTTCATCTCTCTGCATATATCAAGAACTCCCAGACAGATAGAAAAGCAAATAGCAACCTGAGCTTTGATTCTGTTCTGCAGCTTTTAAAAAGGTACGCAGAGCTTGCATAAGATGATACAGAGAACAGGGACGGGAGAGGACATGGACACACTTGGACTTAAGCGTTATGGAAGTACTGAGGCTATATAACGCTACGGTATTCTTAAACTACCACTGCAACTGCTATTCTGCAAATGAAGAATGATAAAAACATGCACCTCTTATCTGATAGATCATTGCTTCAGTTTGTGCGCTTAGCAGTGTTCTAACATCGTGAATATCATGACCTGTAATGAACAGTTAAACGACAATAAAACCTCACTAGCTAAAAGACTAAAAGAAAAAAGAAGGTAAGATTCCAATGAAAATATATTCAAATGAAAGGATTGACATTAAAGAGATATTTCAACCTAAAAATAAATTCTGTATCTTGTCAAAATGTATTCACCCATATCATTCTTAATTTATTACTTTCAGCTTTAACGTTAAGTTAAAAATTTACTCATTCACTAACATTCTTCCTTTAATCGAGAATAACTATTAATCTATTTATCACACAAAGCTATTGACTTAAAGCTGAATTTTTATTTTATTCCAAAGGCAAATATTGTTCTATACATACATATAAATAAAATTTATAAATATATATAAAATAATGATGCTGTTGATTATTTCATTTGAAAAATTTTCAGATTATGGAAATATAAAGAGCTGAGATGCAGTTTCATGTTGATTTTCAATTCAAGATATATTCCCTGAAAACATCTTAATATTAATTTTACTTCTTAATTAAATTTGTCTATTAATTTTGACAATACATACTAATATATATATATATATATATAACACTTCATTATGTGGATATTCATATTATACACAATTTTGCTTAAGTAAATTTAAATGTTTATCATACAAAGCTAGTGACTTGGAATATAGTTGCATGGCTCATATGGACTACTTTTATGATTCAATACGCTGCCTTTTTGTAATTATTAGTAGTATAAATAAGTATAAAACACCTTTCCTTGTATGGAAACAAAATCTAGGACATTGTTGTGTTTCACAAAAGAAAATAGAGATTCAAATGATAAGAAAATGTTCATTTTGGGGTGAACTATCCCTTTAAGTGCTTCCAGATGCAGTCTATCAGATCTATCGTGCTGTGGGGTGGGGTTAGGCTTATTTAGAGGAAAGCCTGCCAATAAGACTGCATCATGCCAGACAGTCTATCAAATTAGGCTAAGCGCAAGCATAAAGCCTGCTAGTGTTACCCCATCCAATCCATCCCACATTTATCTCATTTGTCTGGGATTCCTTGTGGGTAAAAAAAGAAAGAGAAAAACTGAGCCATGCAAAGCCGACAGGTTTGTATTCCAGAAGCGATGAATAAGCTACTGGTAGCAAAAGGGGAGAGCGAAAGTATGTGGCCCTGTCACGCGTATACACACATTTGCTTCCACTTCCAAGGCAATCATCCCCCATTGGCTCGACTGAAGGGAAGCAGGAAGAACAGGAGAAGGTTGAGAAGTCAGAGTTGAGAGGACTAATAGAGGAATGACTGACGGAGGCAGTTAAATTTGACTAGACAAAATATTGCGAAGACAAACATAATTGGCATTTGATGTGTGGTTAAACTGGATGCGTTGTGTTGGAAAACTGTCAACAATCATATGTCCATACTAATGCTAACCTCTATAGCATGTTGATGAATGGTTAAATGAAGACATAGAAGGAACAACATGAAGACAATACAAGACTGCAGCTTTAGATCAAAGCTAAAGAATTCGCCACTTGTGAGCACAGCGAGTCATCTCCCATTTGTATGTCAGTGGGCATTGGGGTGCGCTGCGCCTCGACTTACTGTCCAGGATGTCCCCGAGACCCTGGGCACGGAGCAGATCCTTCAGCCGTGTCACCTCGTCCTTAAGCTCCCGCACCAGTTTGGCGTTGGGGTCCTCGTTGATGACGGCGTTGCACTTTATCTGCTTGGCTCTGTCTGCATATCTGTGAATGAGCAAACAAAGACCATGAAGATTCAAAACAACCATTGAGATCACAAGAGTGTTCTTATCCAGAACAAGAAAGCCCTCTTTTCACAATCAAGATCTAAGGGTTTCACACTGTTTGATGGGAAGTAGGAGGGAATTCTTACCGGAGTGTGCTAAGAGTTTCATCATAGTTAATGTCAGCAGGGCTCAGGGCGGCCACCATAGCTGTCCTTGAGTTCCCACCTGGTTAACGTGCACAGTTATGCAAACAATTAGAAACAACAAAGTAATGCAATTGTGAGCTAAGCATTAAGCTAAGATGTGCCACAGACAATTAAAATAAAGCAAAGATGGGATTGTAAATAGTGTTTTCTTTTTCTGTTAAATTTTAAATGGTTATTACACGGCAACAAATGGTCATTACATTTGACCATGGAGATAAACAGAGTGGGTTAAAATCCCTGCAATAATTTTAATACAATGCAAGCGCAATACAACTTGAAAGGGGTTTCATTTGATGGCTATTGATTGGCAACTTGGAACCTCATGAGAAAACGTTAGTTCAATCAGTTGACTATAGATAATAATATTTAATGGAATAAAAAAATTCACTATTTTAGTATTAAATAATGAGTTTATATCTTAGGTGAATTACTCCTTTTAAAGCCCAATAATATTACATGGGCAGAGAATTGTTTTGAAATATAGCCAGTTCTATTTTTAATAACTGGTTCAGAATATCCATGCATCATAGTAGATATCCTCATTTATAACCATCATGCATAATCATAGTAGGCTTTTGCACTGGGTAGTTATTGTAACCAAGTTATTGGAACTAGGCACCAGGGCAGCCCTTGAAATGTTCCCCTAGGACCATTTTCCTGGTTGCATTTGACTGCCAGTTGGAACTTTTACTGTCGTCACTTATGTCCTGCTATTCTGGTAGTGTGGGACTTTAATTTTTGACAACTTATAATTTGGACTTTAATTTTAATGCCCATTGTTGCTAGCTGAACAGAAATGCGTGATCATGTTTTTCTTGGTCCCTTGGAAGTCATGTTGGATTTTTTCCTGTAAAAGGCTACATCTGTCCATCTATCATTGTTTTCCATGTTTGTGGTGTAACTACATAAGTTATAAACTGTGTTTACACTGCTTTTAAAAAATGCCAGGCTCCAGTGTGTCAGCCAATCAACGTACACTTACGTCACTGGTAGGTTTTATAGTGCTGGGTTAGACCCTACTCTGAATACCTACAACATACCTAAATTCTCTCTTAGCAGCCATGTCAACACTGAGTCTCGGTAAGGAATGAAGTCAGTCTTCTTTTTCTTCTTGCTCTGTTTCAAAACAGCCAGTAAAACATGTTGGAATATAGTACATAAATTCAATTACTGCTATAATAAAGGGTTTTAGGAAATTATTTGATGTATGAGACATCAAGACAGGAATAAGAGACAAAAGGTTACATGGATAAAGGTGGATAGGTTTAGATAGAGAAGGTTCAGGGGTTAATGACCACAGGGAAAGATTACCTTGCTGGTACAATTATCCTTAGAAGGGAAGCATTGCCAGGAGAGAGACACAGCACACAAAGTTACAGCACTGAAAACAGGCAGGCAAACAGGCAGAGAGAGAGATACAGGTATTATGAATACTACTCACCACCTCAGCCAGGGCCGAAATAACCTTTCCTAGTGTAGTTAAAGATTTATTGATGTTTGCTCCCTCCTAAGAAACACAAACAGGTATTTGTATTTTAATAAACTATGATTGAATCCAGTTTAATACATTGCAGGTTAATATTTGCTTGCCCTTAAAACAAACAAGACCTTAAATGCACCGTAAACTTAACCTTTGCTGATTACAATAGTAAAAATAGCTGATGCACAAGTGCTTTATGTTGAGTCACGCATGTGTGAGGAGTGTGGAGGAAAGCACAGTCAATTCACATATGGCAGGTGGTGGTGGAGCTCTAGAGAAACTGTAAAATTAGTCTGTACCTTCAGTCTGGTTCCTTTGGCCCCTGTTGAGTCAGCACGCTCACTTCCTGCCAGATCCACCAAGCTAATTTTGCTGACCTGAAACCAGACAACACGAATACTTTCAGACTGATCAACACACACTAAAATAAGACACAAAAGAAATTTTTAGTCTGGCACACTATGTATGTGAAAGTCTATTTTATTCCAAAGATTTGTCTGTATTAGCAATAGAAGTACATACATTTTTCTGATATAGTGATGTCCAAATGAATGTGATCACCCAAATCAGTTTGATTTGAGTGAAAGCATTTGTTCTATTATTCACTGAGCTAAACAGTTCAATCATCTCAATCATTTTAGGGTACTGTAGTAAAATCATTGGTGCATGCATGCAAAACTAATTGTGCTTGGGTTATCTTTTCATTTTGTCGTGCTTGAGTTTGAGCCAGTGGTGCCGCTGCCAAAATGGATGAGTAATATTAAAGCGAGGGCTGAGGCGAGACCTGTGTAGTGAATCTAATGGAGTAGCTCTGTACAATAGCTATTGTGTCCGTGGACCTCATAGAGCGGTCTTTGTGTCTGCAGCAGTTACACAATGAGCCACACAAACAGGATGAGTGGGACGGGTCTCTTTCTCTCCGTTTTGCTTTTTGCTTGGTTCAGGATTTGCTGACTTTGCGTTGCAGGACTAATCTGAGCTCTGTGAAATGTCATATGCTGTGGATGGGTGTAAAGTATCCAACCTTCTCTGTGGACAGGTCCGTTTCGCTGTCGTACTTCCTCTGGGTGAAAACGATAGTGAAAACAGCGTGAGACCGGCTGCTCGTCTCGTTCATGTTGGTGGCAGCAACAGTTCTGAGGACACACAGGGTCAAAATAAGCATCACATAACAAAAATACATATACATAGAAATATTAGAGTAAATCAAATAGTAAAGTTACCTCATTTGTATATTAATCGATATACAATAATGCTATGGAATTGTCCTTCTCAATTTATTAGTAACTGACTTTGACGATCTAGCGTATTGTACAAGCCGAATAATCACATTTACACTAGAGTAATCCCTGAACTTAGAGTACTTTTGTGAAAATAAAATAAGTATAAAAAATAATTTTTATACTTCACATTTACGCATTTTATTTTTTTCTCACAAAATTAAAATTTGAATTAAAAAAAAAGTACAATAATCAAGTTTGAACCCTGATCTCAAAAGTAACTTGTACATTTTTTTTGGTAGTGGATATTTTATATAATAAAACAATTATAGAAGTTAAAAAGCTATTAAAAGGCCACATTAAAAGTAAAATTGAAATACACATTAATATGGTACTATTCACATACTATTATAGGTTAGGCTTTGTCTTTTTATCCACAAAAGGAGTTTTTAGCCTGAGAAAGTTATATACAGCTCTAAATGCTCATCACCAGAGTGAGAAATAATGCTGGAAAGTGCTAGTAAGTGCAGGAATAAGGCATCAGCACAGCTAATGTGCTTGATATGACACAGGGTCAAGAGAAACAGGCTTTACACGTCACAATCTCCAAACAGAACCATGGCAGGAATAATCAGTATGGGAGGATTAGAAGCGTGTTACTCCTTCCAAAGAGTCACATTTTACACATGACTGTCAATCAGAGTATCACTGGAGGAAACATTACAAGTTTTCCCATTTCCCCCTTGACAAAAAGTCCAATCTTTACCCCTTCAACATCAGCTTCCAAAATTAAAAATAACCTTATCAGGACCTGAATTTGATCATTCTACATAGTCTACACAAAATAGCGATTTATATGATTTAACACCATATCAGCGTTTTCTCTCACCTGGCTTTGTTACCAGCGTCCATAAGGTCAGCTATGTCTGTGTAAGACGTGACGGCTAGTTTCGAGAGGTCTTCCACATACGGCCCAAGTAGAGGATGTTCCCTGACACGCAGGTTCCCTTTGTTCTTAGGATTTAGCAGGTCCCTCACTCGCTCACAGTATATCTCCATATAAGCCACCTACAATGAGCATATAACAGTTAATTATGACATATAACCTGAGATAAAAGAATACACATTTCTGTACTAATTTACTCCACAAAATTCCAAAAGATTGAATAAAATAATTGTATTTATATTTTGATGGATATGCATATTATAATATATATAATATATATAATATATATATATATATATATAAAATTGAACACTCTGATTAAACCCATCACCCCCCTCTACTGAGCTTCATGCTTTTAGGTAACACACACAAAAAACACTTTTGAAAAGATTAAGGAAAGCATGTGAAGTGAGTCACAGGAGTGGACTATGGAGTCATGGTGTGTCTGCTGCTCACCTCCACCGAGTACGAAATCTCCTCATTGTTATTGTCATTGATTTTCTCAAAGAGGTCTTCACAGAGCTGGGAGGGGGACAAAAGAGCACATTAGGGAGGAGAGGGAGAGCAATCGATACAGAGCACAAATAACTACTGGACGTGCTAGACGGAGTGCTAATGCCTTAATGTCTTCTGGCAATGTCTGCTTTGAGATCTGAAACATCTCAGTCGCTGCTGAGCGTGTCTTTTACTCTGGACCCATTAAGGTGATACATCTGCTGTGATATTACACACCAGAGGAATAATGCCTTCTTGCCCTTCCTCTTGCTTTCCCATCATGGTGTAGGACTTGCCAGCTCCGGTCTGGCCGTAGGCAAAAATGCAAACGTTATATCCCTCAAAAGCATGCTGCAACATCTCTTTCCCGATGTCATTGTACACAAGGCTCTGTGACGCAAAGCTGGGGTCGTCCGGCTAGCACAGAAATGAAGATAAAGGGAATAAAAGACATTAATACAGACTTTAGTTTAAGGATGATTAATTGCAGCTGTAAATCTGACCACATGCACATTTTATTGTCCACTGAGCAGGCTCAGCAGAAAAGCAAAAAGAGAGCAGGAAAAGGACAGGAGGAGAAAGAGAGAGAAGATGATACTCACCGAGGTGTGAGACCAGTAGGAATAGTCAAAGCTGAAGGATTTGGGTGCTTCTTTTGGGTTTTTGGGGTTCAAAATAGCTGGAAAAGACGGGGGAAATAAAATCAGTATTTTTACTGGATTCAGTTCTTCCACACAAAAACAGTAGAAGGCATTCATTCTATGGCTTTAGAGGACAGTGGACCAATATAAGTTGTTTCAATACCCAAGGTCAAGGTGACAACATGGTTAATATACTTTTCATTCATTGTAAATGACGATAACATTACTTACATTTGCATGATAGAAATGTATTGACTAAGTATAGAAATGTGTACTCAAAACTCAGAAAATAGCCTGTGAATTGCAAAATTCAAATCTGCTATGGACAAATAACAGACAAAGACTACTAAAATACTTTGAAAAACATTTAATAAACCTGAAATAAAATCTAAATATTAGATTAAAAATTTAACAAATAAAAATGAGAAATGTTGCCATGTAAATACAAATAAACACCATTTATAATAATAATAAAACAACACTGCCTGAATCTCATTAATACCTAAGAAACTGAACCCACCAGTTTGCAACCCTGTCAGTGATGTACTACATAAAATCATTATTAATGTCTCTAAACTATTACATGATATCAAAGCCCTTTATGATCAAGTGGAGTTGAGTGAGCATTCAAGTAGCTATAAAAAATAAAAGTGATAATTTCCAAATGTTTCAGTTCCTCTGATTGAATGAAACTGAATGTCAAGTGAGAAATAAAAGTCACATGTGTAAAACTGCTTCAAAATCACTGGAAACCAGTTGTTTGGTTGCTATTTCTGTTTTCAACAATTGAGAGAGTGGATGCATTCAATCCAGTGGGGCCTGAGTGTAAAAAACAAACAAGTATTTTCTGATGACTCAAATGCCTTTGTGTGTGATCAGCAGGTCCACCTGTTGCCCATGACCATCCACAATTATTCCCATGCGTCACAGTTAAAATGCATTTGAACATTTGACAGAGATCTCACATACTGTCCATTCGCTCTCAACAGGTTGCTACACATGCTTGCAGTCTTAATAAACAGGAATCTACAGGCTTGTGTGGTATTTGGCGTGTCCCAAACATTCACCCCGACCCTCATCTCAACAACTCCACACTGTCAGAACGCTAAGCCTGGGAGTGAGCAGCTCAAAAGTCTGCAGAGCCACAGGAATCTACTGTAGGATATTTATAGGTATCAGAAAGCCAGCTGCTGCGACTGACTCGGAGTTGCCTTGATTCGATCCAGACAAACATTCCACCAGCAGAGCGCAGGGTGGCGAGGTCAGTTGGCTAGGTGGGCGGAAAAAAGAAAGGGTGACTGACGAATGGGATGCACATGCTGCTGTCATAGCAACAATCCAAACAGCAACATTACAACAACTGTCAGAAATGTCCTGCTCCCGCTGTAACAAAAGTGACGGACCTAGTGAAATGTGGAGTTTTTTCCACTTCAAAGTGTGCTCGGATAGAAGAGAGAAAGGGAAGAGGTGTGGATTATACATTAAAAGTCAATGGCCTAATTAAGCACAAGGTTCTCTGCAGAGGAGGCCGTTTGAGCCCCCTGCAATGACTAAATCCCCCAGAAGCACCTCTGGGACACTGGCTAATCTCACAGTCTTCCATCTATTATTCAGTGGATATGAGAGGGGAGGGCTGAGTATTGAGCCTCTTCTCTCTGTAAGATACTAATCAAATGTTAAACTAGAAAGTATATAATAAATATTTAGTATACAGCACTATTTGTAAGTGAATATCGACATGATTACATGCATCACTCCTTAGCGTTGTCCAAAATCACATACTGCCAAATTGCCCCATTACACTATTTTAAAGGTTCTTAATTTTGTTTTGGAAGTCTCTTACTATAGGTTTACATGCATCTAAGTTCAACGACCACTTTAGGTTTTTCATAATATATATTGCACATCAGCTCTTTTCTCATAGTGCCAGAAACGGCTCAAAGGATTCGGTCTCTCTAAACTCCTCCTTTAAGAGAGCTTCCTCTGCTCTGATTGGTCAGAAGGCCAAGACTGTTGTGATTGGTCTACCACTTAAAGTGAGTGTCGGAAACTAAATGGCAATTCCCATTTCAGAATTTCAGCTAGTGACAATCTCCAAAACTGCTCAAATCTCTGCTTCCTCAGCACCTAGTGATACAGACAGCAACAATGGCGTCGGTTTACAGTATCAATTCCAGCATGAGTCCTCATCCTTTAAAAGTGCAGAAAAAGACAATTCAGTGCAGAAAACAGAGTCTTCTCAACAAGTCGAGAGCACAAACCAACCTTTTCCATGCCTCCACTACAACTACAGTATTTGAGGGCGGGTCAAAGTAGACGTTGTTCACGGGCAGCCAATGAAAAACATAGTTGGTATAATGTAAACTTGTTACAAACCTGCGTTGATATGTTGTGGAAATGAGGTTAAAAAGTATGTTATACATAGCAGTGTTTCCCAACATTTTTCTTGCCAAGGCACAATTTTGATAAGTAAAAAAAAAAATCCCAAGGCATACCACCAATCACTAAAATAACAATACTGCACAAAAAGGCAGTGCTTCAAATAGCATATTAAAACTGGATATTATATTAAAAGTAGGACTCGTATTTAAGGTGAAACTAGAGCTTAATTCAGTAAGGAAATTAGGTACACAATAAGGTCATAAGTAGCAATATGATGATGTTGATGTAAAACTACACATTTACATATCTTCACTGTCAGGTAGAAACCTTGTTTATTTAAAATAAACACTGTCATTAAAGTTGGTATTGTGGCTGTACATGTGGTCAGACTCTTGCACACGTCATTATAATATTAACATTTTCTGAAAATCATGGGAAAAATGGAGTTACAAGGTTTCTGACAGCGAATGACATTTGCATTTTGTTCGTCATTAGAGCGGCCGCAACTGAGGCAGCAAGAGCATTGCATTAAGCTTCCATCAACTTACAGGTTATAAAGTTTTTGTTGCATAGATTTAGACAAAATCTTATGATATAAAAGATAAATAGCTATGCACAGAATATTTCAAACAGTTCATCAGCTACAACTAGACTGCACATCTTCACTCTTCAAGTACGAATAGAAAAAAACATTAGTCTATAGAAATAGCGTTTTTTGAGTACCGTAATGAAAGCACTGTACTTATTAAAACAGTTCTTTATTTACCTTTGCATTGCAAGCAATGGTGGGTGGAGTTATGAGGTTTTACTGACAGTTTGAGGCGTCAATGAAGGGAGTTACATGGTTTAGTCACAAGCTCTTTTTATTTGTTAAAACCACTCATACAGATTTAAAGGACGACCAATAGCATTGTTTTTTTTTCTTTTGCAATCAATCTAGTGTGCCGTGGCACAGTGGTTGGGAACCGCTGTGATTGAGTGTGTACAGTTTACATTTACATTTATGTATTTGACAGATGCTCTTTTCCAAAGCGACTTACATTGTGTTTCTTGAATGCATCGACATTCTAATCAGTTCTTGCTTTCCCTGGGAATCGAACCCATGACCTTGGCGTTTGAAGAGCCAACACTACTGTTTGAGCTACAGGAAGGCGAGTAAAATGTCTACTGTTTGTGTGTAGTATGAACGTAATCCAGATGTACGGAGTACATTTGCATTGTCACGTGACCTACAGCGTCAGTTGCATCTCCCGTGGCCTCATGGGATAGTTAAGTGCCTATCAGATGCACACTTTGAATCTTTTCCAAGTACTTTTCATTGGTTAGCTGAGAAGCTATTTAGTGTGCCTCTTTTGGAAAGATAACATGCATTTCCAGGTTGGTCCATTTCTCATGTCCTGCATCCTCGCGTGGTTAATGTGACGAGGACAGGGCTGTGTCATTCAGAAGAAAGAGAGGCTAAATAAAGAGCGATTACACTTCTGACCAAAGGCCAACTGGAAACTGGAGCAGTGGACAAAAAGGGATTTACATTACCACAGTCTTTCTGCCCCTCTTTCCTGGAACAAAACGCACAGAGGGACTATAAATGCCTCTCGTATCATGCACTGTGTTGCTCACCCATCATATCAGAACTCTGATGAGATGGGAAGTTCAGCACAGGTACCAAAAAAAAAAAGAGATGGACAACCTGCAAGCCTGGCCTTGCTTACATACGCACATGTGTGGGTCACTCACACCTGTTTGCATCATTCTAGATGTGTCCCAGACATGTTTCATTCTGCTATTTTTATTTGAAAGAGTAAATGAGAAAGGATTTCGCATTTGAAGCCATTCAATTTAGAAAGGAAATAAGAGTTCAAATTATCTCTTGCCATTCTATCAATGTCTCCTACGTCAACACTGCTCACGCACACCATAGCAAAAGTTAAGGCCCGTTACTATGACGACAACAACACTGAACAGTGGGATTCAGAAATAAGAATCATCATCTGCGTTATAGAATTTAATTTCATCCTTCCCCTTCAAATACGACGTGTTTATTTCATTTTAAAGCTTGAAATATCAAATCAAATTAAGTGACAATTGACTTAAAAATTCTCATATTCATGTTTGAAAATCCCTTAAATCTGGCTGAACATGTAGAAGGCTCCAAATGAAGGCATTAGGATTTGTAAATTAGACATTAAGCCTGAGAAGATTCTATGTGCATGAACAGAGAACTGAGCATTCAGGTAAGACACGTTGTGCTTTATTTTTTAAACAAAAGTACATTTAAAAATGAATTCAGTGTATAGTATAGTAATAGTTATGTACATAAGCACTAGTCAAGTAATTTACATTTCAGAACCTCAAAAAACAAAAACTTATATGCCATTTTAGTAAGAGTAAAATGGACCAAAAAGAATGAATAATGAAATGACTAAACATTGACTAAATTTACAATCTGCATGAAATCAAAATTGACCCCATTGACCCCATTTAGTTTGAGAACATTACTAATCTTACAGAAAAACAATTCATTTGTGCATGTGGCCAAAAAAGAAAGAAAGTTTAGCCCAAAAAAAAAAAGTGCTTCCTTCTGGACTGACATTCTTCCTCTGATGAGGCAGAATAGCCATGTCCTCTAATATTTTGTTTCAATCTGAAATATTTCATAATACTGAAGTAAGTTGAAACGTATGTGCCTTGTCTAAGTTTAAGTCAAAAGATGACCAGAACAGAGAAACAGATGACCATTCACTAAACATTGGATGCGAAACTAGAAATGCACCGATTATAATTTCGATTACAATTTTCTTTTCTTTGGCCATCAGAGAGAAAAGATGAAGAACATGCAGCTGATGTTAAAACGGACCAGCTCAGAATCTGAAAGACACGACATCTGGGCATGAGGAAAATCACCCGGTTCCAGTCCTCGGCCGGTTGATCAGTGAATCTCCATTTAAAACGTGTTTTTACGATTAGCCAATATTGAATTTACAGTGCACTTATTTTGCTTCCATACAAAGCACAATGAAAAATAACAGAACCAAAAAAAAAAAAAAAGTATTATCCGAAAGGGAGAAACACCCTTTGCTGTGGGAATTGCCTACCTGTGAGTCGGAGTGAACATTTTATAACATCGTAAGTATCTGACAATCTTTAACGCAAAATAGCCCATTTAATCAAAGGTAGTCTAGCCAAGCTGATCTCCTCAAAGCTGTCTGTGAATGAGTTTAAAGCTAGCATGAGGCTAATTGCTACAGAGGTGGCTGAAATGAGAGAATAACCTCTCAAAACAGCCTCTCAACTCATCAAATTAATGTTTCGAAACACTTAAGCAGAACACAAACCATCATCCAATGGAGAGCCCGTCATTATGCAAATGCGAACCTCAACATGCTATTCACTCCTACCAAACAATGTCCTGACCCCAATCCCCTGTTCTCTCCAGCTGAGACCCGCTTACTGTCATGTGACCATAAAAAACTAAGTATGATTGGACATTTAACTCATTTGCACGCAGCGGTTCAGCAGAATAACCCAGAGAGAAACAATTACGCGTACTTCCACTTTCTGCAGCCAATCAACAAACCAATTTATGGGTGAATGAGGTTTGCACAGCAATAACACAAACACATACGTGACTGTTTTCCTGCTTGTAAGCCTGGGTTCAGATGCACAAAGTCTAACGTAGGAAACTCAAGCAGGAGGGATTTTAAATGAGTTAGCAGACTACACCAGCTGACCTGCATGTGCACGGGAAAAGCTTAGAGGAAAGAACGAAAAACCCATCTGTCTGCTGTGCTTAAAGCGTATCACCTTTCAGACTGTGATGATAAACCTGGGCTTATTTCAGATAGTGTGAGATGACCTGAGAATAGCAGGCATGCCCGGCCTAATGCGGTGGAATGTGTCTCCTGCTCTGGACCCCATGAGACTTTGCTCTTTAGTCCACAGGCAAATCAATATCCACCGTTAACAGCCAGCAGTTGTTTTAAAAGGCAGTATTATAAAGCTACCAAAAAACACATTAAACATCTGGAGAAAAAAAAAATGTTTTATATAAAGTACACTTTAGAAAACCTTTGGCTCCAGAACAGTTTCTGTACTAATGACTAACCTTTGGATCTATTGCCAGGTTTTTACAATTAGCCAAACTTTGTTGTAAAGGGCACACGCTGGTTTCTGCTTCCAAAACAAAACGGCACAAAACAAAATCAATTATCTAAAAGTAATAATTATACTCGTCGCTGTGGGAATGGTCTTCCTGTAAATGTGTTCTGGGATAGAGCTGAAAGCAGTTTCTGTACATTGAGATTAAGACTGGGAGACAAAATCTCAGTATTTTCGGTTGAATAACAATAAAGGGTTTATATCCCGGTATTTTCAATTTGGATAAAATTATAACCTTTATTAAAAATATAGATAATTAAATAATATAAATAAAATATTTATGGATCTGTTATGCAACTGAGATAACATCCATTGAAATATGATTTATTAAAGAAATTTGGTCCAGTGGCACAACTTACTCTCTGCTAGGGGTTAAGTTACGCCATGGTATGTCAAATGAAGACAATAAAATTGCCAGAAATTATAAGAATTACTAATTTAATCTTTATTCACATTTTATTAAACCAGACAGGGACTAGTTTAAAATGTTTAATGTAGTAAAATAATTGTATGGTTATTATATAATTTGTATGCATTAATATTTAACTGTAAACATTAGGTGAATTGCCAAAAATCGCAAAAATGTATTAATAAATAACTCTTTTTTTTAAATTCTTTTTGTATTAATTATTTCATTTAAATGTTGCAAATTAAAGGCTATGAAAACAAAGATAGGGAATGTAATCATGTAGTCTGTGGTATATACCAGTATTATGTGCAATTTAAGGGTTAAAATGTTTTAAATAAATAACATTACAATTGAATATATATATATATACACCGGTCCTTCTAAAAAAATTAGCATATTGTGATAAAAGTTCATTATTTTCCATAATGTAAAGATACAAATTAAACTTTCATTATTTTAGATTCATTGCACACCAACTGAAATATTTCAGGTGTTTTATTGTTTTAATACTGATGATTTTGGCATACAGCTCATGAAAACCCAAAATTCCTGTCTCAAAAAAATAGCATATGGGTATATATATATATAAAAAACACTCGTTTACAGAAGTCTGTAAAGTTTAGCGGAGATTCACTCCTGAAAACTAAATGGAAATATATGCTTAATATAGTTTATAACATTTACAGATGGAGAATATACCCGAGTCAAAGCCCTTAATATAAAGCATGGCTGAATTTTCAGCACAAATTGGATGATGTATTTTCAGATGCACTTGTCTCAAACGACTGTATAATCGATATAAATGGTATTGCCATCATTCATCATTCGATATCCTACCCTACCCTAATTGAGATTAACGACAAACAAATTTCCACCTGCTTAGATTTACCCCCAGAATGGCATCTGAGGACATTCGCTGCTCTTTCCTAAAGAGGAAAGCTTAGAGGACAGAGTGTATTCCCATCTGGAACGGTCCATGAACTGCACACTCTTCTGCCTGTAGAGGCAGTGGAGAGCAAAACACAGGCTCCACATTCTTCTCACAGGTGCTGAAGATCACAAGCAACCACAAATCATCACGAAACTAGCAAACGCCAAGGGTGTACAACAGCTTGAACTAGACGGGCTGTGCCCACAAACCCACTTTTACCATTACTAGCAAAGTGAAAGTGTTAATATTAACTACAACATGCAAACTAGACAATTAAACCAAGGAGTCTTTCAAAAAACTAAGAGAACAGTACATCAATGCAATATATCAATAGAAAACACCAGTACAGAGATGCTGTGGTGCACACAGAAAAAAAAAGTGTGACTTCCTCATAACACTGCAAGTTCCTCGCAAACATCTGTTTGACATCATAATCGTATCTGCCATCTATCAGACTGTGCAATCTGAGGGCATTTCATGATACAGACAGCGCATTAAGCTAATCCTCTCGTTTCTGAGCAGTGCTGGGCTCAGTTACTGCTTTTGAGGAGTCTCAGTGAAGCCTCAGCATGCCGTCCACGCAGTTTTCATGTCGCCTACTGAAAGAGAATGAAAACAGGAAGGCTGAAGAACAATACTGAGCTCAAGCCCCACAGGCCCTGCACTAAACATGAGGTCATCTGTTATGACTTTGTGGTAGGTCTTTGAATTAGTCTGTAGGCCTCTATAATGAAAATGACATTTAAAAAAAAAAAGAAATGATGTATAAATAGGTATGCTTCAACTCCATATACACCAAGCAACTATATGTATTTACAGTTAAAAAGTTTATATACAATTTTAACATTTTCCACAAAAATATTAAGCAGCACAACAGAAATAACATATAAAAATAAAGTATGACAAAATTTCACAATGTACTATTTTCACAATTTTTAAATCAAATAGCAGCCTTGGTGACAGGTGAGCATAAATAAATTTGGCCTGTAAAAACTGTCAGATTTAACAGGACTGCTTTCCTCGACTCGTGATGTTTGATTGACGG
The DNA here is from genome assembly GCA_037043235.1 of Rhodeus uyekii. Taxonomy (NCBI): domain Eukaryota; kingdom Metazoa; phylum Chordata; class Actinopteri; order Cypriniformes; family Acheilognathidae; genus Rhodeus; species Rhodeus uyekii. Next base: position 1,557,827 of record JAWRVZ010000027.1, read on the forward strand.
TATTCCATCATGTTCGAGTAATGCAGACAGGATAGAGGCGGATCGGCAAGGACTGAATGGGAGTGCTGCATGACACCATTATCTCCAGCACTGGATACAAGTGATAAGGGAGATGCGAGATCAAAATCACTAGAAAAGCGAAGCTCTTCCCAGCTGCCAAGATGTCGTCCGGAGTGCCCCGTCTATTTCTGTAGCACCAGATGGCAAGAGCTGCATCACATACTGAGTGAAAGGGAAGGAACAGGCAGATTTCTGAACTCAGACCTTCCTGACACACCACACACACAAACTGTCAAAGGACTACATGTGCTACAGTATGTACACAAACACAAACTTATATTCACCATGTATTTACAGCATGATTTTGTATGGTGGAATACTTCTGTGATTTGCAAGCTATTCTCATTCTGAATTTCTGAAGAGCAGCCAAGTTCATGTCAGCACCGTACATGCAGTGTGACAATAATGTGCTTGCAAGCACACTGTACACTAGAGAAAACAGCATCAGGTTCAGAGCAACATATTATTTGTCTGTGTTTGTGGGAGTAAGACCAGAGAGAGAGTATGACACCTCTTCAGTTTCAGTCAGGACCAGCAGACACGTTCCACTCCTTATAAAATCACCACGTCAGTGGAAACGGGAAAGTCCAGGAAGCTGAACTAAGATCACCCAGCTAAACATAGGCTGATGAATAAAGTCTGCAAAATTTGATCAACATTACCACATTAAAACAAATATTTTGACTATATAATAGGACTATAAAACTACTAACAGGAATAACAACAGCGATAACAATAGTTACTATTAATATAAATTAATTATACTATTATGAATTATATTATTATGCAACTTGTGTTCAATATTTACAGAATTGATATAATGAACATCAAGTGTACATCATGAAACGATCTTCCATACCGCGTTTCTGTCTCATCATGAATCACTACAGTACGCCTATAATAAGTCTTTAAATTCAGACTAATTTTAGACCTATTTTTGTCACCATTAAAATAAACGTCAAAAGTAAATATTATTATAAATGATATTAACTTTACATTCTTCAAAGACCCAAAAGTAATAAAATAGCCCATTAATAATTGTATATAAATAAACATTTCTATTATAAATTGCATGCTGCCTTTTCATAAAAGCAATAACTAAGCTACAGATAGACAAGCACAAACCATGAATTATTATAACACTTTGTAGTTAACAAGACCCTGACTATGGTAAACTCCCTGAGAAGCACAGCCTCTTGAATTCCACTCATTGCACAGTAATGATCGATATTTAGGCCAAGAGAAAGACAAAGAAACAGAATAACTCTGAGCCCACATGTTTTTATTCATTGGGCTTTGGATGTGCTCGTCTCTTTGTGTCTACACAAACACCATGATGACTTTGGCCTAAAATGAACAGAGATAAACTCCTCCTACAACAGAAAAGGGCTGTTCTCCATCCTACCCACAATTAACAGCCTCAGCATTTGGACGGCAACATTGTTAGATGGTATGATTTTTGGTCTGTAGGATTCAATGGACTGTGAGTTGAGTCAGCGCTACTACCAAGAGACAGTTCTGAAAGATGCCTAATCCTAGCTTAATGACAACACCAATCTAACTTCTAAGGAACAGCGGAAGTGATTAATTAAAGCCATTTCTTTGAATACTCAAGGTTAGTAGAAGGGCACTGAAAGCATGCGATACCACTGCGACTGTGGATCAGGCCTCCATCTCCAGACAGAGTCCAGACCACAGGTACACCATGCCAAATGACTGGCAGCCAGACTCAATGTTTTTCTCCTAAATTCTGCTTTTCATTGCCATGAATAATACACAATGAATAAAAGTAGTGGCCGTGATTAGCCGTGCCTGGACTACAAAACTCTTTCACATTCAGTTCCCAGTTCACTAGGGTTCTAAGACCGAAATCAGCATTGGAGAGAGAAGTTAGTGAGAGCAGGAAAACGAGAGAACGGGTAGAGCAAAAGAGAGAAAGAAATATGGCAAAAAAAAAAAATGTATCAGCTACACTTTGACCTAAAATATTTACTATTTAGATTTTAAAGTAATATTTAAGAAATGTAACACATTTGCATGGTCATGGTTCTTTGAAGACGGTGAAAGGGCTAGATCACCCAAAAATGAAAATTCTGTGATTATTCATAAATTAATGATAAATAACTTGATCCATGAAATTAAATTGATCCTAATTTCACATTCCATTCAGAGATGTGTCATCAGATAAGTAAAAAAAAAAAAAAAAAAATAGTAGATTCATGTTGACTTTATTGGAGCAGAATAACAAATAATATCTGCCATTTTTCTACCTCATTGCAGACGTGGAATATACATTTATACGGATAATAGCTTGATTAATTGTGAGAATGAAGTGAGATATAACTGCTTGTCCTTAACTCCACAAGGAGGAGGTAAAAACACGACTCTCAGACATATGAGAACTGTTTTTGTGGCCTAATTTCAACCTCTTTGCAGATGCTGTCTATGCATCCATGTCATTATAGCAAAAAAAGCACAGTCCTATGATGCTCTCTCACACGCTCATGCACGTGACGAAGGCTGGATCTCCCACCCTCCCCTGGCTCATCTCATCCTGCTGTACTCCAGCAGATCAACTCCGCTATACGGGTAATTACAGACCAGACTGGCACAGGCAAACAGCTGGCTTCCCTGTACAAGGAAATGTCCTCAGTGTAAATAGATTACACCGAGCGGGCCGTCAGGCAATGTCAAGACATTTTTGAGCATCAGTCTGTTTTTTTTTTTATGTGTTCCACAGTTGCAAGAGAATAAAAGCGAAAGTGATAAACACGTAAAGACAAGATGGCACTCACAGAAGGGTGTTATAATTTTAGGACATCTTGCCTGAGCATTCCAGTGCTCAAATATTTTCATAATAGCATGAGTCAACTGGAATGAAGAAAGTGATCAGCATGACTGACTTTCAAAAATGTATTTGTTTATGTTTTGTACATCTGCAGTACTAGTTTTGGTTTCCCTATATATACCTAATGTTAAAGACAGCCATATTCTTACACACAGGCGCAGAACACCCATCACCGCTAGCTCTTTGACATTGGCTTGATGCATCTAGGGCTTCAGGGCAAAAACATCAAGGACAGACTGATATTCTGCAGGAAGTATAAGGATTGGAAAGCAGAAACTGGTGCAAAGTCATTTTCTCTGTGAAGCCCCATTCCGACTGTTTGGGACATCAGGAAAATGAATTGTCCAGAGAAGAAAAGATGAATGCTACCATGAGTCCTGTGTCATGCTAACTGAGATCATCCATGTGTGGGGCTGCTTTTCATCCAATTTCATCCAATCCAATGTCCTGCAAAAGCAACTTTTGTAATTTGGTGATGATCGTGCATTGCCAGCATGATGGAGTATTATATCACAAGGCAAGAGGGATAACGTAGCGGCTCAGAGATAATTTCGTTTAAATTTTGGATCGAACTCCCTGGATCTTAGGCCATAAGATGTGATCAACTCTTGGTAGCGATAAGGAAAGAATGGATCAACATCAGTGAGGATTTGGCTCAGAAGCTGCATGCCAGAGCAAGTAACTGAGGTTATGAAGAAGGGTCAACACTGTAAATGTGTGATTCTCACGAAAATATGGTTTTAAAAATGTCAAACATGAAAATTTAAAAAATGCTTGAATTAACAAAAAATTATTTCAGACATTTGAACCAAAGTCTGAATTATTTGTGCACGTTATTTTAAAAACATTAACTTACAGTTTAAGACATTTGTGAACATAATTTTCAAAACAAGTGCTAAAAATTCTCATTACCGCAACAGTCTGAAAACATCAATGTTGTTAGAAAAGCTAATACATTTCAAAAAAAATTTAATTGGATTATTAAGAATCATGCACAGTAATTTGAAATTCTGAAATAATGTTTATTTTTAAATTAACATTTTTATTTTGAATGCTTTCTCATTCCACAACCTTTTTTTTTTTAGAATATTTCAATGAAACCTGACCAATTTTTTAAATTATGTGACAAATCTGAAGGAACATAATGTGTAGAGTCTGCACAAGTATTGAAAAGTAAACTACAATTTCTCTTTTAATTAAATTAACATTTATAGAACTGTTTTGGTAATGATACGATTCTTTGCATATATTGAAAATATTTTTTGTTTTAAGTCAATAAAAGACCATCAAATTTACGAAATGCTTTCTTGTTTTACCATCGAAACTTATGAAAAATAATCTAAAAATACTAAAGCAGCAAACTTTGAGAAGCACAAAATGTCACTGCCAAAACTTTTGGCTACGGCTATGCACGAACAAGAACAAGGGAATTTACTACAAATAATTAGACTACTTTCACTGAGAAGTATAGCTAAATAGTTAGTATAACCTAAAACACCCAATATTTATGTGCTTTTCAGAGTATTCCAAAGTATGTCAATTCTTTATAAATAAATTGCTAAATTACTTTAGAAATACAAGAGTTTATGAGAAACAGCAAATCTGTGACAACAAGTATATGAGTGTATTATATTTCATATATTATATAATTCTTTGTATATAGATAAGCGGTTCAGATAAGGCACAGACAGCAAGACAACCGTGTTTAAGGGTTACAGATGGGGAGTGAAAAGGAGACAAATGTAATAAGACATCAGACAGCAACTTTACGGCTGGCAAAAGATTGAGGTGTACTGGTGATGGTTTGCAACAGCTGGTCTACATCTACCTTTTTTTTTTTTTGCAAGCATCACACAGTGTGAGGAACCAAAAAAGGAAGCTGAATGGAAAACAGCTGACAAGAAGAGCCAAAATGAGGCATCACAGAAAAAGCAGAACTTCCAACATACTTAGAGAGAAAACCTGAAGCCACATTCCTGGATTAAACTTCTTCATCATTACAAAATCAAACCTTAGATTAGAGCTGTCAGGATTATGACATATAGAAAACATTTTAAAATATTAATAAACTATTTAAAAATGTTTGAGTTCTTTATACATTAGCAAACCCACATAATAATAAAGATATCAAATTATTATTATTAAACATTAGTAGTAAACGTAGTACAAATTAGAATATCCAATAATACATTTCTATCTTTTTTCCACTTCACCAATAATAAAATAAAGTGACACTTAAGAGCTAACGTGTTCACAATGCATGGTAAAGCCTTTTAATATTTTAATGTTGCTGTGATGGTTTGCACATTATTCATGTATCTGAGTTCATTTGGAGGACTCGCTAAACACTACTATACCAGACAGGAAATAAAAGCCATAAAATGCACAATACAAGTCTATATTAAATCAACATTTGCTTAAAATTCGCTTGTTTTGGAAGGTAATATGTGATTGTAATTTAAAGTCAAATCACGATGATGAGACATGATTGATAAGAGTAATTATGTAATAATGGCAATGGCAGGCCGACCTTACATCACACAGTCCTAAATGAAAGATGATATTAGATGATTTAAAGACAGTACAGCCACAAGATAGTACCGCCTCTAACCAAGATCTATACAACTATATATTGCAAAGACACCTGTATAATAAAAGATTTAAAAAAACATCTGGATTGTCAGAGGACACGATCATTGAATATTTTATGACAATATCTTAAAATAAAATCTAAGTTGATCCATCTATCAGGTTCAGTGACAGGTGGAGCTATAATCTACAGTGTGAGAAATGGCATTTTGAGTTGACACACATGCACCTGCAAAGGTCACTGGGATTAATGAGTCTGGTGACCTCAGGTACGCTCACAGGATTACATCCATAATCAGGTCAATCGTTTTCGTCTTCACTTAAAGCACGAGAGCAAGATGACCTTCCCAGTGTCAGAACCACATCAATCTATGAATTCCTATCACCTCTCTCTCAATCAATAAAAGCTCTTCGGTCTCTCGATTTCAGTGCGCAAAGCTTTTACAGACAAGTCTTCCCCTCCTGTGTCTGCGCTGGCAGTCCCCAAGGGCCTGCTGTCAGGATGGCTCCATCTACCATCTTATTAGCAGAGCTGAAACGGTCTAAAATAAGAGGTCAGAGTAGCATTAGCTACAGGAAGACCATTTTATATACACTAACAGAATTTCTATAGTATGCAGCTGGTACTGTTGTTGCTACTGCTAAGGTGACCCATGTTGTTGCATTACGGTTGGTTACTTATTGGTCAAATGATCCCATTCACAAGCTTCTATGACTACAGTCACACTGTCAGTTTTTGGTACTGAAATCCATATTTACGTACGGGTGTTAATCTAGAAACCTCATATTCATAGAGCAACTTACAGTAGCTGTGTGCATGAGTGTGCAAAGGCGGTCAATCCTGTATTTGCTTACCAGTAACCATAGCGCCAGTGACCAAAAAAAAACACCAAAGATGGCGACATCCAAAACCATCTATTTTCCAAATGGAAACGTTTTATCACTTTTGACAACAAGATTCCAAATAAGTTTCATATTTTGATAGATACTTTGTCATACAGTAATACCTCGGTTTACGAGTTTAATTCATTCCAAGAGCGAGCTCGTAACTAATAACTCGTAACTAATTCTCGTACACCAAAAAAAATAAAAAAATAAAAATCCCCATAAGAATGCACTAAAAATCACTCGATTTGTTCCACATGACCATTTTAAATATTTAAAATGTTAAATAAACCTCTCATTTTTGCTTTTACCCTATTAATTACAGTTTCAATTATAACCATTAAGATCTTGTATAAATACTAACTAATAATTGACAATTAAACTAAAAATACTTAATTCACCGTAACGCGCACTTCAGCTTTGAGTAGTATCGCTGCTGGCGTGATGGAGACGAGAGGAGGGTTTTACTGTTTTACAAACAACGAGGTAAAACCGCTGTAAATCACTATTTAAGTGTTGCAACTAAACCGAGCGACGCTGAGAGAATGAACGTAAAGAAGTCACTCGTAAACCGAGGTATTACTGAATTTGTATTTGTCAACATTAATTTTTGTATCAGCGTTTTAAAGTACTTTCATTATCATCATGACAAACACAAACCGGTTTTACAACTCCATGCTAAATATCTCTTTCAGATTAAACACAAACACCACACATGAATGACAATATTCAACTTCTAAACACCATATTTATACTCAACTCAAGCAAACACCCACGTATTGATCTCTAGAAACAGACCTTTTGCAGCAGATACATAAAAAAAATATTGTGATGTTATTTCCATTAAGAGGTACATAAACTTTTGGTCAAGATTTTGTATTGACAATGCAAAAGTCCAGCACTCTAAAGTCTCCACCAGCACATCCTAAAGACTGTCAATGAATTTAACATAATTGATGCCAATTATGGCCATGATGCGTCTTCATACATGGTTGTTGAAGAAATCAAAAAGCAACACACTCCAAGTAGGGTTAGAAGAACTGTTGCCAAAATATAACAGTACTATACTAGAAATATAATAATTACTGTAATAATCCAATCATAAGCCGCTTTTCCACCATATACAGTAATACCTCAGTTTACGAGTGACTTTGTATACGTGCAAATCGGTGTACGAGCATTGTATCGGAGTGCGAGAATTTTTCCGTCGACCACGTGCATTTTTTGGGGGAAAAGTCCTAATGCTCAGTATCTTCACGCACATTTTTACTGGAAATATCCTAACGACAGCTTCTCACAAAGCCTGTCATCCCTTAACTCGTTCATTCTTTCAGCGTCACTCGGTTTGGTTTCATTCATCACAGTGATACTTTTATAAGTGATTTACAGTGGTTTTACCTTGTGCTGTTAACATATTAATTGCGAACTATTGTTCACGTAGTGAAATATAAACATACAGTACAGCATATAGACAATGGCCCTCAAGATGAGTAAAAAAGAAGGTACGAAATTCTCCCTGTAAGCAGTAACGCCCTCCTCTCGCCTCCTTCACGCCAGCAGCGACGCTACTCAAAGCTAAAGTGCGCGTTACAGTAAATTGTCAAGTATTTTTAGAGTTTATCAATTATTAATTAGTATTTATATGAGATCTTAACAGTAATAATTTTAACTAATTAATAGGGTAAAACCAAAAAAATATTTAAAATGGGCATTTATGGTCATGTGGAACGAATCAAGTGATTTTTAGTGCATTCTTATAGGGAAAATTGTTTTGGTGTACGAGAATTTTGAGTTACGAGCTCGCTCTTGGAAACTCATACACTGAGATATTATTGTATGTATAAATATATGTGTATATACTGCAGTTGAAAAGTTTGGGATCAGTATGAAGATTCAGATTGCAGCAGATATAAAGTAAAGCAGAAAGAGTCTGTTTCAGAGGAATGTTTCACTCCATAGTATAAGAAAAACAAACAGTTTAGACAGGCATTTATCTTGAACATGCAGTCTAAGCAGTGGACATCACCTTGGATAGCACATCCCAGAGCAAACAAAACACTTGAGAACAAACATTCTGCTATTTGTTCACGAGCATCCCTGACGGCTCAGCACTGTAATAAGACAACATTCCCAGCATACCATCTGCAGTAGTGTCCTAAATGAAGGGGGTGGGCCGAATGCCAAGCTCACGCTCCCGTTTCAGCACGCAGTCTGCTACAGTGCTTTGAGACTGCAGACTCTGACCTCTACTTCCTGTCAAACTCTGGCTTTCTCTCAGGTGACCTTGTACCCCCTAGTTTACCAAAGGGTTTGCCAGCCTTTGGTAAATAATGATTAATGTAAATGAAGAAACTGTTTGGTATGACAAAAGCATCTCTCCGCCTAACTGATGACATAACACAGGATGACAAAACTTTGGCTGATATATTAAAGTGATACAAAACTGATTATTTCCTTCAGCGGAGACACTTGACAGCACTGTTCACCACGATGGATTTGAATCACTTGAGATAAGAATGAAAAATCACTACAAAAAGGAAAATACAGTTTTTTGTGCAGCGCAATTCTGTCATATAGGCTACATAAATGTATAATGAATAAACATGATTTCTCTCATTTAGGATGCGTTTGATAAAAATTAATATAGTAGTCAAGCACGAAAGTGATCATCTAGCAGCTCAAATGGCAATGCATGACATTCATAACTATGACTGAGGCTGTCATATTACATCAAATTATAAAGAGAGCATTAAAAACTCTTTGGGTTTAGTTTCCATATTTAAGCATGTTGTTACGGGAAGAGAGCATCCACAACAGAATTCTTAGTTCAAGTTCACTTTGTCATTTTATGTAGATATAAGTTGTAATATTATGTTTATGTTGCATAAATATATGATTAATCTCTTATAGGATGCATTCGTTTATGTTAATTAACCCGCAAACAAAACGCTTCAGTTGAAGTTAATTTCTCTCAAACACCAATGTTGTTATTTGAAACCGTAATATTCATATTATATATGTTTCTATTTCAAAAACATTGTTGTATTATTTATAGCAACTAGCACTTTTATTGCTCTTGTAGGCCTATCATTTACATCAACAATATGGTTTAATTAAAATCATTTCATTGTCATTGGTGCGTAGGCTATTCCATTTTGTATTATCAATGGCAGCATTTTTATTCTTTATACGCCTGTAATGTTGTCCCAGATTTTTTTTTAAATATATATAATGTTGTAAGTTGGCCATGGGAGTGTAAAATAAATTTTAAAACTGGTTCAAACTAGGTTACTGTACATGTTTGATTAATGTAGAAGTGCTTGGGACATGGCTTTTAATGGAGAGACTTTCAAAAATAATACATTTAGATTTATTGGTTATAAGTAAACAATTTCATAATGCTTTGTCTCAAGTGACAGTTTTATATGGATGTTTTCAAAACAAGTAATATCTGTTCTGCATATTTATCTTACATTTTTTGTATACAAAAAAGATTATTAACATTATAAGTAAACCTCAAGAAACATAAAAATAAAATCCATCTCATGACCCCTAGAACAGAGTTAAATGCATCTTCCTTCAAGAGATTTAAAAACTAGCGCTGGGTAAAAAAAATTGATTTTCCAATTAATCAATCTTATTTTGAACAAGCTTCATTGATTCTACAAAACCAAAGAGCCAGTGTTTACTGCACCTCAGCGACTAAATGACTGATGAGCCAGTTCCTTTTAATGAGCTTAAAAAATATATATTATATAGATCTACAGTTACACAGATCAATTATTTGTTAATTGGATACCTATTTTTGTGCTGAATGAATATATATATATATAAAACCTTGCTGGGTAATTTATCCCTGACATGCTGTCACTGCAGCAACTTAAAAGATAACACCGATCCATTTTTTTTCTTAATACATCTTTAAGCATGAGCACACCACCATTTCTGTGGTCAATCGGCTAATGTTACCTTGTTCAAAACAGCTTAATGAATCACATCTCAGAGAGCACAATGACTCACCGCTAGCAAATGGACGTTAACAACCCATATGCTGCCTAAAAAACATCTGAAAAAAGTATGCTGACTTATACTCGTTTATTTTTTCACATTTATCTTCTACAAACAAGTCAAACAGTATCCTCATAATGGTACGTAAAACACTTAAGTCCCAAAATTTGACTGAAACAATACATTTTATATCAAAGAGTCCATGATTACTTGATGTGCGCTCTTCTTCATTAGGCTGTAATAACGATAACACCCAAAACACGGATGATAACAATCAACTCACTTCCTTTCACTTTCTCCCTCTTCCTCTAACACTAACCTAATGCAAAATTGATGAAGAAGAGCCACACAAGCCACACAGTATCTTCACTCTCAGCACCTCAACAGACTCATATCCCCCTGGCAGAAATTCTTTGAGTCCTCTCATTTTTCTAAAGTAAGGAGATATCACACAGAGAGGCTCTACTTTCCTTCTAGCTTCAAACTGAATATCATTACCACTTCTATTCTTCCTTTTCAGTCAATCAAGTTGCAGATTTACAATGAAACGAACACCATCTCGTACCCCAAAGCTAAAAAAGCATATTTCAGAGGCACCTTGTCTAGAGGCATGTGACCAAATATGAGAAGCTTACAACTCAAAAAAAGTATGAGAGCCATAGAGACAAGTATATACTTACTGGTGGAGTTCCCTTGCATCTGTATAATGCATTTTGATTCCTTGCCGGTCTCTCTTGAGTTGAAGGGACGCACTCTGACAGCCACTTTCACTGAGGCGCCAGACATGGTTGAAGCTGTTGTGATTCAATCCCACAAAATGTTCTCCTACAAAAAGAAACAAAATTGTTCTTTTTTCCTCCAGTGCCACAGCTATTAGGCTAAAAGTACAAGAACACATTTCCAGAATTATCTCATCAGACTGCACTGAGTAAACAAGACTTCTAAATAGATCAAAAAGGCACCATAACTCATTTATGCAATGATGTTGCTAGAGGTTATGAGGCTTTTGAGAAGATTTTCTTAAATTACGAAAACAAGCATATAAAAAAAAGATATGCTTAGATTAAAAATTAGTATCTATTCTCACAAGACAAGCAGCAGTATAAAGTATTCCATTGCATAACTGCATTACGTTTTGCCACACACAATCTACAGAATTTTGATCAAAAAGCGAAGCATTTCTAGACATCTTATCAAGACATATATTTGTGTGTGTGTGTGTGTGGGGGGGGGGGGGTATATAGAGTGATGACTGATACCTTTTTATGCAAGTACTGTAGTCTACTGTACTGTTGTAAAAAAATCTCATTGATTTACATGATATGCCATCAGAATTTCCTCTCACTTTTGGGCCATATACATAAATACATAAATATATTTTTGCTTTGTTTGGGCCTCTAAATAAAACTGAGATGTTTTCTCTCCTGAGTGATAGCTCAATATTCTCACTATATCATATATTGGTCATAAAAGCCGGATATATCAAATACAAAAACATACCCAAAATGTTTGTTAGATTTTCTTTTACATTGTGTCAAAAGATTCAGTAAACTGTTCTGGAATGGAACATTCCCCACCTCTCCCCCTAAAAAACAATAGTAATATATTTTTTATTGTATTTCATACATCAGGCTTTATAGGGTAAAACATGAAATTATCTTTTTTTTTAAATGCCAAATATTTTTTTAGTTTTTCACAGCTGTAGGAATGCATATGATAATAGCAGTTTCCTGTGATGAGATAATTATCATATCATGACGTTATGACATACTCTAAGCAAAAAGATTTCCTGTAGCTCTGTAGAGTATGGCGCTTGCAACACCAAGGTTGTGGGTTTGATTCCCAGGGAAAGCAAGAACTATATCAATGTGTTCCTTGAATGCAATGCAAGTCACTTTGGATAAAAGCGTCTGCCAAATGCAGAAATGTAAAATGGCAAAGAACATCCCAAATTTGAATTAAAAAAATAATAATTCTCAAAAAGTAACTAGTAAATGTTATTAAAGTGATGGGGGCGATTCAATGGTGAAAACTGATGGTGTTTCCAATGGTGGAAACTTTTCATTTCCCTTATGTAAATCTTAATACTAAATATAAATATTTAAACAGGGACCAGCTGGTTATACGTCAACAACCCATCTGTCATATTTAAATGTCCGTGTATATCGTGAGGAATATTCGATGGTTCATAAACATCATGGCGGCCGCCGCTCGCCTGCAGCAGCAGCAGGGCTGGGCCTATTCGAGCAAACACATCTGAATAACTCACACCCGACCGTCATGACATATCAAAAATCACTTGCCAAATAATTATATACATGTCTCGCTTACGGGAGTGACATTTGTTCGGTGTATCGGTGGTATCGACCGGCTGTGGATTACAACGAATCTGACAATGCAGTAATTATTTTAGAAGTTCAAATCCCTTAAATGTGACTGAAAAATAACATTCCGCTTATTCAAGCACATGACACCAAAAAAAGAGGATGTTTTCATCCTCGCCCTTGCAGTCACTCATTGAATTAAAAGGCATACGCCCATGAAAATCAATCTGCCGGAAAACACACAACTATCGGGAACGAATGATAAGACTAACCGTCTCTCTTCTGGAAGAGCATGGTACTAAAACAGCATAACATTGAAGACGTGTATCGTTTAAGGATACGCCGAATTCACATGGTGTTTAATAACGGAGATTAGATATTGATGGACTAGAAACAACATGTCCGGCGTTGCCATAGCTGCACTGTCGAAATGAGCATACATTTATACAGCACAGATATAAATCTCACAAACCGTTTATTCTTAAAAGCACCACCTCAAGTGTTACATTGTAACCTTATGGATTGACTTCCTAAGGGACCGCACGTTACAATGTCCGATTTAAGAACAATTCGTTCTTTTGAACCGGATCTTTGTTGGGAATCGGTTCCCTAGCCGGTATGAACTGTCACGAATACAATCGATCCCAGAGGTCGACTTATTCAACAGAGAAACGTTTTTTCCCCCCACCTAATCCATGATCCCGATAACCGACGAGTGAGGTTACGGTACGAGCATCCGGAGTGAACCAATGATACTGATCATTGAATCGGTTTTACTGTTCAAAAGAACCGATTCGTGGAAATGTGCCGAACTTCCCATCACTAATCGGACTTCTATGAACTCGGTGACTTTCTTTGCATAACTCTCAAACGGGTTTGAAATTTTGAAACATTTGTTATGTATAACTACTTAAAAAAATAACATTGCGTGTATTTTGGCACTATTAGGTTGTGATAAAGCAAACAGCTGCGAAAAGGCAAAACACTTCAGTAAACATTCATTAGCATTCACAAACGCAACTCGAGCAATGTATACTCAAACTCAAATTTATAAGAATTACAATGATTATAGAGAAAAGACGGCACTCACCGCTATATATCCAAACGCAGAGACGACTAGAACACCATAGAAATCCCGCACGGTGCAAATTCTCCAATGACGTCTACAACCAGCAGCAAAAATCAAAAAAGACTCTCGATTAAGTTCTTAATAGTTCCTTTTTTGTTATATACACCCATTATAGCTGCGTTTCATTCTCCAGCGCCGCGCAAGATGCTTGCGATTCTGATCTTTTTTATTAGGCTGATGCTGGTGTCGTTGGACCGTTCCTCTAGCAGGCTTAGGGTATGGATGAATGCCTTGATTTACTGAAATGATTACGTCAACTGCCCTGTCAACATCGTGAATGACAGACCGTCTGGCCAATAAGAAGAGAGTATTGTGTGAGGAATGCGTCTTATAGCCAATGAGAACGCTGGTAAAGCCATGGTGGGCTGGGCAGCTGTGACGCCATACTGCAGGGTCGCTTACGACTCGCTGTGGCGTGGCATCATACTACATATAAGTGAAGGGCGCCTCCTAGCAAAAACATGGATAAAACAGGGATAGCTATACCTTAAAAGTTAATGAAAAGAACAGTTTGGAATCCTAAATTGCTCCCCTATAATTGTGATCGTACTAATGTTCTTTCAAACTTAGCCTATACCCTTTATGCTCTAAAACAATCAAGAGACTTAAATCCTCTCAAAACAATACATAAAGGTAAATGCACTGAGAGCAATACATCAAATTAGCAGCTGCTTCATCATTTTCCACACTGATTCACAATTATGTGTTATTTTATGTGGCCTGATTAAATTCTGTCCAGGATTATATCCCTGTTAACAAAAACTAAAATTATAAAAACACATTTTGCTACTTGAAATAAACATGAACTGAAATAACATTATTTTTAATGAAAAATATTTGTTTTCTTTATTTTTAAGAAACAAAAATTGAGTTTCTCAGCATTTCTTATCTAGCTCAATTTGATGTACTAAAATACAATTATTAATGCTTTAAAACTGGTTATAATAGTATCTCAATTATACTAATCTAACAGCCTGTCATCTATGAAACAATTTAATATTTCATAACTTAATTTCCAATGTTTTCCTAAAAAAAGAAAAAAGTGGACAATGTAAATTTAAGAGGAGTTAAAAATAAAAGGGGGGGGCAACGACTATCATTGTGTGCATTACCATTTATTACAGTTCAAAAGAACTTTGTAGCAAAGGAAGCAAATTCCTGTACAGATAAACCCTTTTAAGTCACCGGAAAAACTCTTAATTTATGTTGAAATTCAACAGTTGGGGTTAACATTAATAACAAAAAGATGATGACTTTTTATTATCCAAAACAAATGTTGGTGAAAAGAACGGGGGAAAAACATGATATACTGGCATTTTTATGATGATCATGCTACAACACAGCTTCACATTCTCTTATTTGATCCTGGGTTTGAGCTCTGCTTCAGCTTTAGTCAAATTGTTACACATGAGATTTCTGTGCAAACCAAAAACAAATCTAATACAGAGTAAGTCACCATCTGATGCTCCAATTTACACCAACATCAATTGCATTTTCTACAAGACAGTCTAGTACTTGTTAATTTATTCATAATATGCTGTACTTCTCCAACCATACAACATAAATGGCAGGTTTGGGACTGAACTGTAAACTGTACGTCTACAGTCAATGTTTATTGAGTGTAAAATGGAAATACTGGTGTTACTTGACAACATTCTTACAAATATCTCACAAACATGAACCCTCAATGCATTAAACCATTCAAATGCATGAAAACAAAATAAGAATTTCTTTATATATCTGGTTTTGTTAACTTTAGAGTGTGAGACTGTGTGCCCTTTCATCTTGGGATGTATGCAGACATACAAATTCAAAATCAAAATGTTTCAAAAGTCTAAACTTTATTATGTTTCAATTTAGAATCACAAGCCTTTCAGACAGTGGCTCGATAAAGAGGATAAAGGGAGGCAAAAACAATTTGGGTACTGTCATCTTTTTTTTCTCTTTCTCTTCAGTTTACTTCCAGCGTGATAAAAACATTTATACTGAGGAGCAAGCTAGGCTCACTGAGAAAACTCAATAGCGACCACTCTGCTTCTCTCTCATCCAGGCCTGGATACGCTCCTTCAGCTCTGGGACTGTGGAGGGAGAGAGAGAAGGAAAGATAAAGAAAGAAAAATAGTCAGCATTAAACAGTCTAACAATAAAAAAAAGACATGCCACAGAGTGCATTTGGCAGCAGGACTTAGAGGCTTTGAAAAGCTATGTGTGGTGGGTACCTGGTTCCAGCATGCTCTCTGTGAGAGGCTGTCTGTTGAAGGGGTCGGTGGGAGAGTTCAGGAGGTGCCGCAGAATGATGGATCGGTCCATGATGTTGCCAGAGGGAAGTTGCACGGGATCAGTCATAAGAGTGTCCATCAGCGGGTCTGTTCAGGTAGAACCTCACTGTTATTTACCAACTCCAATCAACTAGTAAATCTGTTGCTATACTACCGTTCAAACGTTTGGGTTCAGTAAGATTTTTTTGGAGGAAGTGAATACTTTTATTAAGCAAAGCTTCATTGCAATTGATCAAGAGTGACAATAACGACCGGTATAAGGTTATAAAAGATTTCTATTCAACAAAGAATTCTGAAAAAGAGCTTCCTGGTTTCCAAAGAAATCAGATTAGTATGATTTCTGAAGGCTCATGTGACACTGAAGACTGAAGCAATGGCTGCTGAAAATTCAGCTTGGCTATCATGGAAGTAAATTGCATTTTAAAACATTTATATAGAAAATGTTATTTTAAAATATAATATTAAAGTCTTATTTTGATCAAATAAATGCAGTATCTGTGAGCCTAAAAGACTTCTCCCAAAATCATTTACAACCGACCCCAAACTTTTAAACAGTAATGTATTATTAAAAACACGACAAAGTTAAATACTTGATGACCCTCACCTTTAAACTCATCTGGGGCGTCGCTGTAATCCATCTCAGACTGAGAATTGCGAGCTACTATCTCCTCCACTTTCTCCAACAGAAGTTTGAATTTCTCAATAGCAATGGTGGACTTTATGCCTGCCTTTCTCATTTTGGAAATGACCTCCTCAAAGAGCTCCCTGCTATATGACCGCTGAAAATGAGCAAAAAAAAATAAATGGATCCATCCTCTATTTTTCTTGCAATACAGTTAAACGATTTTGGTGAGCAAATACAGACCTGGTCGTCTGCAATGGCTTTAGCAAATCGGGCACAGTCGAGCTGCAGATAGATATCCGTGAGCTGATCCAGGAGCTTCTTTGGCTCAAAACCGTATTTTTCTGGGTTTTCCACCTTCAGATCTCGACATTTAGGCCCACAGAGCTGCTGCAGGTTATAATTCAACATGGCAGCCAGACGGGGACCCAGTTCCTGTTCAATACAATATAATACATCAGTCATCCCAAGAAGAAATGTTATCATTTTTGTGCATTGTAAACAGAACCTACAAATGCAGTATTTATTTATTAGTGTCATTAGCAACGTCCTCTCACATCTCCTGATTAAACTCGAATGCTCTGACCCTGGCAGCAGCTCAATTTTCCCTGGTGACTATAA
Source organism: Rhodeus uyekii (assembly GCA_037043235.1). Lineage (NCBI taxonomy): Eukaryota > Metazoa > Chordata > Actinopteri > Cypriniformes > Acheilognathidae > Rhodeus > Rhodeus uyekii. Next base: position 1,575,192 of record JAWRVZ010000027.1, read on the forward strand.
ATACCTGCAGAGCGCAGGAGATTCATTACAATCTGCAATCTTTTTCCTTATTACTAAACCTAATATGTTTTTTTATGCTATACTTTACTACTTCTTTCATAATATAAATCTGCAAATGTTCCTCAAGACATGTTTCTACAACTGTCCTGCTTAGAAGCGTTAATTAAACTGCTTCTACTCGTGTAAGCGGTTTAGCTGCTCATTCAAAAGTGTAGGGTCAGTATGATTTTTTCCCCCTTGAAAATTTTTATTTTATTCATTGATTAGATGAAAAGTGACATTAAAACACCTTTAAACATTACAAAAATTTCAATTAAACTTTAAACTTCCTATTAATAAAAAAAAATGTATCAGTTTCCACAAAAATATAAAGAAGCGCAACCGTTTTAGTCAATTATGACATATTCCTGGATCAACATTATTCAACATCATTCCACATTTATAATAATAAGAAATCTTTGAACAAAGTAGTCATATTAGAATGATTTCTGAAGGACACACTTAAATCAATTGCATTCTGAAATTTAACCAAAAAAAAACCTATTATTTTAAATAGTAATGATATACAAATATAGAAATTGATCAAATAAATGCAACCAAGGGGAGCATAAAAATCTTTAAATGTTAGTGTATATGCCACAGAGTGTGTTATTACACACGAGTGTGACGCGTTTCTTTACTTACAGGCCTGAGGAAAGGCTTTTGGACCTGTTTGGTGAGGATATGGAACATATCCACTGTCTCTGTGGCTAAAGCCAGGTAGGACCGTGACACTCTCTCATCCTGAGTCAGCTGGGACTGACGACTCTGCTGCTGCTCCTGAGGATCAGAACATTTCACATTCAATTAGATCCGATTGAAACTGGAGAACAAAAACATTCACTTCTTATCCTTTTAGCCTTAAAGCTAATGTTTTTTTAAAACGACACAATAGTGCATTATATCCATTACACAATGCATTCAAAAAAGGTGGGTAACTTGATTAGTGGTGATATGTGCTGACCCTGGGCAGCTGGTCCCACTGCTCTTTATTCTTCATCTCCTCCTGGATCTCATGGATGCGTTTCAAAGACTCCAAACTCTCGTCCAGTAGAAAAGTCGTATCGTTAATTAGCATGTTGATGTAGCGCACAAACTGTTTACCAGAGCTGTAGAATGAATGAGAGGGAAATATTAGTATAATATATCCATTTATCACATTTAAAATTTCACTCATATCCAAAGAGTGAACTCACTTGAACTCTTCCAGGAAGGTGCCTTGGTGGTTAATGTTTTGCCACAGGCTTTTGAATATGGTGCTGATGTGGTAACGGATGGTGAACTTGTCATAGAACTCACTTGTGGCTCCAGTGTGCTCCACATCTGAGGAGAAATAAACAATTAGCATAAACAAAACCAAAATGCTCAGAATAGACCTGAAAACGAATGTCAGACACCCTTTCACCTGTGTAGAACTTCATGAGCGCGGGCACAAGCTGATTGACAGACAGTGGGTGGCTTTCCATCATCTCAAAGAAGCGCTGAGTGCGAGGCTGCACCGCTGGGTTGGTAACAAACAGCACCTCCACCAGCTTGGCAATCAAGTATGGGTTCTTTATGTAATTCTGACTGCAAAGGAAGACCACCAGGAAGGTCACAATGTCTTCAGTGCATGGCTCATAGAGTACCTGTGGAAAGTACCTGAGAAACAAAGCGGGAGGGTTAGATTTCACTAAAACAAATGTTAAACAATGACTACATTTGGGATTCTAATACTATGATGTGCACATTTCAGCACTCTCATAGACTTACTGCACAATAAAAAGCAAGAACTCAGCCACATCTTCAATGTAAAACTCTGGCAGTGCTGCAAAGTTTTTGGGGATTTCTGGGTTCAGAGGCAGGGTTACACTGTAAGGTGATAAAGAAAAAAAAAGAACAATTCAGAACAGAACCACATCTCGACTACAACTTTGATCAGAGATGAGACGTGAACTGACTGTGGGAAGGCAGGCTCCACCATACGCAAGATGAGCTGGATGACCATACTGAAGAACTGAAGACATCTGCGCAGCAGGTTCTCGTCCAGCAGCCCCGCGTCTGCGCAGGCTTTAGAGCGCACCAGTTTCTGTCAACACACACAATATTTACAGTCAAAGCTATTTACTTACTCGAATACATTTTTGTAAACAAAGCATACATTTAAGGTCTGTACACTTTCTATAAAAAGTTTTAAAGAGTTTAACAATGACAGCAACTTGTTTGCCAAAATTTGCAGAATGGAAATTCTGAGAATATAACAGTAAATGTACTCTACCGTTTTTAATTTTTGAAGATTTTTTTTTTAATGTTTTTGAAGTCTCTAATGCTCACCAAGGTTTTATTTGATCAAAAATGCAGTAAAAAGTAAAACAGTAATATTGTGAAATATGATAACTTGAAATAAAATGTAATTTGTTCTTGTGATGTCAAAGCTGAATTTTCAGCAGCCATTACTCCAGTATTTGATGTCGCATGATCCTTTAGAAATTATTCTTATATGCTGATTTGATTTAAGAAACATTTCTTATTACAAACAAGGTTAAAAACAGCTGCTTAAATTTGTGGAAACAGTGATATATTTTTTCCAGAACTTCTTGATGAGTAGAAATTTCTAGATTTTTTTTTTGTAACAGAAATTGCCACTTTTGATCAGTTTAATGTAACCGAAGAAAAGGAATAATTTCTTTGAAGAAAAAAAAAATCTTACTGACCTTACCACTCCCTTACTGATCTTACTGACATTTGAACAGTAGAGTAAGAAAATGTTTTTAAGTACCATAATGTGGCTAACTGAGGCTCTCTGTGCAGTCAGTTATTTTCATAATTATTATCATCATCATCCGTTTAAATCAACTGGTTGTTGTTGCTGCCCTAATTTACAGAAATAGCTTTCTCAAGTAAATAACAGTTGACATGATGATCAAATAAAACAAAAACCTGAACTAAATTGAATTCAAATTAAAAATGGAAATCAGAGCTTGCACACTTTCTGCAGCAATTAATCAGAATTTTTATAGACATGCTTTTTATTAATTGCTAATAAAAGACAACAGCACACACCTTCAGTTGTGTTTTACATCTCTTCAGCATCTCCCGATGACGACCAGCCAACGGGGAATCCTTCCACTGGTTCTCACTGTTTTTCAGCTCTTCCACAGTTCTGTAAAACACACACACACATATTCAGCCTTGTGTAAATTACCTTGTCTGACAGCTTAAATAAAAAAACCTCCACAGAGAGTATTATTAGCCTGTCAAAGTGTTATACCTGCTGACGACAGCAGGGGTCACCGTGGTTCCGATCTGCCATGCATCATGAGGCCAATACACAATGCGAGCAGCCTATTTCAGAGCTTTAGATATAAAATGCAAAGGACTTGAAACACTGCCACTGATGCAGCAACTAACACTGATAGGAGCTGATATTTCAACCATTATGGGCATAAGATGACTTTAAAGCTGCTCTACAATAGAACTGCAAGAAAATACCTTCTGCAAGAGGCACTGGGAGGGGACGGGACAGGACAGGACAGGATTAACCCGTCTCATCAGAGAGAGATTAAGGGCTTTTTCACAAAGCATGAAAACAAAGAGCGTCACATATACGATAGGCTATCTGACATAAAGCCTTAGTTTTATTTTTGGGCTCAATTAAAATAGGTTTTCATGCTTCAATGCAAAAAATGTGTGTGTGTGTGTGTGTATATATTTTTACATAGTGGCAGCACTTCTCTTCCCATTTTGTCAGTAACGCTCTGTTTAGTTGCTGTCTCAGTGAAGCTCCTCTTTCCAGAAAGCACAGCAAGCTCTGATTGGTCAGCTGAACCAGTGTTTTTGGACTGGTCAAACGCTTCGAGCATGTTTTGGAAATGTTACAATAACCACGAGTTTCAACACTACTACTAGCGGAACTCAAACAGCCCTTGATCCATTTTTTGCATATGCCTTGGCCGGAAATTATTTAAAGGGGTCAATAACTGAGAAATAAAAAAAAATTGATATAGAAGAGGTCATCATGCTAGAAGAATATCCTGTAAATTTTAGAACTGAAAACTTCCCTGTTAGTCCAAAAACAGCTTTTAATGTAACCAAGCCCAGCGAACGACTCATTGTATAATGTGCCAAGGATAGGTGAAAGACATCAAATCAATGCCTACTTCACCACTGCAACTTTGGCTCTGCCCAAAAAAAAAAAGCGATACAGGACTAAAAATAGCATTACCTTCCAAATGATCCTAATGCTAGGAATGTGGCTATTTATTTTCCAAAATGTGAAAGCCTCAGTTGAACACTTTTTATTTTTATTCAGTACATTTAACTGTGGATTCTTTGGTAAATCAGTCGCAATTTCAGCGCAGGCTATGCAAACGGACTTTTACGATTAGACAATAATGCGATAACGTAAATAACTGTTCATTCTAATGCCTGATCTGTGACCAGTGATTTCTAGTTAAGCAATGATTCATGTAAAGTCAGATATTCTTTGTTTAGGTGTCAGTAAGTCAAACCAGTAACTAAACTGTTAACTTCACATCATTTCTCTAAGCAGGATGAAAACAATATTATTTTAAACTGGGATTAAATTACATACAGAAAGCAATCAAACGCTCTCGTTACATTTAGCTGGAGCTGTCAATCAAACAGCATGAGGTTATTAGTGACCCGAGTTCTGGACTCTGGTCAAAAATCCCAGTATAACAAATCTCTTATTTACACTTTTAGTTATGATGAAAGCATTCGTTACTGTGAAACAGAGCATTCAAATCAGGGGCTAAAATCAAGATAGGAAAGTGCCTTTTATTTTAAAATTATGACCATTGTTTTATTGTTTTAGTCAATAAAACAATGCAGCTCATGACTCCTTTAAATGAGGAATATTGTGACTAGTACACTCCCGTAAGAAAGCACAAGATCACAGAGGCGTTTCAGGGAGTCAAGAAAACTTTGCAGAACTCTTTCATGCTTAAACATCAACATTACACACTAAAGAAAGTACAAAATGTAAAAATGCATAATAGGTCCTCTTTAATCACTTCTGTTGGACTAACATGACTAAAGTGATGGAATAAAACACAAGTACAACAAAACTTGTGCTCTCTTGGCTGTGAAGTTTATGAGGCCAAGGACTATTCGAGGCCAAGAGCTCATAAACACCCCTTTTGCACTCGTGTGCACTTCACAGTGGACTATTACACCAAATCATCTTGATAACAAATAGCTTGTTTTTACAGCTAAATCTGTGCAAAGCACCTGTTCAGATCCCTGATGGCCCTCAGTCTCCGTATGTAGCGCCGGCAGCACGGGAGGATGGACAGATGATGTGCGTGTAGCGTTAAGAAGAAGCACTCTGTAGGGAACTTGGGCTCTGAGAACTTGGACGGGTCTTCATCTGTTGAGGAATTGGAGGAAAAGCAAATCTGAAGTCAAACTGAGCATCTAAAGCGATTTTTCTGTTTCAGAACAGAGCCCACACTCACGCAGCTCGGTGAGCCAGCTCTTCAGGTCCTCCATCGTGGCGTTGAGCCGGGTCTCTTCTCGGCTAAGATTCAGCCGACACTTGGGGTGGAAGATGTAGAGAGAATCCACTGTTTCCAGCTTGATCTTCATACTGAGCTGCTGCAGCACCCACAGGAAGTTCATCATGAAGCCATCTGTGGAAACCAGCTTATCGTCGGTCTAAAGAAAGAAAGTGGGAGAAAATAATCATATAACGTGGTATTAATGTGTTGAAGATGGATGCGTTTTGAAAGGAACACAATTGAGCAAACATACCTGCATCTGAGCCTTTTTCACATTACGATTCACCAGAGCTGCCATGTAGCTCAAAGCTGCTTCCCTTGTCTCTCCGTTCAATAAGATGTTGTGCAGGATTTTAAACAGATCTCCCTGAAAAACCAACACCAGCGCACACAGAATTACAACCGGAAAAAATACACATCTGAACATCAACATTTAAGAAGTGTATTACATCAGAAGTTTAGGTTAAATGATCAAATTATGATCTCTGTATTTATATTTGATGTGCATATTATTCTCATTTGGAGGGAATAATAATTGGACAATTTAATATTTAAATCACAACATAATTGACACTTAATGAGTGGATGTTCCATTTTTGACTACAGTAGAACCCCGACTTACGAAACGTTCTACGTACGAAAAGTTCGACGTACGTTAAAAGATTTCAGGTTTTTTTCTCCCGAGTAACTACAAAATGATCGAGATGCGAAAAAAGAAATCTCGGCCGAAATTCGCGCGCCACTGACCCGTAAACTCGCACCAATCATCCCGCTCTCCCATTGGCTGTCTCACGGCTCGGACGCTAGCTTTCGCTGCAGCATTCTGCTCTCCTATTGATCAGCATCGTTATTATCCGTCAGCAAAATAACAGATTATTTTCGTAAGTCGGGGTTCTACTGTATTTGATTTAGTATATTACCTTCATCAACACTTATATAGTCAAATTATGTTTGTGTTCTACTTGAATTTATGGTCATGTTACCCAATGCTGAAATCTTAAGTTACAACTTAACCATAAATGCACACTCTTGATCTCACCTCATTCAGATGAAATTATAATTTTCATAATCATAAAAGACCAAACACTGAAGCTTGCACCACTGCTCTATACAAAGAATGTTACCCCAATATTGGAGTAGCTCATTAAAAATCTATGAGTATATGACGGTCATTTACCCTGGCAGACTCCAGATAATGCTGCAGTGACTGGCTGACCACACGGGTGTTCTCCATCGTGATGGCAGGACCAGAGAAGTACTTGTCTCCCACTTTAGTCTACAGAACAGCACAACGGACAAAAAGAAAAAAAACTTTCCTCCGATCGTTCTTCATCAACGCTGCACGTTGTATTAGACTCATTTATTTTAGGAGTGAAATGACTTACGTCATCCTCAGCAAACACAGAAAGACTGAAGAACGTTCCGAGGAAGGAGAGTCTTTGAATTTCTCTTCCTGTCCCAGGACTGAGAGGGTCAGGACACCACAATGGCAGAGAGGTGATCTAAAAATACACACAGACAGACAATATTAAGAGCGAACCGCATAACCTGACTGACATGAGCTCGCAAGCTTCTACAAAACCTACCAAGCTGCATACAGGGTGAGTCTTCCCGAACTTGATTTCACAGAGCTCAGCCAATGCCTGTAAAGCAATATAATCTCAGTCATACATATGAAACAAGAGCCTAAAGTCTTTCACATATTCAGAAGAACCGTTCACTGTGTGAAACAGAGATCTAAAAGTGTTAACATACAAATCAAATCAAGAGAGCTTGTTTGGTCCTCATTTGCATGATAATACGGTCTTATTATGCTTTTAAAATAACAAGAAAACTTACCATCAGAGGAAACTTGAAGTTGTCACTGTCAAAAGAACATTCTTTTACAGCTAAAGCAAGCCCTTGAAGAATGGGAACAAAGATCTGAAAGAAGAAAAACGTTGATCAAACCAGGACAAAAGCGACACAACCTTTTCTTTTAGCTAAACTGAATTCCTAGCCATTCTGGAAAGACTTTCAACCAGCTGACAATCAGGTGGTTTTTAAGTTTTTTAGTGATTTAGGTTTTTGGCCTTGGAGAGCAACCACAGGTGTGGTTCCTCATTTAAAAACAGCAATAATTCATTTGAAAAGTATACACTACTGTTCAAAAGGTTAATAAGATTTTTTTATGTTTGAAGTTTGACCAAAAATACAGTACAAAAGTAAAAAACGTTTTCTATTTTAATATGCGATTTATTCCTGCAATGACAAAGCTGAATTTTCAGCGTTCTTCATTGATCTTTTAGATATTCTAATATGGCGATTTGATGCTCATGAAACATTTATTTCATATTTGTCATGTTTGTCCAAGCTGCACACAAAAAACCCCAATGTTCTTACTGAACAGTAGTGAATCTATATTTCATCATTCAAAAACTAAACTTTTTGGTTCTAAAGTGTTCATCTTCATTCATTAAAACAAATGCAAGTTGGTTTGATATTTTATAATCTGACGCAATGTCTAAAATGTCCACACTGGAACAAACAGATGAAACATTTGAAAATATCTTTAATATCACTATGAGTTTGCATCAGTAATAAAGACCGCTTATGGTTCAAAAATGATGCAGCATGCGGTCTGTCTTCACAGTCTGCTGCAACTCCCACCTGTTTGAACACCTCCTCCTCCTGGTGAGTCATGCGCACCAACTCCTGGATGAAACCGTATGGAAGGTTCCGGCACAGCATGTAGGGAACCAGCAGAGAGGGCTGTAGAGGGGCCCTATTTGAGGGAGGAGGCGGCAATTACCGGTATGCTTCTGTGAATTAAACTATCATGTGACAAATACGTTTTCACACAGGCCCTGACATTAACTATGGCTAGAGGTTTTCAAAAGTTACTAGCCAAAACTTTGACATTGATACCACAGGGAAAAACTGCCATAAAGGTATTTTAACATCATCTCAGAATTTGGCAGCAGGCATATTATGCTGCTGCCTTTAAAACCTGATGCACAGATCCATTATACTGTGATATGCGATGTCTTTCTCAACTGTTTACATTCACTTAAATCAAAATGGACTATGTGAAAAATCTATATTTTCAACAACAGCCGTTTTCACATTTGGTTTAAACTGGAGCTTGATTCTGCTCTCCTTTTCCCCAGGTCTCTATTCACACTATATGTTTGCATCATTTTCTTCACATTGCATCAATGCAAGCACTAGCAGCACTCAGCGTTTACTACTGTAGCCAAGCAATGAATTTGGAAAAAAATCTTAACACAGGCAAATTTGCACTGCTTCCTAAAGCCAATTTATGCATAGACAGGCAGCTATTAGAAACGCATTATACTTTTAAGAGCCAAGTTACATGCCATTGGTGGAGGTTCATTTCTGCAAATTATGAAGGATCGCAAAAACATAATGAGCTGCTGAGGTCAAACGTCAAAAGTCAAATCCACACCTAGTGTGGAAATGCCTTCAAGACACTGAGTGCATTGAATAAGGCAGCTGTTACTGACCTGGGCTGTGTGAGGGCACCTTGAAGCACTAATGCAGCATGAGAAATGCACTGGGAACGAATGTTGCTAAGCAGCTGACTGACAGCTGGCTGGCTGCACATCTGAAACAGAAGAGCATATGAATGACACTGTGTCTACACAGGACATGACCCATGATGCGTTTGTGATGAAACGACTCGAGTCTGTCGCTGCTAAACATCATCTCAGAATGTTTACTATAAGAAAATCATACGTGTCGCACGACCGCATATCCATATGATTAGAAATAAAAGATATAGCATAGAACAGAACATTTTATATCAGTGTTAGAAACCGAAACAGGTGGTTTGTGAAACAACATTCTTCAAACGCTTTTGTGACAGTTCAATTAACTAAAATAGGAGCAAATTAGTATAGTCAGGGTGAAGCAACAGCAGAAGACAATATGAAAGACCTCGGGAATTACCCTAGGCTTGACTAAACAAGTTTTGTCTTTCACTTTCACATTTGACACCTCCACCTCTCCTCTGACCTACTAACAAATGTGTTCTGATGAAGCGCTAATGGTGTACGGCATAAGATTTCCTTGTAACTTGTTATACTGGAAATTAATTCTGATGCCAGTGTTATTAATCAGAACACCTGGGAATTGAACAATGCTGTATAAATGTGTGCATTATGTTTATCAGCAGCTACCTTTGGGGCCTTCCTCTCTTCCATTCCCACACTGTCAAAACGCTCGATGAGGTAGTTGAGCATCTCTGTCTCTTTACAGGACTCTATGGTAAAGCGGTCACTACTTGAGTCACCAGTGACCCCCCCTCCGGACGCACCCAGGCTAGAGACAGAAAGAGAAAGTTATGAGAAATAAGCACTCCTTTTAATGCCTGCATGGTGTAACTGTAAATGAACCATCTGGGGAAAAACCCAACCTGACTGCATAACTAAAACCACACAGATTTAGCCACCCAGAGAAATGTTTTTCATGAATAAATGTTTCTCTTTTTCCTCTAGCCACCAACCTCACTTTTCAAAATGATGAACAGCTATGACATCAGATGTAAATGAAGGTTTACCTCTATTTCAACCAATGGTTAGAACAAACTTTACCCCACAACCAGGGCAGTGTGTGGTGATCAAAGCCTTGATAAACCATATATTGACCGTTTTAAACTGTAACTTTTTGGGCTGAGAAAAAAAAAAGTTTCATATGAACAAACACATTTATTCAGCAAAGCCACACTAAACTGATTCAATGTTATAGCAAAGACTTTTAAATTTTGTCAAAAGCTTTCTATTTCAAACAAATGCTGTTATTTTGAACTTTCTTTTCATCAAACAAATAATGAAAAAAAAAATTTGTGGTGTCTACAAAAAAATATTAAGCAGCACAACTGTTTCTACATTGATGATAAGAAATGTCAGCAATCAAATCAGCATATTACAAAATGTAAGATTTGTATTTAAATTACATTTTAAAATACACTGAAACAGAAAAGTTAAATTGTAATATTTTACAATACATAACTTATGTACATTATTTTTGACAGAATAAATGAAGTCTGTGAGAATAAGGGGGAAAAAAAATATTAACCCCAAAATTTTAAACACTAGTTTATGTACATGAACTAAAGTCTCCAAAATAATTACAAAAAATGGTCTAAACATTTAAATGCATTTTACATTTACGACATAATTTACAAAAATTTTAAATGTCTATAATCTTTTGTAACTTTCCCTGGCTTAAGAGGGAAAATGAAATGCGAAAATATCCCTAATGTTTCCAGATTTCCCATGAATGTAGAAATACATGTACAAATATTATGTGGTCACATGCATTTGAAACTACCTACCACTGTGATTTCAGTAATTGGAACACAAAATGTTTTGTACTCAGTTTACACCTATATTTAGGACCAACCATTTGTCATTGGATCCCTTGAGATGGATGTTAATACCATATGTAAATGAAACTAAAACGTATGACATGAGACCAACAAAAGCAGGCCTCTGATATCCGTGTTCCCCCCGCAGGTCTTTGGTCATGAGACAGCATGCATTAGTGAACTCTAGGGTGAGGCAACACTCCACAGCAGGCATCTGGCTCTCATTAGTTCTGTTACACAGTCAGCTAGCATAATCAGAATGCCCGACAATCAGTCCTCCACCACCACCGTGACACCACAGGACTTCCAGCACACAAGTCCTGTGTAGAAGTTTAAAGGTCTGCTGGCTCACATTTCTGCTGCGAGCTGAATGGGCCTAAAAACATTCTTGTGTAATAGACACAATTTGAGCTGACAGCAAAGAAAATCGAGAGAAATGCTGATTTTGTCAGCCTGATGAGATCAACAGTCACTATTTTGTGTGTCTCTCTTTTTGCCGTTGCAGTGCCAACATTGGGCACAGCGGGCTGTTGTTAGTGGCCAGGCAGCACGCTGAAGCATGCAACACACTTTGGCACTGATACCTGGACCCAAACTGAACCCCTGAAAAATCCTCCTCTTCCTCTTCCTCCAGTTCTTCATCACTGCTGTCCTGAGGCATGTCGGACAGGGCGAAGAAGAGGAGGGAGAAAGGGCTGGTGCGGCCATAGAGTATAAATGAAAGCAGACAAATAGACTGAATGAAAAGACGAAGAATACAAAGCCGATGTAACTTGACATAGGGTGCCACAATAGAGAATAATTGTGCTATTTTTACATATAGATTACCTATTAAACCTTAAAGTTATAAGGTACATTTTTATAAAATGCCTATAATTTAATAAAATGTCGCTCAAATGTAAATTTTCATATTGCACATTAAAATGTGAAATGCCTTAATTTGCTAGGCAACTAAACCTAGTGTTTCATTTAGTTTGCCAAAATAGTATAACATTTTAATATCTGCCACTTATCGGTTATCGCCCATAACATGAAAATAATTATTGGTTTATTAGTGTGAACTTTGGTTACCTGGTGTGTGAAAAAGCAGACAGAGAGACTAAATGAAAACAAAGACTACAAAATCAATGCAACTTCACATCTAAAAGGGTGAAAAAGGTACCTAGAGGGCATCCGGGCAGCTAGTGCAGTCCGTCTGGCCATGGTGCTGAGGGAGCCAGGGAGGACGGGTAAAGGCATGGAGGTTTGGGTGCTATGGTGTCTGGGGGAAGGGCTGGAGGGCACACCTGAAGTTGTAGGGGGTGTAAGTGTACCTGATGGAGTAGATCTGGGGCTTTGACTTATGGGGATAGAAGAGCTAAGGGAGTAGGGCCTGTATCTCTGGGAGGTGGGCAGAGGGGCGGATGGAGAGGGAGATGGGAGGCTGGCAGGAGGGCAAGAGACTGGAGGACTGGGGGAAACTGGGAGGGCGGATGCAGAAGCCAGTGGGACAGATGGAGCACTCATTCTGGCAGAGCTCAGAGCTAGTGGGTTTGGGCTACAACCGTAAAGACTGAAAACAACAAGGACATTGATGAAAATGAAGGAGGAAACAGAAAATAGTAGGAAATTTAAAGAGAAATCAAGGATGAGACATAGGGGTGTAGGTGGATATGTAGGCGGGTAATTCATTTTAAAAGAGATGTTGCCAGCTATCACACTTGCCTGGAAAGAGAGCTGGCACCAAACGAACCAGCACAGGGCATCATGGGACTGCCGCTCTGGCTGGAGGGTGGGATGAGAGTCAGGTGACGGTCGGGGGATCTGGCAGTGGTAATTGGCTGAGATGTGGCGGTCAAGCTGGCGAATGGGTTACAGTCACGTGAACGGGTGGACATCATGAGAGCCTCCATTAAAATCTGTCCGATCAGGTCTTTGAAGTCAGAGTAAACTAGAAGAAAGCAGAAAAATGCAATTAAATGACAAAAAAAGCAGCAGAATTCTGTCTTACACCCCCGTCTCTCTCAGTTCATACCATCCGTAGGGTTCTTCTGGAATTCAGCAGCAAGTGAGGGGAGGAAGATAACATCACGGTCCTGATCCTTCCAGGAAACCCGCAAGATCTTACAGATGAGCTGCAAAGCCTGCTCTTCAGAGACATCAGGATTGGATGAGGAATCCTAAAAGTATTAAATATAAGTTACACATACATCAGATCAATGGTTCCCAACCTTTTTGATTGGGTTGGGGGCGTTGTCCATCATGTATTTTTAATATTTATGGTAAACTTGAAATACTAGTATATTAAATAACACATTTTTGTGATTAATGAAGTTCAATTCCATTTATTTCAAATTATTACAATAAATAAATTATTTATTCATTTAAAATCTTGTAAGTTATCATGCTGCCCCCTTGGAAATTTGTCCTCTAGCTGAGAATTACTTTAGATCTTTATCATTTTGGGCATGCACTATATATTGGTATCACTTATATTACTTATACAATATTAGATCATTTAAATTGAAATATAATTTTAATTATAATTTGGTGTCAACTAATGGTAAATTGTTTAAAAACACCAATAATGTAACACTTAAAATGTAAATAAGCAAATCTCAAAATGAATATCCACTTTTCATACTGTGCATTAAAAACTTGTGATGCCTTAATTCACTGATGGCATTTAAAATTATGATTTAAGTTTTTAAACTTTATTTAAACAAAAAATTGTTTTAATATCTGCCACTTATCAATTATTTGCCATTGCATGAATAAGTAATGGCTTACTGGTTACCTTTTCAGCCAGGTTCCTTTTCTCTCTCCGATCACTGTCTTCCACCTCCATATTCTCAATTCCTGAGTCCACATCTACTTGGGACATGCTGAAAAAAAAAAAAATCACAAAGATGAGATCTATCTCAAGTTGCAGCTCAAATCCTTAAACTGTCAAACAATATAACTTTAGCACTGCATATTCCGAAACGAAAGATACAAAAACTATTCAACTAATGATATCAAAAAGGTTTACTTAATGGGTAAACTTCCAGCTGTATGTATTCATCTTTATATGCACTTGAGGGATTATGTGGCTAAAGTACAAAAGAGAAACAGAGCATTTGCAATCCAACAGTAGAGAGATTCTGCAGCTTGAAAAGGTCTCTGGCATTCAGCGAGTGAGATACAATACTTCATCTCCAGTACAATCTCAGTTTGAGCGCTTACTTCATGCTCGATCTTTGATTAGGAGTTCAGAGACTGTCTCTCACCTCTTCTCGCAGGAAGCTGTGTCAATGTCCATGCTTTGAGAGCGGGACAGGGATTGGGACTGCGTCTCCAGGCTGTTAGATGGAGAACTGGAGAGAGAGCTGACGCCTTCGCTGCTCTGGCTGCGGTAAGCAACCCCTATAGTAATGGAGAGCACAAAAGGAAGCACTGTGTTTGAGTACGAACTTGCTGACTGTGTCATGGCAAAAAAATAAAAATTTGGCTGTTGCAATCAAGCTCAAGAAAAACTTCCATGGCTGGAAAACAAAACCACATACTTGAAGTTTATCCCAGGAAGCATTATATTGAACAGTCAAACACTATTTAATACAGTGAAAACGGCTCTGTACAAATCACTATATCTTCCATGGTTTGCAAACACTGTTCTAGACTACAGAAAACCAGTAAAGAGTCAAAGAACTACATTTGCCATTCTTGAAACATATGTACCAGTGTAGCATCATGTATCAATGTAAATTTTAAAACAACAGACCATTTAAATGAATCTGGGTGTGTGGTTAGGATCTCAAGAGCACTGTATACTGCATTAGTATACTGACAATTTTCACCAAAAATACAAATGTACCTTCCGTTTAATTAAGTTTTAATGCAAGAACTCTACCTTGCATAAATGCACTAACACCACTTTTTGAGGTATTTGATGTTAATGCAAGTAAAAATTTATGAAAAGATGCAGTAAGGCACAGTCAATCATATTTCAGTTTGCAAAAACAGTAATACCTCGGTTTATGAGTTTAATTCGTTCCAAGAGCTCGTAACTCAAAATGCTCGTACACCAAAACAATTTTCCCCATAAGAATGCAATAAAAATCACTCGATTCGTTCCATATGACAATAAATGCCCATTTTAAATAAATTGCAGTTAAAATTATAACCATTAAGATCTCATATAAATACTAATTAATAATTGACAATTAAACTCTAAAAATACTTTACAATTTACTGTAACGCACACTTTAGCTTTGTGTAGCGTCGCTGCTGGAGACAAGAGGAGGGTTTTTACTGCTTACAGCAGTGCTTCTCAATTATTTTCTGTCGGCCCCCCTAGGAAGAAGTAAACATTTCGCGCGCCCCCCCTCCCCATATTTTGGAACTTTCGCTTTATTGTTTCCATGGCAACGCGTCATGATTGTCACGTGACAGACCGCAGACACAAAAAGCGCTGTTTGATAGATGTTTCACTTTTATTTAGTTTTTTCTTTTTTATTCAAAATGGTCACTAACTTGTTGGCATATTCAGATTCTCAGATATATGGAAGTGAATGTTTGTCGCTTAAAAACCTTTATAATGATCAAGTTCTCTGAGCGCGTCTTTTTTGGATCAGTGCCAGATAGCGCGTGAAAACAGGTGTGAATTTAGCGATTGATCACGTGACACATGAACACCAGTGTGATCGTACACATCAACGGGTGAAGGGTTTGTTATCTGAACTTCATATCTGCAGCTCTTGTTGAGTGCAAGAAAACCTACTCCCTGACAAAAAAAGCATGTTCCCCACGGTCACGCGCGCCCCCCCTGGCATCGCTCCGCGCCCCCCCAGGGGGGCGCGCCCCACTATTTGAGAACCACTGGCTTACAGGGAGAATTTCGTACCTTCTTTCTTACTCATCTTGAGGGCAATTGTCTATATGCTGTACTGTACGTTTATATTTCACTACGTGAACAATAGCAATCACAATGTTAACAACACAAGGTAAAACCGCTGTAAATCACTTATAAAAGTATCACTGTGGTGAATGATGCAACCAAACTGAGCGGCGCTGAGAGAATGAATGAGTGAAGGGGTGATAGGCTTTGTGAGAGGCTGTCGTTAGGATATTTCCAGTAAAAATATGCACGAAGACACTGAGCGTTAGGACTTTTCCACAAAAAAAGGCGCGTGGGTGAGGGAAAAATGATCGCACTTCAATACAATACTCGTACACTGATTTGCTCGTATACAAAGTCACTCGTAAACCGAGGTATTACTGTACATGTTTAAAAAAAGAAGAACCAGTTATAATTAAGAATGCAATTATTACAACGGAATCATCCATGTTGGTTATATTCTGAATGCAGGACATTGTCAGAAATATAATGCTTACAAAACACCAAATCAAAGGCTAAAATAATTAAATGCAGTCTGTATGTCAAGTAATTAGGTTTGAATTAACTGCGGTCATGTGGTTTAAGGTTATTCGACAAACCTAACCAGAAAGTTTAAAGGATATTAAATGGAGCAGCATTGCATTGCCTGGTTTCTGTCTTATAAATGATTACATCTCAATGCCGTACACTCCAGAAAGAAACTACAACAGAGAGCAGGATTGTGCTAGAACAGCTTTTTCATGCAACTCTGAATAATGTTTGGTAGTGGACACAAGACAGCTGTTTCCAATGACAACACACACCAGCACAAAACACATTCACTCTTCTATTTCTGTCTACCCAGGCTCTGTGTTAATTAAGCACGGAAACATAAAGGCTTTAACAGAAATATATTTGAACTGAACATTAGATCATTGAACAGTTAAAAAAAAAAGTTTTGATCTCAAACAAAAATGAATCTATAAATGAAACAAACTAGTCTAATCCAAAACCGATACAACTCAATTTGCACATGACATTGATGTTTTCTGTCTCAATACAGAAATATAACTCAGACTGAATTTGCAGAAGTCTGGGCTTACAGCGAAGACAATAAAAAAACTATATATTTAGTCCTGGTTTGCTTAGAATTCACACTGTCATTTTTAACACCAAACCTAAAGATACACAAAAACAGCTTTTATGACACATATTTTGCAATGGAACTTGTCGAACATCCAAAACGATGCTGTGTGCTGGACTAAATGTGCTCATTGTATGCGAGAAGAGCTTATAAAATGTGTATAGGAATCAAAACAGCGGCAGGAATTTCTCCATCACACAAGCAAATGAATATCCGCTGCGAGGAGATGCAGTTCCGATGCTCGCACTGAACTGTGCTGGGTAACATCAAGACTACGATGAAAAAAAAAAACATGCATGCTTGAGCATTCGGTCCTTTTTAGGGTCGCATCTTGTGACTTCATGTCCTGTATTTGCTCCATGTTGTGTTCACATTTCAGTAGTTTTTGGAAGGTCACATTTCTGAAGTTTGTTTGGAAGCGGACCAAGACCCGTCTTTTTTCAGGGGTCTCAGTCTGCCTGTTGGTGCACACCAGGTTTCAGCTGGCAGCGTTTGCACTTATGCAAATGAAGCACACAAACAGAGCAATAACACAAGAGTTTGTTTTAATCTAGCCAAGTGTGAACGCACCCTAAAGGACCAAAGGTCCTTGTATTGTAAAAGTGAAACTAAAGAGGAATATTACGACTGGTAACAAGACACGCTGACACTTAAAAAAATAAATTATGGCTCCACAAGAACAAAAAGCCACCATCATCCTTGCCCGTCTATGTGGCCTCAGTTAAACCCTGGCTAGGCTGTGCCACCTCCATGACTGTGCAATTTCTCCACAGCAAGACATAGTGGGCAGAAATCACTTGCTTTTATCAAAACTAATCAAAATAAAAATCTTTAAAAACAAGGCCATTGATTAAATCACTACTGTACTAATAGCTAATGCTATACAACTTAACTTGATGCATTAAAGCATCATCCACACCATTACAAATAGGCCACTTAGATCCTCTATACTATTGCACTGGTCTTTTTAGCATCAACATTTACACTAAGACAAGATTAGAGTGTCTGTAAAATTGAATTACAATGAATCGACACAGGGACTTCAGACACAACTCACATCTGTCAGCTCAAAAGCACTGTCCGTCCACAAAACACACAACATTTACCATTAATAATATTGAGAAGAACTTAAATTCTGCAGCATTGAAACCTAGTGTTATGGATAATTCTGTATAAAAGTATGTTTATTGATCCAGTCAGACACACCATAAAAATAATGATTTATGTCTAAACTGCTAGTTTATACTAACTCATTTGACTCTGAAAAGCTGTATTTGAAATTAAACAATCTGATTTTCCTTTCTTTAAAAAAAATGAAAATTCTGGAAATTTGGTCCTTTTTGGTTCCCTAAAATATACAGTGCCGTTAAAAAGTGTGGAGTGTTTTTAAAGAAATCTAATATATTCAGAAAGGCTGCATTTATTTAAGACGACAATACAGTTTTCTGTTTGAATACATTTTAAAATCAAATTTTCAAAGCTGAATTTTTAGCATCATTACTCTGGTCTTCAGTGGCACATGATACTTAAGAAATTATTCTAATATTCTAATTTGGGGCTCAGAAATTACTATTATTATCATATCAATGTAATATTATTATTATGACCAGCTTAATATTTTTAGTGACAACTAATACCAGAATAGACAAAACTATTTTGTAATAATCAAAATGTAATGCAACCTAGCTGAATGAGTTTAATTTAACTAATAATAATAATACATTTCTTACCATTTTGGATGGATCTGTACCCACAGTCCTTTTCAAATGATAAAGTTACCATGGCACTTACCAGAGGCCCCCATAGGAGAAGTGGCAGGGGTGACAATCTGGGCATTTAGGCCCAAAGAGTGAGATGGAGCTGGTGGGACAGGCTGCGATGAAGCCCCAGATGGCCCTGGTAAGGGTCCTGGTGGAGTCTCTCTCTGTGGGGATGTCAAAGGGGTGCTGAGGGGGGTGCTGGGCTGTGATGTCGGTCCCCCGGCTAACCGGGCCAGCCGCCTTCTACGGATCTGATCAAGGCAGAGTAATTACAGATCAATAATGAGCAAAAGTTTGACCTTACAGTCAGATCTCAACTGCTTTTAGTTGAAAACAAAAGGGCATATCTTTAAACACACATGCTTTTGAGGCAAATAGCATGGCCAGTAGTGAAAAAACATCACTACACAGTCGAGCTGGAGAAAGCAAACCGAAGGCCTCGGCTTCTATAACAAATACAGTCACTGAAATGACAAAGACATAAATGCATAATTTGAGCAAGACTGAAAATAGGTAAGAGGCACTTTAATCAGCAAAAGATGATGCATCTCAGTTCACGGACACATTGCTACATAACTAACACAGAATAACTGCAATTATGAATCAATAAAGGGACTTATTTTAAACGTGTAAAGTTTCACTTTCAAATGGTTGACATCTGAATGGTTTCTTAATGTAAGAATTTGTTTACAGAATAAATCTTTTTAATCTATATTAATGATGCTCAAATAGTAGAGTGTGGCGCTTGCAACACCATGATCATTGGTTCGATTCCCAGGGAAAGCAAGAACTGATTTAAATGTCAATCTGCCAAATGCATAAAAGTAAAAGTAATGAATAAACCAATGACTATATTTTTGAACCAACACAAAGTTCCTCCCAGCCTGACCAGCTCAAACGTGCGTAAAACCTTTCAAAACCAGTCTGACAAGACTCAGAGACCAGTAAACCTGCTTAAGATGGTTAAAGCAGTTTTTGTTTTTTCAGGTCAGAGCTGGGCAGAGTTTGGTCTTAATTTACAGCACAACAGAAAAGAACACAAAGCACTGACTGAAAACCAACACCAGTGTCATACAGCAACAACAGCCAAAGCCAAAGAGCAACATCCAAAACCTGAAACCAAGAGCTGTATCGGTTAAAATGCACTTCTAAATACCTAACCATCCTAAATAATATGCATTTCTTCAAGTTAACCCAAAGGTTTTTAGCTTCAATTGTTGCCCTCATGATAAAGATACGGACCTGACGCCTGACAAAAGCTTGTTGCGCATGATTTCAGTTTCTAAACCCCAGATGCCGTTTAACCAAATGCATACCCTCGGCAAAGTTAACCTCTATAATTGCTCATTTTATCACGACTTTAAATTTTAAAACTTAAATCGGTCAAATCTCTGGTACAAAATGATTTTTATTCCAACACACGACAGTCTTTCAGCCATTTTGGATTTCCAGTGAAGAAAAGCTTCACAAAAGAAATGTTAACTTGTCAACCGGTTACAAGCTCCCCAGCGACTAAAAGCGATAAGGATGATATTTTAATAGTAAAATTAAAAAAATGAGAAGAAAGAGGCAGATTGTCTAAGCTTGTGTCTGGTCTAGTTTATTACATTCATCAGTTGCTAGCGAGCTGAATGGAAATCACCTTTTTCTCGTTTAATTTCGCTTCTATATTGGTGCTTAAGTGGCTCGAAATGATGATTCAACATCTAGCCTCATATTTCTATGAGAAATACGCTTAATCTGGATGTACTGAGCTGTTGATTAGCCTGTGTCCTGTTAGCTTATCCCATCATTACTGCGATTGAAAAGAAGGTGACAATGACAAGTCAATAAGCCTTTCATAAACCACAAAAACATAACAGTCATGCCATCACAAGAACGGTTTCGACTAGGATTACACTAAACCGCGTTAAAAAAACGTACCTCTTCAGGGCTGAGCTGCTCCATTGCCTTTCTTTTAATTTTCACCTTAATTATGTTGCTAGCCAGACAGCTAGCTTCCTTATAAACACCAAAAGTGCATAGTCTGAACCATAAAACAAATATAAATGAGCTGTGATTGTCTGATTCAAATCTTTATATTAAAACATCTAACGCGCGTGGCTATTTTTGTTCGTTCGGGAAGCGTTATCTTCGGATTCTGTTAGGAATGAAACAAACACAAAAGTATTATTCGTCAAAACACCGACGCGGCCATTTTGGATCTGGAATCACGTGACGTGAGATCGACACATTCCAGGCTGCGGCAGTTCAGGAAACTGATTTCACTGCCGAGGCGACCTCGAGAGTCTTGTTTCCTTCAGAACCAAGTCTAATTTGGTTAGATAAATAGAAACGCATATAGCTGTTATGTTTCTTAAAATGATTAATCATGACAGCAATTCTATTCACGTTTGAACAAATAATAAATAAATAATAAATTGCATCATTTGGATGTGCGAGATGTAATTTTTAATCGCTACATATATTTATCAGTTTCTTTATCAGTTGATTTCATTTTTTACAAAGTTTACGCCATTATAATTCACTTATTGACTGATCCCAAGTAAATACGTCATAACCCAGAAAGATTACAGATCAGCATTGCACACAAAGAGACTATTATAATTTGTATTACTGAATGATAATAATTTCTGTTGACTGAATTGATGACTATTATTATTATTGTTATTTGTTGGTGTTGATTTAAAATTGTCATAGAGGCATTAAAACCTAGCACTGGAAAAAAACACACAAGATATATTACAACTTGTTTCAGATTTTATTGCACAATAAACGACATTCATGTAACAAAATTGAAAAAGGTGTTGAATTCAAGTAACTGAATAAACAAAGTGTCTATATTTAGGTGTTATAGAATATACATAAAAAATAAGACTAAAGAAGACTTTATTATAAAAATGTAACAAAATCAGCTTTAAAAACATATTTATAAACGTATTCAAAATGCACCATGGTCCTTGATTAGTCATATTCTTGTGAAACAATGATTCTGGCTTGAAGAAAAAACAGAAAGTACTGTATACATTGCTACATGTTTGCGAATGCACCTCTTGTATTACATGTAAACATGATTAGGCAATGGTGGCACAACTATTGACCACATGCAGTGAGTGTCTCCAGTGGCTAAACTGCTGTTGGCCTGAGTTCTGTTTGTTTGTGGTCTTATTGCGTCCTCTAGTGGCACTATAAATCACGAACCTAGGCTTTCTGTCTCCATCTGCAAACCTCTCATTGCTTGGTATGGATTAGTCAGGATTTAAGACACAATTTGAAACTCTTGCTTCTTGTTATTGCGTCATATTCCTCTGACTTAGAAGTGGAAGCTACTTTGTTTGAATCGTTGCACCTTTTCATGCAGTAAACATAACATCCGGGACTCAGACAACCCTTTTGAAAACTTGCTTGCAGACTTGATCTTCACATTGCAACTCCTGTAAAAGGATGAGAGGTCTGATTATTAGTGGGTTCATATGAATGAAATCAGCTCATAAATGTTCATTGCAAATGTTTAGTGTAAAACGCTTAATTTCACACTTACCAAATGGAGTTTGTCGTCTTCGGTCCAATGTGCCCAACCTCTGTTCTTCTTCTCACCCTTTTGAATGCACACCACTTTGTTCCCCTCCCATGTGACTAAAGACTAGACAAATACATAAACATATATGTTTAATTTTCAAATAGTGCATTAAGTGTTTCCCCCGATATTGAGCAAATTTACATTTTACTTTTATGCATTTGGAAGATGCTTTTATCCAAAGCAACTTACATTGCATTCAAGATTGACAGTTCTTTCTTTCCCTGGAAATTGAACCCATGACCTTGGCGTTGCAAGCGCCACTCTCTTACTGTTTGAGCTACATAAAAGCAAAGAAATTGTATTCAAACAGCCTAAAGGTAATGATGAAAGAGGAATGTTGGTGTTCTGGTGCTGTAAGACTGTACATTTTCTTCTACAAAATATATTCTACGAAATAAAGACTTTTTTTATTGTTTTATCGTCTTATTTTCAAATAATTACAAGCAACTAGACTAAACCAAACCCTATAGTAAGTACATGTTGTAAATTAATGTTCTCATTTTTATAATTACACTGTAACAAGGACACCTTAAAATAAAGTGTAATGATTGATGGAGAGATAGATAGAGAGAGATACCTTGCAGTTTCTGTCATCCAGTCCTTTGGTGAACTCTTGAAACTCCTCATTGACTCTGAAGGAGATAGTGTAGTTTCTGAAAGTGCTGATAGTCTTTAAAACATATTGATCCCCCACCTGCTCGATTACTTTACGATGTTTTAGCTTAAGAGCGATCTTACGGGTGTACTGGCCAATTCCTGTGAGAGGACAAAGTTTAGGATCTATTACTCCTGACATTAACATCAACTGGGAATGCTTTACACACTGTATTATAACATAATATAATATTAGTTGAGTATGTTATCAAGTGTGTCAACTATAAAAACAGAGACAAGAGCAATAATCCATTTTAACAGGAAAACGAATGCAATCTTACCTAAAGCAATCATGTACCCCTCAAAGTTAACATTGCTGACCATGTCCCAAGTTCCACAGAGGCTTACAGGCATTTTGTTAATCCTCAGCAAACTATCCCAGTAGAAATCAAAGTGCAAGCAATGAGAGTCCCAGCTCTTATATGTGTTCAGCTGAGCGGGCGGTGTTTGATTCTTCACACCCCTTGCGGAAAGAAAAACGTGTCTGGCCGGTGTCTGTATGCAAATAGTTTGTCCAAAACTAACCTGTGATCACAATACTACCTGTTCAAACGCTTAGCAGGGTTATGTGACATCCAACACTTGGTTAACTGAAAAATGCAGTATATATCCGCATGAAAAGCCCTTAATATTGAACTTTTATCAGATGTTCACATGCAGCCAACTTTACTCTCAGGAGTGCATTGACTTCCTTGTGTCTTGAGGAAAAAATTCTTAGTAATCAGGGGGAACATTTTTTCCATTACCGTCAAATGATCCCATGACCTCATGATCACATGAACGCCACGAGACAAAACATCGATTACGCACGTAAAGTTACTGTGAGTTTTTAAAGAAAGATGATAAGTAGGCTATAGCTCGAAACTTACAACTGTATTTTGAGCAAGTGAGGATGAATAAGTGTTAAGTATAATTGAATCATGTGCCGTTATGTGGATAAAAGAAATGCACTTAAAAGCTGAATATTGTAGCTATTATTTAAAATCCTGATTAAACAAATCTGATCACAATAAACAATGAGAGCTGAGACTGAAAGTTACACCTACTAAGATGTTTTTATTATATGCAAATGAAGTCAGTCAAGACATCAGACACAAAGACCCACTGACTTTGAGTCGGGGAAACTCAGAGAAAGCCTTAATGTGCACTATTTCTAAATCTTATCAGCTCACTAAGACAAGACAAGTGCCTGCAGGGTGAACAAGTCCATTGTGCAAGGCCGAATAACAGCTAAAAGGAATCACGTCATTCCAGGAAATTCCCACCTTTCTAAAAAAATAAAAATAAGCACTGATCTAAAAAGGTCTTCAGATTAATACAGATCATTATGTTCTGTAACCACAAATAAAAAGCCTGCAAGTCACTTTCAAATTGCTGTTTTATTCAAGTCAAGACCTCAGAACCGAATACACTCAGATAAAAAAAGATATCTGATGTTTAAATGCTTAAGGCAAATGTTCTCCTGTCAAATAAATGTCACTGAGCAAACGTGGCATACCATAGCTTGAATTCTAGAGCAACCTTTTCTAATGACCCTTAACACTTGTTATGCAAGCATTTTTAAGATAATTATTATAATGAAAAACAAAAACCAAGGATAATTATAAACAGGTTTTACATTTATTAGCACCCACCGTGGAAGAGCATTTATTGGTCTAAATATTGAATGACTTTTTCTACACTCGAGGTCAACATTAAACTTAAAATTCAAAAAATGGTCATATCTTAGTTCAAATAGAAAGTGCTCATTACAACCAAATGTGTTCAAGGAAGCAAAATGCATTATCCATCAAGTGTCAATCAAGATTTATGGGTAACAGTTCAGCCTTCCATCACTGACCCCAAACAGAACAAGTCTAGTTCAAAAGCAGCAGAACATCAGATAGCGTTAGAGTATCTCTGAAGAGGAGCGAGGATGACGTCAGCATTCTTCTGCTCGCTCTCAGCGCTATACAGACTGTGATCCTGAATATAGTGCACCACAGGGTCAGGCAGCAGGTAGCGCACGCTCTGTCCTCTGCGCAGGGCACGGCGCACATGGGTAGCTGAGATCTCATTGGTTACCCATTCTCGAACCAAATGGATGTTCTTACGGTGTTTGTACAGCACATCAGACTGATTTATAAACTTCTCAGCGTCACTGCCACATCTTGAGATGCACGCCACACCATACTGTCCCACGATCTCCTCAATGTCCTCTGGCTTCCAAAGGTTGGGGACACCAAATGACTCCAGCACATCAGCACCACACAGCAGTTTCAGTTGAGGGGTGTCTAAAATATACATTTATAACAATAATACACACCATATTAATGATTTTGACTGCTTTAATAAGTTGAAATATGTCCTCCTTTCCAAAGCCACACGGTTAATTATGGTTTGGTTCTACTGCAACTAAATATTATTAAAATATAAAGAGAGCGAATGTAGAGCTGCAGCAATTACTGTGTATTTTAGCTTATATCTGAAAGTTTTACATACATTAAAATAAATTGAATGCAAGAAAAAACTATTTTAAAAATCCTACCGACCCCATGTTTATAGTAGTTAAATTACATAAATGTATGATCTAATATAATACTTTAAATATAATAAATAATATTGTTAATCTGAATGCTTTTTTTTTTTACACCAAATGTACAATTTACTGCACGATTTGGAGGGGGAAAATGCAATTGCAATTTTTATGGCTAAAATTTTTATCACAATTTAATATGCGATTTGTAAAACAACAACAAAAAACTATAAAGAACACAATCGCTCAATAGGCCTATAATGTCTAGTAATAAATATAATTATTATTACAAAATTAGAAATATTACTATTGTAATAATAACACTATTTTACTATACAATAAAAAAAGATTTAAGAATAAATATAATTAATAATAATTACTATCATTATATTTTACATAAAACATTTATTTATTATGGAGCAGGACTGCCTGTGCAACCTGATTGGGTTACAGGTTCTGCCTCAAGCATCCAAACAAAACCCAAAACTAAAGACAAACCAGTCAGGAAGAATAAAGAATAAATTCTGTAGTGCACCTGCTGTCACTTTCATTTGCACCAAAGCAGGTGAAACTTTATATAAAATCACTTATGCTTCTTAATTGGACAGACTGATATCACTTAAGTTTAACTGACTTGGTGTTATACTGAGATGATTAAGTGTTCCCTTAATTTTTTTTGAGCAGTGTATAAAGAACATACTTTTTTTTACAGTCTTGAAGCAAGTACTTATTGCAACTAATACTGTGACAATATTTGATTCATCTGCGTTCTTCAAGCCACCTCAGGTATTTTCATAAGAATAAAGTACATTTATACCACAATGCTAAGTGACACAGCCTTTATCACTTCTTATTTCATGGCTTTCCTATAGCTAAAGCAGCAGAGCGTGGCGCTTGCAATACAAGGTCATGGGTTCGATTCCCAGGGAAAGCAAGAACTGATTGGAATGTCAATGTGTATCTAGAATGCAATGCCAATCGCTTCGCATAAAAGCGTCAGCCGAATGCATAAACGCAAGTTTGTAAAAAGATTTGTGGGCTGAACAATAAATGATCTTGAGCCCAACTAAATTGTGTTATAAAAATGAAATGATTGGGCAATAACTGGTCCTAACTGAAATAAACAATGTAAAACTAAAATCCAGTAAGAAACACTGGTCTGTTCTCAGTAAGCATAGTTGCTTCAATTCTCACTTGTTACACCTTTACATTTGTTCAAAGTTTTCCACTTGGAGAGGAATGCTGTCAAATAGTGCTGAGAGATGCAGATTGTGTTAAACAGTGTAAACACTCATAAATACACTCACCTAAAGGATCATTAGGAACACCATACTAATACTGTGTTTGACTCCCTTTCGCCTTCAGAACTGCCTTAATTCTACATGGCATTGATTCAACAAGGTGCGGAAAGCATTCTTTAGAAATGTTGGCCCATATTGATAGGAGCATCTTGCACTTGATGGAGATTTGTGGGATGCACATCCAGGACATGAAGCTCCCGTTCCACCACATCCCAAAGATGCTCTATTGGGTTGAGATCTGGTGACTGTGGGGGCCATTTTAGTACCGAGAACTCATTGTCATGTTCAATAAACCAATTTGAAGTGATTTGAGCTTTGTGACATAGTGCATTATCCTGCTGGATGTAGCTGGATGGGTACATGGTGGTCATAAAGGGATGGACATGGTCAGAAACAATGCTCAGGTGGCATTTAAACGATGCCCAAATGGCACTAAGGGACCTAAAGTGTGCCAAGAAAACATCCCCACCATTACACCACCACCACCAGCCTGCACAGTGGTAACAAGGCATGATGGATCCATGTTCTCATTCTGTTTAAGCCAAACTCTGACTCTCCCATCTGAAGGTCTCAACAGAAATCGAGACTCATCAGACCAGGCAACATTTTTCCAGTCTTCATCTGTCCAATTTTGGTGAGCTCATGCAAATTGTAGCCTCTTTTTCCTATCTGTAGTGGAGATAAGTGGTACCCTTTGGGGTCTTCTGCTGTTGTAGCCCATCCACCTCAGGTTTGTGCGTGTTGTGGCTTCACAAATGCTTTGCTGCATACCTCGGTTGTAACAAGTGGTTATTTCAGTCAAAGTTGCTCTTCTATCATCTTGAATCAGTCGGCCCGTTCTCCTCTGACCTCTAGCATCAACAAGGCATTTTCGCCCACAGGACTGCAGCATACTGGATGTTTTTCCCTTTTCACGAAATACTCAGACCGGCCCATCAGGCACCAACAACCATGCCTCGCTCAAAATGGCTTAAATCACCTTTCTTTCCCATTCTGACATTCAGTTTGGAGTTCAGGAGATTGTCTTGACCAGGACCAACCCCTAAATGCATTGAAGCAACTGCCATGTGATTGGTTGATTAGATAATTGCATTAATGAGAAATTGAACAGGTGTTCCTAACAATCCTTTAGGTGAGTGTATAACTTGCTGTACCCTGTTTCTCACCTGTCCTGAGGGCATTCATTTCAGGTATTGTGACATTCTAAGACAAACACCATTTTAAGTGCACAGGAAACTTTATTCTATTAAGGATTAAAGACTGCTGTGGGTTATATTCCATACCTGCTTTTGTGTTAATATAAGAAGAACTCTGACAGATGCTTTTATTTCGCTCCAGTTTTCTCCTCTTCCCACACAACACTGTGTCCACATCGTCAATGTTGTTCTCGCTAGAAATAAGTTCTGCATGATGGTGCCTGAAAAAGATCAGAATTATCTGATTTAAAGCCAATTTTGCATAAACATTTGATCATTTTGACGTAGTAGCACATCAAATATGACGTCCAACCAACCAAGTTGACATTATCAGAAGTGACAAGTACAAGGGTGTGACAGATTTATCTTTTACTTCAACCAAAATGAACTGTTCTGTGAAATCACATGATCTTAAGATGTTCCCACCGAACTACTTTGGCTGTCTCCACCCACTCCGACTGCTGGCTCTCCCAGTCATTCACTGTTATCCAATCAGAATGCTCCGTGGCCAGTCTAGCCATCTCTAACCGATGACAGGCTTCAATCAAACCTTTCTTTTTATAGCTATCTCCAACTGGAGAGATTATGCCTTTCACCACTCTGTATTTTCCTGAGTCAACAAAGAAATACAAATATATGGAATTATGTATGCTAAATGTGTATACATTTTATCACAAAAATGTAATGAGTGATAACAAAACCAGATAAAATAAAATATATTCACATTGTTTTGTTTTTTATTATTTAAAATGTACCAGTGTCTTCAAGGTGATCCCGAGCCAGTTCGAACATACGCAGGTGCATGTTTGTGATGGGGTTGAAGGAACCACATGCCAGCAGCACCAGTCTGGTTTTCTCTTGTGAAGACATTGACTATATGGAAGATTCTGCAGGAAAAATAGAAATATATTCTAAAATCAATCATGTTCTAAATCTGACAATACATTATATACAAACAATTAAATATGTAATTTTAGATCATCTTAATAATATAACAAACATTTTGTTATATATATATATATATATATATATCACAACTAAACGTTTGTCTTTTCCGGTTTCAAAAGTGTAGGTAGTAAGTTGTAAATTAAACTGTACATAGTTTACACTATTGCAACAGTAATTTTTGATCAGGGAACAAAGAGAGGAAAAATTAAAAATGACCGTCATCTTAGGGTTTAAGAATGATTCTCTATACACACCAAGCGAGCCACCATTCCACAAATATGAGTAATAATAAGCCATCATACTGTGTTTACTTCTTACCAATTCAACACACTTGTCTCGTGCTTCCTATTTAGCCGAGTGCAGTGGCTGTGCAAACAACTTTCACCGACTTTATTCAGCCAACAGATACAGCTAAATATTGCTCGAAACAAACAGACCGTGCTTTAACTTTCTCGAATATTACGCTAGTTGTGACAAATGAAATAGTAGTGTGGAACAAATGCGAAATGCGCTTGTAGACATGCGCAATTCATACGCGTTAGTAGTCTGTTCGTGATCATCAACTCTACGCAGTGGCTACGCAGAAAATACAGGTTTTTCTATGGAAGATAAATAGTGCTAGCAAACCACACCTTAGCAACTGGACTTAGGAACTTAAATCCTATTGCAGTTTTACATTTATCTATAGGACTTTTATTGGAGAAAAAATTACGGGTGAGCATGACTTTTTTATTGTAAAACAACGCCGTTTAGGACTCTACAATTCGTACATATAGTTGTTTATGTAAATTTAAGTGCAAGCTAAGCTAACTGCGCAGAGAGAGAATAAACCGGTGACAAAACAGTGTGATCTAGACTTGCGAAGATGGTAAACCAAGCTTAAATAACAATTTTTACCTTGATACAGCCAACACGGTTTACTGATAATGATGTTATCTTAAATAACTGCGGATTGTAGATCAAATCATAGCAGGTGTGACATTCACATGTGTAGTAACGGGAGGTCACGTCATGTTCTGTATTAATAGGTGCTGCTGAAAATGTGATATCATCCTTTTATTTATTTATAAAGATAAAGAATGGCTTCTCGGGGGAAATCAGAAACGAGCAAACTGAGACAAAATATGGAGGAACAGCTGGACCGGTTAATGCAACAGCTCCAGGATTTAGAGGAGTGCAGGTAATGACATCCCTCCACTTATGTTCATGCACAGAAAAATACAAGAGTTTGATCGTTTTATTTATTGCAGAGAAGAGCTTGAAGAGGAGGAATACGAGGAAACCAAAAAAGAGACACTGGAACAGTTGAGCGAGTTTAATGAGTCATTGAAGAAGTTGATGTCTGGGAATATGACACTAGTTGATGAATTGGGAGGAATGCAACTGGTAAGAAATTAGGTTTTATAGTATTAACATTGAATTTCAAGCATAGAAAATTTGTGAATATACATACATATACTGTATACATACACAAAACCAGTGTAACGTAAGATACAATTTAAAGCTTTTTTTTTTATTCCTGTAAAAATACATTGATTACTTGTATAATTAATTATGTACAGTGAGATCACTGAATACGTAAATATTTATAAACCTTAAATGAAATTCCACACTACCAATTTAACATAACATAAAACAAAAGGACTGGCTTCTAAATCTACTTTGAACTATGATTTATAAATGGTAGATATTAATGTTTTTCCGCTTTTATTTCTGTAAAAAGACATCTAGACCGACTACTTGTAGAATTATGTATGCTGAGATCATTTATGACCGTAAATATTTATCAGGCGATCCAAGCTGCCATCAGTCAGGCATTCAAGACACCTGAAGTTATCCGGCTGTTTGCTAAAAAGCAGCCAGGGCAACTGAGGACGAGACTTTCTGAGGTGATTTACATTTATATTTCTGACTTTTTCAACTATATAAATACCTATACAAAGACGTGTGTTATTAGGTTGATATGATACTGTATGAATTCAGATGGATCGCGATGTGATGGTTGGAAAGCTCCCTCGAGATATGTACACTCAGCAGAAAGTGGAAATCCTCACGGCTCTGAGAAAACTCGGCGAGAAGGTGAGAGAGCTATTATTGACACACAAATGCTTTCCTACAGATGTGTCTATTTCAAGTCTCGCATGTTAAACCGTTTCTTACCTGTAACTTTGAATGCGCAGCTCACAACAGAGGATGAAGCGTTTCTTGCTGCAAATGCTAGTGCCACTCTAAGCCATTTTGAGAAGGTGACTGCAAACCTGGGTAAGATGTGAATCAACCATCTGTTACTATTGAAGCAACTTATACTTAATAAATACCTCTTTAATAATCAAATCTATCTTTCCTTTCTAGGGTCTGAAGATAAGATATTGGCATTGGCCAGTTCTGGAGTAGGGAAAACCCAGACATAAGTCTGGTTTATTAAATGCTGTCTGTGAGTTTTACAGTATTTTCTTTGACAATGGTTGCAATTTCTACACTTAGAAACAGAATTGGAAGGTTACAAAGTATCTATGTTGGGAGACATCCGGCAGTTATTTGTAATTGTGTATATCCTGTACATTCTGATTTGGGTTTAGTGAAAAAAAGTGTTTACATTTATCAGTGAAATGTCTTAAGTGCATTTTAGAATAGCTCTTATTTTCTGAATACAGAGAGGTACGATTGCCTTTATTCATAATGGCTTCATTAATTTTTTTAACCCTCTGGTTGTAATGTAATTTATTAACCGTATTATCAAGTTGTCTGCCAATAAGGCTTTTGGTACAAGTATTTGATAGTAACATAGACTGTACTATACGGTAAGTCACTGTATTATACATTTTAATTTTGTTTGTCAATAATTTTTAACTAGTGATTTGTAAATATTTTGTATTTTGAATATAACTGATGATTACCATTGGAAATGTTGAGTGTTTTCTTTTTTCTATATTTACAATAAGTGTCTTATTTTATTATATTGGGTTTAAAATGGAGTCAAAAGAATTCCATTGTAGACTGGATGGCGACCTTTTAATATGTAAATATTTATAGACTTCATATAAAAATTCCACACTGCCCATTTAACATAAAATAAATACACAGGGTGTCAAATAATAATTTTACCATGACATTAAGCCCTGTCCCAAATGGGCACCCTAAACAAATTGTACTTTCTGCGGTTTACAACCAAAGATATTTGCTCGACAAAAGTCTGCATCAAGGGCATATAAATAAATGAAATAAGATGACAAATGGGACAATTTATGGCATTCCATTTGGGACAGAACCATCTGCTCTCAACTTTTAGGCAGCATTTAAAGGTTTATAAATGGCAGATATGAACTTTTTGAGCACTAGGTGGCAGCATTACTGTAGTCTGTAGTTCACCATCATGAAAAATGAAATACAGCATTTCTTTTCTTCAGCCTTAAGTATGTAGAAGATTAATATGATGTATTTTTAATGCCGCTTTTAAATTCTATAACACAGATGACTAGAGGCTACCTAATGCTATACTATGTAAATAATATATAAAGATTACAATATCAAATTGTATCATATAATTGTCAAATGAAATAATCTGAACTCGAACGCAACTTTAATCCCATCTCATCCTTTATTTTGTTCATGAGCAAGCATCAACTTCACTATAATTCTTCTGAACAATAGAAAAGTGAATGAGCTGGAAGGCAGCATCCAACAGTTCTACAACATCCCCAGAGCAAAGAAATAAAAGTAATCCAAAACGTGAACAATGACCACTGAAGGCTGCAAATCTGTGACAGATAATCTTTGATTCAGTAGTATCACCATTCTCCTGACCCACGGTATCATGTGCCAGTTACAGGAAATATTAATATCTGTGTTACACATGCAAAGACAATGCCCTGTTACATACTCACCATCTGCAGCCATTCACACTCATGGAAAGTGTCTTAAAACCGCATCGTTTGAAATACATTTGAGAAACCGCGGATGAATATTTGCATCGGGGTAAAGGAGGGAAGATACAAACAATTGTGCGATATTTTCAGTACAAACATTGCTCGTACTAAATTTGGTCTCATGGAATGGTCTACATCGATCGAAACGATTGCATTGTGAGAGACTATTACATTAGTGTGAGAAATCATGATGTATCTGGTTCTTGTGAATTTCATGCTGCCCTCATCAGGAGATACACTTCAAGATCACCTTTTACTATACACATATTGTTAAACTCATACCCACATATGCTGCCTATAATAACGGATATCTTTTCGAAGTGGATTTCCTCAAACATTATTTAGTACAATATTCATTGATGATACAGTATGGACCTATTTATCTACACATCAACATGAACACAAGACATCTATGCTGGACAATTAAAACGCCCACTCTTGATAAAACTAGCAGTTGATCCCTATCATGACAGAAAATGAAATAAAAGCGAGTTAAAATCATTTCCCCGTACCTGTACGAAATCTAATATTAAATCATTATAAAATGAGAAAATTGCAACAACTAAAATGGCATGGATGAGTGTTTGGTTAGTTTTGTTATTAATGCGCTGTGATAGGCAAAAGGCACTCCCAACTCCACCAGCTGAAATCCGGACCTCTATTTAAAGGTCCTGTCAATTTTGAGGGGGACCTGATGACCAAAACGTGTAACAAAAACTAAAACCTACAAAGAAATAACTGACATTTCTGAAAAAAAAAATCTCCCATCGTCCTTTCTTGGGTCACAAAAACAGACCTTCTTCTCGACAACTTCCCGCATCTGTACCTTTTCTGACATTACATAAAATTATATTCATACAACCAATCACAATGAAATCTTGTAGCTTAGGCCTGAAACTGAGAATAGTCATGCATGTAAACAAAAACAAAAGAAGTACCCTAAAGCTTCACGTCCATCTTTGCTAAACAATCAAACAATGTACAATCCCCTAAATAACGATTCAAACATTCTTTTTCAAGCCCAACGGGAACGGAATATTATTTTCCCCCAATAACTGACCATTTTCGAAATGTCCAATCACAGTAAGAAAAGCAATTAAACGAAACTATGACATGGATCTGAAAGCAACTACGAGGAGAAATGACCTGCAAATCTGGAGTAGATTGATAGCGTCACCAAAAAGGAATAAAAGTTTACCAAATGTAAACAAATATCTTTACACAACTCTACAGTACAGTTCCATGTACAATAAAATCTAGCGACCATACTGCAAAAATATTTTACGCTTTAAGAGTTGAAATTCATTTCTGATAGGCAAAGGAGCCCTTTTAATGCTTTCAGGGGCCTCAAAATGACAAGAATAACGTGGGGTAATCCTGAATTTGCCACAAACAAAACGTCTTCCGCCAATATTTTAGCAACATTAGACGTTGCGATGCTCACATTGTCGATAATCACCAACGCACCCGTTTTCCACGTCAGTTCGCTCTTAAATGTCATTTAGACTGAGTCATTAGAGTGCGTACTGTGATTCCAATTGGTCTCTATTTATTACAGAAAATACAAGCACTATCACTCAAGAATGGCTTAAATAACTGCAGTGTGCCTAAACTGTACAACATACAGTACCACAGGAAAAAAACAACTGTATATTCATCACCTGAATGTGATTATTAGTCCCCAAAACGTCACTGGTTTAACATTGAAGCCTTGGTGTAGCATTTGTGCCATCGCAAGCCCAGCTAGAATTAGCATAAGTAAAGCCGAAGCACTGAACCAACTCCACGCCTACCCAAGAGTACGAAACGAATCAAAACGGAACGAAACAAAAAGGTGCACACCCACCTCCAAGAGAAAAGACAAAATGAATGACACTTTGCCACAGAAACCTCAGCCTCTGTCATGGGTTTCTCTCTACGAAGCGGACGTCTTTTGTACGAGCATGAGATTTACCGAAGTTTTCTGAAACATGCTAAGAGCATCTGACATAAATATTCTACAGCAGGTACTGTGTCTGACCGTTGGTTAGGCTTTCACTAACACGTTGACTAATTACATGGTTTCGTCATATTTACAAAATATCAAAAAGCAGTTGTATTCTTCCATACCAATGATTGCAAATCTTGCCATGCAATATAAAGAGGGGGGAAAAAGTGATGGGAAAGCATCAAAGAGTTTGCCTCTACATTTCCCCAGCAAATCAACCTGAAAAGGTCGGGTGCAAGGAATATACGGTACATTAAATCATTCTCAGAGCTCGACTTGAAAGGAAAAGTGTCCGAACAGAGCTTAAAGGAAATGCAAATGTATGCCGGGATTCCCTTGGAAAGGACAGAAAAAGATTCAATAAATTAGGAAGTTGTGTTGAGATACCTGTGATACTATACTAACACTGAATACTAGCACAATAAGATGTCGGTAGGGAAGCCTCGGCGGGTGGAAATGAAGCGGACTGCAACACCTGTCACGACAGACACCGGATATATTTGCATCTATATTGTACATATACATCGTATAATCGTTTAGTTTTCAGCGTTTTTACACATGACTCCTTAGGTTAGGGGAACATGGGCATCCCTATTGGCAGAGGGATTTGACTGTGCAGGGGTGGATTTGCCATTATGTGTGAGTGTGTGATCTTAAAGTAGTGTGTACTGTGTGTTTGGGAGGATCAGTAGTTGAGGGTAGAGTCGTCCCACTCCAGCTGCTGCTGTCTGCTCGAACCCTGCTGGTCTTCCTGTTCGCCGCCCTCATCTTCACTGCTGTCTGACTCTGCGCTGGTGATGTCGTCTTCCTCCTCTCCATCCTCGCTCTCTTCCTCTTCCTCATCTCCTTCCTCTTCGCTGCTGTGCTGGTCCTCGTAAGTCTGAGAGGAAAAGACAATTGGCGGTTCTTTAAACTGCATAATAGATGTCTGATGATATATACACGTTATATATATATACAGTAATACCTCGAGATACGAGCGTCTACATACGAGTATTCCAAGAAACGAGCAAGCCTTTGGGCAGATGTTTGCTTCTAGATACGAGTAAATATTTGAGATACGAGCACGCATGCTGATTTTCTTTCTATTTTGTGCATTACTCTTCATAATAGCAATGAGTTCGAAGAAAGTGAGTGGTAAGGATGGTAGTGAGAAGAAGAAACGTATGATGACCATGGAAATGAAGCAAGACATTGTGGATAAATATGAGCGCGGTGCCCGCGTGAGTGATCTAGCAGCAGGAGCATCAGGAGGAATTGTGGACTGAGGAGTTGATCGAGCTGCAGATGATGAACATACGCAGGTGTTGCAGCTCAGCAGCAGTGGCGAGGAGGAGGAGGGTGAACCGGAGGAAAACATTTCTACAAGTGAAATTAAGGAAGTGATGGCTATGTGCAGAAGGTTTCTGATTTCATTGAAAAGAAACACCCTGATAAATCGTCTACTGGTCGTGCTTCGGCGCTTATTGACGACACGTGCCTTACTCATTTTTAAAGGGAGAAATCTTCTAAAGGTATTTCGTTAAAAGGTCTGCGCCAAGTGAAATTGAGGGTAGTCAGGCGAAAAAAGGTAAGAAAACAAATCGAAAAAAGCAAAACAATAATATAAAATAGAAAAGTAAAAAAAAAACGTAAGCTAAGTTCAGTTATGTTAATTTAAGTTTACGTAAGTTACATAGTGTTCGTGTAAGTTATGATACAGACACATGTGTCTGCTTACCAACCCCCTTCCATCCTCAGCACCTGCCGCTACTGTCTGTAAAAACGTATAATTAAAACCACATTTTATTTGATATCACACGAATCCTTATATTGTATACATGTACTATAATTGTGTGTGTGTGTGTGTGTGTGTGTCTAAACCAATAAAAAACATGTTTTTTCCATTGTTACGGATCTGGAACGGATTAATTTGTTTTCTTATCATTCTAGATACGAGCAATTCGAGTTACGAGCTCCGCCCTGGAATGGATTATGCTCGTATCTCGAGGTATTACTGTACTTTGTTTTGGATCAATCACTGCTAATCATCTCTCCTTAAGATTAATATCTATGAAATTGTCTAGTTTCTTCTTTCAGTATCTAGACTGCAAATACAGCATACATTTTAGTAAATAGAAAATCCATATTAAACGGACAAATGTACAGAAGGAGGAGGGATGGTTTTAACAGTGTATTTTTACAACAGTGCGATGAGTTTTTGATGGGTTCAGCTCTCTGCTGCATTAAATATGTATGTTGTAAGAGTGCTGAGTGAGCTCTGTTTTAAGAACGCACCTCCATTGGGTTGACGGTGATGGTGAGGGCCGAGTCATCCCAGTCCATCTCATTCTCTTTGCCATTTTCCTGGTCCCTCATTGTGCTCTGGTGGGCAGCACGGATCCGGAACACGCCCAGGATGATCATAAACACCAGGAAGCTCACGCACACAACAATAACGATGGTGGCAGCGCTGGGGACAACTGTGTGGAGGGACACAGATTAACATTGGGTATTTAGGGTGGAAAAAGACGAAAAGAGGTTGTCTGAGGTGCCCTTCGTCGGCTGTCCAGATGCTGTAGACAGCACTCGTATATAATCCTTAAAAGCGAGCCATTAAAAACGGGCTAAGTACACAGCGCACCATAACTGCCCTACTTTTTAAATTGACTTTAAGCAGTGGAAAAACTCATGGAAAGAAACTGTATTCAGTTTTGTACTTGACATTAAACTGATTATTCGTTTGATTACAAAGTCTGGATTTTCTTTAATGAGAGATTAGTGCAATAATCTTGGAGAGATACTGTGAGAGATGAGGCAGGAAATGAAACGTCTTTATCTCCAAGAGAACCTTAACAGATGGATCAGAGGAGGGGAGGAGGAGAAGGTATACCTGAGGCCTGATGTGTGTTGACAAGGTTGTGTCCAGACAGGTCCACTGAAGCGTGCTGTACTTGGTTGATGAACTGAGGTTGTACCATAGCGTTGTTAGCATGATCCATGGGGTTTGCTGTATGGATCACGTTGACCTGATTACATAAAAGATGAAGATGATCACATTGCCATCTGCACAGTACAGTACACTTGCTACAGAATGCTACAGTCTTGGCTTATTTTGAAATAGCCTTATATAGATCAAATTATACTGTAAAAATGAATCAATTATATATGGGTCATTGACAAGTAAAGTATCAAATAAGTTTTTTTTAAATCTTTTCTGATGTAATGCACATTTTGAGTCATGAACAATGTGTTTAAAAAAGTTTCAGTTGTTACATAACATTTCCTAATGTTTAAATTCATTTTTTCCCTATTTAATGTCAGGCGGTACAACCAAATTGTATGTATATATAATGTAGTTGTACCACTTGACATGGAAAGTGTACCACTCTGCCAAAATAAATATTTGGGGTTCACTGGATCATGTCCATCATGTTTACATTAGCTTGTCAATTCATAATAAAAGAGCCATGTTTGCAGTCGTGACACCCTGACATTTGAGAATATACAAATTGCTGGACAAAAGCTTTTCAATTATCTCAACAGCTTTAAAACTACTTGTATTTATATATTTTTTTTTTAAATAATAGTTTTCTTAGTCTGTTCATTTGTTTCGGACAGTTGTTCCACCTGACATTTTGTGGGTTTAAGATAATGAAACATAAAATAACATGTATTATTTAAGTGTACTAAAAATGAATTCAAACTAAATAGGTTTTATACAATAAAGTGATATATGTCATGAATTTATCAAATTACATGTTACTGACCCATATACACATGTGATAAAATGCATAGGTGCAGGGTGAACCAACTCTAGATATGATTCCTCCTTAAAACATATTTAAATAACATGTCTTGAATTAGTTATGTTATGTTGCAACAACCTATACACATCCCAGCATAAACTCTCTTGTTACTAAAATGGTTATGTTCACAGACCACTATAATTTGAACAGGCAAACATATGTGTGATTTGGCAATAACCTATTGTCTTATTACCTAATGCAGCAAAACAGCTTTTCTTCAAATTCTGACTGGATTATCGCCTAGAAACTGATTATAAAAGCACTTCCTTTTATAATCACCAAGTTGTCACTCATGTTAATTAATCACAATCTCACAAAGTTTTGCTAATCAATGCTAAACTGATGCAGTGCTAATTTTGCTAAGCTGAGAGTACAATGAATATCTTATTTAGTCTACTAATCTTAATCTTGGCCTCTGATTGGCCATTGTATTCATAAACTCAACAGATTTGTGTGTGATTGGTTATAGTGCGCAACGCTGTAAAACGCATACAAATTTAGAAGCCGCATGAGCAGATCTAAATTTAATACCATAATCAATAGTTTTCATGTAATTTTCATTTTCACTTTATTACTAGATTTATAGTATGGTATTTATACTTTATATGTATAATAAAGGGACTAATACAGAGTTAACTTTTGATATACATTTGGATGCTATAAATTATGACAGAGGACAGTATGCGGTCAGCCATACCTCAACTTTGAATTCATTGCTGATGTAACGGCCATTGAGTTCAGAGCACACAAGTTTAAACTTCCTGTCAAACAGAGCGTCTGTGTGCCAGTTCCTGTAGCGGATCAGGTGCAGGACCTGTTCATAGTTTGCCATGGTGTTAACCCCTGTGGACAGAGTCAAACTTTAACCACGTGTTGTTAAGATTACAGTTTAGAAGCTTTTATTGCCATTAGATCAGTCAATCAGCCAGATACCGAATATAAACTACTGTGAACAAAACTCACAAATATAATCCAAGAAATATTTGCAATTGTATAGTTGATGTAGATGGATGAGTACCTGTGATGACCATGCCCACGTTAGAAGAGCTCATCTCCAGAGCTCTCTGCTGGATTTGGGCCAGATCCACCTCCAAACTCTCATGATCTCCATTCAGATCATCCCCCACTACAGTCACCTCACACGTGTCCAAGTTATGCATGATCTCCTCAGATACTACCGTCTCTTGCACTGCCAAAAACAAAAGTAATCCGTTAGTAAGAAAGACTTGAATGTTCAGAATTGGTCCACTACGCAATTCTATGATAAATATTGATTAGGAGGAATCAAATAAATTGTAAGAAATGCTTACAATACACTGAAATTTTAAATAAAACACGAGAGAGAGAGAACCAAAGAGAAAAGTATTTTTTGTAAAGCATAAGCTATACAGTTCATCACATAAATCATTATATAGACTCCTATGGATGACAACATCAGTATTTCTAGCTTATTTATAAATAAACATCCAAAATATTACTCCAAGAAACAGTTAAACCGTTCGCATTTCCATTTAATGTGTTCAATATAGGTCTATATAATATTCTTTCTTGTGTAGAACACAAATGTCATACAGGTTTGCAATAAATTCTGATATAATTTTCATTTATGGGTGAACTTTCCCTGCAAGTCATTTCTATTGCGGTCAATGGGGATTTTATGAAGCTTATCCTACAACTTTCCTTCTCTTTCACTATCCATTTCCCTTCTCTCCATACTTGCAATGCACAAAATCTTAAAATAAAAATCATGAGCTAAGAGAACACCTCTTAGACATTCTTTTCCTAAAGCATAAGTTATTAATTTCATCCCCAAATCCATTCTATAGACTCCTACGGCACTTTAAGCATTAGCTTCCAAAGTCTTACAGTTGAATCATTATTCCATGTTCATTTAATCATGCCACTCAAAAGGCCATTTTTCTTTGACTTACACAAGCTGAACTGTCCTTTCAAGCAATTCCTCTTGCAATGAAGAAACTATTCCAGATCAATCTGTTTTCTGATGGTTTCTAACTTTTTTCATGATCCATTTCCTCTCTCCCTTTCAGCAATATGTGAATCTCACATTCCCGGCGTACCTGTGGGATCATCCTCGCCTTCTGCCTCAGTCTCAGCTTCAACCTCCACCTCGCGAGTGATGGTGCTGACGATGCGCAGCTCAGGGAAGAGCGTAACACCCTCAGTGCTCTCAAATTCAGCTGCTCCACGGGCAAAATGGTCAATTCCACTGAGGCTGATCTTTGGTTCCTCTGGCTGGAGAACCATCACATAGCCTTCAGAGTCAGGCACGGAGATGCACGTCTCCTCGTTGAAGCATCTATAGAATTACGAACAAGATTCATCATTATGGCTGCACTAAAAGTATGACATGATCACACCTTCTTTATTATTAGCTTTTCTATTTTGTTAGTTATTTTGGAATAATAATATTGAGTGGAGCTGGCGCGTGTTATGCATCTGAACTGAACTAATGGAAACTAACTTGACAGTGGTGGTGACACGCAGATGGCGGATTCCTGGGGTGGGGAACTGCCGGGAGTTCAGGTACGAGATGTGCTGCATGACCTTCTCAAAGCTCTCAATGTCATCTCCCTCCAGGCTCAGAGAGGACTGGTTGGGGTTAAACTCCACCTAGAGAGGGACAGAAAAACATATTTCCAAGCTGTCATTGTTAACTAGAACATAGGGCTACATTTACCAAACAGGGCAAATTCATGTGAGAGTGCAATTCAAACACATGGATGAGTCGCAAATTAAAGAACTCAGATCAACGCAATCTCCCAAGCGTCTGGTTTAAGACATTCTTTTTTGGGGCCGTGAATAATGGAGCAAAGATCAGTAAATTGACTAGCGCAAACCTTTTAAATACTCTCCTCCCATTAATTTTGCATCTAAAAGTGCATTTGCAATAATGTTAGCCTGCGTCCACGCCTTTTCAGCACAAATTTTTCACTGCATGTCTTTCGTGAATCCTGACCGTTTTTAATGGCAAAAGAGGGTTTGCAAGTAGTTAGTATATCTGTCCCTTAAACTCTTAAAAATTAATTTTCAGTCATTGAAATTAAGCTGCAATAAAATAAAATAAAAATGTTACATGGAAGAACGAAGACTTAAAGTACTGGTACATTTCTAATATTAAAATTAAATGAAACATTTTTGTTGCAAAATGTAATTATATTACTGCCCAGCTCTTAATATAAAGTGAGATATATAACCATGTCCAGATATATCCGTATACATACAGTACACTCGTGTAGGGCAATATATTTGAATCGCACATCTCAACCGCTTTATTGGTTGTATTGCCACAAAATGTAAATTATATTATTGCCTGTCTCTAATCTGATAAATGTAAATATAAGTCAAATATATTTAAGATATTATAAACATTAAAATCACGTTTTTTTTGTAAAGCTGCTTTTATCAATGTGCACAAAAAAAATTCAATCTATATGGCAATAAAAAAAGTCAAAGCACATATAATTACTAAAACATCAAATAAAAACTTACTATAAGCTCATTCATATAACTATAAGCTTTCCTGTAGCTCAATCAGTAGAGCATTGGTGCTTACAATGCCATGGTCATGGGTTCGAGCCCAGGGAAAGTAAGAACTGACTCAATGTGTTCCTTGAATGCAATGTAAGTCAATTTGGAAAAAAGCGTCTGCCAAATGCATAAATGCAATATTATATAAATAATACTAAAATACCACTACAAAACACTTGTCTTAAGAGTGATTTCTCAAAGCTCATATATGCTTTGACTCTTGAGGAATGTGTTATGATCATCTATTCATCTGCATAGCCCAAAAGAAGCAAATAAATGTTTTAATTGTGTCCTATATAGTTCACATCCACTCACCTTCACAGCAGAGGCCACTTCCTCTGGAAGCTGCACGTCAAGACCTTCCTTGCAGGTGTACAGGCAGTCAATAACCTTCTTGTTTTCCAGTTTGCCTGAGCGGATCATGAGTCCTGCCAGGTTGCCCCGGAAGTACTGAGTCATGCGGGCGCTGCCACCTACGCAAGAGGGGTAGAGAACCTGTTAGATCCCAAACAAATGCTCTGCTGAACTCAAGCATGCTTGATGTGCACAGGCTGTGTGGCTGATGCTCATGCATGTTATGAGTCCTGTGCCGGAGCCGCCCGGTGTGTCACACAGGATGATGGATGACCTGATTCAGGCCTGTGGCTTCATGCAACTCTTGGTGGGAGAAAAAAAGCAAATGAATGGGAATGGGCACAAAGAGGCACATAACAAAATGAGGCAACATGATTGAATAAATCTACACAAATTTGCATTTTTCTAAATGGTTCAGCAGGGAATGTGTGTTTTTAACTACCTTGTTATCAACATTTAAGGAATAGGTGACCCAAAAGAAAATTTGGTCGTTATGTTGTTCCAAATGCATATGCGATTTATTATTTCCATGAAACATACAGGCAAAATGTTTTGCAACTAATTATTCTATTTCTATAAAATGACATGTAATAGTGACCATATCTGTCAAGCACCAAAAAGACAAAACTCATTATGAAAGTGGCCCATTTGATTTGTAATTTTAACCCATATATTAATCTGAAAGATTATTTACACTAGAATTCAAAATTCAAGTCAGTATAATTTTTTTGTCTTATTTAAAATAACTATTTTAACATATTTTCAAATGTAATTTTTTCCTGTGATGGCAAAGAAAGAAATAATTGGAATATGTTGATTGGGTGCTCAAGTAAGATATCTTATTATCAACAATGTTGAAAAGTTGTTCAGCTTAATGTTTTAATGGAAACAGTATTTATTTTAAAGATTCTTTAAATAATAGAAAGTTCAAAAGAACAGCATTTATTTGAAATCTCGAAGTCTTTGCGGTCACTTTTGATCAATTGCTGAATAAAAGTACTAATTTCATTTTTTTAAATTGTACTGACTTCAAACTTTGTAACTGAATTGTATATTCATTCTTTTTATATTCAATTATATAATAGATTAATAAAAACATATATTTTATATTATAATATTACCTTATATTATCTCCAAAATTCAAAATTCTGTCACGAGTTACCTGTAAGCCATAACCATCAACGAAAAATCATCATTTTTAAGTTTGAATGAGTGTTTTGGACGATTTTTCCTAGTTAGAGCATAACAGATGTTGATGTAAATGTTCTCCCACCAAAAAAAATACATATTTATTTGATATATACGCTTGAATCAACATTTTCAGTTTGAAACAACAGAATATTCTTTTTTGGGTGAACTGTCCCTTTAAGGTGAAAATGAGTGTGGTATATTTGTAGCTGCATGTAATGTCCTCTGTCTGAAGGACACAGTGATGCGCGAGCGGTCAGAACGACCTCAGTAGTAATATGACACTGAGTGATGCTGTAAAGCAGAGGCAGCAAGGTCACACAGTGAGAAATGAGACAATGTCTGCTGCACTGATACCACTGGCATAAATAATCCTGCAAACCACAGCAAGGAATGCAGCCAAACCCTCTGGT
Organism: Rhodeus uyekii; assembly: GCA_037043235.1. Lineage (NCBI taxonomy): Eukaryota > Metazoa > Chordata > Actinopteri > Cypriniformes > Acheilognathidae > Rhodeus > Rhodeus uyekii. Next base: position 1,619,240 of record JAWRVZ010000027.1, read on the forward strand.
TTATCTTAAAATCGTGCAGATCCCTAAGGTCAGTTGGACTTTTTTTGCTTGTAATATACTGTGTACTTCTCCAGATTTGCAGGCAAACTGAAATTAGATGGAGCTGAATAGATGAATTAAGAAAACAAAATGAAGAACAAGACAGGCAGGGTTTATGACACGGCGTTTCTCGACTCAATCGCATCATGCTACAAATGTTACGCCGTTGCAGACTGAAGCTGTGCGTATACGGTCCTCCCGCAGCTGTATTCAGCAGAACCGTACACCCACAGACCATTAATAGACGTGCGTATTGACATATTGGGGTGATCAGGAAAGACATGGGCAACCTGTCAGAGGCTCTGAGGGTGTCTCAGTATCATTGTCATGTCCTGAGATGTCTGTGGAGTTAAGACAGAAGAGCAGGGAAACACCAGGGCTCAATATAGTCAAGGGAAAGAAAGTCACCTGATACATATTGTCATGCATTACAGACCCCATTTAATGGCTCTCATTATTGAGCTCTTTTTATTGAACACATATTTGTATTTTAAAATAAGAAAAATAAATATTGTGTATATAAATATTATTATAATTATAATGAGCAATTAAAATGACTAAATGTAATTTATTTACAAAAAAATCTATACTTCTACTACTACTAACAATTATTTTATTAAACAACAACAGCAATCATATTAATCTTATAATAATTCATAACTAATTATTGTTATTATTATTACATTCATGTTGTTATCATAGATAAATAATATTCATATTATTAACAATACTAATAAATAAATATGAATACTAATATTGGTAGTATATATTTATATACTTAGTAGTATATAACATTATTAATATTAAATCATGATCACTATTATTATTGTTGTTGTTATTCAATCATGATAATGATAATAATAATTCATTATTATTCTCATTATAATACTTACTATATATATACTATACTATATATATATAATTTGTAGTATATAATATTAATTCTACCATTATTGTTGTTATATTAAAATTATTTTAACAGCAACAAAACCCTGACTTTGATTTAATGAGATCTTTAAGATTTTAAACTAAATCTACGACTGGGCTTGTGAAATAGGCAACACAACAAATTGCGCAACTACTTACTAATATAAAGCATGTTTATAAGAGGTTTCAAGTTTAAACCTGAGGTTGCATCATTGTGTGTGGGGAGAATCAATAGATCATTAGCGAGTGTACCTTGCCAGCAGGCGCCGATGGTGAGCTGGGTTTCGATCTTGGAGGCATGCAGAGGGTAATCCTCTGTGACCAGGAAGGGCTCAAAGGTGGCACCATCCACAAACAAAGTCACTGCTGGGAACTCGATGTTCAACACATAGTGATGCCATTCTTTATCACACACCTGGGAGGAGAGAGACTAGATCAGGGCCTCAGTTTAACGACAGACTCACAGCAAAAGAATTTTACATTGACAGGACAAACCTATGTGTACTTTGCTAAAGTCAACAGTTAGATTTATTTAAAGGAGGATTTTTAAGGTTTTAATGCTATGAACCCCTCAGTTATGATGATGCTCTAGCAAGGGACGCCCTTTCTAAAATATAACTGGCCAGGTGTATACTTTTACTGGGTAAGAAAATGAACATTTGCAATAGTACAAATGCAGCTATTTGTGGGAGGAATAAACATTATAAATGTATAAAAGTCAATATATTATTAATATATTATCCAGAATACTTTAAACAATATGTAAATAAAGTATATATATAGGAACGCAGAAATCTTTGAAAAATATCCTTATATAAAGATATATGAAACAATGCTAAAAGTTGACTTGGTTGGTGTAAAATGAATCTACATCAGAACTACATCCTCTGAGGTCATATTTGCTCTTCTAATAAATGTATTAATGCTTTTCTATTTAATTCTGTGTAAGCCAGAAGTGCTTCTATTCCCACATGGCCACATGGCCTGTTTGGATAGAGAATGGAGCAACTGTATTATTTAAGCATGTTTATGCCCTAATTTAATACATGGGCTAACACATCTATTCATTTCCTGTAGACTAAACATAGTGTTTAGTAACACAAGGGCGTCTTTCAAAACTGAGTGCATCTGAAGGGGCTCGAGTGCACTCACTTGATCGAGTTTCCAGTGGAATTCAGCAGGTTTGTAGTTCTCAGACTCGGTGGGTTCATGACGCAGCAGCAGCACGAGACGACAGTTGTGTACGTACAGCGAATAGTGGTGCCTGTTCATTTCTGCAGAAGACACGTATATGAAAATCACACTTCTTGCTCATGTTATTTATCACATGACAGATTTGTCACATAATGCGCTTGTTTATCACATGACAGAAAGGATTTAATTTATACAGTGCATGGATTGCTGCAGACACACTCTCCCAGCAAACAATCAAGCAACTTCCCATAAACGGGGGCATAACTGTGATGTAATCAGCCTTACATAAGCCCTAGCAGATGAGCTTTTTCGAGCTCAGGGAATTTTGCTTCAATGACCAGAGAGTGAGATCATAGTGTGAGATTCCCAATTCACAGAGCAACTACAAGCAACCCTCAAAAATGTTATGAGACGCTAAGGAGACAACATAAAACTAATGAATATAATTGCATATTACATATTTCAGAATATTAAGATATGATTTTTTTAGTTCATAAAATAAATTATTTTTAAAGGAAAACAAAATACATATGATTAATGTGTTCAGCAATTTGTGTGGATGGCAGAATATGTGTGTGAACATAAATAACACCATATAGGAGGGTTTCAAAAGTGACTAATTCTTCAAATACCACACATAAAACAAAACAAAAACGTCACAATAAAACTGAATCATTTTATCAGTTATAATGTCAGATGAAATAAATGCGTTAGCAGCTTTGCGTTTTTGTGTGTGATTGTCATTACCGGTCTTGTCAGAGTTGCAGAGGATGGTCTCTTTCTCCCTGCTTCCTGGTCCATGTCTCATCCACACTGAGACGGTGAAGGGCTCCTTTAGGGTGGTGCTCACCACACCCTCAGGGACCTTGATGGCCTGGGTGCCGTTGAACTCAAACACCTGGTCGCTGTCGTGCCCGTTGTCAGTGGGCAAGCCAACGGTCCAGTTGGCAGAGTTACTGGGAGCAGGCAGCAGCTCCACAGTGCCAGTGCTGGCACCTGGATGAGCACACAAACAAGTTAGCCATCCAAATTATTGCTTGGTTATGGTTCAGCATGCGCCTATGGGATTATGCAGGTAATATGATTATGTAAATGAGCCTAAAACAGTTTACAATTGATTTGCTTTACTCGAAATAAGGTAATAAGCCCATTTAATGATCTGGATGTTAATGTAACTCATTCATTCTCTTATAATAAGAATGTCTAGACTCACCGCAGAGCTTGTGTAAAGATTTTTCGGAGTAAGTGTCCCGGTCACAGCCCTTGCCGATGTGATTAGTCTCCAGCATGATGCTGGCCTGAATGGAGGTGATTGGCTCCTCGCAGGTTTCCAGGTGCATGCTGGGGAACAGGGCTAGACTTCCTGTTCCAGGTTCATATTCAATTCTTTTATTAAATCCTATCAGGATCAGACAGACAGAAAATGTGTCATTCACAAAACAGACTCACAAAGAGTTTTCAGTAACACTTTGCAATAAGGCTGTACATGCTAAAACGAGTTATGAGTTAAACTAGAAATGAAAAATACTTGATATAGAAGAATGTGTACATATATTAAAACATTGTTAACATTAAATGGTGTATAAGTTATTAGTTGGTGTATAAGCATACTAATTTGGTGCTCAAGAAACACAAAGTTGTGCACTTGCATCTGCTCCAAAATTGACTTGCATAGCCGAGCTTTACAGCTTTAAACAACAAAATAATACAGCTGTGTTTGCTTGAGTGTACGAGGAACAAAGGTCCCGGAGGTCTTTTGATACCTTGCCAACTTGGTTTGCAGGTGGGCTTGATGTTGATTTTGACGAGGACATCCTCAGACGCGCGGTTTTTACCGCAGTCGTACGCCGTCACTGTGAGTTTGTACATGTGTTCCTTGCCGTAGTTCAGCTTCTCCGTGTTCTTGACGTTGCCTGTTTATAAGGGGGAAAATGGCGAGCAATGACCTCACATTCTAGGTAATCCAAACCGAAATGCTCATCTCAAGGTGACAGTTGGCTGACATCAACATTAGGTGTGCTACAGATCCTAAAGTGTCTGCTTTGCACAAATCATTTTTTATAGGTACAAGAATAACAATGACTTAGAAGTCAATATCACTTTAAGGTCTATAAGCTGGAGTTTTGGCAGGAGATTTGGACTGGCAGCACTTACCATCCTTGTCGATGGTAAAGGGCACATCGGGAGTGACAATCTCATAGCTGCAGATCTGACTGAACTGGAAAGAGCAGTCAGCGTCCACGGCCTCCACCTTCAGGATGCTGTCGTACTTTTTGCCCTCGATCACTGTGGCTTTGTAGGACTTCTCTTTGAACACTGGAGAGTACTCGTTCACGTCATTCACTTGAATGTGGACGGTAGCCCTGAGGAACATCAAAGCGTGATTAATAAACTAGAATCAGACAAGAGGGAATAGGCACCACAGTGACGCAGGACGCAGGTGTTTGTTAGCAGATGGATGATTCATTTGGGTTTATTCATTTATGATCTGATGGGATGCGGTCATCCTCCAGTGTTATCGAAACGTGATATCGAAAGAATGTGACAGATTACTGAAGTACTGAAGTGTCTTTTATAATTAAAAGACAAAGTTAAATAAAAACATGATTCTAGATGCATTCTAGGTAAGTGCTAGATCTAAAAAAAATAAACAGTTTATAGCATTTAATTCCTTTGGACTGCTATTTGCTTCATTTTGATCATTTCATTTTTCAGAGCTGAATTTTACTAATATCAAGTTGTCGTGTATGGCAAATCTTGAAAGCAACTAATATAAAAATTAACTTGTACACAGCCATACTGTAGTGTTTTAATTTATGTAAAATCACTCATTATTTCTTAGAAATAAATCATACAAAATGTAGGGTCATTCATTCTTTTTTCTTTTCTTTATACATTTTTTAAATACTTTTATTCAGCAAGGATGCATTAAATGTATCAAAAGTGATAGTGACATTTATAATGTTACAAAAGATTTATATTTCACATAAATGTTGCTCTTTTTATTTTTCATTACTATATTAAGCAAAACATATTAACTGTTTTTGAGTACCAAATCAACACATTAGAATGATTTCTGAAGGGTCATGTGACCAAAGACTGGAGTAATAATTCTGAAAATTCAGCTTGTCATCAAGGGAATAATTTACATTTTAAAATATATTCAAATAGGAAACAGTTGTTTTAAATTATAATGATATAACCACAATATTACAGTTTCACTGTATTTTTGATCAAATCACTGTAGCACTGGTGAAAAAAAATTATATTTCAAAAGCATTTAAAAAAAAAAATCACACCCAACCCAAACTTTTAAATAGTTGTGTAAGGTCTTGACATGTCGAAACAACCAAGATGCTTATGCGGAACATTCAGACTCAATTCTGGCTCATTTCCCCATCATTTCCTGTATAATAAGCGTATATACGCACTTGTGAGATTTCTTCATGTTGCCGCCATCAGGTCCCTCTCCACAGTCGTAGGCCTGGATGGTGAAGGTGTGCTCCTTTTGCAGCTCACAATCCAGTTTATCCTTGGCCCGGATCACCCCCTCCCCGGTGGACTTATCCAACACCACCGCCTCGAACGGCACGTTCTGCCCATGAATCCTGAAGCCGCAGATCTCCCCTGCAAATGACACACGTGTGTTTAGTCAAGCCCACCCGTGAGCCGAAGCGCCAGCTGCCGTCCATGAGATAAAAGAAACCCACAACGAAACTAATAACACGCCACACTCAAATAAGAACAGCCAAAGTTGGTTTGGCAGCCAAAGGGATCAAAACACTGAGGGGGGGTGGGAGGTGAAGGTGTCTGTGGAGGAAGCCAGAAGCACTGTGGGATGGGGGTGAGTTTTTAGGAAGTGGAAGGGAGAGTTAAAAGGGGGATACTGAGTGTCTGGTCCAAGCCATTTGATCACATTGCATCCAGTCATGCAGTAAGAAACCCACAATTTGGACAGGCATTTCACAGGAATACTTAATACAAGGACAGGAAGGAAATGATATGATACCAATGAACAGATTTCTGTTGTATTTAGTACATACAAATAGCATAACATTAAAAAAAACAAAAAAGCCGTTTAACGCTAATGTTTGGTTAAAAGTAACACATCTAAACAAGAAACCAAGGTTAAAATGTTAAGTTAATCATGGGGCGATGAGGAGGATTTATGACAGAGATCCAGCATTCAATCAGAAGTTCACAAATCAAAGCAAATATACAAACAAACAAGCTAAAAAACCCTTGTTTGGAGTTTAAATTCCCCTTAAAACTAGATTTTTGGTGAGAAGGAAGTCTTCCTGTGCAATGTTGTCTCTCTCAAACCTTAAAAAAACTGAAAGAATGAAACAATAAAACAAAACAGAGGAGCAAAGGCAGTGAAACTTAAAGGCTGGATGAGAGCTGGGGTTAGAAATATCCATTTGCTTGACATCCACATCAACCAGCAGTCGTTGCCATGCTGTGTATTTCAAATTAGTGGAGGAGAGGGTGAAGAAGCTCAAACTAGAGGTGAAACCACACCACAGACCAGACAGCAGAGAGTTTGCATCTTTTAACAATCTCAGCAGGAACGAACCTCTATAGCATCAGAGTCTTATTGATTTATGATCTCTAAGTGAACCCCTAAAAGTGCTTTTACAAACAGGATATCTAAAAAAAAACACACACTTTTAAGACGTTCGGATTGGCGTTTTCCCCCGAGAAGCATTTATATTTCCCTTTATTTTTTGGAGCTGAAGCACTGTTAGGATCTGCAAACTTCAATGGATGTCTCATGCATAGATATTTCTAGATTGTGCTATCCCCGCATCACACTTGTCATCCAGTTGCTAAATTTTCATTTCCAACAAATTCAAAGGTGAGATAAAACCGAAAACCAAAATGAAAAGAAGAACTAGGAAGAGATTAAAAGAGCATGACAGAAGTTTCCGTGTGAAGTGCCGAATTCTTTTGTATTTGCGTTAGTGTGTTAATAAAACGGGTTACAAGGCAGTAGAAAGAGCCCGTCATCACCTTCTTTGGTGAAGGTCACCTCAAAACTCTCTACAAGAAGGGAGAAAAGATAAACCCAGGTCAGTCAGAGAAAGAATGAGATGCACAGAAACACAGAGACAAGAAAAAGGATACAGATGTTATACAGAAGCAGTCAAGGACTCAAAATACCTCATTTGACTTTTTGCACTGATGGATGATATATATATAGAATATTTATGATCATTTTGCTAGGATATAAAATTAAACAGCACTGGAATATATAAATGATTGTAATGTGCTCTTTACATGGCTATTAAGTTTCCAGAAGAGCGTGTCGCAACCTCCTTATGAGAGCGTTGGGACGGATATGGTTTAATAACCTCTCTGATTTGAAACAGAAAAAGAACTGCATTAGAGTTGGTATTCGTGTTCATGAATCAGTTCAAACTGTCCATTTCAGTGAATTGATTCAAATCGCAGATTCATCAATACATTTGCATCATCAATCAAATATTTATGAGTAAATAATGCTGATTATTTTTTCCCCAGAGGACCTATAACACCAACCAAATAAATAAAAAATTCAAGTTAATTAACTTAGTTAGTTCATTTAAGAAATAAAAGGGAGGAGACATTTTGTACCAATTCTGACGGTATTCTGAGTCCTAGTATGACTGGATACAGCACAAAACAATATACTTGGATGAGTCCACATTAACAGTCACAGAAACACAGAAAACAGCCTTGGGCACGGGTGGAAATACCCATAGAGTCCCTGTTAGGGTTAAAACCTTAACTAAACCTATAACTAAACCGTAAGAAAGAATCAGGGTGAGCCAAAAACTCTCCTTATAGTACTATCGCTTATCACCACCTGAAATTAGCACTAAAATTAGCCAACTCCATAAAAAATGTAAAAAAAATTAAAGTGTATGGGGGTTTTTTCTGCTCGGCTGACTGCAAAAGGTCCAGCTTGACCCAATCGGTGGCCTCTGTTGGTGGACCTGTCCACCCCGTTTTTACCCCTACAATTAGAGATGGATTTTCCATTAGGATCTGCTGTTCAGAGCAAGTCATGCGGAGGAAGCTTTGTGCCTCATCAGTGCATTCTGGGGCTTTAATGACTGTACATCCCCACACTTCCCCTAAAACCCAGAATGGCGCATCAGCCCGCGTGCCAAGTGCCAACTCCAATAGTGCTCTATTTCCCAACAAGCAAAACACAATGAATATTGATTCCTTCCCTCATACAGCAATATTGTACAGAAGAATGTAACATCATCTGAGATGTGAGAAACATGATTGGTGCAGAGGCTTAATTGTATATTTGATTAGCTTCTGCTTCATTACTGTCTAGGCATTTAAGTTTTAGCAGTCTGAAAAAAAAGATAAAAGACTCACAAGTCAGAGGAAATATTGAAATCGACAACTAGCTGGGACTGAATAGTCCTCCACAGCTCTCGGTAGAGTACATCATGTCAGCAGTGGAATTCGATGCTGGTTTATGAAAGGCCAGCAGAACATCAATCATGATGCTGAATGGCTGTCACTAATGGGACAATGTCCTATTTGAAGCAATCTTTCATTTCAACTAAATAAATCCAAATGTTCAACAAAAATTCCTAAGATATTAAAAATGTTGGCCATTTAATTCCATTTTAATTCCACAATATTTCATTCTAGCCTTATCGCTTATGCGTTTAGTACAGGTTTTATACTATAATATTTAAATCATATATATATAAATCCTTCACAGGTTAGCTTTAGAAACATGGTCAGGTTTAAACACTAGATATGAGCTCAAAGCAAACAAGTTTCCAATGAATTTACTTTAAAAAGTTGTATTATTTATTATTTTTTTAAATCATAGCTTTGTCCTTCATCCAGGCAATAAAGATTTTAAATTACATTAAAATCTACTACATATAAATTATCATTAAAATGTACTACATTTGTAGTTGCCCTAATGAAATGTTGCCATAAATAAAGGACAGAAACAAAAAGTAATAGATATTTTCAAATAGGCTGCAAATGTGCTTAACAATATTAATACTGCATTATATTGCAAGGCTTGTAGTTATTATATTACTATTTACAGTTTATTAGAACTGAACATATCTACACAGAAATAAATCATAGCTTTGTCCTTGACTCATCCAGGCTACAGTGATCCCTTGTTTATCGCGGTTAATGTGGACCAGAACCCCCCGTGATAGGTGAAAATATGCGAAGTAGGATCAGCCAATCAAATCACGGGATACATCCACTCATGCTCTCATTGGTCGATCTCGCGCCAGGAACCAATCACGTGCCTTGTCTGAGTCCCCGCGGGTGTGTACAAACTGGGAAACCGTTTCTATCGCATCACGATGAAGCAACGCTGCTTTCCGCAATTCGGCTGCCAATATGGCGGTATATATATATTTTTTTTCAATAAATATTTTTGAAAAATCCGCGATGCACTGAGGCCGCGGAACTTGAACCGCAAAGTGGCGAGGGATTACTGTATAAAGATTTTAAATTCTCATTTTTAGTGAAATGTTGCCATTGTTCTTTCACAGAATCCAGGGTTTAACTGTAAGTTCATGACAAGTTATTCAAACAAGTTCTTCATTACCATGGATTTATGATTTCTAAAACAATAACAACAACATTACTAATAATAAACTATGTTATCTATAATGAAACATCTTAAAACAGCCATATTTTACACAACATTTAATGTGAGGCTAATAATAATAACATTAACAAATACCATAATGTCAATATTTCTATAGCTTTAGTAAGTGCATGGTAATTTTTATATAGTGTTGGCACTGTATGTATCGAAAAGCGTGTAATTAGCGTTGGGTACACTTTACCTCGACAGAGCTATTAAGATGGAGCTATTCGATCTGGGTTCAGCCTTTAATGTTGACATATCATGTTGCACTTCTTTAAAATTCAGATGAGTCAAGTGCCTTACGCTTCAATAGAGCGGCGAAAGCGCCAAGCAAAAAGCCAAGTTTAATCAGGTAGCTGTTTCATCACTTGGCTTTTGGTCTTTGTTTCCCCAAGTGCTCCACTAAATAACAGCGCTTAATATGTTGGGGGTGTGGTGGGGATTGGGGATCGGCCCACTGGGAAAAGCCAGTCAATCTGCTCAGCCAATCACCTCCTTGCTCGGGCCCTAAGGCTTCAGCCCCACCTAGCCCTATTGTTAATGCGGCCCTGGTTACAACAGTTGTGTACGCCTTTTGGCAAGCTTTCTGATCAGAGTAAAGTGAGTTAGTCAGCATGGCACCATGTCCTGAGTATTGGCAGAGATGCTATGAAGGCAGCAGTCACCCACACAGCCACGTGATGGATTCAAAGTGAATTTCAGAGATCTTCTTAATATAATCAGTGTGCCAAATGTCTGCTCCCTCACTGCTGGCTCCCTCAAACAAAGCTTGCTGAAATCATTCCTTATGAACTATCTGAGGAATTATATATTTATGAGGTGCTGCAGCATGAAGGGTTGATTATCAGTGAATGATGACCTAAATGCATTGATATATACCAATAACTCATGGTAAATCACATTAGTGCATGCAAACCAATATTTCTCCCAAATGTTTGCTGCCAGTTCGCTAGCCGTGTCCCATATTCAAGGACTGGTACTAAAACTGTGAGAAAGGAGGGAGTGCATTTACAATGGGCCACTGCATAATGAGATCTGAAATGAGGTCAAAGTAAATCTCTAAGTGATTAAAAATGGCCAGAGCCGATGCTGCACATTCCCTCTCACAGGAAAAGAGCAGAGTAAGAAGAAATTTCATTGATCTTGATATCAGAAGAGCTCGAGAAGTCTGGTACCCATCTGTCTGCTAAACAAGAAAAGCCATTTTAAAAAGTCATGGGTTTATGGACTGCCTGCCTATCTTCTTCTGTATAGATTAAACATGAGCGCATTACTCCAAAACGCTTAAAAACACCTCAATTGGCTCTCCAAACGGACTATCTGTAATAGGTGGGGAAATGATATGGGGGGGGAAAGGGCTGCACCAAAATTTTTCATAATTCGCTCCTGGATTCTGCAGAGATCAACAGAACCCAATTGCATCCACTGCTAAGTATCATGAGCAAATATAAAGGCAAGATGCATAAAGCAGAACGTGGAGAAACAAACAGTCCATTAACCTAGACTAGAGCATTAGAGTCTGCAAGAATATCTACAAACCTAATTACCAACAAGAGCTGGCTTCTCCAATCACATCAGTACAGTTCAACGGCAGGCTTATGATATTAGGTCTTTTACTCAAAATGTAATTATGGTTTGTTGTTATAGAGCTATTTTAAGGTTTAACACATTTTAGTAAAGGTAATTGTCAAGAAGGGAATAGGAAAGCTTATACAGTACCAAACTAAAAAACAAGAGCATAAGAAAAATGATTCACTACAACTTTACAAAATACTTTAATTATACTTTAACTATCTTTATAAAAATTCTACTGATTTTTCCAATGAAAACATGAATTATATTTTAAGCATTTCATAATGCAATATTAATTATTTCATGTTCTGTCAATATTAGTCGCCCACGTCATTCCAAACTTGTATGATATGTTTCTTCTGTGCAAAAGGTGAATTTTTTAAAGATTATCACTCTTTCTCAGGTAATATAAATAAAAAATACAAATAAATAAAATTCTCATATAAATAAATGCTATTTTGTTTATTAAGTTTTATTTTTATTTTTAACGCCATTCTAGCTTCTATGGTTATATTCATGGCAAGAGTCATTTTCACACATATAAGACTAATTTCTAAAAAGCTTCAGACTATATTTTGATTTAAAAAGTTTTGTTTTTAGCTTTAGTTTATGTAATATTAATTATTGTAGAACTTCAACAAACTAAACTTGACAAGGTTTAGAGTTAGTGAAAAGATAAAATATATTTTTTAAGTATTTCATTTTATTTAAAATCCCTTTGCAATAGAAGAAATGATGACAGAACTTTTTGTGTGTGTGTGTGAACTATCTTTTGAAAAGTGTGAGGAAGCAAAATGGCTGACAGCCTCATCTGAGACCAGAAGATGGAGGATCTTACCTGCATAACGCAACGGGGCATCTTTATCCAAGGCTATCAGCGGAGGGTCCAGGAGAACCTTATCGTCATTTTCCGTTACGATACCATGATACGTGGTCTCAATCCACGGCTTGTGCTTGTTTACTGTGGGGGGGAAGACACAAGATAGTAGAAGTTTATTGTATTGCTGAAGAAAAAAAAGCCCAGACAATAACCAATTACTTTAGTTTTCTGCAAGGATGGACTATGTGTCAGCACAACTGTACGCTAGCTTAAAGACAAAGCGCAAAATCCCACACTGCCATAACGCAGCAATAGTGCGCAGTGGCATTTGTCGCCTCTGTTTGTTTGGGCTGAGAGCACGCAGAAGCTCAGCGGCTCATTAGTGTTGACTGACGGCTTTGAGCTCTGAAGGCAGAGAGGACAGATGCGGTGTGTTTTAGCTTCAGACTGCAGAAACACTGCGGTAGTGGCAGCTCTGTCTGGACGCAGAGGTTGATGTGAAGGGCAGATTGCTCACTTCAACGGCTAATCAGTGCCTGCATCCGAAATGTGAGTACATCAGCAGTTGCTGGGCGAAAGGGGATACTCCTGCAGTGCTGATCTCATTGTGTGCAGACTTGACAGTGAAGCAGCGGCAGGAAGCAGGAGGCCGCAGGGAAACGAAATGAGCTCAGCAGACTGATGCCGTCAACACTAGGGTCCATCACATGGTAGTCTGACTGAATCAGCTGTTAAGAAACACTCCCTTCAAAACAAAGATAAAAGCCATGGCTCCTCAGCGAGCGCCTAACTAATCTTAACCATCCTTTTAAACAGACAGTTATGGAACTAAACAATAATTGGGCAAAACAAACTCCCAGTCCACAATTTAAAATGAACCAGTTACTGTTTACATTGCTTATTTTTCCATGCTAGAGGCTATTTCTCAAAAAAGTAACAATTTGTCATTTTCTTATGTTGTTCTGAACCATATGCTTTTTATAGATGCATTAAAATGACAACATAATGTTGCACTATTTTGACGCTGAAAACTAAAATCAATCTTTTAAACGCTAATAAATTATCTGTACAGTACCCTTCAAAAGCTTTGGGTCATTAAGATTTTTTTTTTTTAAAGAAATGTAATTAATTCATTATTTTATTCATAAAGGATGCTTACAGTTATTGTAAGCTTTAAATTGATCAAAAATAACAGTAAAGACATTTATAATATTACAAAGATTCCATTTCAAATAAATGCTGTTCTTTTGAACTTTCTATTCATCAAATAATTCTGAATTAATCGCTGAAAAATTGTACACTGTAAATTATTATTATTTCTTGAGCAGAAAATCAGCATAATAAAATGATTTCTGAAGGATCATGTGACACTGAAGACTAGAGTAATGATGCTGAAAATTCAGCTTTACGTCACAGGAATAAATTACATTTTAAAATATATTGAAATAGAAAACAACTATTTTAAAATTTGAATAATATTTATCAATATTATTGCATAAGCCTTGGTGAGTATAAGAGACATCTTTTAAAAATCGTACAGATCTTAAACTTTTGAAAAGCATTGTACTAAAAATATATATATATTATTTTCTGGAAAAACAAATAAGAGAAGTATGAAACAGCAAACTTTAAAAAGCATTCATGAAAATTGTGTACTTAATATTTTTATTCTGTAATTTATAAATGTATACATTTACTGAAATGATGTACAATGGTACTGCTAATATTGTTAGCTTCATGAAAATGTGTTTCATTTCATTTGTAAATAATCTTGGATGAAAACCACTTGCTTTACATCACCTCATCGCTCAAGCCAACACATTACAAAAAAAAATCTATCTATGACTCTCGTGTTGACACCCTACAGTTCAGAAAATAGCAGTGTGAAAGAAAATCTGCACCTTGTGCAGCTGCTGGAGCAAATCCGGATGATTTGTTGGCTTCTCTGCACCGGTGTCTTACGACTCACCCTGCAGGCAGAAGCCTGATCACTGACACTAATTGAAGGATATAACCTCCACAGCAATAACACCATAACGCTCACCTCCGTTCACATTACACGCCTCATCCAATTTCACACCTTCAGGAAAATACTGTGCTTGACAAAACTGTCGCTTCATTTTCATGTTTCTTTACCCTGTTAATTTTCAGCTGCAATAGATTCGTGATCTAAAATTGCATGGTTTGAGAACCAACAATTGTACGCGTCTATCAATGCTACAAACACATGATTTTAACGCTGTATGTATTCAGTGCAAAGAATGCTGGGAGGATGGCCAGGACTTGAAATTTGTGATCTGGTTCATAAGTCGTCTTAGCAAAGTGGATTCACATAACCCAAGGGTGCTGCGGCTCCCGCTTGCTGTCTCTGGACAGATTGTCGGACCAGACTACCCCGATAATCTGCTTTAAAATCCCAGGTTTATAAAACCTTAAGAGCCGAGGTAAGTCACATGCTCAAAGGGCAAGCTGGGACATAATGCAACTAATAACAGAAAAACAGGTCGAGAACACGTCATACATTGTTTACTTAATGATGTTTTATTAACAAAGTTCGGGAGGAGCACGTTCAAATGATTAATACAATCAACACGTCATCAGCAATTACTCCTCATCCTATCAGCAGGAGAGGAAGTACGTATATATAGACACGTTTGACTCACCTACAGCTCTTTGACATTTTTCGGCATCCCTCCACCACCCCAACTCCTCACACTTAATTGTTCCTATCAAAGTCAGGATACGGGGGGAGTGCTCCAGGTTCGGGCTAACACCGAGCTCGGAGCCCTCTCCTCGGACAGCACGCCAAATACGCTTACCATTCATTGCTCCTGAATCATTCGTAAGTGTGAACTCGTGAAACTGTGATTTGTTAAAGAAACTGCTGATTTCACTTTAGACATCATGAGGGGGAAATTAAGAGCTTATTTTAACCAAGCATGTGTGAGATCGAAAAAACATTCTGTAGAAGAAATTTCACAATCAGCAAAGTTGGCAAGTAAGGGATAATCCACTGTTAGCTGTGCATTAAGCGATTTTTTATTGGTTATAACAGGCTCATTTTCCAACATTGACAAGTTAAATCTGTTATTAATGTTTGCAGTGCTAACTTTGATCGGAAGCATTAAAATGACAAATCAGCAGTACGACTATAACTGAATTATAACATTTATTTGAATGAATTAGCCTATCAAGAGAAAAAGAGAGAGATCCTCTTGTAATGAAGCTATGAGTAATATTCAGCAGTGAAGCTAATTTATTAATAAAATTTGCGGGGCAGTGTTGACAAGTTTCTGTGTGTGCGCAGCACGATCTCTCTGTGCGTACATGTGTGCGCTTCAGTGAAAGCAGCACATTAATATAGAACAGCAATTAAACTGACTTGGAACTTCCTGTGCATTAAATGGTTTTGCACACCTTGCAGCCAATCCGAATATAATATGGAAATACGGATGTAAAACAACTGAAATAATATTGTAAAATACTCCAATAATATTTGTTTCATTCACAACTTCAGAAAAAGATTTTTACTGCGTAGATTCTGAAGAAATTGAGTATGGTTGTCGCCTGTGCAAAACTAGACGCCAAGATGCTGTTTTAGAAGGTTACTAGGGTGTTGCCATGGAGATAATAGGATTTTTAAATGTATACACTCTGGCAAGTCACATGACTATAAATTTGCACATAGATCAAAAAAGCAATTCTGAAATGCTGAAGCCCAACCTGTCATCTACCGACTGTCAGCAAACATAAAGTGCGCTCTAAAGTGCAAGCAATTTATTATATTTAAGAAATTAGCCACCGTGACATTGTAAGAGGCAACAACTTCCATTTCCATTTCGCGTCAGTTTTCCTATAAGTGACGATTTTGTTCTCTTGAGCACATGCCAGTCTTATTTAAAAAACGTTTAGCAAATTGGATAGAAACACAGCTTATTATATTGTGGCTTGGGTTCCTCAGTACAAAAGCTACACAATTTGAAAATGCCTTAAAAAGGCCTGCTAAGTAATAGAAAGTAAATACGTGGGACACTTGTAGCTGAGTGAGGTTAAGCTGGGTTTACGCTGACAAAGAACTGTTTGTACTCACAAACCCTTCTGCCATACTGATAACATGGTTATCATCATATATTAACATAAAAAGAGATACTTCTCACTAAGAACCGCTTCACAAACCAAGTGTGAATGATAAAGATGCTCTATGGACAAACTAAACAATTTAATGAATGAGTCTTTATTTTGGAACATCTCAATAAAGGTCCTTGAGACCTCTTGGAGCGCATTCATTCATGGCAGCGATCCCAGCTAGAGAAAACCACTAAACACAGCAGCCAAACACCTGCTAAACACTGGCGACACTCCCACACACACACTCAAATAACATATGGTACACATATCACTCCTTCTCTAACCAAAAACACATTTATCAATCAAAGTGCAATTATTTTCTTAAACTTCCTTGAAGCCTTTAATGAACCATTAAAAACAGCTTATGTTTGAAAAGCCCACACTGACGTCTGGTGTGCAATAAACTAAACGAACGGGTATCAAAGAGGAAGGGCTGGTTACCAGGCTGGCGGAAAATGAATCTGATTAACTGAACGAGCTCTGATGTGGTTGATATCATTTGGAAGGGCCCTGCAGCTCTGGCACAAGGCAACCGTTTGGGACGGCAGGAAGCCAGTTGGGTGCTTTTACATCCATTTTGCATTGAAACACTTTGCAACAGCAACAACACGAAGCAACTGTAGCAACAAACGCCTCATCAGATGGAGAGAATGGTTTGAGAAAAAGGCCACAAATGATGACAACGCACCAAAAATATGATTTCATAATGGCAACAGTAGAGAAGTAGAATGTCAAGATAAGTGGTTAAAGGATACAGATGGCTATAGATGGAAACGTGCTCAGTTTTGTCGATGTCTGAAGAGGATGTTACAGCATAGTGTTTTACACATCAATATTATGTAACTGGTGCATTAGAGCAGCACTGACACTTGAGCACAGTGGAGTAAATATATCACAGTTCAATACATTTTCATTCAGGCTGATACATCGACAGCATGTCTAAAGAAGAGTAATACAGTAATCCCTCGCCACTTCACGGTTCAAGTTTCGTGGCCTCAGTGCATCGCGGATTTTTCAAAAATATTTATCTAAAAATAAATATTCAAAAATACCGCCATATCGGCAGCGGAAAGCAGCGTTGTTTTATCGTGATGCGCGAGAGAAACGGTTTCCCAGGATGCCAGACAAAGAGAGAAACTCTCTCAGAAGCTTTGTACACACCCACGGCACTCAGACAAGACACGTGATTGGTTCCCAGCGCGAGATCGACCAATGAGAGCACGAGTGGAGTGGGAGCCTCTTCGCCTCTCTCAGAAGCAAATGTTGACGATACAGCACCGAAATCTGATGATGAGACGCTTCCCGAACTGATTTAAAGGCCTCATTATAGCAGTGCAGTGACACCTTCATCATCATCATCATCATCATTCATCGCACCGCACAGGTCTGTCATCGTCGTCATTACTGGAGTCTCAAGATACTACTGTCATTGAGTGTAGAGCAGCATAATACGTATCGTATAAGAGAGAGAGAGAGAGAGAGAGAGAGAGAGAGAGAGAGAGAGAGAGAGAGAGTAAATGTTTTATATAATATTAAGGTTTTATAATTAAATATATTTATATATATATATATATATATATATTTCCTAGAGGGGCCAATCCTACTTCGCGGATTTTCACCTATCGTGGGACGTTTTGGTCCACATTAACCGCAATAAACGAGGGATCACTGTATTATATCAATAATTGTATCATTCCATTGAGAAATTCCACCCTTCACCTTTAACAAAAATGTGATTAGAGGAAGAGCACCTACTTTCACAATTACAAACAACATTATTTGTATCTGACAAGCACAAACCGTTTGCCACCATCCATTCTCCAGATTACAGTCATTTGGATAATATCCGCAAATTAAGCCATTTAGCCCTAATCAAATCTTTTGAATGCGTGCAGGCACAAATTAGTGGTTAATGATGCAGCCCGAATCAGGAGGAAACACAGTCAGCCTCCATCCCAGCAGCTCCCGAGATTAGAAGATCACAGACTAATACTGAAGAACGTCAGACTAACCAGCTCCTGTTTTTTTGCATGCATGTCTAAAGGGCTAAATAAACCCTGTCTGTTTCAGTGAAGCGGAGGCATCCGGAACAAGCCGGCGGCTTTATATTCAAACACATTCCAAGCGACATATTGGAGTTGGCAAGGATAGAATCGCCTAGTCACAATCTTTTACATGCTTTATGCAGCACAGCCATCCAGTCGGATTGCGTCACCGTGATCGGCAGGGACACAGGCCATGTGCAGCTATGTTATCTGATCGATGAAAAATATTATTGCAGCAGCTCTGGCCAGACAGCATGTGCCGAGCGCAGATGGGGGGGTGCGGGTCAGGCACTATTGTGCTATGCCTGGCATGCAATCCTGTTAGCCATCATGTAAACCCACTGACACCTAATCCCATAATGAGATGCTACTGTTTCATTCAGTTACAAGGTCACAGACTTGTGCAACTTTACAAAATGCTATGGTGTGCACATATGCTTGAGTCAAAAGTTTACAGCAAGACGGCTATGAGTAGATCATTTCAGATTTCCATTACCGGTACTCTGTTTTGGAACAATAAAAGGTAAATCTGAATTATTGTAGGCATTATTATTATGGGATATATGAACATCTACACTATAGATAAAATTCTTACAGCAATAAAAACAAGTCAAAATAATAAAAGCTGATTATTGTTTTTCTTAATAATTCATTTTTAAATCATTAAACCAGTTAAAAGCTTGAGGCCATTAAGATAAGAAAATTGTTCTGCAGTACAACTGTTATAATCACAATATTAAGGGCCAGTCACACAGCGAAAACACATGAATCACGCACGAATTACGCACAGAATGTGCGTCGTATGCGTAATTCGTCGGTGGAACGAACGTGGACCGTCAGTGATTGTAAGTGGATGTGCGTCGAAGGCGGTTTGTGCGTGATTTTGAGTTTTGAACGGTTCAACTGTGTGTCGGTGTGCGTTATTCATGAGTCGGCGTGCGTAGTTTATGTGTCGAGTATGCGTGACTATGCGCGGGACACGCGTCGGCTGTCAGTGCTTATGCGTCTGAACTGGTTCGAAACCTCACACGTCCACGTCCGTCCACTGACGCTCCACCTTCATATCACGCATGAACCGTGCACGTATCACGTTCATTCCACTGACAATGTGGATTCTGAAAGTGCTTACGTGGAACGTTCGCAAAGTGTGCGTGTTTGGAAACGCTCTGTCAGTGATTCATGCGTCGGACGTGCGTCAAATGTTCGTGGAATACTTTGGTCAATTTCTCGACGCACAAGCACGCACAAACCCAATCTGTGCGTGATTTGAGTGATTAGTGCGTGATCGGCTGTGTGACTGGCCCTTTAGGGTTGTTCCTCCTGAGTTCAGAAGGAACATTAACTTTTATATGATAATGCATATTAAGAAAATAATTAAGTATAAAACAGTTATTTCATTAAAAACTAACAAAGAATGTATACAATATATTGGGGGTTTTTTTTCATCTCATTGAACAGAAGCCTATCAACATGATTTAGCAGTTGCATATTTTAACTTAAATCTTACTAAACCGAAGATTTGCAAATATCACTTGTTGGATGTTGGCACTCCAAAGGAAACGAACAAGACTTTTTCCTGTAATTATTCACGCATATATTACTCTACAGGGCTAACAGTCTTCAGTAATGGCAAACGGAAGTAATTAATTTGCTGATAGCTCAGTAACCCACAAGCATAAAGCAATTAAGCGACATACTTTGTACAGCCTAATTTTGGTCATTATTTGACATGGGGGTTGGGGACGCACTGGTGAATGGGCTTCTTAAAATGGTGAGCGAAGCAGAATGATATCTGAAATAAACCAGCAGACCTTGCAAAACAATAGCAGAGTGTGAATGTGTGTTTCTTGCATTATGATTTGATTGATGAGGGGGGGGCCAAAGGTTACGGTGTCAGCCATGCTTGTTCGTCCATCTGCTAGAATCCCTCAAGAACGCCCATGTATAAGGCAACTGGGCAACAAAACCACATCATCTGAAAGAACAAAATGGGCTTCCTCCTGTGTCCTGTAGGGCACATTTAAACGTTTTAACAAGGGACGGCTATTTCCGGTCAGTATGGCCCAGAAACCTTTTTGTGACAGTGATCCCGCCCATATTGTGATTTACTATAGCCGTTGTCAATTACCACCAGAGACGCCTCGTTCTCACCTCGAGTGCGAGCGAGCTGTGAGTTCTCACAGAGCACACAGCTGTTTCACAATTAAAGGTCTATCTGTGGTAGTAAAAGATAAGTACTGATCTGCACCTTGGCAGACTTGAAATGGGTTGGGTTTCACACTTGATGGGTTTGCAGTTACTTCTGAAAGAGACTTATAAACAGCTTCTTTTTGAAGAAGCTTAGGTTTGACGACTTTGCCGAGCAGACCCCATTCTCATGAGAAGAATACAGGACAATGGGCCATCCTAAAATGTCAATACAATGGCCTTATAGGAAATCACAGTACGACTGATACAACGTCTCCGGAACAACTGATACGGCTTTTTGCTCCAGATGGAAGAACCCTAAATCTTAATGCAGGGCTCCAAACAACAACAAAAATATTCATTAACTGTTAAAATTAAATGTTTAGGAATCAAACTACATTTTTTTGTTGTTGAAAGATTAGAACGTTATTGAATTATATCATACATTTTATAAATTCTACAACGAATATACATTTTTTCCCCACCCAAACCAATTTGATTCTTAAAATTGTATTGGTCATAACAATTACAAGGCGGATTGCCTACACAACTAACCCATAATCCTACCCTGCACCAAAACATTACCCAATAAACTGGGGTGGGCTCCGGGGTGGGATTTTGGTTTGGGATTCAAATGGAAAGCATGTTTGAGGGTAATTTTATCAATCTTTTTGACCGATTCATCAAAAGATCTGGTTCAGTAAAGACATCATGGTTTCATCATTGTGAGCAAAAACATCTCCAATATCAGACAAATTTGCTTATGGATTTTCCCTATACCGTCACCAATGCAAACTAAATGAAGCCATTCTAACAAAATGTTATTATTTTATCATATTTACATTCATTTTAGTCTCGGTCTGGAGCCATGCAACGAAAATACACACCAATGAAAATAATGTGAAGATATTAATGAAGATCTATCATAATGATTGAGCCAGTAAATATTTATAATGATCATCATTGTGGGTTTCTGCAGGGAGAATGAGCAGCTAATTGTCTTAACTTCTTAAAATGCTTTAATAGACAGACTTAAACCAGTTTCCAGTTGGTCAAGTAGGTTCACAGCAACATTAAAAAAATGGCAAACAAATTCAAAAAAGCTCCTATACGTTAATAGTCTTAAAAGTCAAAATCTCTGTGCTCTACTGACCAAAATATCTCCCAGTAGGAAGGGTTCATAGTCAAGCCAAAGCAGACGGTCAATGTGTACTCAAGGAAGTATCCGATTGTGCACCGGAGCAGTCGCTACAGAACTATAAGGGCCAGACGTTTCCAATGAGGGTGGGGGCAGGGCGGTGTGAATGGAGCTCAATCACAGCTTAGTATGGAGGCAACAAAGGCCCAGTGAGAGTGAAAATGAGCCGTAGTCATAGAACACAGGGCTGCTTTTCATGTCTCCTGAGGCCGGGCTACACACAGGTAACACCTACTCTCTGGTTACCTGTTCCCATGGAGCAATGGTGCTGACACGATGAGGCAGTGAATAGCAGAGGCCCGCATTTATCAGGCTAAACAAAGAGCAAAAACCCTGACAGACTCTCTTCAGAGCACTCAGCGTGTGGACTGGGTTGACCTGAAATATAAGCAGGTAATGATGTTATGGGTAGGGTTACCGACCAAATAGGTTTCAATTAGGTCTACATTAAGGTCATTGAAGAATGTTCTTTATATCAAGAAAAAGATTTCTCTTTAAACCCAGAATAGTATCTATATGCAGCTGAAGACGCAATCCACTGGTTAAACACTGAGCATCAGTAACTGTGAAGGAATTTTGTAAATTACATGTTTTCTTTTTATTCTTATCCATGATTATATTTTGTTTCTTGACATTATTGATTATTGGGTGACATTAATGGTACTTACTATTCTGTAGAATCTAGAATCTAAAATACATATGGTGTGTAGGGAACTACACATCACACCTAGAGGGTAATGCGTTCCTGATATGGAGAGGAAAATTACAACTGTTTTAGGCCACGTCCACACGAAGCCGGTGCATTCCCTATCCAATCATTTTTTTCCCCCGTTCTAATTTTTTTTTCCGTAAACACGGCGTCGTCTCAAGAAATATCAGCGTACACACGAAACCACTAAAGCCGACTGAAAACGGTGTAGTATATATGCCAGACCAGTATGGGGTGCTGTAATTCTGCCACAGATATACTCTACACACGGAGAAGAAGACTTAGAGCATGCGCATAACCTTGTGCGCTGTATACGAACCAAGAAAAAGAAGACGAAGTTACGTGTGACGCAGCCGACATGTGATGTGATGACATCATCGTTTCACAAAATATACGGATTGGCTGTACACACGACACCGCAAGGGTGTCGTTTACAGATTTATCCACTTTAGGATCCCGGTTTCAAAAAATAGCGGTTTCAGTCTCCCAAAACGCCAGATCCGTGTGGACGAAACGCCAATACAATAAAAAATGTATGCGTATACAGTGATACACGTCTCCGTGTGGACTGGACCTTAGGAGCCTTTAGCCTTGAAGATTAGAGATATAAATGCAGGAGAAGCCCTCCCTACTTTGTCACACTCTGATAAAATCTTGATAAAAGATTTTAGCACCACAGTAAGAATCTTTTATCCAATAGATAAAGTGGTTGACTAGTAGTCAAAGTAAAAAAAAATCTCTTTTTTCATATTTAAAATATGTAACAATAATGCACCTCAAAATCACTTTGAATGTATATAATAATAACAATAATCATAATCAGTCAGTAGAAGCAGGGTCAGTAAGAAATTATTACTTTGATTTAACAAGGACACATTACATTGATTAAAAGTAACAGTAAAACATTTGTTACAAATGATTTCCATTGCAAATAAATGCTGTTTTTTTAGTTTCTATTCATCAAAGAATTCAGAAAGCTGAATACTCAGTTTTACCAACATCATTCACCACTGTATTTTCTTAAACTTACTGAGCCCACACTTTTGAATGGTGTGCTCATTTAACTATTTAAATATGTATTTTAGCACATGCATTTAAAAAAACGACATTATTTTGCACATCCCTCAGCAGAACACCAATATACACATACAAACACATGATTTGGCCGGTTTACTTCAAACATACCATGTTGTTTTAGGAAGATCAAGAATAGGAGTCAACCGGCAACCATGTGAGTCAGATAGACAGACCTTATATTTAGTACGTAATGACCTATTCTTGACAGATCACTGACTCAATTCAGCTCGCAAAGAGGCTAACAAAATTACCACTGACTACCCAGCCGCCACAATGAATAAGAGCTGATTATCTAAGTGAATTTCTGCCACACTGGCAGCACCAAAACTGAAAATGCAGCATTTTTCTCTTCTTTTTAAAAAAAACAGATGCTTTGTTCACTGTTTTGCTTACAAAGACTTTGGAATTCAAGATTGGTACATAAGTCAAATAACTAAGTTACATCTAACAGTGGCCGCATTATGACGTGTTTATTGCGGCACGCGGCTCTGGGCTCTCGGCCAAGGGACCCTTTGTTTCCCCAGGGTACAAAACCATGAATAAATCGCACAACATATGAAACTTTGGTTATTAGCCATTAAACAATTGCATTCAGATAGTGGAAGACACCAAAGTGAAACTAGTAAAGGGCAAAAAAACAACCCAGAATGTCTTTATGATATGATAATACAAAAAAACAAAGCATAATAACAAATTATTCAGCCAAATGCTTTCAAAACACTTAAAAAACCTATAATTAATTAAGTTCTAACAGCGTGCATTAACAACAGTCCCTGTGTGTTCCCTGCTTCACAGGAACAATGAGTCCAGTACCTCCTCCTGAGAGAAAGTCTGCTCAGCTTATTTTATCCGTCCTCTCTGCTGTATGAATTCTCTTCCCACAGTTCCTAGAATTAATGGGCCCTCCAAAGCTTACATCGAAGCAGAGAGCTGCTAATGGATGTCTAGCTATCTACAAAACCAACACTTCAAAAGTGCTCTAGTTCCTATGAGAAAAATCCTGAGAGATTATCTATCAAGCCATCTGTAAATTAACACATTCTTCACTTTGCTGAAACAAGCTAAACATTTGACTGAGGGGTACAAGAGTCGAACAAGCAGCTGTTTATACAAGATTCCTTCCATCTGAAATGTTGTGAACTGCTTAAGAGATCTGTCAGTGATATGTAACTTAAAGTTTATACCAATCAAATCACCGTCTGTCACTGTAGGAGAGTTCATCCTTCACACCATCACACAAAATCTGCTTTTCATGTTGTAACTGTGAGACTGTTTGTTTATTAAGCTTTTAATCCCATGTTAGCATTGCATTACATGGCAAACACAAGCTCAATATCAAAATCCATAAAATTGACATATGACAGAAAAGATGAACTTCGCCAATCAAAACGTGTGAAGAAGAAATCTTGAGGTCTAGTGAAGATGACTTGGTCAGGTCTTGATTTGAAGTTATGGAAGACACTTCTTTTTATACTGGGGTTTATTTCATACAGTTTAATAATTTTATATTCATCCCATTCCTTCTACCACTCCATGTGATGTATAAGCTAATTAATGGTCTGAAGTCAGAAGGTGTTCAGTTAGATATTTCCTCAATTACACTGATTTGTGAGCACACAACTTGAATTAAAGTGTTAATTAATCTCTCGCCATCCTTTAGAAACAAGAATATGGCAGCCATCTAGGAGTTTTATAATCAAACATATAATCAAAAATATTTAGAGCACCCTAGACATCTTGTGACCGTTTGCAGAGGCAGTGAGAAGGTGGAGTTTTCACTAAACTGATAACATCAGGAAACTAAGCAGGTGTTTAAACAAAACTAGTTAAACTCAAAGATGCATCATGGGTAATAAAGTTATTTAAGGCTAATAAACACTGTGAGTCAGTGAGAAATGGGCTGTGTCTGAGTAGATACTTATTTTGAATGCGTAATTACTTTGCGAGTACAAAAAAATTATGTTCTTTATCTTAAGTTTGAATTTAATTCGAATGTACTACATTTACTGTGGCCATTTACTGTACTGCATTTACTGTGGCCTCTGCCATTCACAAATCCTCTGCTGTGGCCTCATGGGATTGTAAAGTGTCCATCATATGCACGCTTCAGAATTTCGCAGGAAGTAGTAGGTCAGCCAGGTACTTTTAGCCTACTCTTTTATGAGTACTGTGAATTCTTGTTTTATCGCCTACTAACCACATGTTCATGCTATGTACTTATAGCAATTACAATAACTGGGTTATAACTGGTACTAACCCTGAATTTACCACTAAAGCTTATATTAACCAGTACTTTCTTAGGTAAGTACACATACTGTAAAATAAAGTGTAACTGCGATTTTGGACGCAGTCATGGTAATCATCTGTGGAAGTGGACACTAAAATACATTTAACATGAATACAGAGACTTTGTACAAGAGAGAACTCTATTCAATTGTGAATGTTAGACAAATCACAAGTGCTACTCTGAATAGTGACACATTTTTTGGCTGTCAGGTGATCACAATTTCTCAGTGATGGAAAAACTAGCAGAAATTCAAAGATATCCCAGAAGTCCTTTAGTATAGTAATCATCATACTGTATGTGCTTTAGGCATATATTTTTAGGAACTATACAAATGAGCTTTAATCTTGACTCTAAAGCAACTTAAACACACAAGTCTGAACACATTTTTGAGAAAGCGTAGAAGCACCAGTGGCAAGGTCAGTTCTGATAGTGTTGTGGATGAATATGCTTATCAATTTGTAAATAAAAAGGAGAAAATTACATGATATGAATTGTAGTTGCCATCAATGCCCTTGCATCCAATCAAGCTCAAGAGTACTTGAATTCAGAGTAACTATATTGTCACTGGTAATATGGATAATGCTAATATAATATTTGCCTCAGTGTCTATGAAGGTCATTGTAATAATAATGCCCTTATTGTTTGATTTCAAGCAATGTCCAATGTAAAACTTGGTATCAGAAGTAAAAGCAATTCAAAAATAATCAAACTATTAAAGATGCAAACACTACCGAAACGTTAAAGATGGTCACATAAAAAATTATATTACAAAAGGCATATTAATTGAACAAAAGATCATGAAACAATTTGTTAATTATCTAATTATATGTTATAGCCATGCATTCCCAACTGCCTCACATGATAACAACAATTATTAGCAACTAGGAGTGATGATACATAAGATTTGATCTAAACGTGTGTCAATAACATGTCTAGGATAAAAAGGAGCAATATATCTAAAAAAGAAAAAGCAATATAAAGCATAATATATAAACAGTACTGTGCAAAAATCTTAGGCACAGTAGCATTTTCACCCCCAAAAAAGTGTTTTAAGCCAGTTATTGCTATCTTTTGCTGTAGTGTCAGTGGAAAATATCAGTTTACATTTCCAAACATGTATTTAGCCATTAATTATAATAATCCAGTGAGACTTTTGTATGTACCAGGAGTCTGACAACAGCCATTGCTTCACACAGAGATCTGATCTCAACATCATCAAGTCTGTCTGGTATTACATGAAGAAACAGAACAAACTGAGACTAAATCCAGAAGAACCATGGAAACATTTAAGAAACCTTCCTGCAAAGCTACAGTACTGTTAAAAGTTTCAGGCACTTGTGTAAAAATGCTGTAAAGTGAGTATGCTTTGTGAAATAATGTCAAATAGGTTTTATTTATCAATAAACTTCTATTCTTTGTCTCTTGAACACTCAGGTGTACACATCTAAAGGCAATTTCGACATTACCTATTTTAAATCAAGAAAATGAAACAATTTCTCATCATAAAATAATTGTGTAATGTTTTTGGATATCTTATTTGATCCAGGCAACAACAAAAAAGAAAAGAAAGAGACGTCCTTGTCCCACGTAAAAATAAATTAAAATAAAATAAAAATCGCTTTTTTATGATCAATTTCGTTCATAAGATCCACATATTGAAGCTAAGCTTCACTGTACGGCGGGATATTTCTGGAAAGACAGCGTTTCACAAGCAAATGTTTCGCAAATGGAGGCGCGTGAGTGCTGTAATGTGTGCTCGTGCACCTGCAGCGATGCCCTTCACTCATATTTAACTGCGCGTGAGACATTTCAAAGATGAATTTTTAAAATCAGACCTCACAGTTTTCCACAGAGGATCTGCAATGCGGAATGCACATCGCTATATATAACAATACACACCATCGGATTTACTAGTCATCGGTTAAAAGGGTGCAAACCGACTTCGAGAATGGGGTTTAAAAAAGGCAGAAGAAGAATAAGAAGAAAATCAAGCACACATATCTGATTTCCAATATGCTCTGATGATAAACACAAATAGCTGTAGGCTGAAGTCTTCTTGGCCACGGGGTGTTGGCACAAAAAATCGTTGCTTTAAAGGATTGACACTCAAAAATAGCTGTCAAGTGAAGCTGAACAGTAAGGGCGAGTGGATATTTCACAGCTGACAGGCCATGAGAATGAGATGGAAAAATTAGAGCAGAGATTGATTTTTAATAAGAAGCTATGTATATCCATCCACACACTGATATTATTTCTGATCACTGTCAAGAAACCCTTGACCGAGGATACTTACAGGAACATTAATCATCTGTTTCATTGTTTCAATTATAGTAATATCTTCACACACCACTTTTTTCCCATTGTATATAAAACAGGTTTTGATTCGTACCTTTGGCTGCCTCCACCGCGCATAATAGTCCTAAAAGCAGACCGACCGCAGAAGCGAAAGGTTTCACCCCACGGATCCGCATCCCGCCTTCGTAAT
The DNA here is from genome assembly GCA_037043235.1 of Rhodeus uyekii. NCBI lineage: Eukaryota > Metazoa > Chordata > Actinopteri > Cypriniformes > Acheilognathidae > Rhodeus > Rhodeus uyekii. The sequence continues at coordinate 1,647,544 of JAWRVZ010000027.1, forward strand.
AAAAACAGCGAGCGATTTAAAGATATTATTCTGTCTCCTCACGCCCGGTAAGATGTGATTTAGCTCAGCGTTGCAAAAATATCCAGAAGATGTATATGTCTCGGATTAGTGCGGTAGTTTTAAGATGGCTGCCGCCACCGCCGTTCAGTTCTCTTCTCTTTCAATCACCGTTCAGTCTCTCTCGCCGCTCCGCTGCTGCATCCAACGGGAGCGGGACGGCCTGACGTCACGACTGTTATTGTGGGAGTTTTGCCCTTTGCATAGTCAACCTCGGAGGGTGTGGGTTTGGTTAAAAAGAAAAAGAAGATGCGGTTTGGTTTGTGTTTGTTTGTGTGTGTGTAAAGCTGGGTGTTCTCCAATCCTATATTGCTTAATCCACTGTAATTATTATGGTGTAGTTTCAACAACTGAGTCCCTTTAAGATAATATAGGCCCATATATACTATATAATATATATATAGGCCTATACAATATCTGATATAGAACTTCAGCTTGATAATTTGACCTTTTCATATTATCATATTGTTTTCTGTAGCCTAATTTTCTCCATTTACATGCTATTGGGAAGTTGTATGTGAGTTATTGTTTGCAAATGTCTATAGCACTGGAGTGCTATACGCCTGCAGTTACATCTAATGTTTTCCTGCAATCGTGTGAAGACTGCATTAGGACCTATAGCTTTTGCTAGTTTGAAGTTTGGGGCAAAGGAAACCTATAAAATTATTGCTAAGTGTAGCTAAATCTGCAAGGAAACGTTTTGTTTGGATCACTCTTATTAGAGAATCCACATAGCAATGGTGTTAAGACAAAGCGGCAATGTCTGCTAAAAATATAGTACAATTATTTCAGATTCATCCCTGCGCTTAATTGTGATGTTGTGATAAAAGAAAGTCAACTATGATTTCCATATTAAATGGCTGTACCCTGTATCGGTTTCAGAAGACATTTGGCGATTTAGAACAATAGAACGTGTAAGATAAAAAAAAAAAAATACATTTAAATAATCTGCTAAAGGCTGAATTTCATTCAGTTTGGGAGCTTTAATGAAACTCATTGCTAAATCACACATACTGTACATTGGAAACCTTGGTTTTAATTCAGACTTCAGTGAATATCTTATGTTCTCCTCAGTGGCTTCTAGCAAATTTTGAATAGACAGACATGAATGGTCAGAAAGTACCGATTTGTTAGTTGCATATAGCACAAGAATACTTACTTTCAAAATGTCCATGTAATTCAAAACTTCTCTTTTGCTGTTATGAGTGACAGCCTCAATGCAATTAACATTATTTTACAATAATCCGAGGAAACTCTTTTACAGCAAGTGTAAAATATAAATGTTCTGCACCGTTAACCAAAAGTGAAAAAGACTTCAGCAACTGTGCCAGATATAACAGCTGCCTGAGACAAAACGTGGAAGTGATCATGCATAGAGTCCATTGGCTCCCAGCAGGTCCGAGATGTAGCCGCACCACTGAGAGGAAGTAGAGGTGATACTTTTCTCTGTTTGGCACTTATGCCAAACTGGCACTGGCTCACATCACGGCAGGTGGCAGCTTCCAGTCTGCGGAGGGCTCTGGCGTAGCATCCGTTGATGAGGGTGGTGACGGGCTGGGCTCTGGCTCAGACGCCTGATGATAACTTCCCTCCAGTTAAGTGCTTTGGTGTCTGGGAGGTCTACAGGGTGGTGATGGTTTGCCCCGATCCAATACAAAGATGTCAGTGTCTCATCGTCATATGCGCATATTTATATGTGCTTAGGCACCTAGGGTCTGAGAGTCATAGAATTTCAATTCTCTGTATGTATGTACTGTATGTATGGCAGAATTGACAATAAAGCTGACTTTGACTTTGATATGAGAAACGAATAGAACACTGTAAACTTTCCTGTAGCTCAATCAGTAGAGCATTGGTGCTTATAATGCCAAGGTCATGGGTTCGATCCCAGGGAAAGCAAGACCTGATTCAATGTGTTTCTTGAATGCGATGTAAGTCAATTTGGATAAAAGCGTCTGCCAAATGCGTAAATGTAAACTGCAGGTGATATCCATTAAATTATGCCAAACCAGCAAACTGTGCTTCAGTCTCCATTTGTGGTCCAGTCTTCTGTCAGTAATGGTTGTGGTAAAGCACTTGAAGATTCAGACAAACAGTCATTAAGAAACTCCCAAAATAAATCCAAGAACAGGTAATTAAAGTAAACACAACCTTAAGACAAACAACAAGACCAGGCTAATGAGAACTGAGAAGACTGCACCTTAAATCCAAGGCAAATGAGGGTAATAATGACAAACACATTTAACACTTCCTAAACCTATTAAAGATCAAGTGCATGTTCATGTTCACCAATGCAAAATAAGACTTAAAGGGCACATGGCTTGACAACTAACACTTCCTGAAGCACATTCTGAAAATGTCATAAAGACAAAGTGAAAGACATTGATTAGCATGAGTCATCGCCAGGCCCACAAAGAATCTGTTGTGTTCGTTCAGTAGATATTTTGCTAACTTGATTGTGCTTAGCACAGATTTACCCACCAAATTAGCAACAACAACTCACAAAAACATTCAAAAGTCATTTTCCCTCAAAATAGACACATACACAAAAGAACAGGCTTGCAAAATTAAAATGAAAGAACAATCTCTTTTCAGGCATGAAATCTGAAATTCTATAGTCAATATTTGGAATACTGAAATCAATATTTGGAACTTTAATAAAATAACTGATTGATTGCCGAGTCCACCTGTGGCTGTTTTCACATGCTGATCTGTTTTTTTCCTTTGCTTTCTCTCTCTGTCATTTCATCAGTGCGTCATCACACAGAGTACAAGGAAACACAGCATTTCTCAAGCAACATTTCAAGGCATCAAACACACCACACTCAGACTGAAATCACTCAATCCTCTGAACTTGATTCAACATCCTTGCCTCAAAGCGAGCAAGAACTTGCAAGTCTCTATCTCCCCGGGTTAAGCCTTCCCTTCAGAGACAATGGGATTTAGGACTAGAGTTTATCAGAATAGACTGATGATACGCTGCTCTTGTTTTATACCAAGCTTCAGCCTCTATCTTTATATCCCTGTTTCCAATAGTAACAGACAGCAGAATAGGCAGTCATGGTGATCTGAGCTCTTTTGTGATGTACGGGGGGAAAAAACGACAAGAAAAACATGTTTGCTTTTATGTTGTGTGTGTGTGTGTTGGTAGGCAGAATAGAGGAATGTACCATTTTATGTTAACACAATGACGTTAGAACTGTCAAGATGCACCAGACGACTGATTTAAAGTGTTTAGAAATGTGCAAAGGCAGCTGTCTTACATGAAGAGACCTTTGGATATTGTCCACTCTCACTCTAAGTGAGATAAATAAATTGAATAGAGTGTTGCTATCAGTTGACCTTTAGATCAGGAGAATAATTGACAACACCATATCCAGCCATTGTTTTTTTTTTTAAATATATATATCAGGTTAAAGGTCCTCTATCTAAACTTACTGTACAGAAAATTTGATAAATACTTAAATGCTATGATACTTGTCATGTTGTTGGTTCAATCGTGACAACATTTCAATCCTTGTATGTCATCTCTCCTATTCATCGCCTCTTTCAATCTTTATGAAAGGCCACATAGTTTCTGCCTCCCAGTGCATAAAAAGCTTGGAGAATGTCCTACAACACAAACTTACCTCTATTCGTCATTGGCGTATATTTTTTTCTTGCATAAAACCACAATAGCAAGCTTTATGTTGCACAAATCATCGTGCACAGAATTTTTTTTTTTAATGAATCAAAATTCACTCTGAAAAGACTTTCCTTTTCATCTCCAAGTACTGTCTCATTGAAAATCTTGTTTCACTCTGAAATACATATGAAAAGCAATTCATATTGTCATGAAATATGAATATAATGTGAAATATAGTTTATGTGTAAATGTATATGATTTCATATGAATGCACTACCATTTAAAATTTTGGGGGTCAGTAAGATGTTTTTTAAGACGTTAATAGTTTTATTCGGTTTACACAATAACATTAAGTATTAACTGTTTTCAACATTACCAATAAGAAGAAATAAGAAATTCAGCTGTACCATCACAGAAATAAATAACATTTGAAACCCTTTCCCCTTAAAAAGTTAATTTCACATTTAAATATCTAAACACACAAATTAATTAATGTTTGCAGACAAAGTCGCACAATTGTTTTTAATCACTCGTTAGTTATATTTACCTCAATGTTTGACTTATTATGTGTTATTTTTTCATCTCTTGCATTCTTTTAAATAACAAAGTTGTCTTAGTGGTAACCAAGTGCAGTAACAATTAATGGAAATTTATCAGTGATGAAATTGTTTGTCATGATGAAAAATGACACCACAAGTGTCAAAATGCAGTGTCATTGATATACTGTTATTAATCGTGTATATATATATATATACATATATACAAATATACAATTTCAAGTAATGTGTTTTAGTTGACTATAATATCCCTTAGGTCAATCGGTCAATAAAGTGATATTAAATCCATAAAAATATGTTTTAACATATTTAATTATTGGAGGTTTGTATAGTATTCTGATTTCGCATTTCACTGATTTGATTAATTTTGATGAATTCTGAATCTGTGCAATTGAGATTAGTAAATGCTCACATTTAGTCAGAAATACATTAATTATTATGTTCACACACAACGCCTCTGAACACTCCTGATTTCTCTCAACAAGAGGACAGGGCAGCTGTCGGTCAATAAATAGGGGGAAAAAAACTGGCATTACTTTTTTGAGAAAGTAATGTAAATGTAATGCGTTACTTTAGTAGTTGCTTGAAAAAAGTAATCTGATTACATAACCCGAGTTACTTGTAATGCGTTAACAACGCACAACTGAATAGAACTAACTTAATCAGAAACCATGGAGTCAGATGGGCAGAGGACAGTGGAAATCAAACAAGACGGACAGGCTATATACAAAAAAGGTGAACACTAACCCAACACCAAACCTAACTGTGACAGTAATATTTGCAAATTGAATGTCTGGGTCTGGGACTAGATTAAAACAATGCAGTTTATGCATAGAAAGCATTTTTAAAGAAGACACTATTAATGTGACCTCCATATAACAAAAAGAAACAATTGGAAATCTGTTCATTTCACTAAAACACTTGATGTAAATGATGAAACACAGGCAGTAGTTTGTTTGGATGTGATTTGGAGAGAATGACTGTGACATATGAACACATCTCTGCTGCTCTTCACTGTGAGCTCTAATGTTTCTCTGTTTTTTAGATAGGGAAATATCCTCTCACTCCACGCTGTGCTGACAGCCTCAGATGAATCACCCTCGTTTATTCTGCTGATGCTGCAGGTATACGAGAGCCAGGAATTTAATATGCGACCAGTGGGAGAGAGAAACTACGGGTGCTGGAGAGGATCAATAATTCAAAGGTCACATAGAATGGCTGAACTGCTGTGTGAGAGCTATATGAGGAGCTCATTGTGTGTGTGTGTGTGTGTGTGTGTGTGTGTGTGTGTTTCAGGTATACCCTACATTGTGGGGACAATGTAGCCCCTCAAAGATGGCAATATCTGAAATCCATTTTATGGCCCCCATAATGAAAACAGCTTATAAATCATAAATTATGTTTTTTGAAAATCTAAAATTGCAAAAAGATTTCTGTGGTGGGTAGGTTTTGTGTTGGGTTAGTGGATAGAATAAACAGTTTGTACAGTAGAAAACTGTGTGTGTGTGTGTGTGTGTGTGTTTCAGCATGGTGTGGATGGTGACACATGGAACACAATGTTCTCATTAGCTGTGCCACATTATTCAATGTAGAAGACTAGACTATATACACATGACAGATGGTGAGATATAATAATCTAAAAAATGCAATAAACACTAAAATCTGATAAAATCTCTGAGGATGTTGTAATTTCATCCTTATTCTCTTAAAGGGGGCAATTTGCGAAAGAGACTTAATGGAAACCTCAATTATGTTTCATTTTAGTATGAAATAAATATTTTATACGTTTTTTATTTTTTATTTTGAGTCATTTAAATCACTGGCATTTGATTGCAGACGTGGAATAGCTGAAACAGGTAACATGTATTACCTTCTCAAAATAGTCTCTCTGTTTTCACCTCTCCACCCAATATAGTTATAATGATATTAATAGTATTCCTCCTCTTCAAAGCAACATGTTTTCACCAGAGCCAGCATGAAAGCCTTTGAAGAAGAAACTGGTCTTTTTGTATCACCGTGAAGCTTTTTAACAGAGCCAAATCTTTCAATGAGTGTTTAGACTTGCAGCTGATATGTCTAGAGGCTGAGCGTCTCACCCGATTATACCGTGACTATCTTTACTGATAAAACCCTGGATAAATCTTACTTCAGTCATATTATGATCTGCTAGCCATCAGGGAGGAGCCTCATATTGCCTCCACAGGAAATCCAGGAACCCACAAAGATGACAGAGGTGTATATCCACAGCTTCCTGTGTCTGGGCAGCAGGTTCTCTCTTATATTGCTTTAGAGCTTTATAAAAGAGGAAATATTGATCATATAAGTCTATTGGTACACTTTTTATTTAGGGTAAAAAAAAAACATTTTGGTTGTATTCAAAAGAGAAGCTTTGACATTTTAATGATAATTTCTTTGTATTCTGTGGATGGGGAAAACATAATTTTTTTTATTTCAGATTTGGAAAAAAGTTTATGTATAATACTGAGATCAAGATTATAAGATTCTTTAGGGGTTTTCTCAGTAAAATCTGAAAAGCATTTGCTCTTCATTTCATCTGACTGCTAAAAGGCGTGATTGAGACACTGGACAGATTTCATATACACACCTGTTCAAAAGTTTGGGGTCAGTATGATTTTTGAGGGTTTTTGAAAGAGATTAATATTTTTTTACTTTCTATTCATAAAAGAATCCTGAATAAATGTTTCTCTCGGTTTCCACAATAATATTAAATAGCTATATAACTGTTTTCAAAATTGATGATAATAAGAAATGTTCCTTGGAGACCAAATCAGCATGTTGGAATCATTTCTGATGCATCATGCGACAGAATTTGTAATTGACCTAAAAGGATGGTTTCTGCCACAGAATTTAATGTTGTAAACCTACAATAATAGTGCTTAAACTCAATTATCAAAGATAAAAAATAAACATTTTGAAGTTGCATTCAAGTCCACTCAGAAATGCATTCTAAAGTTAAGTCTGTAAGTGTGTACTGTAGTTTTGTGCATGTGTTTCTGGTTTGTACTGGTTTCATTCCAGAGTTGCAGTGACCCTTGCAGTGCTGCAGTTGCAGTAATGGGCTCTAACCCGTTAAGAGCCAAACCTCAGTGTCTCTTGGGACGGTTGTCTGCAGGTGAGGGATGGGGTCTCTCTGTCTGTGTGTGTGTGTGAGAGAGAGAGAGAGAGAGAGAGAGAGAGAGAGAGAGAGAGTAATGTGACGGCAGAGACATTGCCCCTCATCTCTCTCTCTCTCTCTCTCTCTCTGTTGTGAGGCAGAGGGGCATGGAAGGGGCTTTTACTTCAAGGGCATGATATGGCATGTCAACATATCTCTTTTGTGAGGGTCAGAGATCAGTGTCTTTTAAACTCAGTTGTCAGTCCTCTTTATAAGTCCTCAGACTGCACTCATCAAATGCTTCATGTATAAGGAAATTCCTAGCTGAAATCTGCAGAAAACTATTAGGGATGGGAATTTAAAGGAGTTTTACTATTCTCTTAACATTTCTGGTTCATTCATGGTTCTATTGAATAAAAAGAACCGCTCATAACAGTCATTCAGGCGACAATCATGTTTAACTAATCACACTGGGCAGTTTTTAATTCAATAAAAAGAACCGGCTCATAAGAGTTATTGGTTCATGAATTGGAGTTCACTGATTTTGAGTTGTGAAAAAATAACTAACTGATGTGACATAATTCATTTGGAGTTTGTTTCAGGAGTTCAAAACAGCTTTCCAGAAAAGTTCACTCTGGCAGGGTAACACCTTAGAGTCATTATTTGGGGAATTTTCAGTGATGTCAATGATCACAAGGTTTATTTTTGTTTTGGTAAAAAGATCTGGCTTCTAAATGCGCACTTACAAAATTCTGTTGGCAAAGAAGGCCCATTTGCTATTGACAAGAGTGTAGCAAAGTATGAAGCACAGCTCACACAAAAGTCAATTTCAGCAAATTTCAGCAAAAAAACTGCTAGCTTCATTTAAGTACATATACAGTGAAGAAATTTGTTAGTTAACCCAAAATGTTACACTGATGTGATATCATTTTCAGTGGAAAAAATGCATTCAATTTTAAAAGAATGCAAAATAGAGGCATGTTTAATAGTAATGTCAGCCATTTGGACTTCAGCGCATCTTTCACTGCTTAAATTGACTGAATATTGTCATGTCAGTGGTGGATGTTTTTTGCATTATAAACAAGTCAGAGCACATTACAAGATATTAGGGCAGGTCTAATGTAGGTCATATTCCAGTTAGACTTTTCTCCAAGGGAAGCAATCTTTTTTTTTTCTTCCAGATTTAAGCACCAGACATCGAGCCTTCGTCCTAATAAGACCTTGTGTTTTTAAAGTCTACAGCTTCTGTCTTCAGTTCTGTTTGACTCTCACGCACACTGTCCTGTCTCTGAGGACACCTCTGCCAGGCAACAGATGAAAATGTTCTTCACACAGAATAGCAACACCTCAGAAGAGAAGATCTCAATAATTGACAGGCCTCTGACAGCTCTGTCTCTCAATTGTGAGTGTGTGACATGTTTGTGCAAGATCTTTTCAGCTTCAACAAAACCTTTGAAATGCTAACCTAAAATAGGTCTATAATTTGAGCATGATGGTTTAAATCAGCAGCCAAATATATATGTAACCGGTTCTACTCAACTACTCAACAGCTGTGTACAATTTTATTCAGAATTCTTTGATGAATATAAAGTTCAAAAGAACAGTGTTCATCAATCTTTTGTAACATTATAAAAGTCTTTACCATCACTTTTGGTAAGCGATGGTAAAGTTACTTACTGACCATAAACCTTTGAACAGTATAATAATTTTACAAAAGCTTTCTGTGTTAACTGATGCCAACAAGTCATTGTGTAGTTGAGTTCTTTGAGTCATTGAGATTGGACTGATCCAATATACCTCAATTTTGGACTGTGAATAAATCATTTAGACCCATTTTATGAACTGTATCACCAATTCAATTACAAGCTTGGATTCATTCACAAATTGGACAATGCTGTTAGTTATTTTGATGCACTTTTCATTTCTTGAGTGATCTGTTCCCTTATGTAAATTGCCTTTACACACAGTACAGACAGTTGATTTGCCTTTAGTGTGAAGATTGGAATGAATGAATCATAACACGTATGCTTTGAATACCCTCTGAAAGGTTTTTTTTGTCAAACTTCAGAGGTGTGAAGACTTGCTTGTCCCTGTTATATGACTGAACAAGTGCATCAATCTTTTTGAATGTGTTATTTGAGAAGTCTCACTCCAGTTCTTCCTCTCTCCTTTTGTTGGCGCCTCTCATAGGACCACACACAAGAGCTGAAAGTCTATTATGTACCAAAAGTTTCTGCAGGGTACTGTTATCTGTTTTCATGTCTCAAAGCTAGTTTTAAAGACTCCCCCAACTGAGTCGTTCTCCTCTTTTGTGGATTTAAAATCAGGACAGATTCAAGAATAAACATATTCTCACACTGGATGTCAAAAACAAAGAACGTCTAGAGTTATGAGGAAAATTGTGCTGCACAAAGGAGATTTAGAAACAGTACAAAGAATGAGAATGCACTGTATAGCATTGACAAAACTAATAATACATTCAGAGTCAAAGTTTTCTCTCTTGTGTGGAAAGAGAGGGAATAACTATTTCCAATTAAACCAATGGAACATTCGTAATAACGGCGACTTATGTAAGTGACATGTTTGTAGATTTGTAGGTTTGTACATTGATAAAGAGAAGATGCAAGTCGGTCAGATATAGATTTCCCCTACTTTCTCTATTCCTTTTAATCCAAAAATGTTTAAAATGCCATTTCTACCAAATAGAATGTGGTGGAAACGTTCATGACGTTTCAGAAATGACACACAAAGCTTCTTATATTAACTTTATTATAATCACTATGCATTGGAATTATTTCATCTGCAGATTCATGAAATCTTTTACTGCTGACAGTACTGAGTTCTGATGTCATTCCTTCACCCAATAGGACAAAATTAGTGAATTTCCTGTTTGGATCTTCCAATACTCACCATAAATAGTCTGCTCTATTAAAGAGGACATCATTTTCCAATTCCCTCAGTCCTGCAGTCACATGGGAAGAGTGGACAGACCCGTCCAGAATAGCCAGTCTCAAAAAGTCTCCAGTTGCACTCTTGTACCAAGTACAGAAGTATTTTGGGAATCTCCTGTAGGATAAGATAGCATGAGAACAGCTGCTGGTTAATTTTAAGTTTAGTGTCTGTGTATCTGGGTACTATGAAAATGACCCACAATCCAATGGTGGTACACAGTACTTAAATAGTGTAGAATAGCATACCATAACATACCAGTTTCAAAATTATCCCCCCAAGTCATGCGCTAGCATCCCTTAAAGGGGTTTTACTACAGGAGTCAGACTACAGGAAGTGAAAATGTTGAAAGTTAGTGGTTACATCATTTGAAATGGCAAAGATTTTTTCTAAGAAACTGCTTTTTCTGTAGCTCAACTTTGTATGCTGTTAACAATGCCAAAGTCATTAAAAAAGCATAAATGTAAATCTAAAATCATTGTGAATTGCTGTTCACAACAGATTTTACTTTTGTAATGGGATGCATTACACAATGAAACAGGGGAAATTAATTGATTTAAAATATCTGGGAATTGACTGGATTGTGAAAAGGCATTACATGTGGTAAAAAGCGGATTGCCTATTGGTTAACATAATCCCTGATGCCATCTGTGTTTCTAAATTAGGTTTGTAAATTAATACTTTTCTTCCACTCAAAGAATCCTGAGAAACAATTCCACAAAAACTGTTTTTTGTAACATCGAACATAAGAATGCTACTTGAGCAGCAAATCAGCATATTAGAATGATTTCTGAAGGATCATGTGACACTGAAGACTGGAGTAATGATGCTGAAAAGTAAGTTATCGTCACAGGAATAAATTACATTTGAATGTATATTCAAATAGAAAACAGTTATTTTAAATTGTAATCATATTTCACAATATTACTGTTTTACAGTGCGTGCGATCAATTGTAACCTTGGTGGGAAGAGAATTTCTTTCAAAAACATCCTATTTACTCCTAACATTTGAAGGCTAGTGTACTTTTTTCTGAACAGAACCAGAAATATATAAACATCTCACCATTCCTCAGTTCTTTACACTGGATTACAGTTTCATCTAGAACTAATTTTAAAGGATCATTACTTGTTTATAAATCACTCAATGTCCTAGGACCTTAATACATTGCAGGTATGCTCACTGAATATAAACCTAACAGATCATTAAGTCAGTTAGAAATACTAAGGGTTCACTCAAAGCACGGGAGTCCACTTTCAGCTACTATCCCAGTCGCAGGTAGAAGTATAACTTCCAGAAGAGATCAGATGTGCTCCAGCAGTAGCCAGATTCAAAACACATCTGTTTAGCTGTGCGTTTACTGAATGAGCACTGTGCCACTGTATGTCTGATTGATTTCACTGTGTTTTTGTACTGTGCTGTTGTAGGGGAATTACAGTTAAGTCCCGAGGACCAGATATGTTGAACGAAGACCAGGAGTCAGAAGTGCCGTCAATAGAAGAAATTTAGTTAAAAAAGAAAGTTTAGTTTGCAGTTTCATCAGCTGAAGCCAGCTTCAAGTCTCACAAGGAGTTTGTAGGCCGCCCCACATACAATAACATTGTTACAGCAATTATACTCTAACAGAGGCTACTAACTACGTCAATGATGACGGTTAAATTATTCTGATTGGCTAAGAAAGAAAGATAAACAAAACTAGTAATTTTCCACACAAGAGCAGACAGTCTGAAGCATATCTTCAACCATCACATGGTTGACGGTTTAGTGATGTGGCTTGTCGAGAACAAGTCATTCCGTCTCTTTATGGTGCCAGTTAATCACCTCACCAATACAGACCATATTAACGCACACACAGATACACAGCTTCTCCAAGGCTGAACTCGGCTCAGGCTCCAACTATCAACAGAGAGACTTCTCAAAACATTCTGATAACATGTTCTGTCTGGTGAGATGTGCAGACAATATTCATCATTATTCTATGGAAAACTACAGAAAAGCAAAGAAAGGCTTCCAAATAAGAAAAAGAAAAGAATATGTGAAGAAATAAGAAAAAGAAAATAATATATATACAAGCGGCAATGGATTTCCAACTCGTCCCCACACTGTGTTCTTATCTTTTATTGATTATTTTATTTCATTTGTATCTGTGGGTGACTAGTGTGGCATTAGTAAGTGGTCTAAGACCACTCAGGCTGTGGAATGCAGCTACTCTGCGTTACGCATAGATACCCATTTGTACCCATTTACCTCTATGCGACAGCAAAGTACACACTGGTACATATTAAAAACATACTGCACCAAAACCTGAATGTGATTCAGTGAAGAATGCGGTATCTTCAACTCTCTGAACTCATAATGCTAGGCTAAGAAAAAAATACCAATTTTTTTCTCTCTGAACTCATAATGCTAGGCTAAGAAAAAAATACCAATTTTTTTCTCTTACATAAAATATGTAACAATAATGCAATTTCATTTTCAAATGTATTATAATAATAACAATAATCAGTCAGTAGGAGCAGGTTCAGTAAAAAAATATTACTTTGATTTAACAAAGACACATTACATTGATTAAAAGTGACAGTAAAACATGTTACAAAAGATTTCCATTGCAAATAAATGCTGTTTTTTTTTTTTTTAACTTTCTATTCATCAAAGTATTCAGAAAACTGAATATTCATCATCATCATCTACAACTGTATTTTCTTAAACTTACTGAGCCCACACTTTTGAATGGTGTGCTCACTTAAAGTTTAACTATTTAAATATGTATTTTAGCACGTGTAAAAAAGACAACATATACTTTGGACATTTTGTTAACGTCTCCCCCCAGAAACACATATACTAGGGGCAGATCAACCTGAAACCTTGACTAATCCTTCAAGAAATCAGTTTTGAAAATCTTGTTTTGCACATCCCTCAGCAGAAAACCAATATACACATACAAACACGATTTGGCCGGTATGCTAGGCTAAGAAAAAACACCACTAATGGTCAATAGTCAGAGCTGCACCTTTATTTACTCAGGAAAAGGTACACGTGGCCAGCTGGATGAATTATTTACCCATCGACATGCTACAAGGATTCAAAGAGCCTGTGTTCATTCTATGCCAAAAACATCTATGGCCCAGGAATGCAACAAGAAAGCGTTTTGGAGGAAGCTGTCAAATAGAGTTCAACATCACTGTGGCTGTGCCCAGCTGGAGATCATCGGCCAAGAGTCAAAAGAACAGCAGGTTCCCCAGCGCTCACTGCCTTTGGAGTGATGGATGCTTTGCCAGGCTATGCTGAGTCACTGCATATCCGTCCTTTACCCTCTCCAGAATCACTCTAGAGGGAGGCCTAATTCATGGTTTAGCACAACAGTCTCAGTCTGTTCCACCTGTTAGACCAGGGGTCGGCAACCTTTAATGTTGAAAGAGCCATATTTAACAAAAAAATTTTTTTTTAAATATGTCCGGAGCCGCAATCTAAGGTTTATATATGAAGCGATACGGAGCGATCATTCTGTTGAGGGAGCGGGGGGTGCGACACTCATGTGGCGCGACACTCCTTTCTTCGACCGATCGCGGATAGCGGGTGTAGCGAAGGCTGATTTGGGGCCAGGTGTGTCGGTCAGAACATGACAGAAAAGGAAGAAATTGTCTCAAAGTGATTTATTCGATTAAACAGGTCAAAGAGGGGAGCCAACCATTAATATGAGCTTCAATAATGTCCGGTAATGCTGAAGGAGATTGAGATGTGGGAGCACAAGAAGCATGTGTGATCAAAGATCTCAGTAATGTCCTTGCTCAGATGGATGAGCTTGGATGGAAGGGAGTGCAAAGGAGTGTGGTGTGTGTGTGTGTGTGTGTGGTTTTCCTGTGACAGATAAAACAAGATTCTAGTAACAGAATTACACATATATATACAAACTATTCGCTTCTCCCCTCATACATGAACACAATTACCGTCATTAATTATTATTACTTTATCTGAACATAGCAGATAAAAATGTAAACACAGAAAATGAAGCACAGCTAAATTAGTATCGAGCTATAACACTTCAATAACTGCGTCATAACAAAGATGAGTATGTACATAAGCAAACATAGTGGTAATTGTGAACTCACTCTTATAAGACGCACAAAACACACAATAGGCACTCGTTCCGAGGCTGTTAACCAAGTTATTGGCTTTTCTCCAGCGCTCATGTATAATAGTGAACTGATATCTGCCGCGGTGGGTGATATATGATTCACTCTGAACTGAACCGCTTAACTTTCTGAACTAATGCGCGTCGTAGTTTCAGAATAAAAGTCCCCTGAAACAACGCTCTTATTCCTCTCGCATGGCCCTTTTCACAGCGGGACCGCTGCTACAACTTACGTATAGGGGATGAAAGAGCCGCATGCGGCTCCGGAGCCGCGGGTTGCCGACCCCTGTGTTAGACCAATGTGATGTACACCTGACTGAAAACAGTTACTGATTCAAGCTTAGTCGACTGAAATCCATGTTGTAATCAAGCTGTCAATCTACCAGAGATAGACGTGCTCTTGTACTCTGCCATTTTTATTTCTATAACTGTGTATGAGCCATGCATTGTTAAGATACTATTTAGTTAAAAGGCAGGAATACGCATTATGACAATCCACCAAAATAAAGCACTAAATCAAAGAAACTCCAGAACCATCAGAAAATGCTTGCGGCAAACATCGCTGTACGCGCCTCAATGTGATTGGCTGATGCTTGCAACAATTAAAAGGAGTACGTAGAAGCTACTTACAGTTCTCTGTTTTACTAGTAGATTAGTTTTATTATTTCATTTATTATAAACCAAATGTTGGACTTATTGTGTTTATTTACGCTGAAAAGCAAGAAGGCTGTTCAAAATGGTTATAAGATAAGATAATAAGTGTGATTTATACAAATACAATGCACCTAATGCAGATACAAATAAACCCAGTACATAAAGACAAAAAGAAAATACATTTGAATATTATTTTATTAACTTTTTTTTTTGTATTAACCAAATGCTTTATTTGCAGTAAATCTGATATGATTTCACTTTCCAAAAATGTTTGTATTTATAATAAATGCGTGCACCCACACACACAGCTATGTAAATATTTGTGCGTTCAGGTCATATACATTTTGATTTCTTGCATCTTAAGATAATAATTTTAAAAACAGCTTCCGAACTCAACTCCACAAAGCAGAAACGTGATCCCATAAAGAGATATCTTATCACTCAAATCGAGAGAAAAATGTGCCAATGATATCTGTACGCTGTTGTGATGTACTCATCACGATTATCCGAGTATTTTATTCCATATAAGAGCACAGGTCACATTTAGTCATCTTGACAGACGGCCTAGCACGATCTTCTTATGTGCCTGAGGCTCCAAATGTTCAAGGCTATATAAAGACTGCCTAGTAACACACACACCGGATCTTATAAAAACAGTAAATATGTGCGAGCTAATACATACTCCTATCAGCTCATATTAATGAGGATGTCTCATGTTATGATGCATCTGTTAACATGCATTACCAGAGGTGATCGTGCTGAAGTGTGTCTCTGTGGAGTTCTATGGAACAAAAATTCAGGTTAATAAAACACAGCCTGACCGCTGCATAATTAGCATGCAATGTGCTGTATCTATGGCAACTGCAGAGACAAGCTAAATGAGATGTTACTGGTTCTGACAAATATCAACACAATTTTTCTATCACGGCTCACCTAAGCGATAGAACTGACATGGGTGAAAAGTTTTCAAAGGAAGCTTTGTTTTACGTAGCCATGTGAGAAATAACCCAAGTATATCTCTCCTGTCTTTCCTATTTTTCAATTATATGCACATTTTCCCACACACATTCCAAACCTCCGTTGAAGGTAGGAGGACATCCTGATGGCAAAAACAGGAGACAGATGGGTGTATGAGATGGCCATAGGTGGACAGGACACATTATGAAAACACCAGGAATGATGGACACCATCCTGAATGCTTCATATAATTGCTTATAATATCATGTTTATATAAATAGGATGTGCTAAAATGAGCCTGAAATGGCATGAGCTCATGTTTGTGTCACTTATGTGACAATTTCTAATTTGGTTGCTGTCAAAACAAATAATTGGAAAGCTGTTTCATAGCATGTCTTTACAGCACGTGCTGAGTTGCTGCTGAACGAGGATCAATAAACCATGTAAAATAATAATTCAAACAATAGAAAATATAACATATGTATGTACAATAAAATAAAAACAGAAGGACATATTCCTGAAATGTTCCTAAACTCATGATAAGAAACCACATGTAACTTAGGGTAAAAACTGTAACTAATAGAAATCATTATTCTTTCCTCGCCTGATTAATCACAGTATATTAGGAAAATTATTTATTATTACAAATTTTCAAAAAATGTTACACAAATGACGCAATGTCTAATTAAACATGCACTGACTTGTTAACATTTCCAGAATAAAAACGGGTTCAAAATTGACATATTAGAGTAAAGTTTTTTTTCAAAGAGGATTTTGAATATCTTTTTTTTCTGTCACTAATTCAGAAAGTACTGTCAAAAATCATATGTTTGAAACACAACGTGTAAATCAGATAAATTGCCCATGAACACACCCTTATAGAATATAGAATGCAACTAAAAGAAATGCATTGGAATATGTGTATTGTAATTGAAACTAATAGACAACTTATTAGATAAAGTCTAACAGCATAAACACTTAAATTATTATTTTAGAGAGGTTTTTCCTCCTACTACTTTGAAAGAAGATGTCAACAAAATTTTGAAGTAAATACTATTAGGTGTGGGTGGCACCAATATAAAAATATATATAAATGCACAACTAATGCATTTTGAAAGTTTCCTTTCCTTTTCCTTTTCCTTTCAAAATGTCTACGGTAATATCATTATTTCCATCATTCTAATTCTACAACTATAAGTGGGTTCTAACTAAAACTGGTAACTGAAATTAAATAGATAGCATAATAATTAAATGCAGCATAGTGGTTATGTAAAAACAGTCAAGTTTTCCTTTTAATTACTTAAGTAAATAACTTATGCAGCAGATGGTCAGACTAATGTTCTCTTTGTGATCCGGCACAAATGAACGCAGACGTCTCTGGTTGAGTGAGATGAGATGCACACAGGATTAATCAGTATGGGTTCAATTCTGGCTACTCACTTAAACAGAGAGCAGTTTGAGGACAGGAGCTTCAGAGCGAAAAAACACTGGCTCTCCACCCACATATGACTCATTAAAATCAGCCAAATCTGTAAAGTATATGGCCGAAAACAATGAAGAGGCGTGCAGGAAGAGGATGTGAAAGAAGCGATGTTTAACTCATCACTGAAAGATTCAGATGTGATTTATCTCTGTTGTGAGTAATGCGATCCAAGTAACGCGCAATATGTAATCGGGTTACTTTTTCAAGTACTTGTGAACTACTTTTACATTTACAACTAAATAACTGAGTTACTTTTTCAAATAAGTAATCAGTTATTGACTGACAGCTCTCCTGTCTCCAGTGTAGAGGTGTTGTGTGAACAATATGGTTGCTGTAGATTATATTACATGCTAAATATGCATTTACTCATCTCACTTGCAAAAAAAACAGATTCAGTATTCCTCAAAATGAATGAAAATAGTAAAATGCACACCTGTTGTGATGAAATTGTGGCAAACAAGGCGGGATCAAAGGACGTGAGAGCGTCACGAGAGCCGGTGATTTGATCGGTAATGAGCGTCACCTGTGAGCCACCGGTCTCGAGTTTCACGATGGAGCGGAGGCATAAAATGAGGAGCGATGACAGTGAAGGACGAGAGAAAACCAGGCCTGGACTTATGTTGTGTGCCGACGGCAGTCGTTCGCGAGGAGCTGCCGCCAGTACTTTTATTTTGTATTCATATTTTATTTCAAATTAAAAGTCTGTGGAATGTCCGCCGGTTCCCGCCTGTTCCTCCCTGAACAAAGGAACTGTGTTACATAAATATTTTAGATTACACAAATATACTTTATGTATTTAATCTCACTTTATTAAGTAATCCATTTGCAACTGAACTTTGATGATTCAATTCAACCATACACAAAAACTGACTTTAGCTAAACATCACATTTGTGTGAAATTTGTTTTTATTGCTGAAGTAAGAGGCTGCATCTGAAATCACATATTTCCCTACAACGTAGTAGGCAAAAAACAGTATATGACAAAATAAGTATGTCCATATTCACAGTACTCCTAAAAGGTGGTAGAGTGACTCAAGATACTGGTAAGTCACATGATGATGACAACATGGCAAATGTACTATGCTCAGATTGTATTTCAATTACACACATTCATACTATTTAGAGCATACATTTTTAATGGTCGTTATCTAATAACTCAAGAGAGTATGTGATTTTGGATGCATCCAGACTGTTGAATTTTTTTCTCCTGCATCCTATTCGTCTTCTTCTTCCAGAATGGCAGCTCAGCCAAAAGTTTTGTTTGCACTGTACAGGTATGAGTTTCAACCAGAGACCTTTAATAAAAAAATTCAAATTCAAGCAAGTCCAGTCCAGATGAGAAAAAGTAATGCAAAAGTAACGTAACAGATTACTTTTTTATCATTTGTAACTAACTTTTTTAAAGGGAGAAACGCTATACTGTAATGCATTACTGTTAAAATCAACTTTCTCCAACACTGACGGTGAGCATAATATCGCTTGAATATTAGCAATGGATATGAGTGTGAACAGATGAGCCGGAGTCTGGAGTAGTCTGAGCATGTCAGCGCTTTCAGATTGTTTGAAATGTCTGAATTAAGTGCCGGAAGGCGATTGTTCAGCTAACATGTTGAATCCTGCTCTCAATACAAGCTTATTAAATAAACTCAGCCAGTGGACAGATATTCACATAGCTATGACAATATGATATTTTGCAGTGACAATTATAAGTTTTTGTTACAGTGGTTTTCAGAGCAATTTTATTTAGACATCAGGTTAGATTGTAATTCAGTTCCAACTAGATATATAATATTTATCCAACTATATATATCTATCTATCTAACTTTTTATTTAAACTGATTTTTCAACTGTTTGTACAGCTTCACTTTCACTTAACTTACTTTTTACTTCAACTCATTTCATAAAATCTCAGAGATGTCTATTTAATTTGCATGTTTACATCTGGAAGAGTTTTTATTGTTTGCTCATTTGTAACACTGTACGTCTCTAGGATGGTTCCTATCAGAAGTTCAATAGACATTTCGAAAATGTCTTCAAGATGTTTATGATTTAGAATGTATGCGTAAAACTGACATCTTAAAGATGTTTGTACACAGCAGATTCTTTTCAGATCAAGTGCTCTTTAACAGACATCTTGCAGACGTATGTGTGCTATCTGGGAAATTAGTACATTTACATTAATGCATTTGGCAGACGCTTTTATCCAAAGTGACTTACATTGCATTCAAGGAACACATGATATTCTAATCAGTTCTTGTTTTCCCTGGGAATCGAACCCATGACCTTTGCATTGCAAATACCAATGCTCTACTGATCTACTGATAGAGCTACAGGAAAGCTATATAGCTTTATACTTTTACTAGAGTAGCCTAATATTTCATAATGATACCAGTACAGGATTTGTGTACTACATTCAACACTGCTTATGGGTCTCCTTTTATTCTTTTTTTCTTCAAAGACCTGCTCCTATACAAGTTCTTTAAAAAAAGTCTTATAGACACTATTGTGTTGATGTAACATAATGGGATTCATTTTGCACACATATCACCCCAGACAGTATCGGGACAGCTTTTCAAGTCAGCCAAAAGCCTGGGGAGCATTCATACAGTAAGCCTTCAAATCATTAGCCAACTTTCAAAACAGACATAAATATTCAAGTTATGTTTTAGGGCTTCATGTTTCACAGATCTGAGATGAACATACAGTTTCAGGCAGAAGGAAAGGGACTGAGGGCTAAACCACTTTGCGTCTAATGGATCTGGGATGGGAACACATTCATCTAGTCAGGTGATGGAGATGTGTATCAGTGTCATGCTCTGAAAATGGTGATCCAAGTTAGGATGATGCATACCCATTTAAATTCCACAGCAGCTGGCACTTCATTCCCACAGCCAGCCTCCTCTAAATCACAGGATTTGACCATCTGTGAAAGATGGAGGGAGAAGCACTGAACAGATGTTGGTTATTATATGGGGAATTCATGTAATCAGAATGGGGAAACAGACCGCAATCTGCTGTTAGCAGCAGCCTGTATACTGTACTGTCACCTATGGCTTCCAAAAACAATACAGTTATATGCTCTCAAGGACAAATGCACTGTAATAACAGGTCAAAGATGTTTTTGTACATGGAAATAAGACCCCCCACTCCCATATACTGTATATATATATATATATATATATATATATATAGGGTCGAAACTGAAACACCTGCTTTTAGACCACAATAGATTATATTTAGTTGCCAGTACAGCATCAATTTGTATTAGGAATGACAGATACAATTCTTCACAGTGGCCAGAGGGATTTTGAGCCATTGCTCCTCCTGGCCAGGTCACTATGCTATGCTAGTAGAGGAGAACGTTTTCCGACTTGCTCCTCCAAAAATACCCCAAAGTGGCCAAGGGAGATGTTCAACTTCACTTTCATGCTCATCAAACCATTCTGTCACAAGTCATGGTGTGTGTATTGGTGCATTATCATGCTGATGCAGGCCTCTGCTATTGCTCTGCTAATTCAACCTTCACACTCTGCTCTTACTGATGGAATGTAAAGTCAGAGAAGATTGGCCACGTATAGGCATCAAACTTCCCACACTTTCTTGGCCTATGTTTCAGATCCATATATGAACAATCATGTCAATTTTAAATAAATTAAGCAAATGATAAACTCGATTAACCATTTCATCATTGATAGTGAGTTTTTTTTTCATTTTAACAGTATCATTACAGTAATCCCTCGCCACTTTGCATTTCAAGTTTTGTGGCCTCAGTGCATCGCGGAGTTGTAAAAAATAATCATCGAAAAATAAAAATTCAAAAATACCGCCATATCGGCAGCTGTATTGCGGAAAGCAGCGTTGCTTCATCGGGTTGCGAGAGAAACGGTTTCCCAGGACGCCAGACAAAGAGAGAAACTCTCTCAGAGGCTTTGTACACACCCACGGGCACTCAGACAAGACACGTGATTGGTTCCCGGCGCGAGATCAACCAATGAGAGCACGAGTGGAGTGGGAGCCTCTTCGCCTCTCTCAGAAGCAAGTGTTGACGATCCAGCGCCGATATCTGACGATGAGGCGCTTCCCGAACTGATTTAAAGGCCTCATTATAGCAGTGCAGTAACACCTTCATCATCATTCATCGCACCGCACAGGTCTGTCATCGTCGTCATTACTGGAGTCTTAAGATACTACCGTCATTGAGTGTAGAGCAGCATAATGCGTATCGTATGAGAGAGAGAGTAACTGTATAATATTAAGGTTTTATAATTAAATAGATTTAATTAAAATATATGTAAAGTATAAATATACATATTTACATTAGGTACGGTACATTCTGGTACCTACACACACATACGGAAATCCTACTTCGCAGATTTTCACCTATCGCAGGGGGATCCGGTCCACATTAATCGCGATAAATAATTAACTGCGATAAGTAATTGTTCTAGAAAAATAATTTAAAATGCAATAAATACATAAAAAAATGCAATTAATAAATATTGCATTGCATACATTGCATATTTATTTAGTGGACATCATTTCCCCTCTAAAATCTGTTGTGTCATTGCTTATGTTTTTCTTGTGGTTATCTCAGAGCAGATTCCAGAAACTTCCATAAAGTGGAGAAAATATGCCCTTATTATGAGATCTTCCTCCAGCTTAGTTCTTATCTCACAGACAAAAGGGTCAAAACACGGCACAATCTTTCATACTTTATGACTGGAAACAAAAACATTCAATACAACAGGCAGTTTTCAACTCCTTTAATGGTTCAGTTGGTATAGATTTTGGACGCATTGAAGTCAAGGGACGAGGTTGACGGCCATATGGCAAAGAGAAGAAAAAAAACCATTCAATTGAATTTTAAAACGATAAAAAAGGCAATTCACATTAAATAGTTTAACAGCTCAAGCGAGTAGGGACAACATGCAATGAAGTCAATGAATTAAACATGAATCCAGGGTGACATTCATATGGATGCAAAGCTGAAAGGCAACCTGAAACGAGTGCATGTAAGACATGATTGTATGATTATGAGGTTTAAAAAACAATGCATAGACAAAACAAGGATTTACAGTTAAAAGCAACCAGATGCACGTTCCTGTCATTGGTGAGATAATGCAGCGGTCACATGGATACATGTAGGCTTGATGACTGAACACATTCAATCAAATACTTATTGCTGATATTAGCGAGAACTATAAAAGCCATTTCCATAAAAGGACTTACATCCACAGATTAAAAAGGGGTGTACATTGAGGCTCTCGTGACCATTACAGAGCTACTTGAACATATACACCGTAGATCACAATGCAGGCATGCATCATTTCAAAACACTAAGATACAATAATTATGTTAAGCAAGTTAACAAAACATGAATACGCATTAAATACTGAACATGAAATAATGTTACCAAAAAGGTCAGAGGCCAAAACACCAAATCAAACTGAAAAAGTTTGGTTTTCAATGATTAAGTAATTGTGGGACGTTTAGCGTCCCCTGAATTAACATAAGCTCAAATTCATCTTCGAGTTCAATTAGATAACTAACAATGTTTTTCACTAGCACCACTGAATCAAATATACAGTGTTGTAAACTCATGACTGAGCACGACACATCCTGTTACGACGCTTAAGGCTGAGATTTCCATTTGACATGTAAATTTGTGAATTCCAAAGTCATATTAAAAACATGCGGTTACAAATCAGAATTGAAGTTTAAAAGGGGTTTGTGTTTGTCTGCATTTTAAGACATTGAAAAAATAAATAAGGACCTAAGACATTCATTAGATACCTTTAGAAATATTTTACATTACACACTTGGCACAACTCGTTTACTTTTCTACTTTTTTTTCTTCTCACGTTCTGTACAAAAAAATTATGAAATTTCACATTAATCCAAACATCAAAAAAACAGACCATGAAATTGGTGTACATCGTTCTGTGAGTGTGTGCTCGTGTGTGGGCCTCGGTATCCTTCACAACATCATGAATGCTATTTGGATGAAATTATGATGCGAACAACTACTAAATCAAAAACCCTGAAAATAATAAAAGTAAATGAACAAAGAAAATCTACCTGCATGATCCTGTAGACAATAAAACAAGAAACTACATACACACACACACACACAGAAAAAAGAAAATGGTCTGTAATACCAACCCATAAGGCGATTTATATTTTTTCATAGTTTGACCAGACAAATGAAGCTCTTGGTCCATTAAGTCTCTCATGGGAACAAATATAAAACGCCACTTTTACGGAAGGATGATGCAAAAAGGAAAGAAAAAACCCAAATCAAATATTTACCCGCCAGGACTCATTCTGACTGGTTTGCTGTAAGTCACCAGGTAGTGCGGCCGCAGGGTCCAATAGTGTAACAGTTAGTGTGAGGAAGAAGAGGGGAATGGGGAAGAGAAGGGAAGTGGGGCAACTGGCATGCAGCAGATCCCCGCCACTCTCCCGTCTCAGGCTCCGCCCTCTCCATCGGAAAACAGTGTTGTGTTGGGTTCAGCTGTAGTGACTCGGCATGGCGAGAGGTCACTGTCTCCTGTCCTCGGTCTCTGATCTTGAGAAGGCCATCACCACGTCCTCAGCTCCTGGGAAAAGGACAGTACGATCAAAACCAGTGATATGATTTGCATCAGATGATAACTGGTCTAACTGCAAAATTATTAGAAATATTTTAAGTACAGTAATACCTCGAGATACAAGCGTCTCTACATACGAGTATTCCAATATACTAGCAAGCCTTCGGGCAGATTTTTGCTTCTAGATACGAGTAAATGTTCGAGATACGAGCATGCGTACTGACGCCGATGCCGACGCACGTTCACTTCAGTGTTCACTGGTATACGTTGCCTGCGAGTAGCTGATTTTCTCTCTATTTTGTGCATTACTCTTCATAATAGCAATGAGTTCGAAGAAAGTGAGTGGTAAGGATGGTAGTGAGAAGAAACGCATGACGACCATGGAAATGAAGAATGAAATTGTGGATAAAAATGAGCGTGAGTGATCGAGCAGCAGGAGCATCAGGAGGAATTGTGGACTGAGGAGTTGATCGAGCTGCAGACAATGAACATACGCAGGTGTTGCAAGAGCTCAGCAGTGGCGAGGAGGAGGAGGGTGATCTGGAGGAAAACATTTCTAGTGAAAGTGAAATTAAGGTAGTGATGGCTATGTGGCAGAAGGTTACTGATTTCATTGAAAAGAAACACCCTGATAAATCGTCTACTGGTCGTGCTTCGGCGCTTATTGACGACACGTGCCTTACTCATTTTTAAAGGGAGACAGAAACAAATATCCCTCGATAGGCATTTTGTTAAAAGGTCTGCGCCAAGTGAAAGTAGTCAAGAAAGAAAACAAATCGGAAAAAGCAAAACAATGATATAAAATAGAAAAGTAAAAATAAATAAATATGTAAGCTATTTTACGTAGTGTTCGTGTAAAGTACGATACGGAATCAAGTGTGTGCCTACCAACACCCTCCCTCCCTCCTCCGCACCTGCTGCAACTGTATGTAAAAACGTAGAATTAAAACCACATTTTATTTGATATCACACGAATCCTTATACTGTATACATGTAATATAATTGTGTGTGTGTGTGTGTGTGTGTGTGTGTCTAAACCAATTAAAAAACGTTTTTCCCCCATTGTTATGGATCTGGAATGGATTAATTTGTTTTCCATTATTTCTTATGGAAAAACATAATTCTAGACAACGGATTATGCTCGTATCTCGAGGTAATACAGTAGTTACATAAATATTACAAAAATAAAGTACCATATAAAGAAATTCCAGTCAAAAATGAAATGTTATAAGAATTCTTATTTCAAAACTAATTACACACAACACTTCATACAGCCAATCTCCAATCCATAAACATATATTTTCCTTATTAGGTAAGGAAAAAGAAATCCTCACAAAAGAGCAAATTACGTGAGCTCATCCAAATGCAGGAAACATCATCATAAATGGCTGAAGAGCAAACAGGCTGTGTGCTGTGTAATTAAACTCAGACAATGCCTCACAATTGTCTGCCAAAGGGACGAATACTGTGCAGTACACACTGAACACAGCACACACTGTTTCAATACTATATTAAACATGCACAAAATCTGCAACAATAAACACTTAGAACAGCACAGTGTAGCACAACCGTTGTTCCACAAATCTGAAATCTTACATAATGTCTGTAATTATGATAAAAGAAAAATATGTTTACCCCCAAAAAAGGAAGACTACAAGTAAATTTAAGCATGGGTTCAAGTCCCCATGAATGCATGTCAGCTGAACATGTAATCTTGAATGTGATAAAAGCGTCTACCCAAATACATAAATATAAATGTGTGTGGGTCATGTATTCAGTACATACAGAAAGTTACCGTAGTATTATTTTGAGTGCTGAGGTATCTAATGTCTGTGGTCTTCTTTTTACAGCACTGACCCCACTGTGAACCTTAAAATCAGTATTTCACACATTCATACTCCAGCTGCCCTGGAGAACACAGTATATCATGATGAGTCCATTCTTAAGAATCAAATCAGATCATATTCAGAGCAGAAACCTATAGACCTCAGTTTGCATTTACATAAACAGCTTAACGTCAAGGTCAAATCAGCATCTGTTTTTGTAGCATGAGATGCACAGCACCCACATTACCAACCACTGCTTAGGATTTTCTGTTTAACACTGATAAGAAACATGACCAAAAGACTCAATAAACCAAATCTACTACTGTGCATATCTGAAATACAGAGCAAAGAAACCTGTGTGTGAGCCAAAACAAACACCGCAAGAGATGTCCTCTAAAGACATGAAAATGTCACCGGCGGATTGCGGGAAGTCTGCAGGGCATTTAAAGAAGCAATGAGAGCGTTTGTGATTTCAGTCAGGTTCGGGCTAAGTCTCAGCGAGGGAAGGCTCTAATCAATTCCAATCCTGAATTAACGATCCCGCCCGGGGATGGAAAACAAACCCCTGCGAACCAGGTAAACAGGATTTGTAGGTCCTGCTGTCCATAGATGAACACGGATTAATAACAATACCACAAATGTGTAAACAGTTGTAAATAAACAGCAAACCTTCATTTGAGGTCAGGTGGACATCTGAAGGTCAACGATCGATGGAGTCCTATATCTTATGTTTGGCAACCCAGCATCTTAGTTATGGACCTATTTTGTTTTTTCATTCTAAACTGGTTTGAAGGAAAGTAGTGTTTGACTGACCTAGCTGAAGCTTAATAAGCAGAAAGCAGAACATCAGCATGTTAATTTCCTCTGCCTTTCATGCACTGCAGCCCACAGATCAGACACTCCACTGCCTCCATGTAAAATGGCCAGTTTTATTCTACAGGACTTCTGGTCAAAAAGCAGAAGAAATGCGTTCAACATCAAAGGTGCCACTTTACCTTACTGAAGGTCTGTGTATTTTGGTGATACAGTGATCCCTCGTTTATCGCGGTTAATGTGGAACGCCCCGCGATAGGTGTAAATCTGCGAAGTAGGATTAGCCCCCCTAGGAATTTCCATACATGTGTGTGTAGCTATCAGAATGTTTAAAATATGTATATTTATACTTTACATATATTTTAATTAAATCTATTTAATTATAAAAATTTAATATTATACATTTACTCACTCTCTCTCATACGATACGTATTATGCTACTCTACACTCAATGACAGTAGTATCTTGAGACTCCAGTAATGACGACGACGACAGACCTGTGCGGTGCGATGAATGTGATGATGATGATGATGTTACTGCACTGCTATAATGAGGCCTTTAAATCAGTTCGGGAAGCGCCTCATCGTCAGATATCGGCGCTGGATCGTCAACACTTGCTTCTGAGAGAGGCGAAGAGGCTCCCACTCCACTCGTGCTCTCATTGGTTGATCTCGCGCCGAGAACCAATCACGTATCTTGTCTGAGTGCCGTGGGTGTGTACAAAGCCTCTGAGAGAGTTTCTCTCTTTGTCTGGCATCCTGGGAAACCGTTTCTCTCGCATCTCGATGAAACAACACTGCTTTCCGCAATACAGCTGCCGATATGGCGGTATTTTTTTTTCTCCGATGATTATTTTTTAAAACTCTGCGATGCACTGAGGCCACAAAACTTGAACCGCGAAGTGGCGAGGGATTACTGTATTATGTACTCTAAATTTTCTTGGCAATGTTAAGATGTTTTAATAAGTCTGAACTACACTGAAAAATCTATAAAAATATTGCATTGAAAACTAGACATAAGACTACTTTTAAGTCTGTTTTATGTGGTAATTGGACTATAACTAACACTCAAATGAAGATACTCTTTAGGACAGTCTTGTTAAGCAGGGAGGGTAAGAACAATGACTTTTCATCTTTCTGATTAAAACAAAGCAACAACATTAGCAAACAGAGAGGCAATGAATTTCATCCAGACGGCTCCAGACGAGAGTGTTCGCACCTTACTGAAAACACTGAAGGTTCACACCCTGTTCACAGGCTGTATGCCATATGATTCGGCTCTAACTTCAGTCTTTCTGATGCTTTAGCTTACAGTAGAATAACACTCTTAATATGAAAAGAGCAGTGTTTTGATAGCGTCATAGACTTTTTAGGGAAATGTCTCTGCATAATGAGCTGAAATAGGAAAGTGACATCACCTCAAAAACAGTAAAGTGTAAAGACTTCACTGTATAGACAGTAAACATATTGCGATGACGAAACTGATGCAGAGTAGTGCGATACTAAACCATCAACAGCATCTTTGATCCTGTATCATCTTAGGGTTGCATAACGGTTGCGTAACGGCCCGATCATGATGAGGAGGGGGTCAAAGATGAGGATGAAGCTTTATAAAAACTGACAGGCAGCTCTCAAGATCCTCACAATTAAACTGAAAGAGCATTTAAGTGGAAGGGAGGATGAAGAGGCCGTGGACAAAAATGTCCCTCTCCATTTTCCACCTGCCTTCGTTATGATTGCGCCACTCCCTGCGACGCATGCTGTGTCACAGGAGCACAAGCCAATGCGCTGCCGACGTCAGAATCCTCATGAGCCGTCGCCTAGCAACAGCTCAGAGTCAGATTGCATCACAATCCGGTCGGCAGCAAACACCTATGAACAAACAGCAGCTGTCTGCCTCTTCCGAATCAGTGCCTCTCTCCAATACTGCCCTCTTTAACCTCCAACCACATTCCTGGAGGAATACACTCAGCGTAATCCATAAATCACAGATCAAAAAACACCTGTGGTCTATGATACTGAAGTGCTTTAATTGCGAAAGGGAAATCTCTCATTAAACTAAATATATAGAACATGCTCTAATTTTATGAATGTGACAATGGTGCAATCAGTAGTTTTTTTTCTCGAAAAGTTGTAGACAAATAGAAATAATTTACAATAAATGGATAATAATAAATACAAGTCGTTTTATGGTGTGGGTTGCCTCTCAATGTAAAATAGAAATATTAAAACTGAAATAAAAACTAAATAAAGTAAAAGAAGAAAACGAAAAATAAACTAAACCCATCAATAACTACTCATAAATAAATACACTAAATAAGAAACAGAAATTGAATGAAAAATTAAAGGCCTGGTTTCACAGACAAGGCTTAGATTAAACCAGGATTAGTATTTAGTTAAATTAAGACATTTAAATAGCTTTTATAAACGTGCCTTAGATGAAGAAAAACATTACTGGTCTGTTTCTAGAAAACAAAATATGTCAGCTCAATAAGATATTAAGCATTTACGGTAGTTAACACAGCTCAAACATGCATTTTAGTCTAGGACTAGACTTACACCTCACCTGCGAAACTGTATAATGCTCTATTTCTACAATGGCATTAAACACAGACAATCAAAGTCCCTCAAAGTCAAAGTATGATTATAGGTTATTTCCTAAATCTGCCCTGTTCAACAGACATAGCAAGTCTGTCACCTATGAATCATCTGATAATAGCAATATAATAATGAAACCAGACAGGGCACTCTTCTGATTCAAAGATGATGGTATTCACGACTGAGGAGTTGCGATTCCATTTCAGGGAGTGTGGTTAAACATGGCCAGCAGTGATAGATCACGAGCAGCGAGTGTGTGGGACTGACACATAACCGCACATACACCCCCACACCCTTCTGTGCGGATCACGCAAGACACTTTTACATCTACAATAACTCAAACTACCCAAAAGACTCACCATCCCAGGAATTTCTCTAAAGTTTCATTTCCATTTTAGTGCTAGAGATATTTATATATATAAATAATGTATGTATATGTGTATTTATTATATACACACACATACACATTCAAACACACATAAATGTTTCAGATCATCAAAAAAAATGTAAATATTAGTCAAAGATAACAAGATAGCAAAATGCAGTTTTTAAATGAAGGTTGGCGTTATCAAGGGAAAACAAAATCCTATATTTGACTAAAATTCAAATTGGTCTGATTGATGTGACAGTGATGCCTGTGCAACAACAATAATGTGCATTGTTCGAATTTATCATTTTAACATAATATAGTTAGTTAGTTTCTGTTAATAATCGAAGGCTATATGCTTAACACGCAGCTCTGTTTGACACATTTTGTATCGAGGGTCCCTGCTCCATGGCTCTATAGCCTAAGGGGTCTTTCCCTTTAAAAAAAAAACCTTGAAAACCCTTATTTTATCCAATTGTACTGTTGTGCATGGGTTGTTTATTTATTTTTAGAGGCATGGGACTATACCAAAGGAATAAACTCCAGGAGAGTTCATTATGAAAACTTATAGAATTTATGACTCACCTGTGATACTTCCCAAAGTGTGTCAAAGATAATGGCCTAATTTGGATAAAGGAACAGAATACCATGTTCGGATGTTGCTAAAGTTATCTGTACTGTTAACCTGAATCAGAACCTGTATGACATCCTCTGATTTTCCATTTGACTTTTAGTATTAGTGTTTCAGTATCTTAAGATAGTTTGAGGTTGGATCCTCCAACTCATCTTTCTACAGCCTTTGAAAGAGAACTTTGTCTTCAATAAACTCTTGTCAACTGACTGAACTTGATCTTTGTCTCCTAGTCTGCAGTAAGCATTCTGATCTCTCTTTATGCGGTTTAACTGTAATTGCCCAACAATATAAATAGTAATTTAAGTTTATTTGATAACACTTTATTTTTCCAGTGTCCTTATTAAAAATATGACATACTGTAGTAACAACAGTAAATTATTAATAATTACATGCAATTAACCTAAACCAATCCCTATTCTTATACAAGTACAATGTTGTTACCGTAATTAATAACACTCAGTATCTACAAGGACACCTTAAAATATAGTGCA
This sequence comes from Rhodeus uyekii, assembly GCA_037043235.1. Taxonomy (NCBI): domain Eukaryota; kingdom Metazoa; phylum Chordata; class Actinopteri; order Cypriniformes; family Acheilognathidae; genus Rhodeus; species Rhodeus uyekii. The sequence continues at coordinate 1,678,389 of JAWRVZ010000027.1, forward strand.
GCTGTTTAACCATTAACAGATATGTGTGTGCGTGCAAGTATAGATATAATGCATGCATATTTATACAACTATGATTAAAATTATTTAATAATTAGTAAAGAAAATAATAATACATTATTACAATACACCCTCAATGTAGCTTTGCATGTTCCACTTGCCAGTGAAATTTCTTTCAAGCAGGCTCTGCGGCTCATTAATTTGCTTATCGGGGGAAATGGACATTTCGACCATTACTTCTGCAATTAGAAACGGGTCACAATCTGCTAAAGCAGAAGAGGATAATGATGTGAACAGCAGGAGGCGACAGGGCTGTTTAATAACATCTACTGCACTATTACGATGTGCTAGTGGACCACCTAAAAACATTTTCACAGCTGGCAAATAAACCGATTGTAGTTACAATGAACAAAAACAGACAGATTTAGGCTAGGCTTAAAATACCAGTCTGAGAGGAAATTAATCATTGGGATTTTTTGCACTCTTTAATTTCAGCCATGTAGCAAAAGTAATTCAAACCACTATTGAAAATCATTTATAAAAGAAAAAATTTTGTTGCGGTTTTCCATGCTTTTTGGGCAATGACTCTCATTGGTTTAGTTATAAAGGGTCTTAAGAGCACTCTCTGTGTCGCATCAATCCACTGATGAAGTGCAGCCTGAGATTATGCCGTCTGAGGATTATAGCAGCAGACACAAGACAAAAGACTGTTGACTCGGCTGTGTCAGTCTAAAAGATGGATAATACACAAATAACTAATGCATAGCTTTGAACTCTTCTATAAAAGGGCAATCACTTATACAACAAAGTGTTACTGTACTCACTCTGTTGTTCAGTTCCCAAGGCATTCGCAAAAAGGGCGGTAGGCTCTCTCAAAGTCTCATTGTTGGCTTTCAGCCAATGATGAGGATCAATCAGAGACGGGCCTGCACTTTGGATCCAAATAATATTATTATTAAGGAAGCATTTATTTTATACGTGTATATATATATACACACACACACACACACACACACACACTTCATACATACACAGTACTGTGCAAAAGTCTTAGGCACATTGGTATTTCCACCCCGGAAATCTTTTTCTGTAGTGTGTCAATAGGAAATCTCTGTGTGGGACTGTTGTCAGACTCCTTTTGCATACAAAAATCTCACTGGATTATTACAATTAATAGTAAAAGCAACTTTTGGAAATGTAAACTGATATTTCCTACTGATACACTACAGCAAAAGATAGAAATAACTGTCTTAATGTTATTTTGGTTGAAAATAATAACTTTTGCACAGCAGAGTGTGTGAAAATATATAAATATAAATAAAACGCATATAGACACTGGACTTGTGCACTGGAGAGGCATTAAGACAACCCGGTAACAACAGGCCCTACAAAATGATCTCCAGCAGGAGACTGGTGTACATGTTTCTGACCAGACTGTCAGAAACCGACTTCATGAGAGCATGAGGCCCTGACGTCCTCTAGTGGGACCTGTACTCACAGCTCAGCAACGTCCAGCTCAACTGGCAATTACCAGAGATCACAAGAAGAACAATATATACATACATATACACACACACACGCATGTGTGAGCGCGCGCAAATATGCCAACAGCTAGATCTCTAGCACTAGAATAGAAATGTAACTTTAGAGAAATCTCTGGGATGGTGAGTCTTTTATATATACGTGTATGTATGCATGTATGTGTTTGTATAAATATATGTGTGTGTATATAAATAAAAATACATCCATTTTAATTTTTTCCCCTAGAAATTGCACGAACAGGACACCAAATGCACATATTCGCCTAATTAATGGATAAATAAAGAGTTGCCTGATCATCTATCATTTCTTTAGGGCCGTTAATGAGTCTGCTTGGCATGGTATGAAGCTTTGAGCTGCCTGAACTCTCAAAGTTCTCCTACGCCCATCATCCTCCCCAGACACCACCATCCGGTTTCATCCTCTAAACTTCAAGGCCTTAGATGAGATTAAAATTGCATTACAAAATTTTGAATATGCGTCTATGGTAATTAGCCAATTAGACAGTCCCAAATGCAAATTTGTTTAATCCGTGGACTAGTAAACAGGGGAAGTGGCAGGTTTGGAACATCTAAAAGAGTAAACATAACAGATTTGTACACAACTGAAGAAAACCAGAGATGCGTTTGCATGTGCAGAAATCACTGTTGCAAAGCTTGGCTGTTGTTAAAGTGTTCTGTGTAGTCAAAAGAGCCTATACACAACTATTTATGCTATATATATTGTTGATCCTAGCTTCTTTGTCAGATCATCAATCAAACCGGTCTAGCTTGGGAAAAATACAGAGGTCAAAACTTTTCTCTCAAAAAAAGTTCAACACAGAAGTGTTTATTCACATGTGAGAACAATAGCCATTGAGAAAGTAAAATCGAGTCTATTCAGTATGTGTTTGTCTGCACACAAACGCGATACAATGCCCAACACAAATGATTCTTATACTGGTCTTATTAACTGTACAGACAGCTGCCCTTTAATTCATACCAGAAATGAGAAGAGAGGCTTACAGATCATTCATACTTGCAAATATAAAGCCATATAGAATTCTTCTTTTTGTAAGCATTATGAGAAGTAAATTAAGCCATATCTGCAAAGCTATACTAGTTACTGGGTGACTCATTTCCCATTTTTCCAACCATTTGTGTTGTATCACAAACACACGCTCCTCTGAGACAGCTGGATACGTAAATAATTCATCCAACTGTGGGATAGTATCCTGAGATGCACCACTATTTTGCCTGATGTGAAAAAGAAAGCATTAGTTTGTGAAGATTTAAAGTGCCATCCATTTGCACCAATATTACAAAGACCTTATTTAGAGTAGTGGAATGACACGTATGAAAGAGGAAGGATAAACTTATGTCTGTGAAGGATAAACTTATAGTGTTTTCAATAGCATCTGCTGTAAACTGCTGTATAAAGCTCCTAGATCACTTATTTTCCACAGCTCATGCCATCTATTTCTTGGAAAGATATTTTCTGCAGTGTTTTGTCAGCATTTCAATTCCAAAACACATTAAAAAAAAAATAGTACAACCCACTGATGATGAGATGTAGGTCTACAGCATCGCTTTCCCGTAAACATATTAATACATTTTCCACTGCGTTAAGATCCTGCGTTAAAATAAGTGACTACTACTAAACACATTCCATTTCACCTCAGCAAACCTCTAGCATTTTTAGCACATGCTTTATTTAAAACGAGACGTCACAGTTTCTTAATAGAAACGGACTGATCTTGGTGCAGCTCCCTAACATATTCCCGATGGCCAAAAGGTTATTGTTCTTCATTGCGTTGTTCATTAAGTCCCTTTCATCTCTGCCTCATTAGATTGCATTTGATAGACAAAGCTCGCTTTCATCTTCCTTTCTTATTGTAGAAACAACATCACAACATCTTAAAATCACTCATCAATAACAGAAGATTTCATAACGTTGGATTGAAAGCACACAAAGATCTGCTCAAAAATGATTTTGAGCAAGAAACATCACAGATTACACACATCTATATCCATCTTTCTTGTGCTACTGCATTATTTATAAAGATCCTTCCAAATAGCTCACTTTACAACTAGGCATATTTAATGCATAGTTAATGAAAACAAAATGTGTGCACTACTCTTTTATGCACCACATGTTAATGTTATTCACAACATTAACATTTTCCCCATCAAAAACATCATATTTCACATTATGATAAGGTGTCATGTGTCATTCTCACTACAGCATATGATACAACTAAGTGAATTTAATACACTCTCGATATTCAGATCAAGTGATCATACGAGTTAAAAACATTCTACAATATATGTAGCATTTAAACTGCCTCCCTGAAACATGTATGTTGTGCTAGCGCCACCTTGTGGAACGAGCTCGAGCACAACACTGTCCCAATAGAAACAAGTCTTGGATATATAGATAAAGACAAATATATTTATATACACTTAGATTTATGAAATGATAAACTAATATATGCACAATCTAATGTCAACTTACCTCAGCATTTATAACACTTTAATGACACCCTTTCAAATGATGAAAAAAGATTCTTCTAATCTTTCAATGGCTACCCTAGTAAATAAGCGTGTTAGTGGTAAAGGGCGGAGGTGTGATGTCGTAGGTTTGGTCTGCAGTGTTCAGGCTGTAAATGTTGACTTACCCTGGTCAATAGGGTGCTGTGGCAACTGACTCATCTGGCTGTGAACCACGCCTGCATAATTCCGCAGAAAAGCTTCCTCGTTTGGTGTCAGCTGTAAGGGTGGAGACAAAAATAAATACATTTCACATATGGCAATGAAAATCCATGCCAACATCCGGTTAAGAACAACTCAGAGGTTTTAAAATGCCACACAACAGTCATCACCCTAAATCAGTTTATGGGAACAATGAAATGCTTGTTTCTATATTTGAAAAAAAAAAAAACATAAATATCCAAACAATAATCAGCTTATTTTACGTTATAAATCAAATCAACAGAGGTTATTCTTTCAAAAAAGTTAAGTTTTTCCATAGTCAATCGTTCAATAAAATGTAAACCAGATTGTGCAGCTGTGGGAATAATAATATTAGCCAATAACATTTGTTAATGGTGTAATTTAATCCTCACAGAGAGGATCATGTCCCGCACTCATTATTCCTCACAGAACATTGTTTCACTGAGAAGTCACATGACTCATGTTAACCGCAAGTGCCATTTAAAGCACACCAGAAGACGTCTTATTCTCACTGGTCTGACACTTACATTTGATCCCATTTTCTTGAGCATGAGCAGCACCCGCACCTTCTGCTGGATGTACATCTCCTCAGGAGACTTGCCAGGGGCTTCCTCTCGGTTCATCCCCCCTGCTCCTGACGCACTGCTGAGCAACCGCACACAGAGCAAGAGAGCATTCAATTATTCATATCCTATTTTGATCTCATTTTATTTTCAGAACCCGTGAGTTGAATAAATTCCTACTTGTGGAAAAATGATGCACGAGGGACAAACAAATAAAAAAAGACCTAAACTTAACTGCATTTCCATAACATTTATTTAAACAAAAAAAGTTACAGAGAACAAAAACCATTACTACCTGTACAAACTAGCATACATATTTGGCTTAAAAATCAAACCTATCATAACCTTTGCAGAAAGCTTCTAATTAAGGAGAAAGACAGTCTGAAGTCTGAACACACTTCAGATCATAGAGCAGGTTGACAGCATCATAAATGGCCCTCATGCATATTTAATTGAAGATCTAACAGCACTCCCAGCTTTCCCTCGTCTTCTCACTTCCTAATGACCTATTTTCAAACTTACACTCAGTGTGAAACAATTTTAAGGACCTTGAACAGCAAAAAAATAAAAAAGATCACAGAAGAAAGCCACACGCTTATGCAAAACGACCCGATGCCTCAAATGTTATTTTCCATCCCAGCAATCAAAGTGGTCATACCAACTATTCCATAATCAATGCATCTCACACCAATGTGGGGGAAAGAAGTTATTTTTCAGGCTGACACTCACAATAGTGCAAAATGAATGACATTCAATATATTCTGGGGGTATTGTGAATCTGTCAGATTGAATCCTTTGGCGATATCCAGCCTGTGATGTCTCACGCCCTCTTATCTGCACAAAGAACCTCTAATACATGTTGACAGCTTGTTTGATGTGGGGTTAGCCTATATTTAATTGAAAAGCTGTCTGAAACCCTCCATTGAACGACAGATACATTTGTCTGGCCTTGACTTTAAGAATGACAGTACCTCCCCATGGCCAATCTGACATGTTAACAGCTTACATTACCGCGGGCACTTAAATGTAAGCCGGGAAAGCAATTAAGGCAGAATTTAAGTGGTGTGGAAAGAATGGGTGACAATGGCAAAATAAGATTTCCTCTACAGTCTCATCAGTCACCAAAGTGCCCTGCCATCAAAAGGGCTTCATATTCAATAAAGCATGCACTTTATTCTGCTGCGTCTCGCTGGCAGCCGAGGGGGGATGAGGAGTGCTCGTAGATGAAAGACACGAGAGGGACCGGAGCGGTAGCTCGGCAGCTCTGTGACACCAGGCACACCTTCGGGGGGGTGGGGGGGTTCACTCTCCCTCTCTAGCTTTTGATCATGACTGTCCTTCCTGCTGGAAAGGAGACAGGCCAGACAGCAGAGAGACTCACTGCAGCTCAACTCTGAAACACACTAGAAAAGCCTGTGCGTAACCACATTACTTCACCCTTCCTAGAGTGTGGGGATCTCTGAAAAATGCCCCGTAATCTTTCAGGGCTTTAGATCTGTAGCGAACCCCAGCTCTGGAGCAGGTACTTTGTTTGAGCATGTCTGCAGATTGCAGAAAATATCTGGATGACAGACGATAAAAATCGTATGATAATCACGCCATGAAACAACACAAGACAACTTAAAAATATAAAATGGTACATTTAAGAAAAACTCATTTGCAAAAGAAGCAGTTATGGATGTGACTACATAAATGCATATTTATAGGTGGCTGGTAACCAGTATTATGGACCTATAATGTTCTTTCAGCAGCTTTAAACAAACTGTGTTGGCTTTAGCTAGGGGTTCACAAAACCGTGTCCTAAATTATTTACCCAGACTCAGAGTATAAAATATGTATGGATTTTGCATGCTAAATAATATGTCCGTTTTATCTTTCTTATTTTAACAAACGTATATTTTTTAATTACTTCTCATTAAACGCAATATCAATAACGCATCATGTTCTTTTAGAAAACATCTATATTCTTGGCGATAAAATTTAAAATACTCATAATAACAATTAAATTAAAAATAGTTTATAAAAAACTGCCATTTTTATCACATTAATCATAAAGCCCCGTTTGGGAAAAAAATGGTTCAAGTGAAATCAGAATATAATCAAAAATATCAAATGTACAGCAGAATTTTTTAAATAATAAAATAAAACTATAATGTGCAGTAGAGAAGATGGATAACTGTTTAGCACTTTTTAAATTGGTTTAAAAAAAAAAAACCTATACCATTTAAACTAAAATATAGACATCATGTAGTAAATTCTATAGGATATCCCTTAAAGATATAATTAGTATGAATAAGTAATTAAAATAAACAAACATCCAAAACAATACACTCACCTAAATCTAATCTTTTTACAAAGAATCCAAGCAAAAACATCAATCTAATCAGGCTAATTGCCACCAGATGTCATTTTAGACTTTGCCTGATTTCACAGTGGAAGATGTCAAATCATGTGACAGCTAAATATAGAACGCCTATCCTCTGGCTCAGTCATGACCCGGGCTGCACTGAACCTCAAATTAGTGTCATTTGGTTTCCCACAGGTTAATTGAGGCTTAATTCAAATCACAACAGCACTTGTTTTAAAAAGCAGATCAAGGCAAAAGTGTTTTAATCTTAGTATAGTCACTGGGAGTTCTCTCACTCGTGCAAGGTCATAACATCAAGTCAAAGCAACGATACTGCAAAAGATCTGTTCATCCGTGACTCCTGCCACTATCCATGTAGGGAAGGTGCAGAAGCTCTGGAAGGAGATCCACAATCCAGATCGCAGTTCTATTTATAGACTCATCAAGTCATTTGAACCCTCACAAACAGCTTGCAGAGAAAGATTCCTCAATTTGAACAAATTGTTTGAACATGTGACATCATCCATTGGAAAATTCATCTTTAGCTCACAAAACATATTTTGCAAAGCAAGTAAGAATTATCTGAATATACACAATTCCCTCCTGTACAGGATGTACAAAGAAGCATGTCAAACGGCATTGATGCTCATGTTGAAATACGAGCAATTCCCTGCAGACGTGTAGCTACCAGAGTCTAGCGCAGGGGTCGGGAACCTATGGCTCGCGAGCCATATATGGCTCTTTTGATGGCTGCATATGGCTCTTTTGACGCCGCCGCCCGTCGACGGATACTTCCGCGTTCGGAGGACAGGCAGATCGCGCCGCCGCACCCGCGTTACTTCCGCGTTCGGAGGACAGGCAGATCGCGCCGCTGCACCCGCGTTACTTTCGCGTTTGGAGGACAGAGACATCGCGCCGCACATCCCAACTCCCCCCCCCCCCCCCCCCCCCCCCCCCCGGTCGACAGATCGATCGCTTCGGACTATGGCTCTTCACAGCTTCATATTTAAAAAAAAAAGGGTATATGGCTCTCTCAGACAAAAAGGTTCCCGACCCCTGGTAGCGGAAAGCCATCCTAAAAGAGTGAAAGATAGGGAGGACCAACTCCTTTAGACGGGCACATGTTCGAGGCTACATACTTTAAGCCTTGTAATGGATGAAAATCAATCAAAATCAGATTGAATCAGACAGGCAGAATGTTAACAGTCAGCCAATCACCATCTAAAACACAAGTGGTTTTCCATATTATACAGAAAGCAGGCCACAGTGGGCTTTTCTATGGATCTTAAGATGTTGCATAACCTTTGCCTGTCGGTGGAAACGGGCAATGCTGGCTTGAATTATTGGATGGAATCAACTGCCAAGCCCCAAAACTAATTAAACTTCTGTCAGTGAACATGTCATCCTGACCAGCAACATTTTTTTTCAGATTTGTTTGAGATTGTGAGGCAGCAGATGGGACTGTAAGGTCTGTTTTATGGCTCTCAACCACCAACCCTTGAATAAACTCAAATCCATTTACATGGCCAGAAACTAACCGGACCAATCAGCATCCAGTAAATCAGATTATAATTACAACCAGACCAATCCTGACTTAGTTCCCTTTTCTCTTCCTCAACAAAGTTTTGCAAATATAAGCAAAGAACAGACTTTATTTGAAGTGTCGCTTGAGTTATTTTTGCTTCATGTTTGCCAGCAGATTTCGCACACATTTACAGTGTGGAAACAATGGCTACTGTACTTGACAACAATAGAGATGAGGCAGCCAGATGACGGATAACTAGGTCATGATTTATTAGGAATGCATGACCTGGCAATGCAGTGCAATCCCTGAATATTAAAAATCATTCAATGTAGAAGATAAGTTTCACACTTTTGGTTAACAATAAAATTCTAAATAGTCAAAGAGATAATCGGAACATTGTAGGAATTCGATTTGTAAGTCAACATTATTCATTTGGCATTAAAGGGATGGTTCACACAAATTTAAATTCTGTCATTTACTTATCCGTTTCAGACCTGTATGATTTTGTTTCTTCTGCTGAACACAAAAGAAGATATTTTGAAGAATATGGGTAACCAGTTGATGGACCCCATTGACTTCCATAGTACGGAGAAAAGAAATACTACAGAAGTCAATGGCGTGCATCAACTGTTTGGTTAATAATGACATCCTCCAAATTATCTTTTGTGTTCAGCAGAAGAAAGAAACTCATACAGGTTTGGAAGAACCTGAGGGTGAGTAAAAGGCTGATCTCAGTATTCAAGTTCGTCTAGTATAAGTGTTTCACAAGATTGTTGTTATGCACCAGAGCACTTGTCATGAATCACAATACCAAATCCACTGCAGTGAGAAGCTCCCTTTGGGATCGCTGCTGCACCGGCTGTCGAAATATACAGCTACTTAAATGACAAGAAAAGGCAATTCTCTCGATAATACAACTTAGAAAAAACTTAAATAAATGGACTCGAACACTCTATTTCAAGGTAGACAATCAGGCATGGCCTCATAGGGTATGGATAATTTGTCTGGGGTTGAAGATTCAAAGCTAAAAGCATTCAAATCATAATTGCATTTAATACATATTTGTAGAACATTTATATATCATTAGTTAACATGAACTAAGAATTAATACAATACTCCAACATTTATTAAACTGTTAATTTCAACATTTACTAATAAGCTGTATTATTAAACATTATAAAAATCAAGTGTTGTATTTGTTTATATTAGCACTGTGAACTAAAACAGCTGGATTTTTATTAACTAACGTTAACAGTGATGAACTAGTACAGTAACAAATGTATTGCTCATGGTTCTCTCATATTAGTTAGTTATACATTAACAAATGTTAGCAATTGAGACCTAACACACACGCACACACACGCACACACACACACTCTCTCTCTCTCTGGGGCAGTTGAATGCTTGAATCTGATTTTGGGAGACGCACAGCTAAAGAAGTTCCAGATAATGTTGATTACAGTTCTATTACAGTTCTAGATCACCTCGCCAAATGATTTCAGTTATTTCATAGGTCTTTAAAGCCGACAACAGCAAAAGAACCAAAACTGACCATGCAGATAAACAACATTATTTCCATGTTTTTTGCAACAATTACATTTATGCATTTGGCAGATCTTTTTCCCGCTCTCATGATCACACACATACAGTACAGACATACACTCACAAAGAAACACGTTCTCAGCAGTGCTCTTTTGATTGATATCAGTAAAATGGTTTAACAACTTAAAAACGACATGACATTTCTCACCAGCAAAGTACTAACAGCTCTATTCTTGGAGCAAATAAACTCACAGTAGAGACGGTGCGGTCAAACACTGTTGAGGCACACACAAACTCTCTCTCTCTCTCTCTCCCCCCGCTCTAATAACTGCATTAGTCTGCTATCAATCCTCCATTACTAGATCTAAAATTACACTTTGGAATTAGCAACAGAAGTGGGATGAGATGCGTAAAATTAGTCCTTCACACAAGAGACAAAAACCTGACAAATGTCTTGAAATACATTGTGGCCGCATCACTGCTCTGAGTGTGTATTATTTTTCTAATAATTCCACTTGCCGTCATCAATTATTCCGTACTGTATACACACACACACACACACACATTTGTCTTCTTTTAAATATTGCATTTCCCAAAAAGTACTGAGATGGGTAGAAGGAAAGATTTTGTCTTCAAAGTAAAAAAAAAAAAAAAAAGGTCAACAAATGAAAACTTTAGTGAGCCAGGGAGGATTTTGCTAATTGGAAAAGAAAGCGAGGCTGATTTAAACATGGATTCCAGCCTTGATCATGTAGGAACAAGCCTGTAAGGCATAAACCCAGTCTGTGTTGTGTCTGATGGACAAAAAAGAGAGGGGGTAGGGGGGATGCCAAGCGACACCAGGGGGGCTGGGCTCCCCAACAAAAAAAAAAAAAGTGTTGAAGCTTGGCTTGGCAGGAGGTCTGAGCCCATGCCTAAGCTTGCAGCTCAAAGGCAGCTGATGATCTCCCTTCGGGACGCAGAGGTTGAGCGGTCCATGAGCCGCACCTGCCCCCCTGCCGTAGAAGAAGGGAACCATCTCTCTCGGATTCAAAGAGCCAGAATCCCTCAGGAGAATGTGAAGACTGTGGAAAAACAGTTTCAATTCCAAGTTCACAAGTAGCTGGACCCTGCCCTGTCCCGTCAGCTCTTGAAGCCTGGCGTAGTTCAAGTACCCACTACAGGCAGACTGCCAGTTTCATTGCCGAATGCGAGCCACACTGCAGCTGACAGATTTTGTATTCTGTATTCACAATGAGTTTAGGGTGTGGAGAGACTAAAAATAGACCATCATTGCCACTAAGACATGATAAAATGGCACAAGTGACTGAGATTCTTTCAGTACAGACAATCTATGATGATCAAATAAAGCTATAAATAATAAACAGATGCAAGCAAAAACAAGAGCTTAGCATAAAAGTGTTGCACATTTAAAACAACTAATTAAATCAAAAGATATAAACCTGCAATCACAATGAATACTCAAACATTTATCTGTGCATTCACAGCAGCAGATTCATGTGCTGAAAGAGGGTAAAAGCAATTTATGTAAAACAGTACAACGTGCATAGATGATAAACGACGTCATTAATATGCAAATGAGATTGCAATTCGATTTTAGGCGCACAAAGTATCCGTCTAACAATGAACTACAGCAGACAGTAGAGGACAGCAATCACTCCAGTCCTCCTCTCTCTTCCTGAGGCAAAACGCGCGCATATATCTTTAAAATGAAGAATGTCAGTCAAACAGACTCTCTTTTATCTACGACTATGGCGTTTAAAAAAGAAAAGTTAGCGTGCGTGAGATTCAGAGGGTGTTTTAATAGGGAAACCGGACAGTGGGGCTGTAACAAAGCCCTGAATGAAGTTCCCACAATTCCCATTCACATACACACACACATTAGCTCGCTAGCAACAGAAACAGCAAAACCGCTTCAATTCTCGCCTCGTTTGGGGCGTATTTTTTATATGCAACTCAAACACAGCTGCTTTAATGGCTTACCTCTCCTGGTCCAGGATTCCGTCGTTTTTGTTGTATCTGAGAGTTGTGTTGAGTATAAGGAGGCGTCCTGTTCCGGGGTCACATCCCGATAGTCTGTAGCGCTGGAGTGACTCAAGAACGTAAACGCGCCGCTGCTGAATCAGTTCCTGCCGGAGCGCCGCGCGATCGCCGCCGCCAGAGGGCGCTGCTGTGACGCCGTCGTGGACGCGCGTTATGGCCCATATCCGACTACCGGTACACATCAGATTTTGTACATTAAAGAATTTTTATTTTTAAATTTTTTAGAATTTTTTTGTTCTTGTATTTTGAGCGAAAAAATAAATAAAATGTGTATGTATATAAAGGCTTCAAAAATCTTTATTTTTTTATTTTTACAAATCTATCAGTTAATGCTACAAAAATATGCCAATGTCATTCTGTTTTCCCCAGTTTTTGTAAGATTTCTTTATCCTAAAAGCACTGCTGTGGTCATCTCATGTACTCATGAAGTTTTGACTGTGTTTGACAACTGTTTTCTTACATGATACATGTTATCAATCAAATCCTGTTCTCGTTATACTGGACAAAAGGAAAGATTCAATGGGACTTTACAGTTGCGTCATATATCCCTATGATTGGCATACACCTTACACATTATATTGCATCCTTGATGGCATAATAATAAAGTACTGCTATTCAGTAACTTGTAGTTTGCAGTTGTTTAGACAGTATGAACATGACAGGTACTAATCAGGTGTACATAGTGAAGAATTACTTAAAAACAAAATTACTACATGAAGAATAAGTACTAAAGTAATAAATACTAAAGTATTTTAAATACATATTTTAAATAAATACTAAAGTATAAAAGCCTTGTCAATAAGCCATTAAGTTGCCCAAGTAAGAATCGTGTTTCTCAGGATTAAATACTAATGCTGTGTTACAGAAAATCCTTTAACTGAACTAAACTGAATTCATTTGTTTTTACTGTTACTCAGCAGTATTTCTGTGGCCTTTAGTCTCAGATCATATATTACTGAGAGATTCCCAGCAGTCTTATGTACTGTATTCTTCACACTGGGAAAGACTCACAAACTTCCAGTTCCCCTTTTATCTCGGTTTCATCACTGTGTATATTTCCCACACACATTAATAACATTAAAATGCTGATCAGACAAGTTTAACATCCTGTCTCAAACTGACATGAATTCTGGAAATTCAGTAGAGTCAAGTCATGTAAATCGGGCTTCGATGTAAAAAAAAAAAAAGTCTAGCTTCTGTTCATTAAGACATCAAAAAACCAGTCTATAAAAAATAATAAAAATAACAACCCACAAATCAATTTCAGAATCAATAATTTATGGCAAAAATTAGAATGAATAGCACACATTTTGATAACTCAAATCATCTTTGTAAAAATGTGTAACAAAGCAGTCATGTTAAAAAACTGAAACAATACATTAGCAAACCAAGAAATTCAAATACCGGAGTTTCACACTGTGAAGAGGCTAAAGATCGTGGTGCATAATCCATAACAAAAGAGCAATGATTTGGACAAGACATGAGACCTACTTGCTCAGCAGTCCAAAAGATGGTAATCAATACCTTAACAGATGATAAAATTCATTCTGTGTGAAAGTTCTTCCTTCCATTATAAAACTGTATGCACACCACTGCATATGTTTTTAATATATATATACTGTATATATAAAGATTACATGGATTCGTCTTTTTATCTGTTCTTCAAAAATTCACATTCTAGAGGACATCTAAAGATTCAAAATAAACAACAATTATGATTGTGATGAGAAAAATGAAGTAGCAGAAGATTCAGAATACTGTGTTGTTACATTCTGAAACTGATTGAGGTTGAACCGGAAGAGAAAACACAAGCTTAACTGACTTTATCTTCAAAATAGGCACACAATGAACAGGCGCAGTTTTCTACAGAACAACAATATTACACTTTTGCCCTGATTTATAGTACAGTAGTACAATGCTTACATTTCACTGAACAAAAAGCACACTCTTTGGACACGTCTTTAAGATGGCTTGTGTCTCATCCCAAAGGCACAGAATACCTCACAAATACAAAATATTTAAGGCTCATATGTCTTTTCATGTACACCACTATACAAATGCTTTCCTCATGAACAATTTCCTATTATACAAATCATTCAAATTAAAAAATACTGTTTCAAGGAATGTAAATATGATACACAAAAGAATATGTACAACCAAACACATTTATGTAAACAAAGAAACAAAAATGCTGGAACGAAAATGTAAACGATATGAAAACACTCAAAAGTGCTTTCATCGATTTCTATTTATATGCAGGTACACAGGTGTGTGTGACAGAAACAAACCAGAGATGTAAGGAAAATTAGTGGCACGCCAATAGTTTGTTATATTAGTAGCTTCGATTCCCAGTGCATTGTGTTGCAAATACCATGTGTAACTGAAATTACTTTAATTTCAAGCAGTTGGTCTCACTAAATCCAAAATGTATAGCATTATTTACTATTATGTCACAAATGTAAACATTCGCTAAACGGCTGCTGATGTACGTACTGTCGTGTAAAGGCAAAATGCAGAGCCTAGCTACTGCATTTTGCTTTTGCATGAGAGCATAAAGCACTAAATGCCAGACAGCAGTGCAACATATATTCTGTTCAAAGCTGCATCGTTTAATTTCAGAATCAAGAGGGTTTTGGTGGGTCTCAAGTTTGTGATCGGGCGCTATTTATCTGTTATCTTTGGCAAAAGTGTGCATCATCCAGTTCACCTTGGTCTTCCAGCTCTCTCTTAGAGCTTCATTAAATTTCACTTTAAAGTTCTTCAGTGCTTCATCCTCAGATTTCCCCAGGGCCAAAGAGTCCTGTAAGGGCAAAGTGACAATAAAGGTGGAATGTCACCAATGAACATATTCGGTCTAGTTATATTCATTATTCTGCTAACCCTCACATTGAGTTCCAGTCATTTTAACCAGGAGAGGATTCGCCCCTGAAAATGCTAGTAAATGTTCTCGTATTGGGCTAAAACTCAATGAATGTCTGACGCATAAAGCACACAAAACAAGAAAAACTTCAGAAGAAATAATCTGATTGGTTGAATTCTACAGGATTTCCAGGAGAGTTTTCGTTAAAACGCGTGACTTTGCTCACACAAGGAATAACAACTTCCCCAAAAATATATTTATTTTCAGTCTTATTTTTCTATTTTATTACTATTAATCTTGTTTTCTTTTAATTTAAGACAGGTTAGGCATTTCTTAATTGGCTTGAAACACAAACATGAGGTGCATAAATTCAGATCAATGAGGTCTATGATCAACCAGTTCCAAAAAGAAATACAAAACCTGTCATAATTGAAAAAAACAAATGGTACACGCTCATGATGAAGGAGGAGTGATGATGCATCAGCTGTAACGCAAGAATGTGTTTGATATTGTAGCAACGAAGAGAGGGGCTGTTTGTTTGGGTGTCGATTTCAAATATCAAGTGTTTCTAAGAAATTGCATACTGCATCTTTAATATAATCACCGGGTGATATCTCTTTAATGAATAATTGCAGGTAACAAATGTGTTTCAGTCTTATTCCAATAATATATCTGATATTTAAAAGTGTCTGTCCCTACTTGTCCTCCCTTTAGATTTGATATTTCATGCTTGAAATGGCAATTATCATGAGTAATAAATAATGAGCTGTCTGTCATGAGGTAATTTTTACCTTTAGATACTGGATGTCTTTGGAAGAACTGAGTTCAGGGAGTCCTGCTGCTTTCATCAAGGTAAAAAGATTCACAAAAAGAGTCCCATTCCGGCACAGAATTTTATAGGCTTGTTCACAGCAGTCACGGAACCTGGCAAAGAGAAGCACGCATGAACTATTTTCTTTTTCAGTTATGAATATTACATATTCCCCTTTCCAACAAACCCTTCTATTTATTATCAGGTTAGATATAAATGTAGTCTGCCTCAAGGTTACAAGCAGCCAACATTTTCCTTACATGGTAAAAAAAGAATCATAAGAAAATTCTGAAAAAAAGAAAAAGGGAGCTGACTTATTTATAAAAAAAAGTTTATTATAGGTTTATTATATAGTAGATTATTTTACAGTTTTACACAGGTGTTAAACATTTGATAAATACTATACAGTACTATGGAAAAACACTAAATGAAACTATCAATGAGGTATCAATTTTGAGAATAAGACTAATTGTTAATGAGTTTCCCATTTATAAAACATGCACTGACCGTTCAAATTTTTCGCTGTTGTTGGTCCGTCCCTCCTGAATTACATGAACAAAGTCGTACGTCAAAATGAAAGGCACACGTTCTCGGTTGATCCCAAATTTGCTCTTGAAGTTCCCCAAAAAGTGCCCAAAATCTATGTGGAATAACTGCAAACAAAATAGAAAAAATATAATTCATAACTTCAAAATTAAAAGACTTTTAAAATTGCAGCAAATCTTGTGCAACCCATATTATGGCACTCATACAGATAGCTGGTGCCATCTTGTGATGATATTTATGTCTACACAGCGCTTGTGAAGCAGTGAGTTCATTCTTACCTGACCCGTTTCCCTGATCATGATATTGTCACTGTGACGGTCCCCTATTCCCAGAACATATGTAGCTACACAGTAGCCTGCGCAGGAGAGGGTGAATTCCTCAATGGCTTGATCCAGTTTATCCCTAAAAAATATAAGAATAATATTTTAAATCAAAACCAATTCTACCTACCAATCACAGAAAACTTTTTGCATTTTCAAAAAACATCACTCAGACGACTTATAAGCCATTTTCCTCAAAGGGACCAAAAAAAAGCCACAATGCAGGGACCACACACACACACACAATTGATTCTGTTGGACAGACATGCATACATACACACACATGCAAGCAAGCACACACGCAGACATAGGTCGAGTCACAGAAGCCTTTAGCGCAGTGTTAAACATTTTCAGCCTTGTTTCTGTCAGATCATTTTCAGTCACTCTATGACTCAACCAAGACATTCAATGTTAATATGCTGGGTGAATATGTAATGTGTCTTCCTGTTGAGTAGCTCAGATTCCATAAGAAGCCATACTAGAAAAACCTTCAATTTGACCTTCTCATATCAGTCAAAATTCATTCAATGGCCTTTAATGACACAGACAGTATCCGAAATGAACAGGAAATAAAATTTCATATGTTAAGCCATCAATAAATCTCATCTTGTACATTATGCTTACTGTTGACTGTAGTCATGAATGTGCAAGAAAAAAAATTTCACACAAATTTACAGGAAAAACATTTACAGGGTGTGCACTTCCACCCTAGATACAGATACAGTAAACAGTTAATCAAATAATGCATTTTATGAATTAAGTATCCCCTTGTTTCTTAAAGACAAAAATGTCCCATACTCTGACGTAAATTATTGCTTATGATAAAGCATAACATTTACAGTAAGTGGGCAACCAGTGAAAAGAACTGGATATGTCCATAGGGGGCATATATTAATTTCACACAAGCCATCAATGTCTATAGTCAATTGCACTCTGGTTTCAGGAGATCAAGAGGTCACAAAAAACGGGATACTTGCACAAAAGTGTGTGTTGCTTTTTTCTCTCCCCCCTTTTCTTTTTTGATTAGTCACATACACTTAGTCAAATTAGCTTTGTTAGTTGCATAAATAAAACATCACGGAAATTATGTAAAGATCGGTCATGTCCGCAAGTACACTATATAAATAAGTGCTGAAGTCGAAGGTTAGTTTGACCCAAAAAAGACCCCAATACTCAGACTTCTCTAAACCAATGCCTTCCAGAAAAGGTCATTTTCCCCCCATGCTTACTAGATATATGACTTGCAAGATCTGAGACTGTTACACAATGCAAGATGTTTGTGGTTTCATCTTAGTGCTCATCTTGAATCCTTAGCTGTTATTATCACAAAACAATATGCACACCAAGCCACTTTGGTGGAAAACACCTGCCAAGAACAAAAAGAAATTGTAAACGCAGCAGAATGCAGGATAAATTTACTCCAATGCCGCACCTTCTGCAATTAAACTGCATTTCATGTTACACCATAGTTTCATATACATCAAAAGGTCAAATGAGCCAAGAGAGGTTTAACCTTCTAAGTGAGGTTTGAGAGAAACTCCAGAAATTATGCTAAATTGGTCGATACGATACGCATAGATGCATAGTGTAAAGTTAGCGGCTTTGCTGCTCACCCTGGGTTCTTGGATTTGAGCCAGTTGAGAAGAGCGTCCTTGTTGAAGGCAGCAGTGGCTGCACTGTTGCTGTTGTTTCTCTGGATGTTTGCAATAGTGTCCGAGTTCTTCACCACCTCGATGAGACCTGTTTTATTCCCGGTTGACAGGCATCCGTAAGGCAGCATTCTGAAACCCAACAAATGAACGTTAATGGAAAGTAATTATTAAATATACAATAACTTATTAAGTATTGTAGTATCTAAATGATGTAAAAGTTTAAAAAAATGTTTTAATATACATTTTATAGATGAATCATAAATCATTAATTTGTAAGTGCTTATACTTTGCATAACGCTGTCAGTTTTTTGCAAATTTACTATACAAGTTAACTATACAAACCTGAGGTCAAGACCTTCTGTTTTCCATAAAACATCCATTAGCTGAATCATCTGAAGGGTTAGCATATCCTGCCTCAGATCTGAAAAACAGAGAAAAGGGTCAAAGTGTTTTTCAATCAGTCATTTATAAAAGTAAAAATGAGGGGGGAAAAAACTTGAATTCAAGCAAGAAATTCGATTGTATCCATACCGTCTCCGTTCTTGAAGATAATGCCCACGGTGTCAAATTTGTCTTTGAACATCAGCCATAGAGGTTTCATCTTTGAGTCCATGAACTTACACTTGTCAGCGCTAAAACAAAAAAGATTAGCATCAAGAAACAGCACACATACACACAGTTGCAAAATAGGCTCTTTGTTTTTTGTTCGCTGTTTGTATGGAACCTGTGTGCAACTCATATGATCATTTAGTTGCATTGCAGAAATAAAATGATTGACTCAGTAATATTACATCATGTTGCAGATTTAGTTACAGCTTAGAAACCTGAAACAAACTATAAAATCTTAAAAATGCATAACGTAAGATAAACGCATAAAGAGTGTTTTGCACAATCATTCCAGTTATCATAAAATCTGCATAGCTAAAAATCACATGCCATCAGTGGCACGCTAAAAATTTAATCGAATTATACATTCATTGCATTGACTTGACTATAAATGTACATTATTAACATGCAACATATTTAAAGAGAACAACATGTGAATGGTACCAGAGTTCAGACAGCATGATGCTGGGGTTCAGTGGGGAAACGACCTCAGAGAGCGCTTCTATGTACGTGTCCTGTTTGATGCACACTTTCATGTCCTCTGTAGTCTGTATTCTGGTCGCCTTCTGAGAGCCTGATTTCACAAAGTCATTGAGAGCCTTCATCTTATTCAGAGCCTCGTTCTGTAGGAGAAAGATTCGAAAATAAGCACATACTGTGCAGATCCATACGAACACACACACAATTCGGTGACTATCACAGGACTGAATTAAAGCATGAGACATTTAACAGAAGTGTGATAATCAATATTTGAGAAGACATGTAAAAACAGCTGCAAACTTTGAGCGGCATATTGCAGTTCCCCTTCCTTCCAGTGGTTTAGCTATTATTAAACATTCAAATGAAGATGAATTCTGAGCACACTCTCTGTGGAACTGCTGCTGCAAAGAAAAAGTATTCCAGCAGCCCTTACTATATTTATACACGTATATTTATGTGCTTGAAAGAACAAGCGCTGTTACTTACAAGAAAAGGCATAACGCAAAGTGACAATTACCAGAATGACTAACTGAGAAGTCACGTGATAAGTTTGGGGGCTAAGTGTCAAATAGAGCCATGAAAATGTGCTAGAAAAATGTATTTGTTTTTCATTTAAGAAATTAATGCAACAAACCTGCTTCATCAAGATCTTAATATGAAAGATGCACCCCCGACAGTATGCCTCCAGAATAAGTCCAAATCTTAAGCTGACTGAAGGTACATGCATTTCTGACCTTTAGAGAAAGCAAAAACAAAGCCTATGTCACACTAAAAGGAATGGGGGCGCTTCGTTGTAGAGCACTATAAGAAGGTGAATTGATACCTGAGGTGCCAAAACAAGAAGTGACCTATTTTCTTGTTGGCCAGGGCTCGCTCCAGCAAGAAACAGGTCAAGTCGCAATCCAGGTAGGATTCATACTTCAGAACCTGAACCAGTTGCAAGAGGTACTGAAAGAGTTCATCATCACTGTTGAGAAGAGAAAAATTACAATTTTATCTGAAAATAAATTACTATTTACTCTTAATTCATAACACAAAGTGGCCCAAAGGTAGCCCAATTCCATGGGAAAACCGTAACTTGACAACACAGGAAAAAAAGAACCGCAGATGTGAACAGAGCAATAAATGTTCTTAATGTAGGATGCCTGAGATATTGGAGGCAGGAAGACAGCTGATCGTCCTTGCAGTGCCAAAGCATAGTGTGATTGTAATTGGGACGTACTACATTCCCCATGTGACGTACAGGGTTAGTAACGTCACTGCCATTCACAAATCTTCGCCCATTGCCTTCGTGGGATCGTAAAGTGTTCATCGTTTGCACGGTCATCTACGTCCTTTTTGCCTATAGTGCTATGAATTTGGACATACCATACTTCTTTTGTCACATACTGTTTTTCACCTACTATGTAGTAGGGAAGTATGCGATTTCAGATGTTTTTTTAGATGTGTTTGAGAACTTTCAAGTGCCATGGAGGAAGAGTGGCGTAACATCTCACAACTGGCAGATCAGGTGCAGATACACTGCAGTACTTAAAACACGACGGACTCTCACAAAGCCTATCACCCCTTAACTCTCGCTTGGTTTAGTTGTATCATTCAGCACAGTGCATTATTTTATAAGTGATTTACAGCGGTTTTTATATATATTTCACGTAGTGAAATATATACGTACAGTATAGCAAATAGACAATGACCCTCAAGATGAGTAAGAAAGACGGTACAAAATTCTCCCTTCTAAGCAGTAACACCCTCCTCTCGTCTCCATCATGCCAGCAGCGACGCTACTCAAAGCTGAAATGCATTACAGTAAAATTGTCACGTATTTTTAGTTTAATTGTCAATTATTAATTAGCATTTATATGAGCTCTTAATGGTTATAATTTTAACTGTAATTAATAGGGTAAAACCAAAACAATATTTAAAATGGGCAATTATGGTCATGTGGAACGAATCGAGTGATTTTTATTGCATTCTTATGGGGAAAATTGTTTTGGTGTACGAGAATTTTGAGTTACGAGCTCTTGGAACAAATTAAACTCGTAAACCGAGGTATTACTGTATATCTATAAATGTTAAAAGCTATAGGAATAAAAAGGTTTTTTTCCTCTGATTTTGACATCTATGTAAGACTGAGACATGCAGACATCCCACATTTTATTTCAAAGCTTTAAAGCTCTCAAGAGAAGGCGATGATTAGAGGCTGTGCCACTCACCGCAACCTGCTAAGGCAGCGGATGGTGAAGGAGCGGACATGAGGGTCGGGGAAGCTGTAGTCTAGAAGTTCTAGAGCATGTAGAGCAGGTAAATCTGGCCATTTCCGTAACAAACCAACCATCTGAGTAAAGAAAAAAGAAGAGAGAGTGCTTAACAGCCTCTCAATACATAAAGGTAGAAAGAAAAAAAAAATTCCGGGTGGTGGTCAAGGAATAGCAAAACAACCCTGTGGAACCAGGAACCAGTGGTTCATCCTACCTGAGCCACATCCTCATGTTTGTTCCACTTAGTGATGAGGAGGAGTTTAGGGAGACTCTCCGGGTAGCGCCGCCTCACTTCTCCTCGTAACTTCCACAGAAGCTCCTTTTCATCCTCAAAGAACTCTGTGTTGTTTTTATTGTCTACAATCTCTTTCAGTTTCAGTTGCTGGAAGAAAACAGTCAATTTCATTAGAAATGAAGGACTACTAAAACAGTTTTAGCATCTCTAGCAATATGAATAAATCATTGGAGAATGTTCAATGATTCAGCAAACCACATCTCCTCTTAACAGAGCTCTAGGCAAACAGGCCGTAATGCAGAAGACCAATTTCTCACCTCTTCTTTTGTAGGAACAATCTTTTCACCATTCAGACCCAGTTCATTTAGCTGAAAATAACAGGAGGATAATGACTGAGCATTTATGTGCCATTTTCATAAATGTACATATATTGCATAAGACATTACGAGAAAAACACAACCATTATGGAGAACCACAAAAAAACCCACCTTTTCGATTGGAGGATAATACAGGGGGTGTGGTCTGATGTTGGGAAATCGAATCAGGAGACCAGCCGTGCTGTCAATGTTTGGATTTTTCTCCACAGTGCCCATAGGATTCAATAAATCACCTTTATCATCTGAAAATAAAGCGATTGGCCTGTAAAGAACTAAACCAAAACTCTCTATTCAAAGTAATGGAACTTGGTCAGAACTCTCAGCAATACTTCCTACATCACATAACTGCAGAATCTCTCAAATATCTTGACCAAAGGTCATACTAAAAAAAAGGTAGTGTTAGATAGCATGAGCTACTGTTCATTTTAATATACCTGGGACTGACGGCCATGTGGAAAGGGAAAATTCTCCAGTTTTCAGCTGGTCCTTATAGTCAAACACCATTGTGTTAACCCAGGCCAATGGGCAGTCCTGTGGAAAGAGGGGTCATTTGGAAGTACATTAACCAATGTGACATTGCACTTAACACAACAGACATTCTATGTGGGAGAGGTGACATTGTCATCTAAACAGCTCTGCACACTAATGTTTTCAGTTGTGGGAGGTGACAATTTAACTGACTAACCAAATATTCCAGCCACAGCACCAGTGATGACCAATATACCAATAAAACAAATCCAATACTTCCTGTGTTTTACTGTAAGTGTAGTCTAGTTGTCAAGTACTGCTATTTGTGCAGAGACATTTCTGCATTCACTGAAGTATTTTTAGAAGTGTTTCCTTCTGGAGCAGCAGTAAATGTCTGAGCCTTGTTAATAGAGGCTACTACCTTGTTAATAAAATCATACAATCACTGCTGGAATGGATTCAAATACATAATAGATGCTAGAAAATAAGATAAGTAGAGAAGTCTGAACTTCATCAAACAATATTTGAAGTATAGATTATTACTAAAATCCAGCATCTACATGTGAATTTTCAATAAAAAAAAATCTAGAAATAATAATAAAGGTAAAAGTAAAATCTACAAGCCTAAATCTTCTCCAAAGACATTTTGTAATAATACATTCACAATAAATTGTAGAATAATGAAAAACAGAATTGCATGAAATAATCAATAAAATACAAATATTGCATCTAATCTGCATGTGAATACTTTGTCAAAATCTAGACATAAATAAATGTATAAATTGTACAAACTTGGAAGTCATAATATTCATTAGCCAAGCATTATTCAAACTTAAAATGGTTTTCCGTGACAACTTTTATAATGTGCGAAAAAAAGGAGACATTTTTCTCTGTGCATGTTTCACCCATGTGGACTTCTTCTCTAGTTCGCTGAAACAGAAGTAACACTGAAAGCAGAAGTGGATGTGTTGGCGTTGAGCCATGGCAGCCCACCGCGCGCACACACACACACACACACACACACACACACACACACACACACACACACACACACACACACACACACACACACACACACACACACACACACACACACACACACACGACACCTGGAGATTTCAACACTTCACCTTCATTTTTCAATGCATTCTATATTTCAGAGACCAGGTTGAAGAATTCTGATCTGACATCAACTAGCTGCTCAGTCCAAATGTTTAACTTGGGTTACTCACATTAAGCAGACAATGGACCAAACATCCTGTCGTTAAGGTTTAAATAATATTGCTTTATGATGATTTTACTAGAATGATGTTTATGTGTATTTGACTTGCAAAACAACATTCACTGTGAACAAGTTTGGCCTTCATGCATGTC
Source organism: Rhodeus uyekii (assembly GCA_037043235.1). Taxonomy (NCBI): domain Eukaryota; kingdom Metazoa; phylum Chordata; class Actinopteri; order Cypriniformes; family Acheilognathidae; genus Rhodeus; species Rhodeus uyekii. The sequence goes on from JAWRVZ010000027.1 coordinate 1,702,643, forward strand.
AAACACTTCAAGTATAGCATCTGTTAGGTGTCGTCTCTCGTCAGTCAGCCTGTTGGTTGCTAAGTGACTCGTTTTGTGTTGAAATTAACTGAAACATACCGCTCGTTTGTTTTTCTTCTTGGTAGGGCGCTTTTTGGTCTTCTCGATGACGCCATAGAGGGCAAAGCAGAGGCGGCTCATACGAGGCAGGTCATTCACGTTGATGTCGAACACTAATTTCTGGTCCCATACAGGTTCAGAGCAAACACAGACCTCATTACTGGTCACCACTTTGCACAGGAGCTCACTGCCATGGAAGAGGCCAGCCTGAACCACCAGCTGAGAGAGAGATAATGATCACAGAGCTGGAAATCAGTCTCAAATCTGCCTTAAAGTGTACAGTTAAGGAAACGGAACTTACTTTCAATTTTTAAAACAAAATGAAAGAATGTATGAATGAATGTAGTGAGTTATGAGGAAGTAAATTGGTGTCTGGCAGGAAAAGCAACTGGTTACACAGGTCACTTGTCAAAAGGAATACGTTTTTATTTTTATACGAATGTTTTTATACAAATTTTACTTTTACTTTCAATTTATTACGCGTTTTATAAGACAGGTGAGCAACTATTTAAACGTTTTTAGCAACAGAAAATGAATAACTATTTTAGTTCAACAAAGTCTTATTGTTTGAATCTTATTTTCTTGATTTACGGCGAGTAACATGTTTGTATCACGCTCAGACACAACACTGTTTCGTCAAGTGGCTAGCATGACATAATCAAAAGGTTTTATTTGTAGAAACAATAATACAGCATATTCTCTCCCATACAATAGCCAATATTTTAAAATTAATTCCATGCCATTTAGTAACAAGCCATCAAGCTTTTATTAATATGATATTATAACATCGATCTAGCTTAATGCAATGTCCAACAAATCATAGCAAACCTAACATTACGTTATAACTTTATAACTATAACTTTCAACACACTAAAATGTATTTTTAGTATGATTGTGCTCCCCCACAATTTGAATGCGTCAGGTAAAGTGACCTGTATAGTAATTCAGCACTTGCAGCTGTTTTATTAGAATGAAATATTATTTTTTTCTTATTTTATTAGAATAAATCATTAAATATTAAATTAAACAATCAAACATAACTGTAACAAAGCTCAAGTTCAGAGAAGGTGGTGGCGAACGTTAATCATAACTTTTAATCAAAATATACTTAAAAGAGTACAATGAGCAGCAGAGAAATGTTTATATGCATCAATTCAAAGGTTTCAACTTTCATTTTATCATTGATAAAAGTCAGGAATTATTTATTAAAGGTAGCTTTGAAGATAAAATGCTTTGTCATGCAAATGGTATTTAATAATGTGCACTACTGCAATAATTGTACCTCAGGCTAGTCTGAAAAAAACAAACAGCCTACATGCGTTTCTCATGAATTTTTTAAAATAGAAACAACTGTCCAATGTCTGTTGACTTCTCCGACAAGCAAAAAGGAGATGCAAGTGGTGAACATAAGCAACAGTGCTGGCCTTTTCTAAGAATCTAGGCCCAAGAGAGAGAGCAGTAAAGCCAGATAGTCACTCCCCACTTCCTGTTTTGATGTTTCACTTAACCGCTTCTGATGAATTATGGGAAATATGTGGTCAGGGTCACATGACCACAGTGTTCATGATTTCACCCCTCACTACCTGCCACAGTTGAGACACTAAACAACATAAAATGCATCCCACTAGCAAAATAGAAATATAGACAGACAGACAAACAAACAAACAAACAGTTTTACCTTCATGCCCTCATCCGCATTCACTCGGCTACCCTGTAGAAGGTATACATAGAAAGGCTCCTGAATCGACCACAGCGAAGATGTGTTTTGCTGTTGAGAATATACATTTAACATTTTAAGCACATTTTCTTCGTCAAATCTCTTTTCATTTTCATTGCAAACTAAAAAGTGAGTGTGGGAGTATGTCTGTGCACGCAGTTGAGCATGCATGACAGTTACAGAGAAAACAAAACCAAACTAAAGAAGGAGGAACTAACATTTGTGAAGCCAATGTTGCGAAGGTAAACCAAGCAGTGAATTTGGTTCAGTATCACCCTTTCATCTAATATCGGAATATCATATACATGATCAGGCAACCACAGGAGAAAAATACTTAGTAGTGTTGGGGATGTTGATTTTAAACTGTAGATAGCAAATTCAAATGTTAAGCTACACTACAAACTGCAAGCTACTTTGAAGGCAATATCTTTATAAATTCGCAAGTCAAATAGAATAAAGGCTGCAATTTATTTTGACAACCAAAGCAGTATTTATTTGTTACAAAAACAATGAGGTTCTCCATTAAAATGACTGCATTCAATTTACTTTATTATACATTTACACTAAATACAAACATGATAATATTATATTAATTAATAAAAGAAGACATGGCGATGATTATTGCTTAACTAATCCATTTCTATGAATGAACTATTTCACTACAAAAAAAAACACAGTTCCCAAAATAACATGACAAAAATTATCAATGAAGCTTTTTGTCACCTTTCACCTCTATTGTTCGAAAATGTCAACACGCTCTCACAAGAAAACGTTTCGAATTTGTATGACGCGAGGTGTATGAAAACTAGTACAGTTGACATTTAATTATTTATTTATTTAAATATTCATTTTTTAAGTCTACACAACTAGGAAAGAAAAAAATATGTATGCTCCATCTCATTAATTCAAAGCACTTCCATGAAGGGGTCACAGATGACCAAAAAGTCACCATGGGTAAATGATTGCAAGTATGTCGCATTGCAAATCGAGTTCATTGAGGTTGAAGTCGACAACACGTTCTACAAGAAGAAACGTGATAAGTAGTTCCCCTGTTAATAACAGATCGTGTTCCGGTGTAAAAGTGTTTTCTCACCCTTTTGAGAGGCAATGGTGGCGGTTTGGACTGAGCACGGCTTCTGGACACCTGGTTACTGAGGCCACCCTGCTCCTCCTGATACTTGATGATGGCTGAATGATGCACCACAGTCAGGTGTGGGGTAACACCTCTGTGCAAACATGCAAAAATATACTGCAAGACAAAATAAGAGAACATAAAACAATGAAAGAATTAGCTCATATGCTCAAAAAAAAAAATGTCAAAATCACACGCTGAATCCATCTTCTTCCCATACTTTCTTGTCATCTCTCCACTTTCACGATCAATAATATGACAAATACTCCCAAATACTCCTTGTATAAAAAAAATGAATGAGGTAGAGCACTAGATTAATGTTTTTTTTTTGTAAACAGACACACGTAGATAGATGGCAAGGGATGTTTTATCAGTTCCTGTTTTCCCAAAATGTAGACTATAAAGACTGGACCAGATCCAGTACTCTTGGACTAATCATCGTCAGATCCTGCGGCCTGTTCATTTAGGTAGCGTAATGCAGCTGAAATCACATTATCCTCAATGTAGTTGATGTTTTGAAGGCTGGTAGAGATGTATGACTCATCTTTGCAGGTACAAGCAGTTTCTAAATCAACAACTGTTTCAGAGCCGTGAAGTCATACTATGAATTCAAAGCAAGGCCTCTGAAGAACTTGCCTTGAATAAAACTCATAAAACAATAAGACAACATACATAAAGCCATGAAGAAGGCATTAGTGAGAAATGGGTTGTATGTGCTTGTCTGAGGTCGGTTGCACCAGCTGTGCGCAAGTTATAACTTAGCCTAGTTTTGATGTAAATGAGCACCAAGTTCCTACTTACACACTACATGTACAAAATATTTTTGTGTTGCACCATTAAACTCAAGCGTAACTCTCTGCAAAAGCGTATAAGGAGTAACGATTGGAATAAAACAGCAGACTGACAAAACTGCATCAATAAGCTTGTTTAACCCAACAGACTTCAATTCTTTAGACATATTACATAAAGCTGCCATTTGCACTCATTTATATTTAAGAGAAAGATCATAGTGTGAAAAGATAATGTTGCTAGCGGCTCTTCAACACAAACTCTTCCTAAACAGCGAGCCGTACTACAGTAATGCTACCTCGAGCCGTATTACAGTAATCCCTCATTTATCGCGGTTAATGTGGACCGGAACCCCCGGCGATAGGTGAAAATCCGCGAAGTAGGATCAGCCAATCAGTTCACGGGATACATCCACTCGTGCTCTCATTGGTCAATCTCGCGCCGGAAACCAATCACATGTCTTGTCTGAGTGCCGTGTACAAAGCCTCTGAGAGTGTCAATGAATCAATGCATCACAATGAAACAACTCTGCTTTCCTCAATACGGCTACAGATATGACAGTATTTTTGAACTTTTTTTTTTCTATGAATATTTTTGAAAAATCTGCGATGCAATGAGGCCGCGAAACTTGAACCGCGAATTGGCGAGGGATTACTGTAAGTAGCATCGTATTTAATGGTGCCTTATTTTTTACAGTTAGATACAAGAGGTAAAAGAAGTTAGAATGAAGGATAAAAAGACATTCACAGCATTTACACAACTTCTGTTAAAATATCTGAAGGCTGCTTTTGGTTCACAGAGTAAACGTCATATTATGAGACTAAGCATCACTTTAAAGAGAGCTCAAGACCTACTAGCTACACTCTTCCTTAAGAACTAATGGTGCAACCAAATTAAATACAGAATTAGTTACAGAAGTACAGAAACTAGCTAGTAGGTAGTAAGCCTCTAGTGTAGACTTTACATTCTCATTTAGTTAAGAACTTCCACATGGCTGCAATCCTACCCTAGAGTCTGAAAGTGTGGTGCTTTCATATGAATTTTAAAGACAATGTAACTTTGAAGTCAAGAAGATGTTGATGATTTTCTCAGACTTACTTTAAACTGGCAGAGTGGATATGTTCCATAAATGAACTCCAACCTCCCATTAACCTGTAGAGTGTAGTCTTCTGGCTTCTCCTGCTTTGCCGATCGAAACACAGTGGACTTCTTTCTCAGGGCGTTCCGTTTCAGAACCATCGGCAGGTCCTGTGGATCTTGCTGAAGAACGAAGCTCTCCTATAAATTAAAAATATGAAATGCTTTCAATTAGAAGTTATAATCTAGGTCAGCGTTTCTCAGACCATCTTATAACCAGCAGGTCAAAAAACTCTCCAAAAAGTGATTCAAATGAATGTTTGTTCCAACAGTTTGTGTTCCAGAAGAAATTGTCAACAATATATGCTGAAACTTTTGACAATACAATCAAAAGTTTTGACAATACAATCAAAAACAAATAGTTTAATTCAGCAAGGATGTAATAAATAAGTTTCCACAAAAGATCTGGCAGCAGATCGGATTTTAACATTGATAATTATAAGAGAACATTTCTTGAGCAGCAAATCAGCATATTAGAATGATTTCTGAAGGATCATGTGACACTGAAGACTGAAAATTCAGCTTTGCCATCACAGTAGTAATTACACTTTTAAATATAAAACTGTTTTTACTGTATATTTGATTAAATATATCCAGCCTTGGTGAGAGACTTACCAACTCCAAGCTTTTGAACGGTACTGTATAATTTAAAAAATGAATACCATAAATGTAGAAATGTTTCCATCCTAAAGGGACAGTTCACCCAAAAATGAATTTTCTGTATTGACTTCCATAGTAGGGGAAAAAATACTATGGAAGTCAATGGCTTCCGTCAAGGTTCTGATTTCCAGCATTCGTTAAAATATCTTCTTTTGTATTCAGTAGTAGAAAGAAACTCATACAGGTTTGGAATAACTTGAGGATGAGTAAATGAAGACAGAAAATTCCTTTTTAGGTGAACTATCCCTTTAAGATACAAATGAGAATGCAGGACTGCCAAGTTGATTGAGAGTGTGGGGAGTCTTTATGTTTTATGGGAGTGGGTGGTCATGGTTGCCATGATCCTCATTTCCATAGTAACAGCGACTTTGCAGGGGTCTGTGAACAGTTTGTGTTATGAAAGAGGCCCTTGGTTCAAAAAAGTTGGAGAAAACATGCTCTAAATATAGTAAAAATGAAGAAAACTCCCTCATAATAACTGGTGTGCATAGGGTGAGATGTGCTCACAATAGTACGATTGATTACTCATAAAGCAATTGTTTTTCTCTGCAAATGCGATGTCGAAACAGTCTGGCTTTTGATTCGTGTCAGGCATTATCAAAACAAGCGTTGCTGGAGTTTTTTGTGTGTGCATGCTTTAGTTCAGACTCATTACAAAGTTAAAGATCACAGGTACATAACATTCACTTCAAGTGGGTGGGGGATTGACAGGCAACACAACACGCATAAATACTATCAAAGGCCTCACTCTGGAAAACTGGGTCAGTGAGACCCATGTGTGCCTGCAGATGCTGCAGTGACATCATCACCGTGTCAAACGTCTCCTGACTGTTACGATTTGTGAAATCAAAGGCAGAAAATATGTCAGTCTAAAATTAGGTTTTTCATGTGAGGGTTAAATAGTCAACAGCTACTTAACATACTCAATTTTACATTATCAACACACACAGAAAGAAGATATACAGCATTATTCTGAATGAATCGCCTGAAGGTTAAACTGCAGCATAGAAGGATTGTATATGAGCATATAATCCCTGTAAAATATGACAGCAACTCACCTCACTACCCTCAAACTTCACATTGACAAGGATCTTTTTGGCACTGCGCGATTTTCCAGATTGTGCCACAATGGAGCATGGCTCCAAGTCACATGGGAAGTTGTACTCCATCCATTGATACCATGGCAACATCTGGCGCATCTGAGCACGCTCTTCACAAAACGTCCGGATTTTTGTTCGGAATTCATTCACTTCGTGATTCTTTTGGGAGTCAAATTCATGATGACCTGTGGAGACAAGTTTTTTTAGCTAGTGAGAATGCTGTCAACATTCTTGATTTTGATTCAACAAATATAGCGCAACATTTATGATTTTGAAGCGCAACAAATAATAAGACGACCATATAGTGAGACCTCTCTGCGACACAAAAAAACGGAAAGGAAGACCAATGCTAAATGCACTATAAAACCCCAACAAACCATATAATCATTTGGATTTAGAAAAGCAAAATAAAACAAACGTATAATGACTTTTGTTGGCACGGAATCCAATGAAACTCTATGGTATTTTGGCGCAAATTCATCTAGCACTAGGTAGAAGCTGGTCGAATTAGGCAGAATACAACATGGACAGACTGTGTAACACATCCACACTCTCAAAATCATTACCCAAGGTAAAAAAAATTCAAATGGGGAAATGAGATCAAGATCTTTAAAAAAGCAGATTTTCCAAATCATCCTGTCATGCTCAACATTTTTTTTGTTTTAAGAAACTATTTTCTGGACAGCTGCCAAAACCACATCATTCTGCTGCAGTGCCGAGTAAATGCAAAGCTGCTTCCATTGAGATCCGCCCGTACAGCTCTGAGGTCAGCTGAGGATAAGTGTGACACAAACCTTTCCCTATAAGCAGACTGATCTGGGTGGTGATGAGCTTCTCGACTCGGTCTCCTTCCCGAGCCACCAGCCTGAGAATGGGCATGAAAGGCCGAACGTCACATAGGCGACGTTGCTCGTCTTCCAGCTCCTCTCGCTCTGCTGTCATGTTGATGCAGGTAAAGACGTAGGCATCCGGGTCACTTAGGGCACTGAACAGAGGCTCATTCTTGGCATTCTTCCACACCATCTAAGACACAAATCGAGATTTGAATGTGTTCAATGGAATTGAATGCAGTCTGTTCCGATCGTTTTATTGCAGAGCATCTAACAGCAGAACATGCCGTGTTTTGAACGATGCTGGTAGGCTTCCTGACAAGCTTAACAAGCAAGACTTCCTTAATTAACCAGCTTCACAAGAAAAACCATGCATTTTAGGAGGACGAACATCAGTGGTCTACCAGCTAAACCAGCAATAACAAGCAGAGAAGTCTGTTTAGCAGACAAGTGTTCAACTTGTTAGTAGTGACTTGTGTCTTACTAAAGCATATTGATTATATAACTCATTCGTTCAATCACAAACTTAATGTCCTGCAATTTGACATGCTACACTAAAACAAACTAAAAGTACTTAAATAGCGTTTAGCTTTTTTAAATTAACATTATTTATTACGGATACAATTTTATGACCTCTTATTAAAGAAGTCATCTCTTCAACATTTATGAACGAAACATTACGATCAATTTGTGAACCAAATCAACTGAAAAAGTTAGTTCACAAAATTGTCTCTCATGAGCTTGCAAAGGTTTATGATTTTTTTTAAATAATAATGATATTTAATCTGTTGCAAGACTTCAGAAGATGTACAGAGCACATCTGTGGTGCTTTTCATCCCTTTTTTAAAGCTGAAATCTTCATGTTCGTTTAAAGAGTCCATGTTATTTGTTAACTACCAAAGTCCTATTACTTCCATGTCTACGAACTTGCATTTTTAGTGTTTACATGTGATCAGAAGGTCTGCTTCTCACCTTCTTGATGGCACTAATGGTGTCACTGCATGCTACGGGAAAGTTGAGGTAGATCCCCGTGGGGAGGAGGAACTCCATTATGACCTGTTGCCGACCCTCCCTCTCCCACACATCCTGCATGCCGTAGACCCCCGGCGGCATGGTGCAGGAAGCTCATCTACAGCTGACCCCACTGCTGAACACAGATAGGCACTTCAGCGCAGATCAAGTCAGAAAGAAAACAGAACATGCATCAAATGTTTACTAGCTGTTACAACCCACTGAACCAGTTGCACAGAAGCAGGGAGTGACCTCAAGACGCTCAATTAATATTCAGTGAGAAGAGAGAAAGCATGTAACATATGTTGCATAATAAATAATTATTAAGACACTTTGCTTGTAAATGTGTAGCACATGCTCACTAAAAATACATTATTTAATAAAGATAATGTTTAATATAATTTCATTCATGGGAAGTAGTCATGTATCATGACTACATTTTTCATGAACACGTTTTTTGTGTTTACATGTATTATGTGAGTAGTAATTTATCATGTAGGTAAAAATAAATTACAGAACAATAATAAGTAAATAAAATCTATTAGCAGAAATAGAAATTGTTTTGATGATCACTACAACTTCAACTTAGCTAATTATTGTAACACTATACCTCATGTAATACAATGAATATACAGTAAAAAGAGAAGAAGTATAAATATACTGCATTACAAAATACTTAAATATGCAGCATATGAGACTCAAATTTTATTTAGAGTATGTTATTATTGCTCATTGCTCATTTTTTATACCTTCTCTTCTCACAATATATATTAAGACATTTCCCCCAATATTTATTTGCTAAAAACAACTGTACCATAGTATGTATAAAGAAACCAGTGCACACTATAGAATATACTAAGTACAGTCAAAATAAACAACATTAATATTTTATAAATGCACACAGCTTACAATACAGCAGCGATACTTACATAAATGTACATTTAAAGCAGATTTCAAATGCATACAATCATTTAGAGAAGCATGATGCTCTTCACACGAGATGGTATATTATATAATATGAATCAATATCTAATATCATACATGCTGTGTGTGTCAGTAGCACAGACTGCAGCTCTGATGAATTGTCGGATTGTCTAGGGTTACAAAGCCGACCGGAGGGCCAATATCCGAGAAACGTGGCGCCCATCATCTCGCATCTACGGTACATAGCAATTTCACTTATTTTATACTCTGTTTTACACTACGAGCCTGCCGATAATATATGCTATACATAAAGTCGTAGCAACAACAACAACAAAATCACATTATTTATTATGCATTTTAAAATGGCAGGTGTCAACACATTTTGCGCAAGCCATCACTAATAAGCCTCGGCTCGTTTCATACTGTCTCGTGATGGGAAACATTTAACAAAATATGACAGCGCGAACTTACCTTTAAGCCTCGCCGGTGGTTCATTTCTCCATCTTTAGAATCAGCGATGCTCCTTTACTTTGACATTGAAAATTCATATGCTCCTGGGGCGTGAATTTCGGTCACCGATTAAGACGCCGGTCTTTGAACGGTTGAAATGACAGCAGAAGTGCTGATAATTCTTTAGTGATTGGAGGTGGTAAAGTGGCGTCTGCACTGCGCGTTCCTAACTCGTAGGGATCATCGATGTAGTTGTGTTCTCTCTCTCTCTCTCTCTCTCTCTCTCACACACACACTCTCTCTCTCTCACACACACACTCACACACTCCCCCCCCCTCTCTCTCTTTCTCACACACTCTCTCTCTCTCTGTCTCTCTCGCTTCCTCTTTCTCGCGCTCTCTCTTTTTAAATAACGTCTGCGAGTCATAAACAAACCCGTCATTCAGAGCGTATTGGGGAGAAGCGTTACACTATAACATAACATTTAAAATGTTTTCATAAATTACAACCTAAATTAACATGTTCTCCGTCTCACATAAAAACGTTTTTCCCCCCAATTAACTTTCACAAGGCGCATAACAAATTTTGCACTTTTCAAAACAGATTGTAACAATCGTTACGGTCCCTAACCGTTCCCCAGAACATCGCCGCCTGGCTTCTGCACTCTGTTTCCACGCGTGCGGCACGCGCTGCAACGTTTTAACGACTTATCGTGTTTTCGTTTGAAAATCTGTTTCATTACATTACATTACGAGATATTCAGATGCTCAATACTGAAACACAGTCCAAAAATTGTAGTTATCATTTGAATCTGTTCACCCCAAAAATTATTTCATTGATTATTTTAGTAACCCTTTAAGGAAACCTATGAGTCTGCCCTTCACCTAGGTTTTTAGGTAATTTTAGGTTTTGCTCTTATGAAACCTAAAACGATAAACAGGACACCCAACAGTGTCATAAACTTCACGCACACGGTATTCTTACCGAAAGTGAAAGTGCCATACAATTTACGCCACTAGGTGGGGACAACTGTCTTGAGTGAATCACTGAATCATTCACTCAACTGATTCGCCAAAAACATCGAGTCGTTTCAACTCATTCACGTACGAATTCTACAGAGCCGAGTCGTGTTTAGAGACTGAAGGGCGCGTAAACATATGCGGTAGTAGATCAACCAATTGAATGTTTAATCACGGCTCATACTCGAATGCTATTGGCTCATAATGCCGTCAGTCTTTCAAATTTAGGCGTTGCCACACGCGAGCAGTGATGATGGCCCACTATAAAAAAATATATTTAGCTGACCAAACGTAAACAGTGCAGAGCATGTTTAACTGGTGTTATTCGACGCCAGTTATCACGTAGCATGAGATGTGTAAATGCTGCACATCACGCACGGAATTATTGAACCTATTATTTCCTTATTTTTAAATACAAACCGGTTAGACGTGTCTTCCTGTGAGAGCAGCTCTAATTCTGGATGCCTCTGACAGCGAATTACGATTATGGGTCCATGGGGAAGTCACTTAAAAGCACCAGTCAAAAATAAGGATGTCTGCTTTCACCCAGGAGATGTCTAGTAAAAGGCTATTATTTTATTGCTGAGAAAACAAATACTTGAACCAAATGAAGAGTAAATGTGGTGCCCTAACAAAACAGTGTGATAAAGATTTACAATGCATTTATATGAATAAAATATCTTATTATCAAAACACTATTGGATCTAGGACATGGAATTCGCCACATGCTGTTGAAACATTTGCACAGACCTTTATAGGTCTTCTTTTCTGCCATCTAAAACCAGACTGTGGTGGTGCTGTGATGATAACAAGCTTCTAACGTTTGAGCGCTCTCTCACCATTGAGAGCTCTGCAGCTTGTGAAAACAGGAAGTGTATGTGCAGAACAGAAACTCTGAGTGAAATAAAGCCAAAGACCCCTCTGCCCACATCCGCCCACCTTCACCTCCTGCCCACCAGACATTGCAGGCCAAAGTGCACCATTCTGCCAGAAAACCGATCACTGCAGGGAAGTTACTGGAGGTGATGGGGAAAACCAAACACATGCAATGACATTACAGCCTCTGAACTAATCAAATATAGCTGTAGAAAGAGGCCCCGGATGCCTTCAAGGGGAATTATGGATGGACACACAACCCTGCTTCTCAGACCATGACCCGATAGTCCTATTGCATTTACAATGCATCAAACTCTTGCATCAAAATTTAGCTGTTAAAGTAATAGACTTTCCTCACCATGGCAACAGTTTCAGAGCCTTGTCTATCCTTGGGATTCTGACACCCCTTCTTTTACTACAAATTATCCCCTTTGTTCAAGCTGCAGCTTGTATTTGAATATGTTTTCATGTCAAGATAACATACATATATGATATATATTTATATATACGTAATACACATATATTAGAGAAGTCAGTGACTTGCACATCACATGACCTAAATTGGGGTCAGTGGACTAATATCTGCATAATAATAGAATAGACACATGGATAAAAGTTATGCCATGTTAACTACAATATTTCATGCCTTTTCCTGCACATAAACTTAATAACTTGAATCACAGAAACTTGCTGAGAGAATGTGCCTGTCACTGTATCAAAATATATATCAATATTTTTTTAATATTTTTTTCATTCAATAAAATGTATTTAGATTAAATCCATAAGCAGTGGTCAATCAACATAAACGGTACATGAACTGTTATTATGAAAATGAAACATCAAAACATCGCTTAATGTGTCAAAGGCCAGAAGGGGGCACTGTTTACCTACAAAGTGCGATGTGAAATAAATAGAATTGTGATCTTACTACATATTTGTTTAATTAATTTTTATTGTAAAGTATTTTAATTTCTTTAATTAAGTCTGACCGAATTAGTAAAGTAAAATAAACGAGACTTGTACGACCAGTTATCTGAATTTTATCAGTGAAAAATTCGAACAGGTTATGAACATTTACATATAAAAATATTTCTAAACTCCAGGAATATGACACCAAACATGTCTATTCAATATACAAAACATCTCTAAAGAAAATACGCCTTTGCACGTGTACAGAACTCTTGTAAACGACAGAATCAGCAAAAAAAGTAAAATTAAACAAGCAAACCTGTACATCACATGACCAAAATTGGGGTCTGTGGACAAATATCTGCATAATAACATAGAATAGACACATGGATAAAGGTTATGCCATGTTAACTACAATATTTCATGCCAAATTATAGGATCTTGCTCCAGTACATCTCAATATCCAAGTACATGCTCAGGATATGGTAAAAAATAAATATGCTTAAGTACCTTTAATAACTTGCCTAACCATGAGCGTCTGAACAGCTCCTCATCTTCGAAATTAATAATTAAGTAATTTTCTATTTATGAAAATCCACAACAGAAAACTGTAAACCCATTACTGTATACAGAAATCAAACACATGCAACCACACCAACAAACCTTTGAACTTAATCTCTTGAAAGGGCGCATTTAACATTTCCAAGGGTTATCGTAACAAAAAATCGAAAGCCTACTTATATTCAGTTTTCACATGTCTGTCCATCAGTCAAACGGATGATGAACCAGTTCGAGGTGGCTGTTCTGCGGCGGGTAACTGCAAGTGGAGATGGAGCTTCCGCCCGGGCTCACCGGCGGAGTCATGCCGCTCAGAGGCACCAGAGCGCTCGGATGCCGGTGGTACGTTCGATAGGACGGGTGAAAATGATGGGGATGGCCCTGGTAATAACTCACGGGAGAATTGGCGTAGTCGTTTGGAGACAGAGGGCGCGCGTTACCGAGCATGGGCTGCAGGTATCCGGAGATGTGCGTCGGAGAGCTGGACTGGTGACTCCAGGAGCTGGTGCTGAGGAAAGGGGTTTGCCAGTAAACAGGCTCCTGTTGCAGGCAGTACGAGTCGGTGAAGTTATATCCAGAAGGTAAGGGTGGCGGTCGGTAGTGTCTCTTGACGCGCCTCCTGCGCCTGTAATTGCCCTTTTCGAACATGTCGTTGAAAGCCGGATCCAGCGTCCAGAAGTTCCCCTTTTTCTCCCCGCCGCTCTCCCGAGGAATCTTCACGAAGCACTCGTTGAGGCTCAGATTGTGCCTGATGCTGTTCTGCCATCCCTTTTTGTTTTTTTCGTAGTATGGGAACCTGGAAATAATGAAGCTGTAAATGTCATTCAGGGTCAGCTTCTTATCCTCGCTTTCTCTGATGGCCATTGCAATGAGAGCCACGTAGGAATACGGAGGCTTTTCGGGTGCTGGAGCGGCTCCTCCATCCCCTGCGGTACCCGGGCCGTCCTCTACGGTATCAAGGGACTGCAGGTCCCCAGACCCCGTGCAGCGATCCATCAGATGGGCTTGAGCTCGACGAAGGAAACGCTGAGAACCTCTGTTGCGCACCGCACAGGTGTAAAGTTAAAAGTGTCCAGGTGTGCTTCAGGTTTGCGTTAGTCTCCACCTACCTGCCCTGCCTCGAGTCGGTATCCTAAAATACAGGTCAAAAGTTCGCAAATTCAACATGAAAGAGGGGCACGAGGGTCGTATTTTGTCTGCTTGCAGTAAATGTTACAGTGAACTTGTGTTTGATGTCTGCCGGCATTAGAAAACTCACTAGGTTACCAATAGCGTAAAGACCAACATAAATAATAACACAAACACACACACAAATTTGTTTTCTTTTCATCTTTATTATTAATATTGTAATATAAAAAATAACATTAAATTCTTGCGCAAAATATTAGGTTAAATATAAAAACTACTACAGTTTACAGTGTCAGACTATTATTATTACAACTATAATTCTACCTCTTTATTTAAATGCATCAGAACAACTGGAGGGGGGGTCAGGATAATGAATTGATATTTAAAAAAAAAAATCATATAATCAAACACATCTCCGAGAAAACCCTCTGCAACATAGAATATCAGGTTTGTAAACTCAGGTTTGCACAACTGTTTTCCCACGCGGGCCCGTCCAATCACAGACAGCAAGAGCCCATCAAACACACCGCCTTATTAAGACCTTATTTGATGAGGCGCATCGGCGTTATCGACTTAATATTTTATATTCGTCTAGCTACGTAAAGCATGTTTTTTTTATAACCTTATAACTGTTTATGAGAATTTAGATGTATATCTGAAAGGGAAAACTTAAAAAAAAAAGTTTTTTGTCTGATAGTGATTATTGTCTGGAATGAATTTGTGTGAAATTATACAATGTAGACAAAATATTTTTTACTAGTAGCTTATAGTAGTGTGCATTTGGATTTAAGATCGACTTGCAGGCATAATAATCTTAAACTGAACCAAAATCTTAATAACAACTTTAATAGCTGCATGTGTGATATCTTCTGCATATTGTTGTTAGATGAATCATGAGCTTATCAGAATATTTTTTGAACACTGACTTCAACCGGTTTGATCTACTAAATATAAAAGTTGTTACTTGTACCATGAATTCTCTATTAAACCTGCTCATTTGTACATTAGTGCGACAATTTCCGTTGCATATTCACTACATCATGATTTTTGGGTTGTAAAGAATATTTAATTAACCATAGATTAATATGCCCTCAACCTGAGTGTGTCTGAAGATAACATAAAACATTCTTACAGCAAGATGCATGTAGTAACTTGCCATTTTTGGGGGGGAATTTCCCACTTAGCTAGTTTCATCCTTATGTGCATCGACAAATACTTTGCCAACTACAGTCCCTCAAAACTTTAGTTATCTCAATTAAGTTGGCACTTTCAACACATTATAATAGTAAATAAATCAGTGGACGTACTCCTAAATGCTAGACCTCGATTATAAAAAGAGTGCAAAATACATTAACGGATTGTAACTAAAATGATTTTGGAATATGTTGCATTACAGGACAAAATGGACACTGACAACCTAGTCATCTCTCAAATAACCACCCACTCTGAGCTGTAAAACATCCCATACTGAGAGAATTGAGATTGTTATCATTCTCTCAGGAGACAGACTGTCTCCACTCAACCAGTGATGGAGAAAGATAAACTCGGTTACTCTGGAGTACTTTTCATAATATACTCTCAGTTACCATTTTGTACCTTTTCCCTTACATTGTAATAATTTGCATATATTTTAAACATTGTAGTTTAACACATTGATTCAAAATAGCAACATGCAAGAACAGGCAAATGTTTCGAGTACCATGGATACGGATATGTTTTAACTTATCAAGAAGATATTCATATCTATCGTCACGGTTGACCTTTTTACTTAGCAACTGACTTTACTAATTCATGTTCAGATTTTCTGAATGCCGAAAGTTTAAGGAAAGTGTTTACTCAAGCATTGTTTATTCGAGAGAGAGAAAAAAATGCTAGCATTTAACCGTTTCATTGAAAACATAGATGTCATACAGAAGATATGTAAATTACAATGGAGGTTTATTTCAATCTGGAAATTGACACCATCTTATGTACAAAATATTTGTTATCCTGTTTCCCTTGAGTTTATGAGTCAATCATAAAACAGAGGCAGAGGCTCAATGGACACAGTAACAGACATTTGCTAAACCCAATATTTCACTGTCACATTGTTGACATAAGTAGATCAACACAAACATATTGCACCTTATAATATCACATCATTACAATAATGATATGACAGAGCATTATCCTTCGAGGAAGTAGGATAAACAGAAACGGTTAATGTACAACAATATGGCAAAGAAGCCAAATTAATTTTTAATAAAGATGTCACATGCCCAACAGACATCATTCTGTTAAACGGAATGGCACAATCATTCATTCTGATATACATCCAGTGTTTAAAAACACAAACAAATGATTGAACATGTCCAAAAATATGCTTTTTCAAAGCTCACATCACACTGTGCACCATAATGTAGAATTTCAGCTGTTCAGCTGTGTATTTAACAGAGAAGTTTAGAGAATACGGTCTTCTCATTTCTGTACATCTGCAAAAGTTGAGCAGCAAGAATAAAGATGTAGTCGTCACCCAAGAGAAACATTATCCACATATTTCCTGTAAAGAACCCAGATTTACTGAGCACACAGGTGACAAATACCAGAGTACATCTCAGTTTGACATTGAATTCTTGAGGTCTCCTGAGGATTCATCTCCAATTGTAATAGAGATAGACGCTTATGAAGGTTAAGTTAACAGTCAAGCTGGCAAACAGTAGACCAGGCCAAAGCGTCAGGCGCAAAAAAACTGTGGAAAAACACAACACAATAAATAACTACGCAGAACAGAGTAACCAAATTAGTTTAAACACTGCTACTGACAAAATTCCTATTCTTACCCTTCCATCCAGGTTTGCTTTCGGTTTCATTTCCTGTGGTCGTGTCTACATGGCAGTTTGAAGATGAAGAGGAGCTGTCTATTCGCTTCTCCACATGCTCAAACACACTGCCCTCATCGATCAGTGAACCTGAATCCCCAACAAAAAATCGAAATTAATATCATTCAAGTTCAAGAATGTGGAGAACAGAACATATGAACAACAGTTTACCCACAAAGCCAACAGACTTGAATTATATGAGGTTTTAAAATTATTACTGATATTGATATTAGTACAATTAATAGTACAATATAATTTTTAACTAATACTTGTATTAAAAGAACACTGACTGCAATAGGAATAGTAGGTTTCACATACAGTGGCCGTCAGAGTTATTTTGATTAAAAATTACAATGGCACATGAACTAAAAAATTATGTTCACTGATAAATCATTTATAATAAACATTGCAATATTCCATAAAAAAGATTTATCTGTCAGCTCAAATGGTTACTAGAAACACTCAAGCTCTCTTTCTACATTAATAGACTTTAATCTATTAAAAAAATGCATCCAAATGTGTCCTATACCATGATTCTGTGAATGGAAGTGAGGAACATCAGGCAAGAGTCCTCTACTGTGTATGTGGCTTTGATCCGTAAGAAAGGGAGGTGGTGAGGTCAAACTGAAAGGCTCCAGAGGAGAGGAAAAGAGCTGCAGCTTTTGCCCACTGATGTTGAGTCTGGCTGGGCTGATGAGTGGCCGACGCTGCCTGGCAGAGCTGGAGGTGGAAGTGACGGAACCTGCCACTGAAGGGGTTGGTGATGGTCCAGGAGAGGCAGGTCGGCTTCCAGATTTTAGAGAGTAGTAATCTATTGAAAAAAAGATTAAATTATCAATTAATTCATATTGATCAATGAGAATTCATCCAACATGATTTATCTGATTGCAAATCAGAAAGACGTATACAATCATTGCTTCACTTCTTCTGAGTTACCTGAAGGTGGCGAGTCTTTATACTGTGAAGATGGTTTACTCCCACTGAACAGGAAACCCGAATCTACAAATAAAATCAGCAAAACAAAAATTTACACATACACACAGGAACATACAGATTTTGTATGCGTGTTCAAATACCAGTAATTAATTTTTTTCATGTTATGTCAGATAACTGACACATTTTATAATTCTATACTATATTTTGTTTCAAGAAATTTAAAATAAACACTAAAAATCAGTTTAGCTAAAATCGGTTTTACATGCTAAAAGTTGATTTATTAAAGACTGCATGTAAGTTCAATTAAGTAAAATAATGAATTTGCTTTTTAAAGTTTAAGTGAGCATTATATTTTGCAAAGGGTAAATGTAAAATCAGCGTACAAGTAAATGCAGTATGAACCAATAACAGTTGCTGTACTGAAAAATTGCATACATAGTTTAAAAGTAAAAAAATAAAACATTTTAATCTTTCATTTGATTAAAAATAAAGTAAAATACAATACTGTGAAATATTATTACCATTTAAAGTTTTTTCTATTTTAATATATTTTTAAATGTAATTTATTCCTGAAATGGCAAAGCATAATAATAAAAAATAATAAAAACTCTTTTTCCAGGATTTTTTGATAAAGTTTTAAATTGAAATATTTTGTAAATTGCAAATGTCTTTACTGTAATGTTTGATCAGTTTAATGCATTCTTGCTAAATATATATCTTTTGAACAGTACGTAGTACAAGCAAAGTTTCTTGTCAAAGTTTTACCATTCTTTCCATTGCTGCTATCTCAAAATGTAAAAGCAGGGTAGCCATCACAAAAAAGGCTGACAGAAATTCCTGGAAATTTTTCATGATACAACACAAGCATCTAATGGTAAAGTTGGGTCATTTAATGCTCTCCTACTGTCATTCCAGGAATGTCTCTATATGTGGAGCCAACACAACTGCAGCCATAGAGAAGAGCTGAACCACCACTGAACATCACAGAGCAGATGGGTGAAGCTACATGATGGAGCAGGTAAAGGCCCTGCTCACACAAGAGCCTTTTCAAGATGAGATGAGTGATACACTAATGATTCTGTTAATATGAGCTGTATACTATAAGGTCTCACTAGACTGATATTTCTTAAATGATGCTGATGATGAAACAATATTGCATTTAAATGCCCACCTCTATACAATGCAACGAGATTTCTCAGACAAGTGTGTGTGATTAAATCACGAGCATAAAGATCAAACTCTGGCCCTTTTTTAATTGCACCTGCCGTGCCGCTGGATCTGATTACAGGAGGCTGACGTTTGGCCTCTCATCTGATCTCGTCTGAAGATCCACACATGAAACAAACCATGATTCTTCTACCGTCTCACAACAGTCATTTAAACACCACTCCCGACATCATCCTGATCCCAGGTTTTAAAAGCCTGTGAGTATTACAAAACCCAGTTTACTGACAGGTCAAAGTTAAAAGCTATAGTAAACCAAGCTATCGTCTCAGCAATCCTGTTTGATATATATAGTTAAAAATGTACGTCAATTCAGTAAACATTTTTTAAAATACATAAACATGAAAAGTAACAAATAAAAACTAAATCTTGTTAAAGGAATTGTTCATCCAAACATTTTTGTTATTACTTACTAATTTCACTCCAAATCGGCAGTTTTTTTTTAATATAATGTGAATTTATGAAGATGATTTCCCATCCAATAATAGTTCATATTACTTTGCATCCTATTTGATGCAAGAGCTAAAGCAGAGGGTAATAGCCTGTGGTCAGTATATGAACGGTCTTGGAATAGAGAAAATAAATTCCTCTGAAAAAATAACAGCATATAGATTTAGAACCATATGATGGGGACTAAATAATGACATTTCATTTATATGTTCACTTTTCTTTTAAATTTAATGGCCTAACAAGATTAAACAGACTGACTGTTAATATAACGATTTAAAAAGAAGTCACTTGTCTTCCTGTCACTTCCTGTAACTTGAAACCCTTCTGTGATGGGAAAATCCCAGTAACATGCAGGTAGCTGGAGACACCGTACAGACTTATTTCTCAATCGCACTTCATAGTTTTCTTTGGCAGTTGGCAAAATTCCCCTGCTAGGTGCGGCACCGTCTGGGGTGAAGAGTGAGCCGAGTTCCTTGCACCATTCATTCAGTCAGTCAGTGACCCACATCTTTCCCATCATGCACCTCCACACTTAGTTCCACAAAACAGCATCTGAGGCCTCACTACTAGCACAACTATCATCCTCTCAAACTAAAATGTTCTACATTACATGGAGAGAACACCCATTACATATATACAGTGTATATATATATATATATATATATATATATATATATATATACACACACACAATTAAAAAAACGTCAGCCAAATACAGCGGCACGAGTGAGATATTATTCATCACAAGAGTGAGGTGGTGACGGAAAGATTTGGCGGAAGATTTGGTTTCACATCAAAAGTGTCTATTTAAGCGAGATTGTCATTGTGTTGTTTTGTTGCTGTGTTTTTCATTAAGAAGAATAATGAAAGCACCACTCAAGCAATTGCTGCCCCTGATTTGGCACTAATTCAAAAGCAAAAGTAAAATGTGCACGGCCACACAAGCATTCATAACAGTTAGTGTCCACTGCCGCAGAGCAAATGTTTTTTCAGAGCGAATGAATGCCAGTGCACATTTTACTTTCGCTTTCAAATTAGCAATTTAAAAGCAAGGTGAAAAAGAGAGAAAACTCCACTGAGACTAATTACAGGAGAACAGCCGATTTGATGATAAGTCCCTAATGCAAAAGCAGGTAGGCAGACAGATGACCATGATTGACTATTCATTTGCGGAAATATGACCACGATTGGGATACAGGTACTGTCAGCATCCAAACAAAATACAAAACAAAAGACAAATCATAGGAGATATAAATTGTTTATGGCTACAACCTGCAAAATCATTCCCTTTTTCTGGGTTGTCTTGCTGTTGTCTCTCCATTTGCACCAAAGCAGGAAAAACTTAATACATAAAATAACTTATGCTTCTTAATTGAACAGATTGATAGACCTGAAGTTCAACTGATGGTGTTATACTGTGATGATTAAGTGCTCCCTTATTTTTTTTTGAGCAGTGTATAGGCTGTCAATTGATTTGTAAAAAAATGTTTAATCTTGAATAAATCGCACCCTTTTTATGCACACCAAAGCACCCATGAAAACAAAAAAAAAAATTGCCGCACTCATGTGGATAGAGTGTGTAGGCAGTTTTTAGATGACGAAGACATTAATGCCTCAGACTGGCCCTCTGTTCCCCAGACCTGAATCCAATTGAGAACCTCTGGGGCATTTTGTATCAGAGCATCTGAAGCCACCAATTAGCACCACAGACTGTCCAGGAGCTACTGATGCCCTGATCCAGGTCTGGGAGGAGATCCCACAGGACGCCATCCATCATCTCATCAGGAACAAGCCCAGACATTGTCATGAGTGCACAGAGACACACTGCTGACTTACATTGAGTTGCTGTGAAGAGCTTCATGCAAGTTGAATATAACATGGTTTTTTACAGATTTTTGGCATGATTTTGAATCTAGCCCTCCGTGTTTTGATGATTTTGATTTTCATTGACTGCCGTCACATAATTTTGTTCTTAATAAATTATAGAATTTTTTTAATAATATAATTTTTTAATTTTTAAATAATATATTATAAATCTTTAAATATGAGTGAAACACTTAAATTAGTAATATATTCTTAGAATAAAAAAAATGCATATGACAAAATAATTTGTGTTCTAACAAAGGGTGATTAAAAGTTGAGTCAATTAGCATTTATTTACATGCACTCACCGGCTCGTGCGAGCGATGGGATAGTTCCCAGAGAGAGGGCCCTGTTCAGTCGCCCAGGCAGCGAGGAGGGCGAGGTTTTGCGTGTTCTGTGGCTTTGTTGGCGGATGAGCAGCTGTGACAGGTTGGGGGGAGGAGTTGGGATGAAGGTAGAGGATCCAGACACAGGTGCAGACAGCAGCGGACAGTGATTACCGTAGTACGGCCCAGGAGAACTGCCAGACAGATACCTTCAACAGACAGCAGAATTGGAAGAATGTATTCTGTTTCAACATAAACGTATGAAAATATGAAAACATATGCAGATGCTATGTTAATAGTACAGCTGATAATGGCTCCTAATTTGAATCAACTACAGACAATGTAGATTTCAGTGAAGTAAAGATTTCAATGCAGATAATAAAAGTATATATAAATAATTTAAACTAGCTTAAACGTACAGATATTAAATCATACATTGGTAATGTCTCAGTCCATCTTCACATGCCGTTTAGACTCAGTCACACAGATTTCTTGGTTGATTCACTAAATTATAAAAGCACAACAGTTTCCATCTAAAACAATCTTCAAGTTAATCTAAATCTAAATAGTTTAAAAAGAAATATCAAACACACAGTTCAAATTTTATCAGTGTTTTATTTCACTTCGTAATAGGGTTAAATAATACAAGTATTAAAAAATGCAATACAACTCATTCATAATACAGCGAATGCTCCAACATGCTGCTTTACTCCAAAACAAATCTGAGCTGAAGTGTTTGGACGGAAACCGTTTCAAACTATTTAACAATGCAGTTGTTCATTTCACATTATATCTTTGGGGTCATTCCATGTCAAAGTCACAAGAAACCACTGATCAGGAGTTGGATGATATACCAGAAACAGCACAGCAATGGCAAAAACGTATTTCAGTTAGAGGTTTCTTTAAGTCAGACAACTATTTAGAGCCAGCGAGTGATCCAAAGACACCACATCTTATTCAGTTTAGATTTGTAGTGGTCAGAGGCCGCAATTGATTCAGGTCCATTTGAGATTTGTGTGTTACCTTAGTAAGAAATTGGATTTGACAGGATACCAATACAAACATGGGCCATATTCCTTCAACCAATTTACTTTCCTTCCAATCAGACTCTGACATTACAATGCGCCTTCTGATACAAAATACACAGATCTGTGATTTCACCTTGACAGATCCTACTTAACTAAATCCTCAGTGTTAAGTTCAACTTATTTATTCACATTTTGAAATCACATGATATTTTGGAGAAAGACATCATACCACCGAACCGAACAATCTCAACTGTCTGGTAATAAAATAGGTAGTAAATGAAGGCTTGAGTATATTCTCAAAATTACAATGTGCTGTGCTACATTAATGTTGTACAATGGTTTCAGATACTTATATTAAAAGTCTAAATACACACTATTATTAGTATTTACCAACCACCCGCCTTTGGCAAAATAAACTATGGTAATGAGGAAACAGCAAACTAAATACTTAGGAATACAGAAGTCAACAGTCAAATTATCAAATATGAAATGTGCCATAAACATATTGCTTTGTCATAAATGTTACCCAGTTAAATGGATAGTTCGCCCCAAAATGAAAAATCTGTGATCATTTACTCTCCCTCAAGTTGTTCCAAACCTGGTTTCTTTCTTCTCATTCTTCAAAATATCTTCTTTTGTGTTCAGCAGAAGAAAAATTCATACAGGTCTGGAACAACTTGAGGGTGAGTAAATGATGACAATTTTTTTATTTTTCTTGTGAACTATCCCTTTAATGGAGCTTTACATAGGCAACTTTTGGTAAATACAAAATAATAAATATTAAAGCTTGTCTTACAAGCATGTCGAGGACGTTACAGTATGTTGGATTGGATAAGTACCACAAGAACTACATGAGTTGATACACATCTACCGGTAATAAAAATGAGCCCACGATACACACTTGTAAAACATTTGATTTAAATAGCAGAAAAGTTGCGGACGGTAAATGTCTAAGTCACATCAGTAAGTACTTTGATCACAGCGAAAACAAACTTCACAGCATATGCCACATGCATAGTTACTTGGAAAATACAGTGATGCAAATCTACAAAAACATACAATCTATAGTCGTACTGTCACATGATGTCACATGTTTCTAGAATACAGCAAAAAGAAAAATTAAAATAAAGTACAAAATGTGTCTCTTTTCGTTAGAGATGGCTACATGTTCCAGAGGTTTAGTGTGATTAGTAGTGTTGGTATATATTACAATGTAGTGCATTCATTACATTTTACAGTATAGTAAATATAAATGTTCATAATATAATAAGCAAAGTACATGGTTAGCCAATTTTCTGTCTTTAAACATTTATGTAATGATTACAAATCAGCGGTGTGTAAACAGACTTTCTGACTTGAAATCTAAGCTTTAAAATCTATGTAAAGAGAGGCTCAAGGCACTAATTTTTGACATAGACTCTCTCAAATGTGATTTGATGTAGCCTATCGTCAAAACTGAAAGCACCTGAGCTACAGTATAACAGTAAACATTAGCAACTTAATTATGCTAATATCTCATTTGTTATGAGATTGAAAATATGAGATTTGAGCAGTATTGGCATAATACAGTATCTTTGTAATAGTTTGAATACTGTGGGTATAGTTGACGCAGCAAGGCATTTTAAGTTTTAATGGATAAAAAAAAGAAAAAAAGTCCCAATCCCCAAAGCACCATTTCAATTTCTTGGCAAATAATGCAATAACAGCATTATATACATAAAAAACACCAAAACATTCCCCTCATAAAACTACTTTGCATCTTTACCAGCAACCCAAAACCTTAGCTATTTCAAACTAATTGTAATGGGTTCTGCCTTTGTCAAACTAGGGGCAAATCACACACTAGACTACAATAAAGGTAATAAACTTGTTTTCTAGTACTTTGAGCAAGATCATCCACAGCAAGAATCAAACGCAGACTAAATTTCTTTTTATCTATCAGTACAGTTTAGAAGGCCTACGCAGCAAGTATCTTAAAGGCCATGAAGGTTTATACTGAGTGTATTAGTTTGTTAGTATAAACTGAAGACAGTTTGGAGGAAAATCTGAGGAAAATGTTTCTACACGTCCCAAAAATGCCCTATAAAATATCTTAGCTTAGTGTCACTGCTCAGATTCTGACCTGCGACCTCTGGCTCTTCTTAGACTTGTGGATTTGTGTGTTGCCACAGCGGCAGCGAATCCCACCAGACAACACACAGAAGTGATGCCAAACTTGACAGATTCCAACCAGACAGGGATGTCCGTCTTGAGGTAACACTCAGCCAGGTAAAAGCATATGACGAGGAGCCAAAGCAAAGATGCCACAGCGTCAATCCTCCTCAACCTTTATAAAAGTAAAAAAAAGAATTTATAAATAACATGTATACACACACACACACACATATATATATATATGAGTGTATCTGAATACATATTTGTAAAACAATTATATATACAGTGATCCCTCGTTTATCACGGTTAATGTGGACCGGAACGCCCCGCGATAGGTGTAAATCCGCGAAGTAGGATTGGCCCCCCTAGGAATTTCCGTATATGTGTGTGTAGGTACCAGAATGTTTAAAATGAGTATATTTATACTTTAAATATTTTAATTAAATCTATTTAATTATAAAACCTTAATATTATACATTTACTCTCTCTCTCTCATACTCGTATTATGGTGCTCTACAATCATCAATGACAGTAGTATCTTGAGACTCGAGTAATTTCGATGGATGAATGTGTAAATCTTTAAATCAGTTCGGGAAGCGCCTCATCGTCAGATATCGGCGCTGGATCGTCAACATTTGCTTCTGAGAGAGGCGAAGAGGCTCCCACTCCACTCGTGCTCTTATTGGTCGATCTCGCACCGGGAACCAATCACGTGTCTTGTCTGAGTGCCCGTGGGTGTGTACAAAGCCTCTGAGAGAGTTTCTCTCTTTGTCTGGCATCCTGGGAAACCGTTTCTCTCGCATCACAATGAAGCAACGCTGCTTTCCGCAATACGGCTGCTGATATGGCGGTATTATAAAACCTTAATATTATACATTATTTTTCAATTTTTATTTTTCAATGAATATTTGTGCAAAATCCACGATGCACTGAGGCCGCGAAACTTGAAAGTGAGGGATTACTGTATATATATTTTTAATAAATGTTTTATCAAATGAAAAGTCAATTAAGTATATTTTTATTGGTTCACCTGACAGGTCCTGCCATTAAGACCCCTGTGATGCAAGTTAGGAGACCGACAGAGGCCACGGCCATCTGGTGGTTGCTTCCGGACTGCCAAATAAGTTGAGCGTTCTCTACGGCCTCTTCCGGAATAAGACCCACCAGATCATCCCACATTATTTTGCCCTCATCTGTCTTGCTTTCACTGTCATTTTGGGGAGCACGTTTAGGAGGGGCAACTCCTCCGCTTAAGGTTGGGGTGACAGAGGGGGCCACATCTCCAGATCCAGACAAAGCCACAGCTACAAGGAAGGCACAGGCGAGAAACGCAAGGACTCGGAGCATGATCAACCAGGCCGGTGTGCCGAGGGAGTAGATGTTCTGTACAAAAAAAAGATGGGGGAGTAAGGATCACTTGATATTAGAATATCACTTGATATTTGAAAGTCAAGCCTGATTAAAGATGAAATGCGAGTCAACAGTAGCAAAAGCAGCAAGAGAGAACAGGTCTTTCCTTATCTCTAGCAATCACTTCCACACATTTATCTGCGTTTTAAGAAAACACTAGAGCGAGACTAGTCATTAATCAAACTCGATACATGCTACAAACGCAAACCAGGTTTTACAGTTTTATCTGGGCAATCTAAATTCAGTGCATTTTTCTATGTCAAGCTCTTGGCACCTAATCAAGTCTTTAGTATTCTTAAAGATACACTTCAGATGGTATAAAGAAGAAGAAATCTTCCTGTATTTTTCATGTCAAGTCTTGTGGCTTGATTTGAAACCATGTAAATATATAGAGATCACCACCTTAATAAAGGCTTTATCAGCATCCCGACTGCGTCTGAGCTGGTGGTTGAAGAGCAGAGCTCGCAGCTGTCGGTTCTGGTGTTTGATGTAATACTCCACTGCCGTCTGGCACGGCCGGCACAACTTGTAGGTCTGCTCGATGTGATGCTTATATACCTCGATCTCCTCATCATAGTTTTCCTGCCATTATGATGAACATATGACATTATATTTTACTGGCTGCATACAAGTTACTTGTTTTTGAGCTGATGCTTTTCACATTATAAAAACAGACTTTAAACATAATAGCACATGAAAATAACTCAATATGGTTATTCTAGTCTTTAAAAGTATAAAAACTGTTTAGATGCATACTGAATATCATATTCAATAATTTTAGCATGTATAAAAAGTTAATTTAACTAAGCAACAAGCTTAATACCTTGGTCACCTTGAAATTAAGAAATCAAATGAGTCAATTGTAAACCTACATCATCCCTGGGGATGAACGAGGCCAGCTGCTTAATCTTCAGTGTCTGGTTGTTGTTACACTTCTTGCAAAGAAGCATCTGGCAATTGACCCACTGCAGAGTCTTTGGTGACTCAGGGACACCAGCCGAAACGCCATGGTTGAGATGTTCCATGTATTGAGCAGGAATGGGTTTGTTGTAGTCCCCGTTCTACACATAAAAAAAGAAGGTATATTGTAAAAGCTGTATTTGTCCGTTCAAGCCCAATAAGGAGCCAAAAACAACTGAGTCTCTCAAACAGCGCATGCACATATCAAAATGACTTTCGCTTACTGCGCTTGAATGGTTTAAAATCACTTGTTTTTAAACTTCAAGGCTTATAAAAGCATTCAAATCATAAGTTTGTTTGTTTTTTGACGTTGCAGCATGGCAATGTCATGTCAGCGTAACCTCAATAAACATGATAGTCCAAAATCTCTACCCGTTTATTGTGTCTACAGGTAATAATAATAATAAGTTTTATTATATATAGCGCCTTTCCCATGCTCAAGGTCGCTGTACACAAAATATATATACTAATACAATGTAGGACATAAACATACAAATATACAGAAGAGAAAAACAAAAACAATTCTAAGCAGAGAAAGTTTGGAAATAATGTGAGAAAAGATATGTTTTTAATTGAGACTTGAAGGAGGATATAGTAGCAGTGTTGCACAGAGAAAGAGGGAGGGAATTACAGAGTTTCGGGGCCACAGCACTGAATAATCTGCCACCAATAGTAGAAAGACGGAAAAGAGGTATAGTGAGTAGTCTAGAGTCAGATGACCGGAGAGTACGTGGAGGAGAATACCAGTGCAGAAGTTAAGATAAATAATGAGGAGCAAGTCCATTTAAAACATTTAAAAGTTAACAGAAGAATTTTTTACTGAATGCGGACAGAGACAGGTAGCCAGTTAAGGGTATAGAGCAAAGGGGTAATGTGGTCCGATTTTTTGACTTGATGGATGACTGGCAGCAGAATTTTGTACGAATTTAATTCTTAAACAGAACTATTAAACAGAAGCGGTTCAAGAACAGAGCCTTGAGGAACATCCTGAGAGAGAGAACATGGAGAAGATGAAGTTGAATAATAATGAAAAATTGTCTATCGGTGAGATACGATACGAACCAGGATAACGCACTACCCGTGATGCTGATAGCAGATGACAAGAGATGAGTATATGATGGGATATAGTATCAAATGCAGCAGTTAAGTCGAGCATGATAAGGATGGTAAGGCAACCAGAATCAGCAGACAAAAGCAAGTCATTAGTAATTTTTACCAACGCTGTTTCAGTGCTGTGGCCCGACCGATATGTATAGGGGTATATCACTCCTATACTTTTATTTAGCAAAAACGCATTAAATTGTTCAATAAAAACATTTATAACATGACAGGATTTCTATTAAGATTTTAAATAAAACTTTATAATCAAATAATACTGAAAAAAAGTTATTAGTTTGCATAAAAATATTAACTCTTATAAATCAAACTGCATATTGTTACTGAATGAAAAACATCGTTCTCAATCTGATCTGAGTGTAGTCTTTGACAAAAACACAATTTTGAAAACAAAAATGTTTTATTTTTAATTATTTCTTTACAAAATGAAACCTTACCCATATTCAAGTGTTAATAAAAAAATATGCATGACATGAAATTGTGACAATTATCAAACACTTGTTTTTTTTTTTTTTTTAATGCTGGCAGGGAAAGTTAAGCAGCACAATTGTTTTTAACTCTGATTGATGATGATAGTATTAATAAATGTTTCTTAAGCACCAAATCAGCAGATTTCTGAAAACCAGGAGCAATAGCTGCCGACAAATCAGCTTTGACGTCACAATAATAACATTTTAAAATGTTCAAAAAGAAAACCGCTAAATAGTAATATTTCACAAAATGTATGTTTTCAGCATATTTCTGTACAAATATGAATGCAGCTTTGCTGAGACATCTTTCAATGCATTAAGTCATCTTATCAACTTTGTAGTATATGAATATACAGTATACAAGTAATACAGCCTCTGATAAAAACATGACCTCTACACAAAACTAACATATTTCATAACATAACGTCAGTACCTCCTGAAAGCCATTATACTGGTCGCAGTATGGACAATCCCAGCAGTTTCTGTTCCCATAGGGGACAATTGTGTCCTGATTGCAGAACCAGCAATTCACTTGGACATGACTTGGTTTCTTCCTGTAGAACAAAAAGATCAGATTATGAAGAAGTGCTGCAGGTTACTATGTCTTAATAGTAGTCCCAGAACAGGTAAGATATTCATCGGAAACTAATCTGAAACCTGAACTTTGAATCCAATCCAAAACTGCCATTTTATTTTTTTTCCAAACAGCTCAATCAGTGTCTCAATCAAGACGTGACAGACTGAATACCTAAAAGTAGTAAGAATATAATTAGATTAATTCGTTTGAAGCTGATTCAATTGCTAATTTTCAATGGCTGTTAAGGGCCTGTGATGATTACATCCAGACAAGTAATGGCATGTTTTTGAATGAAATGTCAGAAACTTTAAATAATTAGAATCCAGGAAAGTTTAACATATCTTACCACTCAATACTCAGTGTCTGAAGGAGCGATATAGATGCTCTTTTCTCCTTGCTGCTATTAGACTTGATAATCAGAGCTGCTCCCAGTGAAGGAGTAACCATGATACTCACTGCTGCTTTTTTTCCCCACTGCAATAATATGTGCAATTTCTTTCTAGTGAAATCACTACTCTGTAATCTGATATACTTTTTGTTTTGTATATGCTATATATATATATATATATATAAAATGATGTATATTATTTATTTTATATTGTATAATTGCTGCTGCAACAGAGAAGTTTCCCCATTGTGAGACGAATAAAGGTATATCTTATCTTAATAGACAATTAAAGAGTGTAAAAGAACGCCTTGTCATAGTCTAGACAAAATATGATTCATTCATTAAACATCAGAACTGAGTATTTTTTGTAAACTCATTCCCATGGCTGTCAGACTGGTAAACTCTTTTTAATTTTAATGTTAAATTTATTTATGTACTGTTGTTGAGCTATTGCGTCGAAATTTCGTTGTGTAAACAGAATGACAATAAAAAAAAAACTTGGAATTTTCCAAGTTTCATCACTTTCCACGGAAG
Organism: Rhodeus uyekii; assembly: GCA_037043235.1. NCBI lineage: Eukaryota > Metazoa > Chordata > Actinopteri > Cypriniformes > Acheilognathidae > Rhodeus > Rhodeus uyekii. The sequence goes on from JAWRVZ010000027.1 coordinate 1,733,276, forward strand.
TTGGTTTTACCAAGGTAATTAACTTACCGCAAAAATAACAATTACACGGAATATGTATCAATAACTTGGCATTAACCAACAGTGCCATCAAAAAATGAATGTACAGTTATTTCAAGGAGCTCGCACATGTATCTTTATTTTCCATAAGTAAAGATAACAGCCGTACTTCTGACGTATGTGGTGGATATTATTAATGTAACGGTGAATTCTGGTCTGTTTTAAGCACCAACGTCATAAAAGAGAAAGCGTTGACCGAAATCTCGCGCGAGAACACGCTTTTTATTGCACAACTGATATATGAAAATACTCCTGCACGTTTATTGAAAGAAACAATCGTTCAAGTGTAATGCATTTTGGGCCCTAACTAGATAGTAATGTGTTTTACGAGGCCCAGCGACATCTTATGGGCAGGGTTACAATACCTGGTTGCAATTCTATAGATCAGCGCTCCTCCTGCAGCAATCGCTGTTGCTCCGACACCACCGACTACAAATGGCGGGTACTGTAGTAATATTTGGCTAAAGCCCTCCATTGCAAAATGGGATATTGATAGTAGTGTTATTACGAAGAAGGCACGCGCTGGAGTGGGTCATGCGGCAACAGAAGCGCGCGTCAATCTACAACATGGTCATATCCAGGTCATGTGTGCAATGTCAAAATAAAAGACTTGGACTTTGAGCAGCCATTCTAAACATACCGGTAATTATAATTGTATACAATTTTACTTCATTATTCAAGTGATATATTTTTAATATATAATTATAATATAAAAATATAATTATATAATTAACCGATGCAATATGATAACAGCACAGTAATTTCATTTTTTACATGGTTTACACATTTAAAAAAAATAAAATATATATATATATATATATATATATATATTTTTTTTTTATATACATTATACGCGCAGCATTAGCGTTATGCCAGTAGCTTTATCGATTAATATTTTCGATTGTTACCTTGAGTTTGTAAATACTGTTGTATGCATATTGCCTACTCAAAAAAATTAATTTAAACAAAAGTTTGTATGGTATAAAACTGCCCTCTTGAGGCAAGGTATGCAACAGCTATTTATAAGCTTTACAGAGACACAATAGATTTAAAACTTCTAAACACTGCACTCATCTTTCAGTCTAAGTTTTATGTCTACATTTTAGGGCTGAATCATTAATTAACAGGAGTAAATGCTTAAAAGCACATACATTGATATTACTTAGTAATTATCTTCCACGTTATAAACAATTAATATCCTTCTCACTTTGTGTATAAAATTATGGCACAAGAGATAAAACATCGGCTCAAAGATCATGTTCCAAATCCTTGGATTGACTCTTTCCTTCTAACAATCATAAACTCATCCCAGCAGACTTTAAAAATGTGCATTTATTTATGAGGCTCATTTGAACTATGCATTTCCAACACACACACAAAAAAACATTTTCATAATTTAATTAAACCAAAAGTAGCATATGCATCAAGGCCCTACTTTTATGTAAAATTTAACACCTTATCATGTACAGTAAACAGAAACGTTTCTAATAAAGAGGTGAATGGAATTATTGGTCAGACTCCAGAATGCTACTAGGTGTCACAAAGCAATAAAGTATCACAAAATATTGCAACAGAATATGAGCCGTTATGCTCCTACGCCCTCATTTCAGTATAAATTCCCTTTCCTTCTAAGAACATAAAACCTGGATCCACTAATGATTAACTTCAAAACCCTTAGACATGTACCATATCATAGATCCAAAGAATTCAATGGACTGCAACAAAACACTGCTATTTATAAGAAGAATAATTTAGTTAACTTAAAGCACTATTTGTATATTCAGATGACCTTTTCTGTACACTGATACAGTATACACAAAGAGCTATGCAATATGCGGCATTTACATAACACACAAACAGTTCTGATAACATATGCACTCAACTTAAAAAAGAAAAAAAAAGTGGTTTAGTCTTTGGGGAATTCAAAAGAACATCCCTGTCCACGATGGATTTTATTCGGTTCATGTTAGCTGCAGGTCAAAAGAACAGTTTGTGTGCGGCTTCATTTGGAGGGTTCACCCAGCAGATGGACAATGAGCTCGTATGTGGACAGCACTATGGCTGTGTTGGGAATCTGTCGGATAAGCTGTGGAATGAGTCCTCTGTAAAAAGCAGCGTAGCCCTCTTCCACCGCCACAAGGCGCGCCGTCTGAAAGAAGTACTTGTATTTGCTTCCCTCTTCTCGGAGTCTTGTCCGAATGACCTCTGGAAGACACCAAGAAACGTTGGTCATTAAAAGTGTTAAGGAGAGCTAAAAGTTGAGTAAATTACTGTAATATGTGAAGTTTTAATCACTCCTATGATGGCAAAGCTGAATTTTCAGCATCATTACCCTAGTCTCCAGTGTCACAGTTATGCAGCTTAATATTTTTGTGAAAACTGTGGCGCTTTTATCAGGATTCTTTGAGTAGAAAGTTCAAAAGACCAGCATTTTGTAATAATGTAGAAGTATTGTCACTTGATAGATTACATTTATCCTTGCGCCGTATAAACACACACACAACTTTTACAAAGGTTCATTGTCAAGAATAGCAGCAATGCAAGCAATATGCATGCAAGCTTATGGATGTCATGTATTTGACCTTTCACGACACCATTTTCCTGTTTTTAATCAGTAAAAAAATACATATCTGGATTTAATGTTATTTTAAGGTGGGATGGAATTACTCAGTTGGGTAAAAAACTCAGCATTTTGTTTGCATACCCAGTCACCTCACTTACACCAGTTGGGGAACCACCGCTACAGAGGAAGGAATCCATGTATATATTTAGACATATACTGGCTGATGCTGGTTCATGCTGGCTGACAGGTAATAACCTACCATGAGGATAAGCTATGCAGGAGGCGCAACCCTTGGCGAATGCAGCAGCAAACATGAGGCCCAGGAAATCGGAAGCTCTTTTTTCTGTGTCGGTGGCAGGCGTGGTGAACCGACTCTGTGCCAAGTACTTCTTCAGCGTCTCATAAATGAGGAAGCAGATCATAGTCTCCGAGATGCCAGCATACGACGCCGTCAGTCCCCGGTAAAAACCACGGATTCCCTCGGTCTTATACACGTACCGTGCGCATTGTAATGCATTCATTTTCTTCTCCCCACGTGCCCTGGAGGACAAGAGACAGTCAGTCAGGTGATCAGGAAGAAATGATTACAAAAAGGTCAATGTAACACGATTAACTACGGTTCTGATTTCAAAACTTAGTTTAGGCATTGATCCAGCATGATTTCATAGTGTTTACTTTTAACTTTAATTTACATTGCACAATGTGGTTTGCATGTAGGGTGGAAGGGAGAATGGCAAACTATATTCAGACTAAATGGCAGACTATTTTCAGAGTAGCACCTGATCCAATTCTCCCTTCTGACCCTAGCAGTCGACATTTATAGCGCATGCCTGCTGAGTCTCGACTGGTGCGTCAAGATGGATATTTGTACTGTAGCAGATTGGATCACATGCTAATCGTGATGATGTTTGCGTAACAGGAAGGCAGTGTTAATGGGTTCTACATCCCCATCCTAAAAAAACTCATTATCCACACAATATGTGGGAACGCGTTACATCTCGCATGCAAATAGACCATAACGTGTCATGCCCTCATGCAAGTTCCCTATTGAAAGTAAAGCAGGGTGAAACTATCGCATTAACGTACTTCCTCTCAAGCTGCATTCTTGTTTTGACCATCCAGATGGGATTCATCAGGGAGTTTGTAATGAATGCTGAAAGGAAAACAAGGCAATTAGAGACCCAAACACACTAATCTTTGCAAGCATCAAACAGTTGCATAAATTTCACCCAAGTTCTGGGAAACGTTATGGGCAATGTTGCATAAATGCTCCTTGACAACCTTAAGGCCTCACCTGCAAAGCCTGCAGAGGACATGTGAACGACTCCACTGTTCGGCACAAAGATGCCATTGAAAGTCTCTTTTGACTTTGAATAAGCAGCGAAATAGATTGCCCTGAAGAAGAACAGAAATAGTACATCAGCGCCTTTATTCTGTTGAACTCAGAAGCCCCTGCTTCCTCTCTCCACGCATGACATTGCAAAGTTCATTTTAACATGAAAAAGGGATATTCGCATTGAAAGGCTGCCAATGTTTTATCTAGCCAAACAGCTTGCAGCGAGTTCCTGACTGTGCGGTTCATTCTCTTTGCTGAATGTCTGGAACAGACCGTACAGGGCGCTGAATAAGCATCCACATCTACTGCCATGATGACTAAACAATTACAGCAGTACACAATCACGAAAAATATTTCTATCTGCTATATTTGAACAAATTAGTCACTTTTTAGTCTTGCTCAAGATTAAAATAGCATCTGAGGATTTCATTACTTTTAATCTTAAAACAAACTTCAAAAATAATTTTCTAAAAAGTTATTATTGGATAGTATATTACAAAAAGATTGGACTTTATGGTTACTATTCCTTTGCCAAAGTATGAGGGGAACACTGTGCTTGTTCATGTTACTACTGAACAATCTTGAACCAGGAAACAAAAGATATTCATATCTAAAATGAGGCTAAATGGGGTAAAAGTAAAATCCGCTCTACAGGTTAACTGATACAATTTAACCATGACACTAAACTGAATTGAAGCATTACCTTGAGGGTGCAACACCAACAAGATTTGGACCCAATCCTCTGAATAGAGATTTTGGTCCCTCTTTTTGTAGAATTGACCTGAGGACAGAGAAAAACACTCTTGAATGAATTATTATTCCAGTTAGATTGCACAAAATCAGTTTATAATCCAATTAGACTGCTGCATAACTAGTAACACCCATATGACACCAAACCCCACTTGGCAGCTAAATGCTGAATGTAGACAGTAGTGAATCATGTTTAAACACAAAGCTGTTTTCCACAAGAGCTGATTCTCGTCACAGGTAGGTAATATGTCACTTCCTACCAGGAAAAACAATTCAAACAGCCTACATTTACTTTATCACTTGGACTTAAGCAGAAAACAATGAGAAATTGGTGAACAATGCTTTGTTGTGGAGAGTAAAAGGTAGATACTGAATCTTTAAACTGAATGTCTGTCTTGAGGTTTGGAGTCACATAAGGCCGTACATTCCCTCAGAGGCAACCAGTCAGGGAGACCTTGTGTTTGCGGGTAGTAATACGAGCACAGCAAGAAGAGATCGTGTGATAAGTGAGTGCCCATTCCTGAGAGCCATGCTGTGCCTGACTACCCAAAATAGACACTCACAGAGAACACTTATGAACTCTTCTGCCATTACATAAGACTGCCTGCAACTGGTTAAACAACCCCTCATCACCATCAACAGCAGGATAAAAGCTGCTTTAATCTGTTTTCATGTAAAGTGCTAAATGCATTCAAACAGACTTTATACGTCAAACAGCACCACCAAACAGAGGATCCAGATTTCCACCCAGGCACATTCATGATTAGAGTGGACACAAATGTCATATTTGCTTACCGTAACACCTGTAACAAGCCAGGGGTGACAGGTCCCGGTCTAATGACGCCAGCACCGTTGAATGAGCCCAAATGGACCTGAAAAACCGGTCTGAGGGCGAGGCCAGATGACTGCAGTCTGGTTTTTAACACCTCCAGGGGGCAGGTCATGATGGCACCTACAGTTCCACCACATCTGTAAACAAAGCAAAACAACCGTGACTACTGGTTATATAACAGTTTCCACAAAAACATCCAACACAACTGTTCTTAAAGCAGATAAGATGTGATCTTGAGCACCAAATCAGTATATAGAAGGATTTCTAAAGGGCCAGTCACACAGCCGATCATGCACAGATTGGGTTTGTGCGTCGAGAAATTGACCAAAGTATTCCACGAACATTTGACGCACGCCCGACGCATGAGTCACTGACGGAGCGCGTCCAAACACGCACGCTTCCCGAACGTTCCACGTACAAGCACTTTCAGAATCCACATTGTCAGTGGATGTCAGACGCATAAGCACTGACGGCCGACGCTTGTCCCGCGCATAGTCACGCATAAGCTATGCACGCCGACTCATGAATAACGCACAGCGACGCACAGTTGTGCGTCGGAAAAATTTTGAAACGTTCAAAACTCAAAATCACGCACAAACCGCCTTCGACGCACATCCACTTACAATCACTGACGGTCCACGTTCGTTCCACCGACAAATTACGCATACGACGCACGCAGAAACGAAAATCTGTGCGTAATTCGTGCGTGATTCATGCGTTTTCGCTGTGTGACTGGCCCTTTAAGGATCATGGATACTGAAGGCTGAAAATTTAGCTACAAAAAATAAAATAAAAAGGTTCCTACACTAACCTTTTCAAAAGTACTGTACATTTAATCTGACTCTACATCTTTAGATTTTTTTGTACACGCACACACAAACAAAAAAGGTTGAGGACCTCCAGATTAGATAAAGAGACAAAATCTACTTCTGTAATTACAAAATTTGATAAAGGCTGCAGTTACACATGCTGTTTGAGGCAACAAATCTAGATCAAACTAAACTTTAGACGCAAATATGCGTGTCTACGCGTCAGCACACTTGTTGACAACCATCCTAACTGTTGTAAGAATCAAGAGTATAAGAGTAAGGTCAAGGAAAACAAACTTCAACTTCATCAAAATGACACAATATGACGCAGGTGACATTGATCGTGATTCTCATTTCGTTTAGCTCTGCACTGTGACCTCTATTACCCTGGCCCTAAAATCAAATCAAAGAAAACTGAGATGAGCCTGACTCTGTAAATCTAACCAATGGAAAAAAATAAAATAATAATCCATTCAAATCCAAAAGGCCATTTCATAAACAAAATGTGCACAGCAATTACACTTAATAACTTTGCTTATTTCTAGCGAGACAAATTGTGAACACAGATTGTTTCCCAGAAGTCACAACATGTTGACAAAGGTCATGGTTGTGCTGGAGAAGTACAAGACATGTGAAGAGACACAACGCCTTTGACCTCGAGACAGAAAGTAAGGGACAGATTAACCACAAATCTGTCTGAGAAGCACATTCGGTTACAAGGACAGACATCCTCCACCTCAACAAAAGCGTTAAGCCGAGCATTGATGCAAGTCTCCTTTACACGGCTTGCCTTCTCATAAAGCAATTCAGCTCACAGCACACCAAGGGTAATGTTTTTATTACAAACCGTTTTGTAAGAGACAAAGCAAACAAAGCTTGGGGCACGATTACATAATACCCACAACGTGGTATAGCTGTTTGAATAAAACAAACACGCAGACGTCTGTGCCCTTCACAACAAGTTCTATGAATTAATGTGTAATGTTCAAACCTTTGTCAGATCATTAACTAAAATGGCACTAAAGTTATTAAATTATTCTTCAGTTACATAAGTGGCATCATGTAAAACCCAGATGTAGGAAAATATTTCTATGCCCATCAAGCTTTCCACAATTACAGGATCACAGCCATGTGACTTTTCAAAAAATATTATACATTTAAATGATCATCTCTGCTTCTTTCCACCATTAACAATTTCGAAGAGTTTTATTCTGTAACTTTTAGAGAATGTCTCTCACCACGTCACCTTTAGCTTGCTTAATGAAAAAATACTATATTCTGTAAAGCTGCTGCATTCATTTTCATAATAAAGTAGATTTATTATAACCTATACAAATACATTTTATGTAATTAAAAATCCCATCATATAGTATAATGTCAAGAAGAAAAATATAGACTCAGAATAATACAAATTAAAATACTTTGAAAATAATAGTTTAATCACGTTTTGCCTTCAGTGCAAAAAATAAAAGTCAATACTATTTTAATTCTGGAGCAATATTTTGACTTTAATATCATTTTACAAACTGTATAAATTGGTCTGTATACATGGAAAAATATATAATTGCCTTCATATTTTAGGAAGATATCTTATTATTGTGGGATTGTCAACGTTCAAAATTGTGACCCTCCTTGATTTTTTTCATTGCTTTTTTCATTGCATCATAAGATGAAGTAATAAATCCATCATAAATCTTCAAGTGCCAGGAATGTGAAATCACTTTTCTGTTCAAACATGCATGTATGGTGATGTACAATGAGCAGTTTTTAATGTTAAAGGATACAAACAATCGTTTAAAAGACAGACAGACAGGTTTTTTATTTTAATTCTGTGTACACAGAATGAAATTTCGGCACAATAGCTCAACAACAGTACGGTACATCTAAAAAAAGCACTTTTTATTGTTAGTTTAATGATATAGGCATCAAATACACCGCTTTTTTTTAAAGAGATGTTAATAAAAGTGTAACATGTTGCATGTTGTTCAAACAGTAGAGAGTAATGCTTGCAACACCAAGGTCATGGGTTCGATTCCAATGGAAAGCAAGAACCGATTAGAATGTCAATGTGTGTCTTGAATGTAATGGAAGTCTCTTTGCATAAAAGCATCTGCCAAATGCATAAATGTGAAATGTAAAAGTGTTTCCCTGATACTTTTGTAGAGCTTTAGCCAGCAAACAAGTGCAACACAATTATCCATTTCGATATTTGTCATACATTCATGAGTCTAGTATACATGCTTAACATGGGTATGAATCTCTCTGTCCTTGAAAGAGCCAAGCAATTCCCCAGCCAAGTGACACTGAACCCAGACGCTTTTCACAACGTGTTCTCATACCGTTGCAATTGTTACTAAATATCAATAAATCAATCTCAGTACAGATATTAAATGAGTGTTTATTGACGGACGTAAATAACTGCGGAATGACCTTGGATATGTTCATGCATAGCAACGCGCTTCAACCTAAATAATATAACATATTATAACATCTCTGCAAAAAGGCGATAACTGAGTTGTGTGTGTAACTAAACTCCACTCCACATACACATGTTTCACATTTTAACCGCAGCGCACGAAGAGCTCGCGAGAGATGACGTCACAATTACCTAACGAGTTTCGTGTCTTTGACAGCTTAAACCGAATTAAAGTTTTTACCCTTCAGGCATTATTTTACAACCGTTACTAAAAGTATTATTACATATTATATGAATGTGACGTGAGCACTACACCTGCTCGTGTATTTAAATTTAATCTAAAACGCATGGGTCGCGTGAATGGACGCTGACTATTCACCGCTAGCTAAGAGCTAACACAGCCGTCTTCATTTAAACTCATCTACGAAACACCGCAGAGGACATGTTAATAATACAAGAAAATGTCTTAAATGGCTTTCTCTTCTGATGTGAGTGCGGCGTTCGGTGAGAGCCACCGCAGTCCGCTTAAAGTCGCTTTCGACCTTCCAGTCTGACAAGCGTTGTCGTCGGCTTCGTATGGATAAAACGTAATTTACACTCACCCCCCTGCGAAGAGATGTAACAGCGTGTCTTTCTGCGCCATTTCAGATAGCCATTGTACCGCACAAAACGTTAGACTTTAAATAAAAACAAACAAACAAAAAATGTAGTCACTTGGGCCAGCGGCCTGCTGATGCTCCGCCACCGGCTTCTCTAGCTTTAAACACGGACAAGCAGAACCTGAGAAGTACCCTGGATCACGTCATAGGGGCTGGACGGGGGTGTCGTCCATGACGTCACGCCATCGACCCATCCATTAGCAAAACTGACATTAAACTGTTGCATAATATCATGCGTACATGATACAATATTTATACAATATGTTTTGATTTGTTTTGGTTTATTTACATATCCATAATACCTTTTTTTAATTGCAATTATTTATTTTAAATAATATGATGTCTATCATATTGTATAACAGTATATTCTAAAGGTTGTGGCTGTTATCAATGTTTTTTTTGTGTGAAATACCTGAATAAGTGACATTAAAGTATTTATATAATAACAAGATATGTAAGTTGTAGACTTTTTTAATTAATGGCTATTTAGCTATTTAAAAATGTTTGGCTGTTCTTTGCTATTCATCTGGATGCAACCAGTTGAGGTATACGTTATTAAGTTGCTTGAAATATAAGTAATAATCACCTGATTTTCAGTACTTGTTATATACACATATATATACAGAGAGAGAGAGAGAGAGAGACTTAAATGGTGGAGACTCCTGCAATATATATTTAGTTAATTTTGGAGTGAATGTGATACCATGTCCAATACTCAGGCATGTAAAAAGTAACTGGACAGGCAAGCTGCTACAAGCAGAGCAGCCTATGAGAAGAAGGGGTGTGTGAGGTGAGGCAGGAATTCAAACCACTCACCTTTTAACTACGTTCTGATAAGTGGGTCGTTGAGGGTTGTTTACGCTGGCATGTTTGCTAAATATGCTGTCTTGGCACAAAAAAAAAAACCACACGCACGAATACACACACACACACACACACACACACACGCACACACACACACGCGCACACACACGCGCACACACATAAAGTTATTCTTATAACTTAAAGACTATCATCATCTTATTGAAGATACTTTCTGGTTAATTATCAACCCCTAAAGTTCTAAAGTTCTTAAAAAACTTTACTTTAAGTTCTCTATTGTTTTCATTTTAAAAGTGGACTGTAAATATTTATTACAGACACATGTAGACATCTTGAAAGACTGGTTATTGCATATGTTTATTTACCTTAACAGATAGTGAAACTATTACCACCTCTTCAGCTCTGTTTGTCTTAAAACACAGTAATTTATCAGTTTCTAAAAAAAAATTAATCTTCTTATTTTTCAATTCATTTTGTACTGAGGGACATTTAATGCTCTAAATTTAAACTTAAAAATAAGTCTTATAAAAGCAATAAGACTTAATAATTATAGTTATTTTGATGGCAGTTCTGGGCGTGTTTCTGGTCACATGCTGTTTTGGCCACATACATTTTGATGACAGACAGTCTTGGCAAAGCACTTTACTTACGTAACACGGGATGGCAAGTAATATTACTGCCACAGATGAATGTTAACTTGAGATATTCACAGATGAGACTGTGTGGATCTAATATTAACTATTTATTCATCTTAGCTGTTTATCTCTTCAGGGGAATATCAAATATAAATTGACTCAAATGTCCTGGTCTTTGATTCTATTCCAAATTCCCGAAGATTCATAGTCGTAAGTTCAGACAGTTCGATATTCATGATCAGAGTTCTGCATATTGAATCAACCAAAGGCATAGTATATGCAACAGACCATTTGTATTGCATAAGCAAGGAACGTGCTGTGGTGCAACCAGGAAAAGTTATACAGGATATGAGTTTGTATGTTTATGACACAAGTGGAAATATTTATTCACTAAACATCAATTTTCCCTTCATGTATCCATGCAGAATGATTAAAAATAGCTTGATATTCTCAAATAATTTCTTTTCGGAAACAGTAACGAAATTATGACATGTTTGACATTGTATCAGTGGCTACATCAGCAAAGTTTGAATAACTACATATAGGCCTACTCTTTGTCACAGACCTGTAAAAAATACCAGAGCAAAATAATACAGACCAAAGACAAAAACAAAGCAAAGTGCACAGTTATTATGATCAACTCTTGGGCAAACCGCGCCACCTTTAGGAGAAAAAAGTGAATAGCAAGATATGGAAATCATACTCGTTATTTTTTTCTTAATTAAAAAAAAAATGCTATATGGTTTTAGAAATTGTTTTATAAAATCAATTGTTTTCTTCTTTAAAAAAAACAATATTTGGGTTATACGGATATTTAATTCGTTTTTATTCACGCTAAGTAATGATAATGATACATTTCCGTTCATATTTTACCATATTTTGATGTGGTGTAGTTTAATATCAGATAACCGAGTTAGACTTTAGTCTGAAATGAAATAGCTGATTCGACTCAGGCAGATATGTGGTGGTCGGAACCATTTGAAGGTTGAATTTGTTGCAGGGGGAGTCCCATAAATCAATGGACCGGAAGCACATAGAGTCACATTGAACTGGCAAGGTATGATTCTGATGGGAATTTAAAATAAACTAAAATTCATATTTTTATACTTAGATTTTTGTTGCTTACATTTTTCCAGAAATACTAACAGTTCTATTTAGTGGAACATTTAGTGATTGTGTTAGTTTTACGCTGATTGAAGTATTTACTGTTGCTAATGCTAACGTCATAGTGCTTGCATATTTTACTCTTTTTCTTTCAAGGTGACAAGATTAATTAGAAATTAAGCAAAATAAAAATGTGCACAGGCTTTATTTACCTTGATTTTCCATTATTTTCCCACGCGATTCGTTCTTCATCTAAGTATGCTTTTTACTGATATTATTGTCTCGTTGCTAAAATAAATATTTGTGGCAAAGCTGTTGCTCGTGATGGAAACCAAACTGAGACTTAGACAAAAAATCAGCAGATGTGTATTTCTTATATAAAAAAAAGAAATAATAAAAGCCTGGGTCTGGAACAAGGGTGAAACCATTGAATATGTACAATTAAAGTCTTTTATATATTTTATTCCATGAATATGTTAGCAAAAAAGAAATAAACGCTTTGTAAAACATTTTCAAGATGTAATGTGACTTTCATATAGCGAAAAAAATGAAAAACCTGGGTACAGCCTCGGCCTTGATGCAGTCCCTCTGATTGAAGAAATGCTCATTTGGAAGTTACACAACTGTGTGTTTTGTATATTTTCAGTCCATGATGCTCTTGAGGGTGCAACGGCCATAGGACTGTAAACCATGTTTCTTCCAAGGCTGGTTTCACGGCTGAACCTGCTTTCCAAAGTGTCTGGTAAGCTTATTAAACTTTGTACTCTTGTTGCATTTAGTATATAATTTTAGATAATTGTCATACAATGTCTTATAATTTTTGTTCCAGGTTCATTGCAGAACCGGAGCCAGGGGTTATGCAGTGCTGTGCAACACTGTCATTCTACCAGTTTCAGAGCATTTCACTATACAAATAGATGTTTAATTTCAGCTGCTGACAACAAACTTCCTCCCAAACTATGGACTCCTCTTGAGCCAGAGTTAGAGGAGGTTCTTGTGCCCCGTAAACTATCAGTTTCACCCTTGGAAAGCTGGCTTTCTCTGCGCTACTCTCTCCCCCCATTGCTGGAGGCTTCTCTGCCTCTGGAAGAAGTTGAGATTGTGGGAAAATCCATGGTGCTGCCTCCTTGTGTAGTGCCATTACTGGAGGATGGGGAAAGCTCAACACCACTGAACTGCAAGAATGTTCTGGAGATCCGGCGAAGGAAGATGAACAGGCACAAATACAAGAAGCTGCTAAAACGGACCAAGTTTCTTAGGAGGAGGGTGAGAGATAGCAGGAGGAAGAAAAAACAGGTCAGTGATGTTCATCTAGCTCATATTCTCAAGTCACTACTAGGGTGACGCTTCTTCTCTACTTAAAAAGAACAAGCAAATAATTATATAAACATTAAATAAGATTTTAGAATCATATTCTCAAGTCAGGAGTTTTGTTTTATATACAAGTATGCATCCATGCATGTGTCTGTATGTGTATGTGTAATACAAATAGAGTTCATGTTATACAATTAGCATCTGTTAAATATTCAAGTCAACATTTTACATTAACAGGTGCTACAATTGTAAATGCATGCCATCTTTGTTTTTTACAGGCTAAGTTTGAGAGAGATCTTGCCCGAATTGTTAGACGAGCTGGACTGAAGAAATCCCCTGGTGAATGGACTGCACCCAAAGTTTATGTTAGAATTAGTCAGTCTAAAAGAAATATGTAATTAACATCTGTGTTAATTTTAGAATTGTTTTTGACTTGTTTTTCATAATTCTATTCAGTCTACTAATACTGCATCGGGAGCGTAACAGTGTCTCAGTGTATCATCATATGTACTCATTATTGCAATAAAAAGGCCTCACCTCTCACCTCTTGTGTTGTGCATTGTTTAAGAGCTCATATCCACTTTTGTGAATGACTCAAATAGAACCCATCCCCAGTTTTTGTTTGTTTGATTATTTTAGAATCTACAGTATATTCTCTAGTCAGCACTAGGGTGAAGCAAATCATCTTCCTGTCTACTTAAAAAAAAAACTAATTATGAAATAAAACTTTAGAAATCATATTCTCAAGTCTAGGCTGAAGCAAATAATTTTCCTGTCTACTTTATATATATATATGTATATATATATAATTTTTTTTTTTTTTTTTTCAAACTTTAGAAAGCATGTTCTCAAGTCAAAACTAGGATGTAGCAAATCATCTTCCTGTCTACTTTAAAAAAATATTTTTTATATAGATATTAAACTTTAGAAAGCGAATTCTCAAGTCACCACTAGGGTGAAGCAAATCACCACCTATTTATTTTATTATTTTACAATATTGTTTGTATTGTGTCTTAGGACAATTCATAACGGTATTATGGTTTGACGAACCTGTTGACATGTTTAACGGTTTTATGGTTTTTTAAACGAATAAATTAAAGTGCAAATATTCCAAAGGTCATGAATACAATTGCAAGAATTGCATGAAGCCAATTAAATCAAACACAAATGTTTTATGCGTTGTATAGACTGTGTAGCGAACAAAACAGTATGTTAATTTTTTACGTTATTTGGTTTGATATTTTGTTAAACATTTTGTATAAATGTTTTATTGCGTAGATATGATGCAGCATTCACGTTTTTTAAATTTTCAAATCCGTTCAAATGGCGTAATTTGATGACTATTATCAGGCATTGAGAGAGAGAGAGAGTGTGTGATGTTCTGGAGGAGGCGCGTTTCAGTCTTCATTTTCTGTCGCTGGTCGACGCACACTTGAGCTGAGGGTGACAGTCCTTTGAAGAAAATACACACTTTCTTCGATCACCAGATTTATCCGTTCTCTTCACCACTTTTTGGACATGTTTCTTGTGGCTTTCAGTAAGTAAATCAAAACGAATTGAACTTTCTGACGACATTTTCACATACACAACACTGAATATTGTATTCTGTGTTGCATACACACATAAATGTGGTATTTTGCATAAACTTTTATCTATTATATTCTTATTTTAAGTCTTGCAGCTGGCGTCCTGTCATGTCTTCTTCACTTTTTTCCCTTTCTTCTGTTGTTTCTTGGTTTTGTGTGCGCGTCAGAAATAAAGTATTTATATGTTTATATCTGGCAGAACGGTTTAGATTTAAATCGGTTGGTTTGTTTCTCTTTGAAAACCCCTCACTCCCCTTCTTTAAACTGTAGCCTACAGCCTTGCGTGTTAAGCTGTGCTAAATTAGGCTTAACTCTAACTAAATTGTCATATTTATGCAAAGAGTTATGAAAGAGTCAGTGCGTCGTCGAGATTCTGCTGCATCAGCAATAGTTAATAATGATGTTGTTTTACTTCATGTTTTACTTTTATGGTTTGTCAGGGAAAGTTTGCGGTGATTATTCTACTTATTAATTCTCATTCAAATATGTTGTGTAAAGTGAATAACTTGAGTTTAATATATCAAGTTGACTGATGTTTGCTCATCTTGCATTTTTGTTTAGTTTTTTTCCCTGAACTCTGAGTTAATTGCAGTTATTTTTTATGTGGAAAGACACGTCAGTGTTTAGTAATCTTACTAATTGCAGGCTTTGGGGGTTTTAAACTTACTTTGTGTCTTTCTTTCTTTCTTTCTTTCTTTCTTTCTTTCTTTCTTTCTTTCTTTCTTTCTTTCTTCATAGATAGATAGACAGACAGATAGATCATTCCAAGTAGTGGTTGTTCAGAGGCTTTCAGAAAGTCAATATTTAGGCTCTCTTCTGGGTTACAGGCCTGACTGCTGAAAGGGAATTAATGGATCCTCTGTGCTTTTTTTCTGCACAGTTTCTTTGTGTTGGCATAGAAGCAAATAAAACATTTATTACTCTTTTACACTTCTGAACTAAGTTTAACGTGTGTATTCACTATATGAGCACCGATTGTGCAAATAGTGATTTGGCCCAGATATCGGTCAACAGGACAGATGCCAAATTTCTAACTTCAGATGATCTCAGTAAATATGACTTACACCTAAAGTAATTCAAAGCCTTGTGTTCTTGTTCTCATTTCAGTTTGCTCTGCCTTGATCTTACCATGTGGTGAGTGAGCAACAGAACATAAACATTATTTGATGATCAGTGTTCCAGTATTGTGCATATAAACCCAAATGAATTAAACAATGTAATGTATATGTACTTTTTAGCCTGGGCACAAAACAGCTTGCAGAGTGTGATTGTAGAGGCGAGGAATCTTACTGTTTCAGCCGGGTCAGATGTTGTTCTGCCGTGTCATAACCAGCGGATAGTTTGGAGGCAGGATCGCCTGCGGGACCGTCAGCGCGTCGTGCACTGGGACCTGATCCGGAACCAACCCGTTTACACTGTGGAGCGAATTTTAGATATGTTCTCAGGGGGAACAGAGCGCTTGTACAATGACTACAACAGGGGTCGAATTACTATTTCAAAAGATGCCTTCAGCGATGGAAACTTCTCACTAGTTATTAATAGTAGGTTCAACCTTTTCAACCATGGCTTTCACTTATATCACTTTTCACTTTTCTTTCACTAATATGTAATGCCTGCCATTCTTGTGTTGCTCTTTTGCTGTGCAGATGTGGATGTGAATGATAAAGGTATTTATACCTGCAACCTACATCACCACTATTGCAAGGTTCACCAGTCCATTAAAATCCAGCTCAACGTCACTAAATCACGTAAGAGAATAAGCCTGATATCTACATACTGAAAAACACTAAAATGTTAGCCTGTTTCAGTCTCAAAGATAAACTTAAAATCTCTGCAGCTCGAAAGGAAAAGCGTGTCTGGGATGGTGATAAGTCCGTGTTTGTGGTTCTGGTGGGGAAGAGTGTGGTGCTTCCCTGTGTGAACCGCAGACAATTGTGGACGGACAGTCAAGGAGACGAGGGCCAGCAGCAGGTGGTCCACTGGGATTGGCAGGCTCCTGGAGTCACCCGTGACCGAGCAGATCGCCTCATCGACATGTACGCCTCCGGAGAGAACCGGCAATATGGACCGCTCTTTCTCCAGAATAAGATGAACATCTCAACTGATGCCTTCTCCATTGGGGATTTCTCCCTGAGCGTCCATAACATCCAACCCTCCGATAAAGGCCTGTATTCCTGCCAGCTTCACCATCACTACTGTGGCCTACATGAAAGACGAATCTTCAGGGTGATTGTCAGTCCTTCTGTCCAGCCCTTGCCTCCAGCGCACTCCTCTACTGAAACACCGAAATCTACTCATTCTGTCCTGCCTGCTGATGACCCAAGTAAGAGAATATTGTTATGTGATTTAAGTCTGACATATCAAGGAATTGTGTCATTATTTACTCTAATTTTGTTCCAAATCTAATTTTGTGTAATTTATTAATAAAGTGACCAAGGGTTGTCAAAATCCAATATAAATCACCTTTAATGTTGTCTATACAAATTGTGTCTTCTAAAGTCATACAATAGCTTTGAATCAATGCCATTTTGGTCTCTATAATGTTGACAAACTATTTTTGTATATGGAAGTAACCTAGATTTGAGTTTTGAGGTGATTATTTATCAGTGAATAAAGACTTACATTTTCTACAAAAAACTAAATGGCTTCGGTAGACAAGACAGGAATATAAATCACAGATTGTATTGATCTCTTTTAAAACAAATGATATTCCCCCTTTTGGTCATTATGGTCAGAAGTTGTATGGTAAATGTCAATGGTTGTTTGGTTTATATTGAAGTTGTATGGTTTATATTGTCTGCTTCCACGCACATTGTGAGCTGGTAAAGTTGTTCCAGATCCTACCTAACAGAATTTTCTGTGGTTGTATGGATCTGGATCTGGTTGCATGATTATTCTTTAAAACATTCTGCATCATTTATTTTTGTGTTGCATTCCAGATTAAGGAATTAAAGCAAATACATTTCTGAGAAGAAAAGCACTTTTCCCTTTCTCCTAATCAGCTCCATTGCTCCTCCCTTTAAATGGATATTTGGGTTTGGGGGAGGAATGCTGGTTGAGACCTTGGCCATATTTACATCCTGCCTTGGTCTTCTCCAGTCTGCAGTGGGAATTTTACAGCAATCTCTATTTTTTTCCTTTTCTTTTTTGAGCTCTGTAAAATGGCTTTGTCCTTTAGTTTTTTTTTTCTTACTCCAGTCATGTTGGCTCTGTCCCTGCCGTCGATGTTACACAATTCTTGTAAAGACGAGTCTGTATGAGTAAATGTTTTCAACAGAAATGTTTTGAATAGGTCATAAAGTAGGTGGGGGTGGGGGTTTATTGAAGACTGGTTCATATTTCCTCCGCTTAGCTGCGCAATGGCTGAGCTCACTTTATAAACTGTAACAGCCACACAAAAGGCCAGAGCAGCATCTTGCTTTCTCCTTGGGTTTGCAGATTTTACCATCATTGCTCAGACAATATTCCGTCTTGTATTGGGCAATGGGCTTTTTTCTGACATGAAAAGCCACATCTGTACAACATCTGGCCAGTTGTAACATGAAAGCACACAGAGGAATGGTCCGTGTTAGATTCACATCTTCTCATGTCTGTAAACATTTCCCCCAGTCCATTTTAAGTAGAAAAAGATGCCAGAGTGCAGATTTAGTTTGTCTAAATGTGACTTTGTAATTCTTAAATTAGAATTTTTTTCATTGAATTTCTATTTTTCTATTTTCAGATATTTGTAAATGGATTACTATTTCATATTTTCTGATGTATTTTTATATTATTTAAAGACAATAATTAAAAATTAAATAATCACAACATCAGTTTTTATTTTATTTCAATCAACGTTTTACCTTTAAATATTTAATTTATAATTTATTATATTTTTCATATTTTAAATTAAATATTGCTCTTTTTGAGCGAAGGCGAGATGTAGGAAGAATGGGTTTTTTATTTATAATAAAACAAAACAAATAAAAACTACCCCAATGGGGGGAAAAACAGAATAACTTGACTTGACTTGAAACACAACAGTCGACATCACATGATCTGGCACAGGACAGCAAACACAAGGAGATTAAATAGAGAGTAGAATAAGGCAGGTAATGAATGGAGGACAGGTGGGGCAAATTAACCAATAATCAGGTAACAAGATGGGCGGAGTCAAGACAATAGACAGGAGAGCACATGACAATGACACAAACACAACCCATGTGGTCAAACAAAACAAGACGCGAATACGCAGCAAAAGCATAACATAACATGAAAGCACGCAGGCAGTGAAAACACAAAACAAAACACAACTCACGCGGACATGAGAGCAAACGGCCCGAGCGAACTCGAAACCGCACACTCACACAATAAAACAGAACGAAAAGAACGAGCGAATGCTAACCTCATGCACTCAACACAGAAGATCAATACACTGAGCATGAATGTCCGAATCCCAGCGCAAAACCAAAACTGAATTAGACCGATGTATCAGAATCCGTACAACACTCCCCACACACGACAACTCACGTGAACAGAAGAGCGCATGGCTCAAGCACACTAGAAGCCCCACGCTCACAAAAAGACAAGAAAATACAGTAGCGTCAGGGCTCTGTCACAAAACCAAGAGTAAACTACGCCAAAGTGACAGAACACTGACAAGACTAAGCTTCGAAGGATGCACTCATTCTATCCTTCATGGTTCTGGAAACAAAGGATCTTGGTCTCATTCGAAGGAGCCTCCGAATTTGGACAGCCTTTGTCGTGCTTCTGTGATGCATTAAGCCTTCAATTGCAGCTTTCGAATGATGCAGACCCTAAATTGGAATGCAGCTTTTGAATCTGGCTCATGTTTTATCCAAATCCCACTTTTTTCATGTTTTTCTGGCTCTCCTATAAGTAATGAACTTAAATATCAGTTTCTGATTTGTGAATGTGTGTTTTTTTACACATTTGGTGTTGTTAAATGTTAAATGCTTAATTATTACACAAATATGATCAGTCTTAGCATCTGTGACTCGTTGAATTTCTATGAGACATACTGACTCATGAAGTAATCATACTGTCTGTTAGTTTTGGCGTGAATATATTTTTTGTATTGTTAAGGCAAAAACAAAATTCTCAATACTGTGAATCCAGTGAGTTTGTTTATTTTGGTTTATTTTGTCTTAAGAACACTGCTGACAAGCAATCCCAGAGACTGTGGCAGATTAAATTCACCCTGTTGTTGTGGGCCACTAAATAAATGGAAACTGTCTCCAGACAGACTGACCATGAAGTGCTGGTATTTCTCTCCGCCTGCACTATCGCTTCCCATTCTGCTGGTTTGTGGTTTTTTTTCTCCATTGCTGCGGCATGACATCAGGTCTGGAACTCATTACGCTTGTTTTGGCCAGTCTAACATGAAACCTGGTCCCTCTCGACTCTCCCCTGTCAGGCCTGGTTGAAATGAGAAAAACA
The DNA here is from genome assembly GCA_037043235.1 of Rhodeus uyekii. NCBI lineage: Eukaryota > Metazoa > Chordata > Actinopteri > Cypriniformes > Acheilognathidae > Rhodeus > Rhodeus uyekii. The sequence continues at coordinate 1,753,598 of JAWRVZ010000027.1, forward strand.
AAGACATGATTTGGGTTTTTAAAAGTTTCTTGCCTTTTAGTACAGCATAAAATAAAAAAAATATTTTAATTAAGAGTTCTTATTCATCTGGTCCTCTCATGTTTCTACCCCCTCCCCCATCTCCACCCCTTGGTGAGCAGATACAAACATGGTGGAAGCACCTCATGTCCTCAATGTAATCCTGCCTGAGAATCAAACTCATTACCTGCACCAAGTGGGCTACATCCTGGCAGTATTCGTGCTGCTTCTCTTAATACTCATTGGCATCATTATGACCACGAGGCACTGCAAAAACAAAGGTAGGATTATTTGTATGATTTTATTCAAACTTAATAAAACTGATACCTTTGAGATTATATGCTTGGATCTTACTGAAATTTCTTTTGCCATTTTTTGTAAAATCTGTTTCAGAGCTTGAGTTTGAGGCTCGAAGGTCTGATCGGTAAGGATTGAAAATAAACTATTAAAGCTCTCCTGTGTTTTTGAGTAAAGTAAGATCCACAACAATCATTTAATACTTGCTAATACATTATAAGCATAACTTTTGTTTTACTTGGAAGTGGTCGCAGGACGTCCATTGAGCTCGATGCCACAGAACTGCAACCCTACAATCAGGATGACTTGCGACTGGGTAAGAGCAACCACATTTTTTTCCATAATTCCATTTAAAGGGATAGTTCAACCTAAAGATTAAAACCCCCTGTATGAATTTCTTTCTTCTGCTGAACACAAAATATATTTTGAAGAATACGAAACAGTTGATAGGCCCCACTGACTTCCATAGTATGGAAAACATTTTTGGTTAATGACATTCTTCAAAACATCTTCTTTTGTGTTCAGCAGTAGAAAGAAACTCATACAGGTTTGGAACAACTTAAGGGTGAGTAAATGATTACTGAATTTTCATTTTTTGGTGCACTATTCCTTTAAAGCTGAAGTAGGTTATTTAAAAATCAAGGTTTTATGAATACTTGCTCTGGAGCTATTGGGGAAGGAGATCTGGTATTTTATAAGAACCATATTTTTCAAGTAGAACAACTACATTGACATGGGGTTTAAAAAATGTTTTTTTTTTATTTCTTTTAAAGGGATTTCTTTTTTTTAAATATCCTTTTTGAGAGCTGAGTATATCACATCTGGCATATATAATATATTAATAACTCACACTTCTCCATAATATCTTCATATTTAAATCAGCTTTTATTGATGAAATCCTTGTTTTGTTATTCTTCTTTAGACTACAAGAACAACATAATGAAAGGAAGAGCAGAGGCAAACAACTATCCCTCTCCAAATGTTATTGATTTCAACAGAGGTAATGTGGTCTCAATTAGGGAAGCTCATTCTGGACAGATGAATTGTGTTGCATTTACACACAGTTTCTCTTTCTCCCCCCCCCCCCCCCCTATCTCACCTAAAGAAATGGAGAGAATGTCATGGAAGTGATTCATATTGAGCTGCTGGCTGGTCCAGAGAGTGTACTGATTGAGAAGACATTCAAGGATTTTACATTTATATTGAGAACAGGAATGGAATTACTGTTTTTCTACAGAACAATTAATGCTTACATGGTCTTATAATACTCATATTCTGTTGATATTGGTAAGTCAATTTAAGTGAAATCATTTTCTTATCATAACCACAGTGTACCATAATGGTTTCAGAATGGTAATCTTTTGAATTAAAAATGTGGCATGACAATTTGCTGAATTCAGCATTTGGTGGTACTCTAAAAGTTTGTGTGGTAGAAACCACTGTAAGTGTCTGAATCTGAATGGAAATTAATTACAAAACTCAGGAAGCAAACAAATCTGTGGCTTCAGGTCTAAATAGTCAAAGATGGTACCTCAAAAGCAATGAAATGTACTGTTAATGCTATTCTGATGTGTATCTATGTTGCTTTTGAGTCTTATTGACTAGGACTTTTTTGGTCCATTGACTTTTTATTTGTTGTTACTGTTGTTGGATTCACTGCGTTATGTAGAGGGAACATTTACAGTTTATTTGCTTTTGCAATATGAGCATTTTTCATCATCATTTCTCCAGCTATTTCCTTGGTCAGTAATTATCATTTACATAGCATCTATGCAGTAGTTTTTAACTTGATATGGAGTGCACATTTATCTTATAAGTGGCAGTACATGATTATGTTTTATAGAGGACCAATGTAAAAATATAATAAATCTTTTCTGAAATATTTTGTATAATTAAGATTCATTCTTTCTATATCATAGTTCCATTATATTTTTTTTGTCATAGTGCCCAGTAGCAAAGGTTACAGCCAGATTCTAATCTTAATGTCTTAACTGATAATATAATATAATAATTACCGTATTTTCCTGCTTATAACCTGCAGATGCAGATATATAGCCCACGGGTTTTGGGGTTTTGCGTAAAAAATTGTTGCCATAACCCGCACCTTTATATAACCCGCACCCATAGATTGATGAACGTTTTTGTGTAAGTTCACATTTCATATTTCGAATGTTGCTTGCATGACGTCAGTTGTCCATAACTGTTCAGGCTTGGTATACAGTGCAAGTCAGAATCAGAAGAAAAACAGCGATACTCAGCTCAGCTTCTGACGGGGAAGCGAAACACACCTCCTCACCGCCAAAGCAACAGCGCCACAGCCGCTTGCAGCCGCTCAACTCCACTACGTATATTGGAAATAATAAAATTTCCTTGGGCGGGCCGAGATGAGAAGAGCCCGCCCTCATGGCAGCACTACCAATCATGTCTTCTTGCATGATTGACAGGTCAGACAGCCTATCAGCGCCAGCTGTCAGAGTGATAGTACAAGCGCCAGAGACAACAACCCTCGCAAGAAAGAAAAACAGAAAGAAAATACAGCAAAAAACCCTTACGTCCTTAGCAACATAACAAATATATTGAAATATTATTATGTGCAAAAAAAATTGTGGTATAGGCTGCACACTTATATAACCCGCACCACCGCGGGGTTTGTAAAATCTGGTATAACCCGCGGGTTATATGCGGGAAAATACGGTATAAAGTCATTTTTATTTATTTTACAAGCTTTATGTAACAAGTAAAATACACAATTATTTATAATACTACTGATACACGGTATACTGTATACTGTTTAAGAAAATCTCTAACCCATAATTGTGGAACTCCAAGCAATTGACTGCACAAGGAAGCTTATTAACCCACAAGGACATCCATCTTTCAATTATTTACTGTGTTAATGTTGAGAGCCTCATTTCAGGAGATAAATATTTATGTACAAACCGATCCGAGAGGAAGAAAGTTCCTTGCAAAAAGATGTTTAATAATTAAATTCACGACACAACCAGTGGTATTCTTCAGAATAATGAACTCCACTAGATTTTGTGTGCAGTGAGGCAAAGTGTGAGTTGTAGAATGCTAGCATTGAGTTTAGCTGCATTCTTTTGCTCTGACTGACTCTGACTCAGGGCCTGGTGTTTGCATTACTTTTGGGAGGCTTGTTTTGTATGGGTTTCTTAAACAACCATCAAATAACTTTAGGAATACAGGAAGTATAGAGAAGGGCAGAGCTGCCCCCTGCTGTAAAAAATATATAACGACTCAATGTCTGAAATTGAAGGTTCTTTCATGCTTGCAAAACTACACAACATTGTTATTTTGTGTAGTTTTATTACACTTTTCTGTCTTCTGAGCATGCAACAACTTCCAATAAATTGTCCAAAATACTGGATAACACTAGTGTTCATTCATTATTAATTACTCATTTTTCCTGCATTATGTATATATGGAGACATTTTTTATTTAGGCCTGCTGCTTTGCCACATTTATTAAAATTACAGTATATACTGTCTAATGTGTGCAGTAAATCCTAAAGCGAAATGTAATGAATATTGTATATTGCTTATTAGATGGATGATGTTGCATGGAACAAAAACAGAACCTGAAAAAAAAGTTTTTCCAACAAATGTTGATTGAAAAGAGGCTTAATCACCATCCTCAGGAGATCAAACTATTATTTAAATATTCATATAATTTTTTCCAAAACGTTTATAATAGTTATATATATTATACTATTTTACTTACTTTTATTTTCTATGTTGTATTCAAATACAGTATTAAAATTGTAATAAAATAAAAATAAAATTAAGTTAATGAGGAAGATTTATTTTTCTTTTTTGTTATTGATATAAAAATATAAAATATATATGTTATAAAAATATAAAATATATTGTTATATTATTATAAAAATGCTCGAGACTCTTAGTCATTTATCCTGGGGATTTTCTAAGGTACACGACTGTCTCACAGTTGCTGTTAATTTTATAGAAGCTGATAAAATTATGATAAGCTATTTTTCATTGGATGGTAATACAAATGTAGTATTTATATTTGATTGAATTATTATAAATCAGAAAGTCAAATGGAATGGAAAATGCCTATGTTTGAACAATTTTTAATTGACATTCAAACATTTGAAAAACAATATGACAACCAGTTTATGTACAATGTTTGTAGCCTACATATTACTTGCTTAGGTCTTATTATTTTTTGTACAATTTGCTTGGCTCTCGTGATAAGTAGATGTTACATTTAAAAATAAATAAAGAAGCAAATAAGCATTTCCTTGATGCCTGAAACCTAAACGTCAGTTTCTAAATGTATAACAATGACCGCATGTCTTAATGTTTTGTTAGTACAACGTCCCAAACGGAGAACGATTTAGTTTGAAAAGTAAGAAATATGAGGTGCAGTGTTTTAACAGCTGTTGGCTGAGCAGAGGCCAGTCAGACTGCCGCTAGAGAGCAGCCTACCTCCACGAGAAGCCTGAAACGGGAAAAATCTTCTGAACTCCAGCTCATAGGGATGTGAACCGTCCCTTCCTGTTTTACTGGCGATCAGAGCGAAACATTGACGCCGTGATAGAGACGCGCAAGCTTCGATTATGTCTGGAACCGCTCGCTCCGTCCAAGACCTGGATTTTTGTTTGCCTACGTGAAACCGGCAACCGGCAATGCCGCCTTATAGCGCATATATGACAGTTGACGAGTTATAGTCTACAAATATAATTTGTATCGCGCTGCTGCAACCCTTGCTCCTTCTTCTGTCAATGATTGTCCTACCCATATAAGCCTACTCATGGCGGAGACCAAAATTATATACCATATCGACGAAGAAGAAACCCCTTATTTAGTGAAATTGACGGTTTCTCCGGAAAAAGTCACGTTGGCGGATTTTAAAAATGTCCTCAACAACCGTCCGATCAACAGTTATAAATTCTTTTTCAAATCTATGGATCAGGATTTCGGGTAAGTAGGGGGACATTAGATTTGCTTATATCGTAGTGTGTGTGTTTGTGTGTGTTAGTAGCCTATTCAACAACCATGATCACACCCATCATCGACTCGGCGTTATGGCAGACGCATGTCTTATAGACTCTGTCAAACCAGGAAAGCTTTTAGAGCGATTGAATGTTCGTTGTGACGTTGCTACATTGTTGCTGCTGGCACCTGCTTTGAACCCGTGTTCTAAAGTGCGCGGGTGCGTGTGCTCGACTCAAAACCCACAACCTCTGTGGCAAGCCGCTGTCACATTGATCTGCGCTGCCCGTGGCGTCGGAGATATCGTGATTACGAGTTCCGAGTTCAGAATGACCGAGTTAAGCTGGAGTTAAGTGGAAAACTCTGAATTCAACATGATAAACGAGTTTCCGAGTTGAAACATGAAAAAGGAATTGCCGATTTGAAACATGGCAGGAATATTGATCTAAAATATAAATAATATTTTATATTTATTTCTAAAATCTAAATCTATGAATAATTGAGCAGAAAGCTGTAGTGAATGATGTAAAATTAATCACCCAACTTTCACAGGTTTCAACAGTTAGATGGAGTTATATATAATAGCTTTACTGTTCACAATATAATTCTGTGTCCCTATCCTTATACAGTATATATTATACTTATCGTAAGTAGTACAATATTGTCTAGCATTAATCCTTTACTTATTAAATTATCGTAATACTGACTACTAATGGTTCAACTGACAGTGGGAACAAATTGCAACGTTCTGTCTCATAACCTTTCACACAGTTACTAGATTTGTATTTGAACTACATGTGCCCATAGAATTCAATAACACATTTTTTTTTTACCATAATAGTGGAAGACTTATTTATAGCCATTAAGATGACTAGTAGCAAAAAGAAAATAGAATCTAGTCACTATAAAGATTTAAAAAATGGATTAGTAACAATTAATACTAGTTAGTTTATAATGAATAAATGATAAATGGCTTGCCACAGCAATACACATGCACTGCAACAGAGCTAATTTTGTCAACTCCAGTGGCATGCTTTGAGTTGTCCACATGTTGCAAATATATCAAGGTTGTTGCCTAACGCAGTGTCTTGTATTGTAACTCCATTTGACACTGACTCGTGCTCTGGTCCCCTTGAGTTTGAATCTTTTGAAATTTTTAATAGAAAATCCGAACGTGACATGACAAAGTCAGTCTGATCTTTTAAAGGTGGTAGCACCTTTTATGACTCTAAAAAAACACACTCTCATATCACCCAGAGGGAGAATTACGTTCAAAAAAATGACTGTCATGTTAGACAGGTGTGTGTGCTCATACACTGACCAGTGTTGACCGGATCAAAGGAAGACATCAAGCATAATCTTTAAATCCACGGAACATCTTACAGGTCCTGATTTGTCCAGACAGCAAACATATTAATATAGCAGAATTTCAGTTATTTTCTGTCACTACAAAATCGCTGATAATACACTGAGGTTAGTTAAGGGGAAGTGAGAGGCTACGAACCCACAGCTGTCAAGCAGAACTGTCACTTTCTAATTTGTCAGTGACACCCAACATGAATGGATTAGTTGCCTAATATTTCCAAATGGGAAATGAACAGATCAAATAAACAGCTGTCATTTCTGTTTGCTAAACATTGTTCATTTTAAAATGGATTCAGATTTGAGAAGTGTTCATATTCATTCACAATAGGTCATCTAGTGTTGGTGATATTCTAACAAAATTGAAGCTATAGATAAAATAAGTTTATTCTACCAGACATTATTAAACAGAAACAGTCTGTTAGACATATTACATGCTATTCAATTTAATTACAATAGCAATAACAATAATTAAATATAGCTGCTAGCAGCCATCACGGGGCCAAGCGCAAGGAGGGCATTAAATGTCATGCCGACATGACTGGCATCATCAGACCAACGGCAGTAAGAATCTAAAGACATTTCAATATGACTTAAGTCTAAATGGCTGAAAAACCAACAATACGGTCTTTAGCAATTCGATTTAATGGTTTATCGCATTCAACCAACAGGCAGCGCTGTAACCAAATTGTAGTGTGTGGTACATTGAGAGTGTGGTGACATTGACACATGCAAAGTTTGCTTTCAATTGGGTAAACCATTGCTGACAGCACTAAAGTCATGTGTTTGTTAAACATAGCATCTTATAAGAAAAATCGAAATGGCAGATGCTCAAAATGGCCGATATGGGAAAATGTGGTATCACAGGACTCGGCATGACCAACTGGATCTAAAGACAGCAGTTTCATGATTTTTAGACAAAGCGTTCAGGAGTTATAATCAAAAATGTCAGTTTTTTAATATCTCCTGACCACTAGGGGGCAGAGCGCCAAAACTCTGCAGGTAGCCTCAGACCATGATTGACATAACACACACCTAGTTTGGTCAGAAAAGGCTAATGCATTGCGGAGATAAAGCCTCAATTTCAATTTTGCGACCATTACGTCGGATTCTTTCGCGAGTTATTCGTAAACGGTTTGACATATCAACTTTCTTTGGATAACTTTTTGTCATGATGGTCTGGAGATGATGTGGTTCAATTTTGGTGAAAATTGGACAAACGGTCTGGGAGGAGTTCGAAAAAGTAGGTTTTTAAAGAAAAATAACATGGCAAATCGGAGGTTTGGCCGAATATAACATATTTGGTATCTATGGTCTCGGCTTGACCCAATGAACACATTAAGACCATTTGTTTTACAATAGGTTAACGTCATCAAAAGTTATTAGCATATTTGTAAATTTGGTTATAACTTTTGACCACAAGGTGGCGCTGCCCCCAAACTTTTTGTGCCGTATCAAGATTAGGTGCCGAAGACACATATTGAGTTTCGTAACGATACGCCAATCCATTTGTTAAATATAGCAATTTATGACAATATTCAAAATGGCCGACGCTCTAAATGGCCGATATGGGAAAATTTGGTATCGCACGACTCGGCATGATGCACTGAATCTAACGAGACCAGTTTTATGATTTTTGGACAAAGCGTTCAGGAGTTGTAAGGAAAAATGTCACTTTTTCATATCTCCTGACCACTAGGGGGCACAGCGCCAAAACTCTGCAGGTAGCCTCAGACCATGATTGACATAACACACACCGAGTTTGGTCAGAAAACGCTAATGCGTTGTGGAGATAGAGCCTCAAGTTCATTTTTGCGATCATTACGTCGGATTCTTTCGTGAGTTATTCGTAAACGGTTTGACATTTCAACTTTCTTTGGATAACTTTTTGTCAGCATGGTCTGGAGATGATGTGGTTCAATTTTCGTGAAAATCGGACAAACGGCCTAGGAGGAGTTCGAAAAAGTAGGTTTTTCATAAAATTCAAAATGGCGGGAAAATATTCATGACGGAAAATGACGTCATAGGGTGCAATCGAATCGTCTTGAGCCAAGGAATCAGTTGACAAAAGAATTTTGTTTCTAGGACATACGGTTCAAAAGTTATTTACGTAAACGTGAGTGCAACTTTGGACAGTTGGTGGCGCTATAGAGATTGAGTTAGAGACTTCAATTTTGCTATGGTCAATGATTGGACTGTCCTTTATGAGTGTGCCAACTTTTTTTCATTTTCCCGTTTACGGTTCTATGGGCTGCCATAGACTCCCATGGCACAAGAAAAAGAATAAATATAGCTGCAAGCAGCCATGACGGGGCCAAGCATTAGGAGGGCATTAAATGTTATGCCGACATGGCTGGCAGCATCAGACCAACAGCAGTAAGCATCTAAAGACATACCAATATGACTTCAGTCTAAATGGCTGAAAAATCATCAATACGGTCTTTAGCAATTCAATGTAATGGTTTATCACGTTCGATAACTCAGCGCTGTAACCAAACTGATGTGTCAAATCATGTGGTATATCCAGAGTGAGGTGACAATGACACATGCAAAGTTTGGTGTCAATAGGGTAAAGCATTGCTGACATCCAGCTTTAAAGTCATGTGTTTGTTAAGCATAGCATTTCATGACAAAATTCTAAATAGCTGACGCTGAAAATGGCCGATATGGGAAAATTTGGTATCGCACGACTCGGCATGATGCCCTGAATCTAAAGACAGCAGTTTCATGATTTTTGGACAAAGCATTCAGGAGTTATAATCAAAAATGTCAGTATTTTATATCTCCTGACCACTAGGGGGCAGAGCGCCAAAACTCTGCAGGTAGCCTCAGATCATGATTGACATGACACACAGAAAGTTTGGTCAGAATACGCTAATGCGTTGCGGAGATATAGCCTCGCTTTATTTGGTGGCCATTTGGTCAAATTTGTTCGCAATTTTATCGAAACCTGTTTGACGAATCAACTTTATTTTAATAACTTTTTGTCAGCATGGTCTGAAGATGTTATGATTCAATTTTGGTGAAAATTGGACAAACGGTGTGGGAGGAGTTCGAAAAAGTAGGTTTTTAAAGAAAAACAACATGGCGGACAGGAAGTTTGGCCGACTATGACAAATTTGGTATCTGTGTTCTCGGTTTGACCCAAGGAACGTATAAAGACAACTTATTTTACCATAGGTTAACGTGTTCAAAAGTTATTAGCATTTTTGCAAATTTGTTTATAACTTTTGACCACAAGGTGGCGCTGCCTCGAAACTTTTTGTGTTGTATCAGGCCCAGATGCCGAAGACACATATCGAGTTTCGTAACGATACACCAATGTGTTTGTTAAATATAGCAATTTATGACAAAATTCAAAATGGCCGACCCTCAAAATGGCCGATATGGGAAAATTTGGTATTGCACGACTCGGCATGATGCCCTGAATCTAACGAGACCAGTTTTATGATTTTTGATCGAAGCGTTCAGAAGTTATAAGCAAATATTTCACTTTTTCATATCTCCAGACCACTAGGGGGCAGAGCGCCAAATCTCCGCAGGTAGCCTCAGACCATCATTGCCATAACACACACCAAGTTTGGTCAGAATACGCTAATGCGTTGCAGAGATAAAGCCTCGCTTTCATTTCTGCGGCCATTTTGTCGAATTCATTCGCAAGTTATTCGTAAACGGTTTGACAAATAAACTTTCTTTTAATAACTTTTTGTACGCATAGTCTGGAGATGATGTGGTTCAATTTTCGTGAAAATCGGACAAACGGCCTAGGAGGAGTTCGAAAAAGTAGGTTTTTCGTAAAATTCAAAATGGCGGGAAAATTTTCATGACGGAAAATGACGTCATAGGGTGCAATCGAATCGTCTTGAGCCAAGGAATTAGTGGACGAAAGAATTTTGTTTCTAGGACATACGGTTCAAGAGTTATTTACGTAAACGTGAGTGCAACTTTGGACAGTTGGTGGCGCTAGAGACATTGAGTTAGAGACTTCAAATTTGCTATGGTCAATGATTGGCTTGTCCTCTATCAGTGTGCCAAATTTTATCATTTTCCCGCAAACGGTTCTATGGCCTTACATAGACTTCCATGGCGGAAGAAGAAGAAGAAGAAGAAGAAGATGAATAATAATAATAAAGAACCGGAACAATTACAATAGGTGCCTCCGCACCTTCGGTGCTTGGCCCCTAATAATAAGAACCGGAACAAAAACAATAGGTGCCTCCGCACCTTCGGTGCTTGGCCCCTAATAACTACATAATTACAAGCAATTCATTTCTTAGTAGTTACAAACAACGCTTAATCAATTAGCATTGGAGTTTCTGCTGGCATCTATAATAGTACCTATTATTTTAATGGAGCCATAAACAATTTTCTGGCTGAGATTGTCCTTTTGGTTGAGTTACTTTTAAATAATTTTCCTTAAGTCAGTTGAACTGACTAAGGTTGTTCTCGCACTAGATTATGTTAATCCGTGACCCTAAAGGCCGGTTCACACCTACAAAAATACGCTAACTATATTAACGTCCACACTAACGCTCGAGGCCTTTAACATTGGGTGGATTCTGATTGGCTGTCAATGTTTTCATCGTTCATCAGCTGGAAAAATCTAAAAACAAATTGCCTCCAACACTGTTTTTTCTCTGTTTTGTTATTGTAAAACTTTGCAACAATCCCTGTTTTTACACTTTTACATCTTAATGCAGATGTTTGTGTTTATTTTTAAATGATTCATTGCTGCCCTTTATTCCCAAAAAGATTAGTTTTTAGTTCTGAAGACCTTCTGAAACGACTAAAAAGCCATAATGTTGTTCGCCAGTAGCCAAACAGCTGTGTAGCGTTATTTTGGCAAACATTTGGCTTGGTTTCATTTGAAATGTAACATCTACTTATCACGATCCAATCACTTCCTGATGGATATAAATCAAGTACCGCCCTACATTTTTTTTCTATCGGAATATCCTGTTCTGCTCAGAAATGCATAACATTATGAAAGTAAAAGTGTTTGCGAATGGTATTCCCTGTTGATTTTAAAGAGTGTTCAGCTGTAGTATTTGCTTTATGTAATGTCATGGATGGACGGATTTAGGCTTCCCATGTCACGTTATAAGGCGTGTCTGGATCACTTATTTAAGTCTTGATCTTAAAAGACACACACAAACAGTCACAGATGTTTAGTGAAATGTCTTGGATGGAGATGCTCCAGTGCCGTAGGGAATGTGGTTATTTGCTACAATTTCAATTTCAGGGCCTCTTTAATCTTAAATAGCTGTTGCTATTGATCTGCCACCTTCATCAGACACTTTTAAATTCCCATATGCACCACAACACGTGTTGGTGTTCTAGCATGTCCTCCCAAAAAGAACTCGCTTTTCCTGTTAACATTGGATAGTTTACAAACAGTGTTGCTTTCCTGTCACACCTAGCACTGAGTGCTCGGTTGGCCCTGGTGACCGTGAAGCAGATTGCGAGAACAAACAACGCTTGACCTTCAAAGCCAGACTGCTGTGGTTTACTATGTTCTCCGTGGCTACTTTATGCTAAAATGTCAAGCTGCAAACTTTGGACCTGTTTTTACAAATAATTCCAGCAAATAACATTGAATTAAAAGTGAAATTTCAAGGTAGAATGACTGAAATAGTATATTCTAGCAAAACATACTGCAATAGTATTTGAACTTTAAATAAATCATTTGTACAGTGCAAATAGGATACTTTAATTTCAGCATGCAGACAAAACTATGAGTCACAACTTCGATCTGGACACATTTCAAAACCATAAATGCGTCCCAGCGGGACTTGATTTATTTTGTGTGCAGCTAAATGTGGCTAACATTATTTTTAGACAGCCTTGCATTGTTCATCCTTCAGCCATTCATGAAGCAGGAAGAAATCCAACCAGCACAAGCCTTGTGAGATCTCAAATGCACAAAAAATGCTCTTAGGCTTTTGTAATGTGGGCTAGTTAACATTTACATTTACAGATGAGCGATAAGATGAACCTATGAACTCTGGGATGGTGCAGAGACACTCCCCTTATTATCACATCATAACTAGCCCCGCAGCGTCCAACATAAACATCGCTAATCCCACTATTACTGCCATAGATCCCCACTGTGTGTGTCCTCCGTTATAATAAACAACATTCTGCTGCTTCTGATACCTTCTGATATCATCCGCCACAGTCTGTTAATGCCCCTGTAAACCTTTGCTTAAAGCTTCGAGGACAGATAGCAGCGGCAGACACCCAAACACCATCTCTCTTAGGGCCAATTTGTGCCAGTTACCTCTACTGCGCTGCTGCCGGTGCGTGCGATTGTTAGATAACATAATCTTAAATTAAATGAATCTGATGTCTTTAACAAGATATCAGTGGAGTGTATGATTCAATGAAGACTCCAGATGGATTTCGGATGAGACGGATGAGACGATAAACCGAGGTCCTGACTCTCTGTGGTCATTAAAAATCCCAGGATGTTTTTCGCAAGAGTAGGGGTGTAACCCCGGCATTCTGGCCAAATATGTCCATCATGGCTTCCTAACCATCCCCTTTCTCTGATTGGCTGCATCATCACTCTGTCTCCTCTCCACCAATAAAGCTAGTTTGTGGTGAGCGTTCTGGCGCAATATGGCTGCCGTCGCATCATCCAGGTGGATGCTGCACTCTAGTGGCGGTTGAGGAGATTCCCCCATCCATGTAAAGTGACTTTGAGAGACTTTGATAAAGCGCTATATAAATGTAATGAATTATTATTATTATTATTTCATTCACTTTTAAGTACTCTCAGTAAATGCTGCATACAGAGCACTTGTGCTTTAACTAATGGTTACCCGGTTGGGGATTCCTCTGTGTCAGGCCAGGTTGATGTATTTTTTATCAGACATCCATTGAGATTTCAGTTGTTTAATATTTAAAGGGCTGCTCTCGTGTGTGTTGTGCGGAAGGATGTGGTTGGCGTTTGACTGGAAGTGATATCCTCTCTGTACATAGCAGTTTATATGTGAGTAATCTCATGGTCTCATTGACTGTCCTGATTATTAGCTATTAATCGGACTGGGTTGGCTCTCATCTCAGCCCTGATTGTTTGTTATAGGATCACACAGATGGAACAGTCCCACAACACAGGAAGTCCCTGAAGTAGATAAATGATATCATGATCATGTGGTTGCTAGTCACAAAAGCCCTATGGATTTCTGAATGAGGGCATGTGCATGGTCATACTTCTATATTGATTTTCTTCTGCTGGATCTCACTGTGAAGATGTTGTCAGTGGTGCTCGCATCACTTTGACCCTTTTTAGTAAGGCTGTTGGGACCATGAACATGAATGAAACTATGCTGTTTAATTAGCATTAATATCTGGCAACCATCCATAGCATACTAGCATTAGCATTCATTTTGATTCTTAAAATTTAATTGCTTTGCTTAAATGGTTAGTTCACCCCAAAATTAATATATAGTCATAATTTACTTGACCTCACATTCTTCTGAACAATTCATTATTATTATTTTAAATATCTAAAAATCCATCCATAGCATACTAGCATTAGCATTCATTTTGATTCTTAATATTTAATTGCTTTGCTTAAATGGTTAGTTCACCCCAAAATTAATATATAGTCATAATTTACTTGACCTCACATTCTTCTGAAAAATTCATTATTATTATTATTATTATTATTATTATTATTTTAAATATCTAAAAATCCATCCATAGCATACTAGCATTAGCATTCATTTTGATTCTTAAAATTTAATTGCTTTGCTTAAATGGTTAGTTCACCCCAAAATTAATATATAGTCATAATTTACTTGACCTCACATTCTTCTGAACAATTCATTATTATTATTTTAAATATCTAAAAATCCATCCATAGCATACTAGCATTAGCATTCATTTTGATTCTTAAAATTTAATTGCTTTGCTTAAATGGTTAGTTCACCCCAAAATTAATATATAGTCATAATTTACTTGACCTCACATTCTTCTGAACAATTCATTATTATTATTTTAAATATCTAAAAATCCATCCATAGCATACTAGCATTAGCATTCATTTTGATTCTTAAAATTTAATTGCTTTGCTTAAATGGTTAGTTCACCCCAAACTTAATATATAGTCATAATTTACTTGACCTCACATTCTTCTGAACAATTAATTATTATTATTATTATTACTATTATTTTAAATATCCAAAAAATGATTGCAGTGGGGTCCATTCCAAACAACAATGACTTTTCATTGCATGGACAAAAAACCCCAACATATTTCACATAAGAAAGTAAGCCATATAGATTTGAAATACGAGGGTGTGCAAATAATGACTGAATTTTAAAGTTTGAGAGAACTATCCTTTTAAGAAGCTTTGTTACATAGCTTCAAATTATTTTTATGTGAATGAATTAAGTCCAAAGAACAGATTTTTGCTTCAGTGTGTAATCAAAGGCGTCAACTTTCCTTGCGAGCTTGGACAGACCACACTTCCTTATGGCCACCCCACGGTCCTCGCTGTATGTTGCTGTATATTGTAAAGACCTCTTGAGAGGACACAAACACTTCCTACCCATGACTACAGTTACACCCCAGTTTCCTGTGCTGGGCTCAGGACGCTTGGACAGGCTGCAGAAACGATCCTTGTTTGTAACTCTTTCCACAAGACCATTTTATCATCTTCCTTCAGTCCCATTCAGCTCACCTCTTCAGTCTCACAGCCGTGCGGGTGATGTGACCTGGAAGTTCTGGAGGAGCGGAGAGGAAGATGTTATAATTACTACAGACTGCTGGACTTTCTGCAGTCATAACACACTATCAACACATTTTAGCACTGTACAATGTTGATTTTTATGTTATGGTTAAAATATAATTACTGATATTCTTCATCTACATCTGAGGATTTATTCGTTTAGCAGATGCTTTAATACAGTGGGGATTCGAAGGAATGCTCCAACACAAGCAGTTCATCTTAAAGAGACATTAACGTAAGAAGTGACATAAGAAATATTTGTTGTTAGAAATATTTAGAAAATGAAAATCTGCTATGGTTGTAGTTGTGACAAAGAAAGCAAAGATCATGTATAGTGCTGTTCAGTCATGGCATCTGTTAATAGGGCCACTTTGACATGTTTTCCCTTGGGAACATTGAATGTGTTATAGAGGGGCTGTGTTCGATGTGTCATTACAATACGATCTATGGTTAATGTTACACTTTCCCATCTTCTTCTACAACAAAATTACACAGTCATACCTTTGAAACACTTCTCAGATGTTTGCCCAAAAAGTTCCAAATGAAACAATTGTTGGCAAATTTGATGAGAAATGTTTGAGTTAATGTTGAAACATGACTTTTGATTGAAGATGCTGAGCTTTGAGATCATTCTGTAAAAGGGGAACAGAGAAAATAAATGATTTTCGGTTCTGGTTCATGCAGTATGATTCCCAAACAAGGTTCATATATTGTGTTACCAGTGTAGTCCAATTTTGGAACAATTGACTCTTATGAAACGGCTGTTTTTTTAGTTATTCAAACAATTGCAACAAAGTTAAATTCCTAAACAAATGAGTCTTGAGAACCAGTTATTTTTAGTGAATTAAACCAATTAAGTGTGAACAGTGTAACCCAATTCATTGTACGTCAGCATTTTGATTGCCAGGCAATCTGACCAATCATAACCCAGAATCTGCCAATTTGTTTAACAAATAAGCCCAACCAGAGTTAGTGGATTAAGGTTGGTGGACTTGAACTTGAAAAATGGTGTTTATTGACGACTTCCTGTGGATGACACAACATACCTTCTGATGTTCATTTGTGCTATAACTAGTAGGAAGAGATGATCGATTTACGGCTGTCACAATACATTAAAAATGACAAGGTTTGAAAGATGAAATGTTTCATACGAAATATAACCTGCTCTGTCTTGTCTGTTTGGATGTTGTCAGTGTCCTCTTTGCTCTGCCATGTATTTTTTAATGCTTGAGAAGATGATGTGTGGCACCATGGCTGATCTGATGTAGCAACTGTAACTAAATGGAACATCTTTGTGAAGGTTCAATTACTGAAAAAATGTATTTAATGAGACAGTTCTTTTGAGCAAAACAAATACATGACCATTTTAGTCCCATTACTGATTTATAAATGTCTAAAATGTCTAAAAAGTCTAATAAGCATATTAAGCAAGTCTAATAATAATAATTGAATAAGTCTATAAAAAATATTAATTAATTAAAATTATGTAAAAAATGGTTTGAAATGAGTGAATGAATGCTTTTGCTTATTTTGTTCAGAGTTTCTGAAAGAATCTCTTGAATGAATTGGTTCATTGATATATCAAACACTTTTTAACAGTCATAACAATGATACAATCTTTGTTTGAAGA
Source organism: Rhodeus uyekii (assembly GCA_037043235.1). Classification (NCBI taxonomy): domain Eukaryota; kingdom Metazoa; phylum Chordata; class Actinopteri; order Cypriniformes; family Acheilognathidae; genus Rhodeus; species Rhodeus uyekii. Next base: position 1,770,619 of record JAWRVZ010000027.1, read on the forward strand.
ATAACATTTGCTCTCTGGCTCAGCGGCAGCACAGAAACGGACTTAAATATTCCGGTGTGATTATAATTTCAAATGTTTAATAGACATAGCGGAATCATTGTCAATGTCATTCAGAAATAAGATCGCGTGGGTTTGAATTATGATCGTGATCTTTTAATTATTAATCGTGCATTCATATGGGACAATAGCCTATTTTTTGTTTGTCATGTTTGTAACATACCTCAAAAGTAACCCAGGCCCAGCATTACAAATATGTAATATAATCTTTTCAATTCCTCTGTTGAAATTTGAATAGCTGTGTTAACAATACGGTCATAGATATATTGTACATCCCTAGTAATCTTGCTTTGTGAGACTGCGAATCAAGCCTTTCCTTTAGCGGTTTTGTCAGTCTCATGTGGTTTGTATGTGTGTGAATGGACTAGTCCTGCACACAGTGACAAGAGACCAGCAGGTGTGTGACTGCTGAACCTCGACTGGGAGGGTTAAAGGGTAACTGTGTGGTATTTGTGTAAGGAATTTACAGCCTGGGATGCAGACTCTGCTAACACACTCACTTACTCTATTAATATCCTCTTGTGCCCTGACACCTTTCACACATATAAATGTGCCCACACTTGAATATACACGTATACCCTCAATACTCATAAATGCAAGCGCACATATTAGATGTGCATTTATACTAAGCCACTGTATCGGTCCAGCAACAGCAGTTTTAGTAGGTAATCTGGAATGTGCATGAGGTACTAATGAGGTCCGTTAAAACAGAGTAGTTTTCAATAGAGTAGTCGGTCAACAGGGGCGTTCAGCATTCTCATCATGAGCAGGCAGGAGTTGAGAGCTAAGTGGAAAATTCCGCTGTTTGAGCGTGACATGCTTTCAGTATGCCTCAGCTTTTTGCAAATAGACGTGAACTGGGTGCTGGTCTTTCAGAGTCCCTAACAGTTTGTGTTTTTTTCCCCCGCAGAGTTGTCAAAGAAGAAATCTCTGATGATAACGCCAAGCTGCCCTGCTTCAACGGCAGAGTGGTGTCCTGGGTAAGTGAGACGGATGGTGTCCTCCTCTATGTCGTGAACAGATTGTGATATTTCAAAATATAATTGTATCAACCCTGCTGAAGGCCTAAGCTGGTTTTAGGGGAGTTCTTTTTAGTGCATCAAAAAAGGGAGGAACAAGGAGTCAGAAGTGCAGTCAATAGAAGAAATTTTAGTGAAGTTTAGGTTGCAGTTTCATCAGCAGAAGCTTAAGGTCTCACAAGAAGTTTGTAGGCCGCCCCAAATACAATAACATTGTTACAGCAATTATACTCTAACAGAGGGTACTAACTACGTCAATGATGACGGTTAAATGATTCTGATTGGTTAAGAAAGAAAGAAAGATAAACAAAACTACTAATTTTCCACACAAGAGCAGACGGTCTGAAGCATATCTTTCTTGATCACATGGTTGACGGGTTAGTGACTGGTTGACTGTGTCCGATTCCTGATGAAATGTCTCTTATGATCTTTTTAGTGAATCAAAAACATACAACCTAATTATTGTAGTTAGATTCAAACAAATGACTCCTATTTACTGACTCTATTTGGTTAGTCATAAACATACTGCACCATATAATTAGATTCCCAAACAAATGACTCTTGTGAACTGGCTCATTTTTAGTGGATCAAACATATACAACACCACCAGTGTACAATTACTCAATAAATGAATTGAATAGTCCAATTCTTGAAAGAGTTGATTCATGACTGGTGTAATAAAAAAAAAAAAGATTATGCTTATGTAAATCAAAGTAGTCAAGTTCTTTAAATATTGGATCTTATGAACTGATTTGTATTAGTGGATCAAACTAAAACAGTGTGACAGATTCTTCAACAAATCATTCCTTAAGAACTGGTTCTTTTTAGTGAATCAGAAACATACAGACACTTTTCAGTTGGCCAAGCTGGGAAACCAGCTGGTCAACCAACTAAATACCAGCTTGGCCGGGCTGAGATAGCATCTTAAATCTTAAGACCAGAAAACCAGCTTTTTAAATACATGTTCCTGGAAAATAACTGATTTATATTTTCTAATAATTCAAAATGTTAATCTTTCTCTGCTTCTGAAATGGCTTTCTTTTTTGTGTGTTGTCACCAAGGCTTTGTAGTTTTCAAACAATTTCCTTGTAAATAAAATCATGTCCCGTCTGACATTTTTCTCATTGAATATTTCCCGTTTAATGTCACATTACACAAATAAAATGGATTGAAATCTGAATTAAACTCTGTATTTGAGACGTTTACACATAGTCACATATACAGCACTGTTTAAAAATTTAACTTTGATAGTGGAAGCTGAACCATGATATAGTAATTAATCTGATTATTGGCTCACATAAAACACACAACCACACAATTACAAGCAGGTGTTATACCTGTAGTGTTGGCTAAAGTTGGTGTGAGGTGCAAAATACAGGTTAAAAAATACAGGACTCCAGGTGCAGAGAGCTGTACAGACATGCTGAGATACATGACATTGAGCTGTGTAACACTAAACTATGTGTTTCACCGCCTGCTGCATGGAGGCCTTCAATGTACTATATAACATGATCACTTTAGCTTCCATAATGCACTGTATTTCTGCTTTTCTCTATGGTTTTATCATTGGTATGTGTAGAGAATAAGTAAAACAGTATGTTTGTGGTATGGCCTTAGGTATTTAAATCTACCCATATTATTTAGATTAGTTCCTTAAATCAATCTACTTGAGAAGTGCACCAGAAGCTTTTTGCGTAATTTGTGCATACTTTTTAATAACCATTTGAAACTTTGCAGACTGGCAGCTGCAATAGTAATGAAAACATTTGTCTTGAACTCGGTCATGAAAACTATGTACAACCCTTCATTAAACAATGTAATAGTCAATTAAAAAGGAATTTATACCTGTATGATATTATGCTATACCCACATTGGACCATAATAATAAATGGATCATTTAGCTACAGATGCCGCCTTCTGGCCAGATGCGGGAATTCATTCAGTGCAACCCTCAAAGTGCATTATGGGTATTCTCTAGTCAATGAGCTAGAACTGTACCTGTTGTACACTTGTTTTAGCGGTGTATTATGGGATTGAGTAAGTGCTCTTGATAATGTCCACTATGTTTTCAGACACCACTACAAATGCCTGCCCCTTCTAATAGTGCCCTATTTAAGGATATAGAGGGCGATTTTGAACACAGCCATAGATATTTGCTCTTTTACTGCATGAAATTTCACTAGACCAACCTGAAAAATAGTTTTTTTGTGTGTGATTTAGGCAAATAATTTATAATTTATTATACCATTGTGGTCTTCTTTTATTGCTGACTTGAAATATGTTGAAAGAGCTGCCAGGACCTTTACCAGGAAGCCCGCCAATTGAACTGACTCTGCTTTTTTCACACTCCTGTCCGCTCAAACAAATGCACTCTCTTCTCTTCCTTCTGCTGGTCTACTTATTTATGCAGTTCTAGTAGTCCGTCTGGAGAGTTTCTTCCTGAAGCCTTTGTAAGTAATTGTGTGTGTGTGTGTGTGTGTGTGTTTGGCTGTAGTTGGTATTGGCTGAAGGCACACACTCGGATGGGGGATCTCAGTGCACAGAGAGCCACAAAGAGCTACCACCACCCTTGGAGCGAACTGGAGGGATTGGAGATTCCAGACCCCCCTCTTTTCAGTGAGTAATACCATGCAAATAATTTGTCTGACAAATCCTCATTTATTATTCACTTTTAGGCCCATAGTACACCAGAGGCCATATTCACAAAACCTCTTAAGGCTAAAAGTAGCTCCTAACTTGCCAATTTAGGAGAAACTATACTAAAAATAAAGGGCATGTCAGGCCTAATTTTAGGACTTCTAAATTTTTGCTCTAAGAGTATTTTACAAAGCATTTTAGTGTTAAAACCAGCTCCTACATCTGTGAAAAGTTAGGGTTAAATAGGACTCCCAAGTTACTAAGACCAAATCACAAACAATCCTAAAATGGCTGTTTTTGGCAATCCGCCTTAGAAATCCCCCAAAAGACACTTTACACCATTGAAGCAACTGGGGATAGAGCCTTGGGTACTGAGCCTTTTCTTCATGAATGCAATAAATATTTTGATTTAGAGATTTTAATCTGCGGTGACATAACATAAAGGTTCATGTATAAATAGGCAACATGCATTGAAATGATGGAGAATAAAAGTTGAAAATAATGTCCTATTGTTGGTGCCGATAGACTTTACTCAATCTCACCTATCATAATAAAAAGGCAAAAAAACTGCAAAAATAAATATTTGAAAATATATACATTAAAAATAAAGTAATATCCTATTTTCTGTGGCAGTTTACATGTACAAATGATTGAATGGATTAAATTAGTAAAATAAGCATATTTGGCATGCTGTCTGAGGGGATCAAGGGCTTCAAGTTCTGAATTTAGCCCAGACCCCAAGTATTCCCCCTTATCACAGTCTAGGAATTGGAACCAGTCGGGGTGGCAGAGGCAAATGTAAAAAGGTAATTAGGTAATGGAGGTAATTTATGTGAAACATGTGAAGTGACGAATTTGTCCCTCTTTCGTGCTCGAGATACCAGAATTCGGCGACGCAAAAGAATCCACGTAACCGATAAAATACTAAGACAAATAGGGAGTTTGAGGTTCCACTTCAAAAACGTCGACATAATAATATTGGCGAGTTAACCGTGAGTCGAGATAAGTGAACTCCACTGTATTTAAGAATTCCTGTGATATTAAAAAAGTGATTTTAATTATGAGTTCTTATCTTCAAGACAGACGATACAGTATCGGCTAATGGCGACATGTGCGGAAGAGGAGGAGGAAGGGATTTCGTAGATAATGCAAAAACAATGCGGAAGTGTAGTCTTGCCATGTATAGTATCGGATAGGCTCAGAACCTCATATATATTATTATTCAACACGCATAACTTGTGCTGCTCCCAGCTTAATACTCAATCACTCATCGCCCCGCTAACTACCTGCTGTAAAACCAAGGTGGCCCTCTAGTGGAGATAATATGCAATTACCCCATAAATGAGGCCGCTTGAGCTGCTCCGAGTGCTCGACCACGTCTAACGTCGGTGTTTGTAAGCATGCTTGTATCTCAAATATTTACTCGTATCTCAAAGCAAAAAATTGTTTGAAGGCTTGCTCGTATCTCGTATGTTGGGACGCTTGTATCTCAAGGTATTACTGTACTTGTTTAATTAGTGATGCTTAGCCTACATTTTAAAACCTTTATTTGAATATGGTAACATTTTTTTTTAAAACCTTTATTTGAATATGGTAACATGATACCTCGTTCTACAATATTTCTATTATTAAATCACTGACCGCCCCCTTTCAGCCAATCACTGAGAGCATAGTTAGTAAGTGTGTTGACATTATCCACAGTAACTGGTTCAACCCTGCCCTTTTTCTTAGCTTAAGAATTCTCTCTATTCCTTAGTAAAATTCAGTCTCAGCAGCTGTGAATAGGTTTTAAGAAGAAACACTTGCGTAAGAACGTTTACTTCTATTTAGGATATCTCTTATTTTAAGATAAAATGTTTTGTGAATACCGCCCCAGGTCTGAGAGGAACCATTATAACTCTGAAACATGCGTTTGTGAGACAAATAATGATGATGAAATGTATAACTATAGTTATAAAAGGATCAAGTTCTTCATGTCAGCTTCATACTTTAAAAAATTTTTATCAGAAAATGATTTGACTGGATGTATCAAGTGGTTTAGCCACCAAGTAAAAGTAATAACATTTTCCTTACCCCTTTGGATCTTAATCCTTTTCAAAAAGGTTTATACACACACACAGTGTACTTTTGTTCAGCAAAGGTGCATTAAATTGATCAAAAGTGGCAGAAAAGTAATTTACATTGTTACAAAGAATTCACACAAATGCAATTCTTCTAAACTTTACATTCATCAAAGAATTATTAATAATACGTCACAGTTTCCATAAAAATATTAAGCAGCACACTATTAGAATGATTTCTGAAAGATCATGTGACACTTAAGACTGCAGTAATAATTCTGAAATTACATATATATACACATATAGCTTTGTCATCACATAAATAAATTACACTTTAAAGTATAAAATATGAATAATATTTCACAATACTACAGTTTTAATCTATTTTGATCAAATAAATGCAGCATTTGTGAGGGTCAAATACTTTTTTTCAAAAACATTAAAGGTTCACTGTGTAACTTTTGTCTACCCAGCAGTTAAGAAACAAAACTCCATGTATTTTGCTGGAGAAGATTGTTTTGGTTGTGTGGCCTTGCAGATGAATATGTCTCTTTCTCATAACTAAAGAGAGAGAGAGAGATTATCCTACTGCTCATGAAACATTCACTATTGGTTTAGGTGTAACCAGTTTAGGTGGAAAAGATCTCAAGCTGACTAGCTGAAGACATTACTGTAGCTTCACACAATAATATACATGGTACTTCCTTGAAAATAAAGTCCAGTACAGTGTTACTACAAACCAGAACTAGATATGGCAATTTATCTGTTCAATAAAATACCTAAAATTAAAATAGGCTTAACCATAGTGAATTAGAAAAAAACACGTCTTGGAAGTAGGATTGATGATTTATTGATTCATTATTTAAATGGTTAATTTAACAAAAAAAGTTCTGCATAAGTACTCGTATGCACACACACACACACACACACACACACACACACACACACACACACACACACACACACACACACACACACACACACACACACACACACACACACACACACACACACACACACACACACACACACACACACACACACACACACACACACACACACACACACACACACACACACACACACACACACACACACACATATATGTGTGTGTATATATATATGTGTGTGTGTGTATGTATGTATTCATAATAAGTCATTGTATGATTTGCATATATGCATTACATATGCATTGGGTTGAATAACCAGACAAATACATCTGCAAACATATGAATGAATACACCCACACACTTGCACACTCTTGACGAGCATTACAAAACCACTGATTTGATTTGTTCTGAGTTCCTGACCACAGTCACAGCAGTAGCAGATGTCTGTTATCCAGCTGGATGGAAAATATAATTCTTGTCCTTCCGGGAGCCACATCGAATCCCCAGCGTCTGTCTCTTGAGCTGCATTCTAATAAGACACATGTTTGCCTCACAAAGTTCTGCATGTTTGTTTGATTTGACAGCATTCGTGTGGTCTTTTTATATATATATATATATATGTGTATATATTACACGCAGTCATGTAAAAAAGAAAGGACACCCTTTAGAACTGTATGGTTTTACATATCAGAATAAGCTAAACTTAGTACACCCTATGATTCAGTTGCTTGTAGAGCCACTTTTAGCAGCAATAAGTTGAAGGAATCGTTTTCTCTTTGACAATATTGATCTCTCAAATTGTTCTGGAGGAATTTTGGCCTGATCTTCTTTACAATGTTGCTTCAGTTCATTGAGGTTTGTGAGCATTTGTTTATGCACAGCTCTGTAAGGTCACTTCAGTCGGGTTGAGGTCTTGACCAGTGCAACACCTTGATTCTTTTCTTTTTCAGCCATTCTGCTGTAGATTTGCTGGTGTGCTTGAGATCGTTGTCCTGTTGCATGACCCTGTTTCAGCCAAGCTTTAGCTGTCGGACAGATGTACTCACATTTGACCCTAGAATACTTTGGCGTATAGAGTAGCTCATAGTCAACTCACTGCATGGTGCCCGGGTCCTGTGGCTGCAAAACAAGCCAAAAATAATCAACCCTCAATCAGTGTGATGGACAGTTGGTATGAGGTCTTTGTGCTGATATGCTGTGTTTAGTTTTCCCCTAACTTGGGGCTGTGCATTATGGACAAACAGCTCCACTTTGCCTTTTCTGTCCAAAGGACATTGTTCCAGGCGTCTTTAGGCTTCTTCAGATGCAATTGTGTAAACCTAAGCCATGCTGCCGTGTTCTTTTTAGAGAGTAGAGGCTTTCTTTTGGCAACCCTTCCAAACATGCCACACTTGTCTCATCTTTTTCTATTTGTACTGCTGAACATTTAACATAATAACTGAGGCCTGTAGAGTCGGATGTGTGGTTCTTGGGTGTTTTGCCATTTCTCTAAGTATTGCATGGACTGACCTTGGGATGAATTTGCTGGGATGTCCCCTCCTGGGAAGATTGGCAATTGTCTTGAATGTTTTCTGCTTGTACATAATCTTCCTTGCTGTACAGGAATAGGCTTCAAATTGTTTGAAAATAGTTGTGACCCGTCTCAGATTGATGGCATCATTAAGATCATTGCTGATGTCTTTCCTACTTGGCATTGTGTTAACACACAACTGAATGCTCCAGATCAACAAACATCTGCTTTTATCATTTGATCAGCAGTGCCTGACTACTACTTAGCCTCTTAATTTCTATGGAAGCAGTAAAGATGTACTTGTCACCCATGACTTTTCCTATTTTTCCCCCATATGGTGGCATGTGTGTTGTTATTCATCTGAGGTTGTAATGTCCTGATAGACAAAACCATAGAATTCAATAGGGTGTCCTTCCTTTTTAAAATGACTGTGTGTGTGTGCGAATTGCTTGAAAGAAAACTTTGAGTGGTCTCTTCTGCAAAGCTGGTTATGTTGAGCTTCTACAGCAAACACCGAGATTAAATATTCTCTTTGTACGTATCGAAGATGTTGAAGGCTAAATCTAGGTAAACGTGCCTACAGTGCAATTTTGCCACAGTCTTTCTTTGTAGTCTCTGTTGCACCTATTCACTCTGCGAAAGTCCTGCAAAAAAAGTTATTTTTTTCGTCTTCTTTATCTATTTGACTTTCAGACTTTTGTGTATGTGTGTGTTTGTTTGTGTATGTGTTCTCAGTTGTAGCCTTCTCACCCCACTCGAGAATTCTCCGCACTTGTTTTCTGTAGTGTCTAGCGCCATCTAGTGACAGTAAATGCAACTGTGACTCACATGCAGCTTCCTTTTCCTCATGTCAGTCGTTTTCACCCAGCATCTCTCCAAACAGACTACCAGACAATTTTGTTTGAAATTAATATGAATTCCTACTCGCATGTTTACTCCCACTAGTAATCTCCCTCATTTCCATTACAGAAGCTTCACTGTGAGTCACCAAATGTTATCTCCTGCCTGCTCCCTTTGTGCTGTGCATTATTTATTCGTCCTGCGGAATACATTTGGTAGGGTGTGGAGAGTATGTTTTCCATCCATCCCTTGAGCAGCTAATCCAGATTAGTGGACATTAAAAGCCCCTTCTCTGTTGCCCTGCGGGCTCTGCGGGGTGGCTCAGCTGCCTCAGTCTCCCCCAGGACTGAACCGTCCATCCGTCTGCCTGCTGTTCCTTGTAAATACAACATACTCACTCACAGAGTACAAGATTAAATACATCAAATGGTATTTTATACCAGTGTATGATAAATAAAATAGATTTCAAACTGCTCGTTTTTTTTTGTTTGTTTTTTTTTACATGTGGAAAGTTATTCGTAAGCCATTGTAAATTAGGCAAAATTTAATTAGATTTGTTTAATTGGTTTTTTTTATTTTATATTACTTCCAAGGGATTTCTCTTCACTTTTTAAAGTCTTTATGCTTATATATTTTACTAACCTACATGATTATATTAATTAGGTTAACCTACATGATTATATTAAATACTTTTTATTATTTGCATTTAGCTTTGTTTTTCCTTACTTTTTGTGATCAGCACAGACCTGCTGTGTCACGTCCTGCCAGTTGAGATCCACTGCTTAAATACACATTTTTTTGGTGAGATGAAAAAAAAAAAATTCTTCATACAGGTGAAATAACAGACTACATCCAGCAGAGAGAGACATTAGCACACTGCTTTCTGTTTGAGCTAATTGTGAAATTTGGCATGTGGTTTTAAATGAGTAAGCTAGAGTTAGATACAATTTCTAGAATCAAGTGGAAATAAATGGAACATTACTCAATCATTCATGGCTTATTCATTTGCTTGGTTTAAAGTATTTTCCCCTGAGTATCATTATATTCCAAAGTTTTTTTCCCACTTAAACAGGTAGGTTTAAATACATTTTAGCGGAGGTCAACAGCCTGGATATTCACAAGCCGTTTAGGTAGCTTTTTTTGTATATTCTTTTTGGGATGATAATAATTGGGAAATCGATTTAAAATTTTTTTTAAGATGTCTTAAGATGTGAATGCACATCAATTGTTAAGTACACCGCTTTTACCTAAAACTATAGCTTAAAAACTTGGTAAATACAATGGTGTTCGGTTATGACGACGGCCTCGGGGGTTGCAAAAAAGCGTTGAGATAACCGTTTAGCGAGATAAACAACACCCATATATATCTATGTATTAGATGAAGCGATCGGCATGCTATAAAAATGTACATACACTGTATATGTTTGCTAACAACAAAAGGCATATGTGCACCAACTAACAGCAGATATTTAACAGTATACAATAAAAACACTTTCGATTTTTGATACAAACCTTTAATTATATTCTCCAACATATTCTCCACAGCGTAAACAGTCATAACATATTCGTGAGGTCATCACGCTGTACTAGATTGTACTTTCTTGCGTTTTCTAATGTGCTTTCTCAACAAATTCGGCTTTGTCCCGTCTTTTAATAACCATATTCCCTCAGCGGCACTGAACAGAGCGCTACAGAACAGAAGCAGGATGTGTGTGTGTGTGTGTGTGTTCGTTCATCTAAGCCTCACACTCATTGGTCGTTACCGCTCGTTACTGATCAATGTCAAAATATTTGAGAAAACCAATCAAATCAGAGAAGGCAGGCTTTATGTGCACACAGAAGCGGATGAGGCTTTGGGATGGGGGTGGACCCACGGCAGCTCTGGTAAGAACGTGAATGTGCTTTCACTTCAGAGAGTCCTGTGCGGCGCTGTGAGTAAAGCGTCACTGACATAGCGACCACATGGACCGCGATTCACGACGCAAACTCAGCGTATGCGCAGTGAACTATGTACGCTCATGACTCACGAGATAACCATGTGAAGTGACGACTTTGTCCGAGATATTTGCTCGAGATACTAGTGTTCGGCGACATTAAGGAATCGACATTCAAGAATCGAAAATACTAAGACAAATAGGGAGTTTGGTGGTTCCACTTCAAAAACGTTGACATAATAGTATTGGCGAGTTAACCGTGACTCGAGATAAGTGAACTCCACTGTATGTCTGGATACAAAAAAATGCTGTGGGGAATTCCTTAAGAATCACTGAATTAAGAAGCTGACAGTGCTGTTTTTATCTATTTGCATCAATGTACTTTTTCTATCTGCATTCAGTTTATTAAAATAATTATGCAAAACAGGCAATGGTAAGAATGCGCCCATAAAACCTCTACTAAATTGGAATTAACATCTCTCAAATCAAATCACATTCACTTCCTATTTTCTGTAGGAAGTTGTAATTTATTTCTACATTTCTCTGTATTTGTATTTTTTTACTTTTATCCAAAATAACTTTTGCTGAAATGCATACAAGAATCTCTGAATCATACAGTATTTATACTTTTTTTTTTCTCTCCAGAGTAACTGCAAAATTGACCACCGTTTATCGCATGTGTTATCATGTGTGAGTGTCTACTCAGTGTCACAGCAAGCTGTTCTCACCAACCTTATGTTTCTTTTCTGCTCAGAGCAAAAGTATTCCACCCTCTCTGCTAGAATATCTGGCCTTTGGCATATCCGCATACACTTATTCATTCTCACACTACATCGCAGCCCCATTCACCCCTGACAACCTTCTCTTTTGGGGCCCAACCGCAGTCCTGCAAGATTTGAAACCCCTGGGTTTCAGTTCATCCCAGCTGGTCCTAAACGCTCTACATTCTCTGCTCTGAATACCTAGTGACAGCTGCTGAAAAAGCATGGCTGTAAATCATATACTCCAAAACAATGAAATGTCTGTTGGCGATGAAATTTAATGTAGGTAATCATAATTTCAGAAGGTTTCCCAGAACATTTTCTCTACTTTTGTTGCCAAGTATATTGTGACTCAGCATAATGGAGATGTTTTTGAGGCCATATAATGAAGACCTTTCTGTTTGTGTGTATGTAGTGCCAATGCGGTGAGTAGTCGGGATGGATTGGATACAGAGACGGGCACAGAGTCTCTCCAGAGCCAGCGGAGAGAGCGAGAGAGGCAGAGAGCTCACAGAAGGGCACGAGAAAGTGAGTGTGAGTGACTTTAAACAATACTCAGCAAAACAGACCCTCTGTTTCTCACACTATACACAACACATATCATATCGCACATCATGCTATGGAATCAGGAAACGAATGATACATAAGACATTATTTGTAAAGGTAGTGATTGTCACAGGTATTTTCCCCAGGTAATGAATGTCTGACAGGTGAGTGAAAAAGCCTAAGGACAGACACGTGAGACAACAGCTTTCTTATTTGGAATGGTTTTTCCAGGCGCGATTTGCCTGTCCTCTGAACGCGGAAGTAGCGGAGCGATCAATCTGAGCATCAAAAGAGCCATAGGTTCCCGACCCTTGCTTTATAGAAACTATGATATTTTTTTCACAGGATTCATTGATTAATAGAAAGAACATAATTTATTACAAATAGAAATCTTTTTCTAAAATTGAATGCGTCCTTTCTTCAAAAAATCTTTTGAATATAGTCTAAGAAACCCCTTCTTGATTTCTTATTTTTTTGCATATTTGTCACAGTTAAATGTTTCAGATCATCAAACATGTAATTATTACTCAAAGATAGCACAAGTAAACACAAGATGCAGTTTTTTAAATGAATGTTGTTATTATTAAGGGAAAACAAAATCCAAACCTACATGGCCCTGTGTGAAAAACATAACTGTAGTTTATCACACCTGAGTTCAATTTCTTTTGCCACACCCAGGACTGATTACTGGTTCTCAATCAAGAAATCACTTAAATAGGACCTGCCTGACAAAGTGAAGTAGACCAAAAGATCTTCAAAAGCTAGACATCATGCCGAGATCCAAAGACATTCAGGTACAATTGAGATCTATCAGTCTGGAAAAGGTTATAAAGCCATTTCTAAATCTTTGGGACTCCAGCAAACCACAGTGAGAGCCATTATCCACAAATGGCGAAAACCTGGAACAGTTGTGAACCTTCCCAGAAGTGGCCAGCCGATCAAAATTAATTTAAAGAGCGACAACTCATCTAAGAGGTCACAAAAGACCCCACAACAACATCTAAAGAACTGCAGGCCTCACTTGCCTCAGTTTAGGTCAGTGTTCATGACTCCACCATAAGAAGGAGACTGGCCAAAAATGGCCTGCATGGTCTGTTCGTAACCTCAAGCTGAAGCAAACTTGGCTTCTGCGGCAGGACAATGCAAAACACACCAGTAAGTCAAAAAAATAAAATGAAGACTTTGGAGTGGCCTAGTCAACGTGCTGACCTGAAATTTAATGAGATGCTGTGGCATGACCTTAAAAAGGCAGTTCATGCTTGAAAACCTACCCATTCAGCTTGGCTAAGTTACAACAGTTCTGCAAAGATGAGTGGGCGCTGTAAATGACAAATGCTTGATTGCAGTTGTTGCTGCTAAGGGTGGCACAACCAGTTATTAGGTTTAGGGGGCAAACACTTTGTCACACAGGTTTGGATTTTGTTTTCTCTTAATAGTAACAACGTTACTTTAAAAAATTGTTATCTTATTATTTGTGTTATCTTTGACTAATATTTGTTTGACTTTTAAATATGAAAGACATGCAAATAAAAAATAAAAATAAAATCTGGAAGGGGGCAAACTTTTTTACACTACTGTGTAGTGAGATCTTAATGCTCTGTTTTCACCTTAATGCTCTATTTTCACCAAAAAATGTCAGTTTTGTCCTCAAAGAAAGATGAATTGACATAATGTTTCTCTAATATCCCCTTAAGTTCATCACACTTTAAAAGCCTTGAGGTTGTCACATGCTATTGCATGTGTTTGCTTTACAAAGGATTCTTTTTTGGTTGTTTGCTGGAAGATTACTTGTTTTAAACCAGTCATTTACAGAACGTTTGCTTTTTTTAGTGTACCGGTATATGCAGTTCTGGGTAAAGAGAGGTCACTTCGGACCACAAAAGCTTCCTTTTGCAGAGAAAAACAATCTGTCATCAACAAAGAATGTTTTTAGAGGTTCCTTTATAGGTTCTGTTGTAATGAGAAAAGGTAAGTATTTCAAGACGACTGAGAAAGTCCCACCTGTCTAGAATGTCGACATTGTTGAAGACAAAGTTTCTTAACACCTCTTACTGTATGGAAGTAAGATACAAGATTGCTTCCTTCTCACAACCTTCTGATGCATGTGGGAAATCACACCGTTCTTCTAGTTTTGTTCACTGAAATAATTTCGTTCTGCTCTTCCATTCTTCCTGCTGTTTGCACCTCATTAGTGCCAAGTTCATTAATTATTGCAGCTCCATTACATTAGCAGCGACACCGTCAGACACTAGCAACAGATGGAGGCGTTTGTGTGCTTGCTGAGGGTACTGATGATGATTTATAGATTTTTTTCTGATCCTCTCTTTTTTATGACCGTCTGTTAGATACATCAGACTACCTGATGTTTCTTCTTTGGAGACAGCAACCGTAAGATTACTACCAGATACGGGTGCTACTTTGTTGTGTCAAATTTAGTTATTTACTCCTTAACACTAATAAAAATGTTGTGATACACACTGTGCTTGAGTTTTTAGTTTCTCTTTGAAGTTAAGCATCTATTAATTTAACATGTATATGTCTGGAGCAGTCTTGTAGCTTTATGGTTTATCTCTGGAGTGTTTGGATGTAGAGCACATGAGAAATGTGTCAGGTCACCTCCCCTTTTATTCTCCTCCAGAAATAGACGTATGTACTATAGCTGTTAATCCCAGATAACGGCCATGATAGAGTGTTTAGTGTCTTAAGGATTCCAGATTCTGACCCGATTCTTTTTATTATTGATTATTATTATTACTTAGAAATGAGTTGCAGCTCAAATCACTGTGCATTTTTATTTAGCTCTCATTTTAGAAAAGCTTTTCATTCAAAAGATTCATCTTTTCATTAGAGCAACAGCAAAAAAATGATGTATTTTGCACTCACACTTTGTCTTGTCTGCGCAGTCACAGGGTTGTCAATGTGCTGACCTCTGCTGGGTATGATTGCATGAAAAATATGTGTTTGGTTATTAGGACGCCAGACAGGTGTGTGTCCTAGGGGCAGGAGGAGTGTGAGAGGAGATCTCTTTTCTAGCCTGAGGCACTTATCCAAAATTCAGTTTCCATTCAGTGTTAATTTTGCATATGTTGATTTATCATGGGGTTGGCTTGTCTTTAGGCTAAGCAACCTTGCATGAATTTATCGTTGTGTCTTGTTTTGCTGTCAACATGAGTCCTCAACAAAATGACAGATTGTCTCTACACGCAATTTTGCAGTTAAATCATCAGTTATCAGTGGCAGCATTGGCCTGAGGCTTAAATCGGAGTAGCATATACTGCACCTTCGCTCAGGGCCAGTTCATTGTCCTGTTCCAGTGGAAACTGATGCGCAGCTATATGTGATAGTCAGTTGAGTTACCCGCGTAAAGGAGGTTACATTTCATTGAGTGCTAGAAATGCTGCAAGCGAATGAGATGTGCAGCACTGTAATGAGAGCTGTGCAGCAGCGGAGGTAAGACAAATACGTCTCTTTGATACCAAGATAATTTTTTTATAGATATTTTTTTAGTTTTAAATCAATTGCATGATTTGATTACTTTTAATTGATGTCAAAACACCTATGGCAATTCTTAAATTTTCAATAGTAAAAATGCTAATTCTTGATATCAGGAATTATATTTCTACTAGTAACAATGGCAATTTTTGATATCATGAATTACATTTCCACTAGTAAAAATGTGAATTCATGATATCAACAATGATGTTATCACTTCATGATCACTTCACTTCACTTATGATATCAAGAACTAAATTTCAACTAGTAAGAATTTTATTTCTGAAACGTGAAATTTGAATTTCAAATGCTAAGAAATCAATTTAATTTGAAATGCAGCCTGTGGTAAGATTCAACCAGAGAAAATACAAATACTTTTTAATTTTTATATTGAGAGTGTGTGTGTCTGTGTGTGTGTACATATATGTATATGTATGTGTGTATATATATATATATATATATATATATATATATATATATGTGTGTGTGTCTATATGTATGTGTATATTAATACACACACACACACACACACATATATATATATATATATATATATATACACATTAATATATCTTAACATTATAACTTCTTAACATTAAATCTTTAACATTATTAATAAATCTGAACATTCAAATGATTGGAGTAATGGCTACTGAAAATTATATATATATAAAAACATATATTAAATGTATTATACATACATAAAGACAAGATTAAATGATCTCAATTTGTCTTATCAGAATAATTTATAAATAACTATTAGTAAATAGTATGTTATAATCTTTTTTTATATAATTTATATAATTTTTATGAATGTGTATCTTTCATAAATCTTACCATAAAATAATTATAATAACACACACAAACACTAGAAACTAGTTTTATTTCCAGGAAAATGCATTATGCGAGTATAAAAAGGCTTTAGTCTTTTTACTGCCGGTTTTGATTTTAATATGAATATACTGGTCACTTACATTAATATTGCACTTCACAGGCATAAGTTCATCGCCTGAAGCCTGATGTATAGGGAACATTTCCACATCTGGAGCAACGGCATCTTTGTCTTCCACTATCTCCATTTTTCCCTGTTGTCAGGTGCATACTAAGTGAGCCTAAAAGGACTCCGGAGAGGCTGTAAATGCGTTACCCACCTGTGGATGATCTATTCTGATTAAGGGCTCCTGATAGGCTGTTTCACACAGCTGCTGGCGTACAGCTCATCTTGCCTTGTACCTTGCTTGTACCCTTAATCGCTGAGGTGATACAGTTGTTCTGTAAACTCACACACGTCAGAGGAGTGAAAAAGCTTCCTCTGTATGCGAACAGTGAAATGTGGTTGGCTAAAATAGCCATGATTGATTTGTGTGTATGAGTGGCTATGTTTAGAGTAATGGTCTGAAATGGGCACCTCTGCTTTACTGGAATGCTTCGGTCGCACTCGGGGTCCACAGCGTTCTTATCGTACGGTCAGACCTTTTCAGCGCATCCAATGTCACCCAGAGACTCAACTTCGTCCCTGTCTCTGTACGTATACCCCAGCAATATTGTTTGACTGATGATTCTACAAGTCTTCTGGATAAAGCACATTTGAGTATTATGATTACACGCTTTCATCAGTAGATTTGTTGAAGCTGAATATCAATGCAGGATTCAATTCCTTTTAAACAGTGACTGTACTTAATAGTCCATTAGCATGATTCACTATGATGTACTACGTTCTGTCTTTGACATTTTGATATGCTGTCTCTTTCTTCTGCTTTTAAGCAACTTCTTATGTTTCTTCTCAGTCCCTCGCCTGAACGGTCACTCGAAATCAGAGCGTGTGAATCGTGACTCAGCTGTTGGTTGTGATAGTGCGTCAGTGATGAGCAGCGAGCTGGAATCCAGCTCTTTTATCGACAGCGAAGAGGATGAGGATGCCAGCAGGTCAGACATCCCTCAGTGGTTCTATTCCCAGGAAGAGATTGTCTCAGAGTGCATGATTCATTTCCTTTTAAACAGTAACCTGACCTTGTTTGCCTCATTGGAATTTAATTTGTGAAGCTGGCCAAAATGTAATGTTTAAAATGAAATATGAATTATGGTTTCTCAATTGATTCAATTTTTTTTAAAACATCAATTTAATAATGTTTAATCTTTTTTCCATATTTAATGCATTCATGTCTGATGTGTGAATCCTACCCTATTTTGTCTTATAAAATTCAAAAATAAATAAAAAACTCTAAAAATAACCATTTTAAATGCTCCAGTTGAATTTAGGTATCACAACATAATGTACTGTATAAAAACTAATATTCATTTTAATATTTGCTATAATTATTAAAATGAATATCTTAACTTAAAAAGTATCAAAAATCAAATAAATTATAAGAAATCGGTTTTAATTAGATGGCTGTTTTGCAACTGACCTCCTCTGGGGTCTCATTTATAAAACTGTGCGTAGGATTACTACTAAAAGTTTACGTGCGCCCAAAAGCCAAAAATGGCATACGGCAAAAAATATTCAGATTTATAAAACCGTGTGTACGCACACCTGTCAGGAACATTCCCTTTATAAATCGCAGATGTCACGGGTCAAAGTTTGCTTAAATGTGCACACATTCTCCCGTCAAGTTGTTTTTTATAGATCACAACCTTTGCGTGGAAACTGGCGTACGTACGTTTCCAGTCCCGTTTTATGCGTACGCACGCTTTATAAATGAGACCCCTGTTGTTCAAATAAACATAGATTTTCTGAGAAACTTGATTATTGTTTATGTTAACAGAATTTTAAAAAAGTCACATTAAAATGAATAACAATTAAATTAATTTAATTGAGAGCCAAACTGAGAATTAACCTCAAAACTAATTCACAGTTGATCATGTTTGGCTACAAACATTTAGAGCTTCATAATTGCATGTTGCTGCATTAGTGTAGCGTTGAGCTCTGCCCTGATCTCTCATTTCCGTCTGAAGTCACAGACTTAGCAGTTCGACCGAGCAGAGCTCTTCATCACACCTCATGCGCAGACACAAACGCAGGCGACGGAGACAGAAAGTCACCAAAATGGACAGGGTGAGAACATAGAGGGAAAGTACACATTTCCACACATTAGTGTTTGACCCGTACTAATCTTTTGTAAGTTCTCTTGACAGTCCTCCTCCTTCAGTAGTATTACAGACTCCACAATGAGCCTCAACATTATCACGGTCACTCTCAACATGGGTAAGAACATTAGTGCACTCCCTTTTGTTCCCAGCATTTATCCCTCTCTTCTCTTATCTTTCCACTCCACTTGCTTAATAAACGGAATCTCCTGTTTCTCAAGGTCTAGTTTGCAAAGTATGCTCTAAATATAGCCATTCGATGAACACATCGTCTTATCTCTCTTTCTTACAGAGAAGTACAACTTCCTGGGTATCAGTATAGTGGGTCAGAGTAATGACCGAGGAGATGGAGGCATCTATATTGGCTCCATTATGAAAGGCGGCGCAGTGGCGGCTGATGGCAGGATTGAGCCTGGAGACATGCTGTTACAGGTGAAGGGATCAGTAGTCTGGAACCATTTTCAAAAGTGATACTTATTTAGGAAGATTAAAAAATGATAAAATGTGCATTCAAACAATTGCCAATATCCACAATGTTCCTTAAGGGCCAGTCACACAGCGAAAACGCATGAATCACGCACAAATTACGCATGCGTATTTCGTCGGTGGAACGAACGTGGACCATCAGTGATTGTAAGTGGATATGCGTCGAAGGTGGTTTGTGCGTGATTTTGAGTTTTGAACGGTTAAAAAATGTTTTTTTAAATTGAAAAAATTTTTCATTTAGAATTTTTTTTTTTTGTGTGCATTATTCATGAGTCGGCGTGCATAGTTTATGCGTCGAGTATGCGTGACTATGCGCGGGACACGTGTCGGCCATCAGTGCTTATGCGTCGGAACTGGTTCAAAACCGCGCACGTCCATTGACGCCCCACCTTCATATCACTCATGAACCACGCATGAACGGCGCACGTATCACGTTCATTCCACTGACAATGTGGATTCTGAAAGTGCTTGTTCGTTGTTTGGACGCGCTCCATCAGTGATTCATGCGTCGGACGTGCGTCGAATGTTCCTGGAATACTTTGGTCAATTTCTCGACGCACAAGCACGCACAAACCCAATCTGTGCGTGATTTGTGAGTGATTCGTGCGTGATCGGCTGTGTGACTGGCCCTTTAAAGGGATAGTTCATCTAAAAACCTTGCTCCAAACCTGTAGAAACAAAAGAAGCTATTTGGAAAATGTGAAAATGTTAAATCACTAGGAAAATCACCTTACATTTTCTTTTAAAGTCTCTTCTGCTTTTTAGTTTCTAAATGCACTTTTGAGGGATTATCAAGATTTCGTTGGTTATTGACTTACTGTGCTCAACTTCTTCCTACTGAAGGACGTTAGTCATTTGTGTTGTCATTTACCACAGTGGACAGTATGGTGCTTTCAACTCTTTTGTCATTTATTTACATAACGCGGAGTGGGGGGTTTCCTCAGCCCTGCTCATCTCAGAGTCGGCTTAGAAACTGTTATGGTTAATGACCATGACGTTTTGTTAGGTGAATTTTGTACAGTGGTGCCCAGATGACTATGAGATACAGTATATCATATGTCAACAAACTAACGTCATATATCTTGATAGACTGAGACTTTGGCCCAGTGACAATGTTGTGCTTTACAGTTTATTTTCTCAAGCCATTCTTTTGAAATATTAATTCACTTAAATATGAAAATTGTCATTATTGACTCAACATTTAGTTTCAAACTCATTTAAAATGAAATGGAAACGAAGATATTTTTGATAATGTCTTTGTCACACTTCTTCTTCTCTTTACAATGAATGGGTAGGATGAGGCACTATAAAATAATTGTTTTATTTTTAATATTTTTTTAATATGATAGCTTTAAGTTGTTGTTGACTTACATTTTGTTCTCTCTTTTTCATTTTGGAGCTTGACAGCACCAATTCTCATTCACTTTCTTTTTACTGAAAACAGTGACCAGGATTTTCTTCAGATATTCATTTGATGCGTTCTATAGAAGAAACTTGTAATTATAATCATGTGAATTTGGAAAAAAGGAAAGTAAATAATAAAACAGGTGTACAATGCCCTGAAATACCTGGAAATAAGTGTTATTGTATTTATATATACAGTGGTACCTCGAGATACGAAATTAATCCGTTCCGAGGCGGCCT
This sequence comes from Rhodeus uyekii, assembly GCA_037043235.1. Taxonomy (NCBI): domain Eukaryota; kingdom Metazoa; phylum Chordata; class Actinopteri; order Cypriniformes; family Acheilognathidae; genus Rhodeus; species Rhodeus uyekii. Next base: position 1,791,582 of record JAWRVZ010000027.1, read on the forward strand.
TCGTATAATGAGTTTTTCGTATCTTGGAACACATTTTACATGTAAAATGGCTAATCCGTTCCAAGCCCTCCAAAAACACCCCATTAAATTTCATAATAAAGCTAAATTGACTAAACAATGAAATAACGTAAAATGTCGAAGCTTACCTTTCGAGTGAGGCTATCTCCGAAAGTGGCGGCAGTGGAGGAGGAGGACAAACGGCAGATAACGTACGTACGTACGTACACTTAACTTTACGAAAACACATAAAAAATGTAAAGTTTCGGGTGCGGAGTGGCTGAGCTAAAGCACGCCAGCACGTACGTATAGAAGATGCATGATGGGAGGGATGCTGTCCAATTAGAGAGAAGGATCGCATGGCTTGGCTACCATCAGGAACCAATGGGAGAGCAGGAGGATGGTGGCGAGTCTACTATAACTAAGATGGCGGCGTGCGGCGCATCTCGGACTTTCAGAAACCTGTCGTATCTTGAAAACTTTTCGTATGTAGAGCAGTAAAATTCATCGTCTTTGCTTTCGTAACTTGGAGTTGAGCCTTTCGTATCTCGAGGTACCACTGTAACTCCATTTGGCACAATAGCTGCTTTTAAACCCATAGAAACTAGGTTAAAAAGCCTAATGTGATGTAATGCATCAAAATGACGGGAGGTTTAATGAAACTGCAATTTTCTTAGGTGAATGATGTGAACTTTGAAAACATGAGTAATGATGATGCTGTCAGGATTCTACGGGAGATCGTCTCCAAACCTGGGTGAGAGAGGATGCCACACCTGAAATTAGTGACACACATTCAGTGAATCATGTCATAATGTTCTCTTTAACATTGCTTCATGTTTCATTTGTCCTCTACAGGCCAATAAGCCTAACAGTGGCGAAATGTTGGGACCCCTCTCCTAGAAGCTACTTCACCATCCCTAGAGGTACGTACCTTCTACCTGCCATCATGCCAGCTAAATTATAGACACGAAGAACCGTTCTGCATTCATCTAGCTAATTTTTGCAACTTATGGATTGTAGTTACATTCTGCTCCCTGTCTGTCCTCAGCTGAGCCAGTTAGACCCATTGACCCTGCTGCCTGGATCACACACACTACAGCACTTTCTGGGCCGTACCCCCATTATGGTATGATTAAATTCCCATTCATGACAAGTGATCATCTGTTAGTATTATGGCAGATTGCTCAACGCTGTTATTTCTTACTCATCTTACAGAATTTGAGGAGCTTCCCCTTTCTGTGTCAAAAACAGACATGGCAACTATAGTAAAAGTCATGCAGCTACCAGATTCAGGCCTGGAGATCCGAGACCGAATGTGGTTGAAGATCACTATAGCCAATGCTGTCATCGGTTTGTGTTAATCTTTGCTGTGGTTGTTGGGCAAACATTTTTAACATCATGTTTTTGGTTAATGTTTTGTATAATCGATGTATGTAACAATTTCTCTGTGTTCCAGGGGCTGATGTTGTTGACTGGTTGTTCTCTCGGGTGGAGGGCTTCAAGGACCGCCGTGATGCCAGAAAATATGCCAGCAGTTTGTTGAAACACGGCTACCTGAGACACACAGTCAATAAAATCACCTTCTCGGAGCAGTGCTACTATACCTTTGGAGATCTGTGCCAAAGTACAGTCAACATACAGTCATGATCATAAAAGTTAGGGGTCTGTAAGATCTTTTTGAAAGTGGTCTTTTATACCCATCAAGGCTACATTTATTTACAGTGAAAATTGTATTATTACAATTTAAAAGATTGTTTTCTAATTGAATATATTTTAAAATATAATTTATTCCTCTGATGGCAATGCTGAATTTTCACCTGCCTTAATGCAGTCTTCTGAAATCATTTTAACATGCTGATTAGTTTCTCGAGAAACGTGGGACCTGGATCATTGGCAAGAAAATTCACGGACAGTCTCTCGCGTGCGGCCCATAGAGTCACCAAGAGTCGGATCTTTACTCTCACTTTTAAATGTGTCCTTGCTGAATAATAATAAAAATATCATACAGACCCCAAACTTTGAACGCTAGTGTACCTTTAAGACGTTAAGATAAGATCTGACCAAAGATCTTTACATAAAGCGTAATTAATAATACTATCATTAAAGATGATGTGAAATATCATAAATGTATTTAATAGTATTCAAATGTTTGTTTGCAGATATGGCATCTCTCAATCTGAATGAGGGATCCAGTGGTGGTGGCTCTGACCAGGATGGTCTCGCTCCTCTTCCTCCACCAGGAACAAACCCCTGGCCCCTTGGCGGCCAGCCGTACCCCTACCCAGGTTACCCCACTCCTCCGCCAGTCTTTCCTCCTGGATACTCAGACCCCTGCCACAGTTTCCACAGTGGCAGTGCAGGCAGCCAGCAGAGCGAAGGTGCGTGCGTGCGTGCGTGTGTGTGTGTGTGTGTGTGTGTGTGTGTGTGAGAGAGAGAGAAAGCGCTATGATGGATAAAAGGGAAAACCCCTTGCTACGTATAATCCCGTGAGCTTCCTGTGTGACTTTTCCTTTTGGTTTAAAGAGCTCGTTGATTTGAAGCAACACCAGCAGCTCTGCCTGTTAGGTTAGCAACTACGCAGAAGGTTTTTTTAGGGCATTAGATGGAATGTATCTTAGTAAAAAGGAAACCAACAGTGGGTTTATTGTAAATGTGGTATGACTAGGACCAATACTACTGTATGTTCATGCAAATTAAGTTTTGCTTTCAGTACCTGAATAAAGGCGTCTAGCTAGAATGACGTCAGCGACTAGTAAATCATGTGCATTTGTCTGCATGAAGAGGGATTATTGTAACACTTTTAGGTTTGCCCAGTTATTCAGACAATGGTTTACCCTAAGGTTTAAAAAAAACTATTTTTGACATATTAGCCAGCATTACTCATGTAAATTAAATGCATAGCTAATTAATTATTCAGAGACAGTTAAGCTACAAGTAAACATCTTATAATATAATATAAACTTACATTTATAAGACACTTTTAATAAATGAAGATAATATATAATGTCAATGATTATATTTTATGTGTAATTCTAGGCAAGATACAAAATACAATCAAACAGGACATTTATTAAAGATTTAGGACATACAACATGAATGACAATGTTAATATGGAAAATACATTTAATAAACATTAAATCAATGTTACATTAACTGTTATCATTTTCATTACTTAAAAAATATGTCAACTTATTGATGTAAACAATAAATAGATAAACATATCACAAAATCTGGTTTAACAGTACGACTAAATCAGGATCTCAGATGCCAACTATTTTGTTTTTACATTCACATTTTTCGCTGTATTAAGTTGGATATTTCATATATGTGGTATGGCCAGACATTTTAAATCGTTAATGCTGCTTATATGAAGTTAATACTGTCACGATACATTAATGGGGAGGACTCAAGTGCAGGGAAGGGGGTTTATTTATAATAACAAAAGAACATAACACAAGAAATGAAAACCCACGAGGGGGAAAACAACATAAAACACGACACTCGACATGAACATAAACCAACCGGGAAGCAGAACAGGAACATAACACAGACCAGGCGGGAAGACAACGAGACAACAAAGGACAGCACAGGGAAACGAGGTAACAAGGTGGGCGGGGTTGCACAATTGCACAATGACAAGACACAATAAAGGGGCAGTGTCAGGGCTCTGTCAACAGATGACACAATGACACACGAAAAGACCAAACTGGAATGGCAGAGCCGTGACGAATACAGAGCTGGGAATGTTTATCAGGAATTATGGTTATTAAGCTAAATTATTTTAGCATACTCTGGTTTGGTCAGGATGCCTAACGTATGGTGGCATCACAGAAACTAAGGTGCAGGATTAGGTTTTTGGAATGTGTTGGAAGAACTGGTTGGGTGATGTCATAATTATGATTTTGCTGTTTTGCTGTTTTTGCTGGCTGTCTGTAGACTGATGGAAATTTTCGGGGTTCCGGTAAGATTAGCACTTTCACCTAAATGCCTTTCTGCCCCGCCTTTTCTCCTTGTCATCTTGTTATTCCAGTGGTTTGTCATTTTTATGGCATATGACTCATTGAGATGGCCATTGTGACTCCCCAGCTGTGTTGCTTGTTGTCTTTTGTGTGGGCATGTACAGTTCTTTACCTTCATCGTGCATGAGAATCAGCTGATTCTCATCTTTTGAAATGTTGTTTTGCAATATGCTTTTCTCTATTTGCCAAAGTCTGAATCAACTAGGAAAACATTACATTCCCTTGATACTCTATGATGTGAACTGAAGCTAAAATTGGGATTACAGCATTGACCACAACTGTGTTACCTCAGCCCATGTCATTTTGACCTACATTCAGTGCTGACATTTTTAAAGCGCAAAACCGGAACAAACTATCATATTTGTACCATATTGTTTATGTGATGTTGATGTTGTAAAATACCCTCATGGTATTGTTGTTCTTTACACCCTATCCTAACCAGGTGCGACACAACAACACCACAGCCAATCACAGCAGAGAGCGTAAAACGCAGAACGTAAGAACTCGCTTCTCGAGATGGCATCCTTTTTTTTTTTTTTCTGTTCCTTGTCAGACTTGGGGAAATTATTATTATTATTATTTTTTATATTACTTATTGAATATTTAAAAATATGTTGGCCATTTTTGCCTTTTGTTTTAATGGGCGATAGGAAGCAATAGGGTCATCCAAAATATTTCTGCACGACATGACGATGTCTCTCCTTGTACATATGTTAAATGCGATACACTACCGTTCTAATGTTAGAGGTCAGTAAGATTTTTTTGTAATGTTTTTAAAATTAAATATTTTATGTTCACCAATGCCGCATTTATTTTCTCAAAACTACAGTAAAAATAGTACTATTGTGAAATAATATTACAATTAAAAATAAAATATTTTAAAATAGAATTTATTCCTGTGATGACAAAGCTAATCCAGTCTTCAGTGTCACATGATCCCTCAAAAATCTGTTTTTTTTTTGGAACCATGATGCATTTTTTGAATAGAAAGTCTTTACTAGCATTGGTGATGAATTTAATGCATCTTTGCTGAATAAAGTATAATTTTTTTTTTAAAGTAACTTTTTTTGAACGGTAATGTACAAGAGATATGCAGAAAAGGAATCGAGCAACTAACCAAATGTAGAAATTCGGTTAACATGGAAGAAATGGCTGTCCGTTGCTTGTCGAGTCTGGTTAGCATATGGTTTCATGAGGAAAATATCAGTACTTTTGTCCAAACACACTTCTTTTTCTTTTCAGGTAGCAGAAGCAGTGGCTCCAACCCCAGCGCTGGGAAAGGGAGAAGACCTTCCCCCAGAGAGAAGGACCACAAGGCGTCGTGCTGTGTGGGAAGTGAATCAGAACTGGCCACATGGGTCGGGAAAAGAGGTGACAGGGCGTCCAGTCAGCTGAGTCAACAAAGCCACAGCCGCTCTGCTGCGAGTCAAGCCCACTCCAGTCACGGCTACACTCACTCTGGGTACAGTCATGGCCAGTGTCACAGCGTCTCGCAGCACAGCCACAGCTTCACCTATACCCACGCACCTTTTGTTCAGCCCAATCATCTATCCTGTGCCCACAGTGAGAGAAGTCACGGCTCTTCCTACGGCCCGCCGGGTTTGCCCCCTCCGTACTGCCTCGCTCACCTCGCCCCTAAAGCGACAGCAAGCAACAGCCCACCCGGGGCTCCACCCGTTCGGGAGTTAGGAAACGTCCCCCCAGAACTCACGGCTAGCCGGCAGTCTTTTCAACACGCTATGGGAAATCCTTGTGAATTTTTTGTTGATATTATGTGACAGTAGAGTGCCTTCAACCCTTTCAGAGCACAAGGCATAGTTCCCTCAATTTGCTTCATGAATTTTTGCTACTGACGATCCCTGCACTGAGAATGTACAAACTGACGGCCCGATTTAAATGACCCAATAATGAAAATGGTCATTTACTCTCATGTATCCTCATGTTGAGGTTCTTTCTTCTGTGGGGAAAATAATCAGTGTTAATGTTAACTAAAACTATAAAATTATCATTTTCAGCAATTGAAATAAATCTGAAACAAAATATAAATATTAGGTTAGAATGTTTAACTTAATGTCAATAAAAATTTGAAATGTTGCCTTGGCAACTAACAGAAATTTAAGTTTAAGTACTGAATTAAAAATATATTAAGGCTACATAGAAATATGTATCAAGAAAGCACTCGAGCACAACTTAAATTCTGATTAAAAATAAAAGCTAATGCAAAATATAAATAACTATAATAGTATATAAATAATACTAAAATGCACTGAACATTGAATTTGTATATAGAATATCCTTACAACTTTGTTTCGTATAATGAGAGCGAATAGAGACTGGGACTGTCAAGCTAAAAAATGGAAAAAAACAAAGCAAAAGTATCAAGGAATCTGTGAGAAGGAGAAGATGATTGTAATTCAATCAATTGAGTTATTTTCTGTGATAATCAGACCAAAATTGCACGTCTTCAGAAGACACTAGAAATATAGCACACTGGACAACTTTTATGATGCTTTTTTGTGTTAATTTTGGAGCTTGACAGTCACAGTCCCCTTTCACTTCTAGTATATGGAATATAACAACCAGAATATTTCATGTTCAAAAGAAGAGAGAAAGTGTTTAAAACAACATGAAAGTGAGCAAATGACAGAATTTTCATTTTTAGGTCAACTCTTTCTCTATCCAATGTTATTTAGATCAAAGAACACTAAAAAAGCACAACCGCAGAGTTCATTTAGACTCTGACCCCCAAAATACAACACTACAGTAGCAGGACAAGATAACACAACTAATAAGCTTTTAATAGATAAGTCAGTGTATCAGACCGTCCGCTTCTTATCCCGAGCTGCTCTTCACTTGCACAAGTCACAAGCCAGACAACTGGACGGACAGGTCTTAACTTAAATGTATCTATGCGCTTTTCTTCGCACACAGTTGCATTCGCAGAATCATAATTCTGTTGACAATCAGACATCATGATGACAATTGACGTCCCTAAACATTGCTGAATATACTGTCTTGTGAGGCTACGACTCTGCCAAATTCCCTCATTAGCATTACAGCATGCTAAGCAGCTATCATCATTAATAAATGCTCGGACGTGTTAAATGTTAGACTCATGGTTGCAAAGATTTCCATCATGAACTCTAAATGTACATTATACATTTTAAACTATAACAAACAAACAGGTGCTTTTCCTAGAGTCTGTGAACTGACTGTTCAGACGTCACCAGTTGTCTTAGTATTTACCACTGTATTAAACATCACTGTACAGTTAAAGTTGTTGTCTACGATCAGAGTGGTAGTCGGCCCTGTAAGAGGATGTTTAAAGAGGCAGATAAGGTTAACAAAAGTCCCTTGGCAGTCAGTGAGTCGTGATCTTTGTTCTAAAATAGTCTTTTATTATGCAGCAGGAAAAAGGCTATGACGTTTGTTATGGTCAAGTTTACTGGTAAAGCCGTGAGGTGTTGTACAAGAGCATATGTCCTTGTTTGTAATGTTCTTCTCCATGAACTGACCTCTATCTGCCTGAGCCAAAACAAAGCACTTTTGGAATGTAACTTCTGGGCCCTTCAGAATGAAATGCTGATTGCAGTGAAAGCTGTTTGCTTTATTGTTTCTTCACAAAATAGGAATAATAAATTGTAAATATGAGATATATAAATAAAAAAAAGAGAAAATAAATTTTATGTATTAAGAAGTGGCCAGCCATTGTGGGGTTTTTCTTTTTCTTTTTGAGACTCAAAAACTAAAATTTAGCCAATTTTCCACCATAGGGCCAAGCAGTTCTAAAAACAGCAAGGAATGGTTCCAATTATACTTGCACAAGCTTGGTGCAGCACTGCACGATTACAAACCATTCTCTGCTTGAATGAGTGTATTGATGTTGTCACTCAGAATTGGTCACTTGTCTGCTGCATGTGTACTAGTTTCTCTGTAGCTTCCCAAGTGTGCTATTTGAGCAAAGTAAACACAAGTTAATAATAAAATGAACATAAATATATGATCATCCTCCATAGCGAGGTCGCTACTTACATCGCATTCCATCTGTAAAGTCTTCCGTTACCAGGGCAAAGGCTGACGTATTTAATTGCATTCCAATGCAATCTGTTATCAGCTGAAAATAAAACCTTATCCATATCAACTGGGCTGGATCGGCACGGAATGGAACGGTTAAGCAATAAGAGCGATTTGGACAGATGCTGGAAAAACAGCTACAGGTTCTGAGTAGACTAACCATTTTTGGTTCTCCAAAGAGCCTTGCAGTAAACGGTTCCTAAATTAACCTTTTTTCTTGGTGTGTAGAACATTTTGCAAGTCTAAAGAACCATTTTCCATATTAAGAACCTTTTGAAATGGAAAGGTTCCTTGAATGTTAAAGGTTCTTCATGGAACCATAGATGCCTTTAAGGAGATCTTTCAGATCTTGGTCCACTTTCTGCAAATGAAACATTTGAGTGTCATCTTCACTATCTGATGTTTTGTGCCACCAGATAATTTTTTTTTTTATCAAGCTGCGTTGTCTCTATGTGTTATGTAATTTTTGAGAAGGTATCATTTTGATGTCTCTGAAGCATAGGTTATGATGGTGATCATACCTCCACTGAGCTTTTTAGTAGCAGAACAGCATATTTCTCATGGTGAACCAATGATCAGAAAAGTTGATCTCAAAACTAAACTTTTTTAGCTTTTTTTAATCATTGGTTCAGCATGAAAGACGTTCACCATTTGACACGCATGAAAAGGTGACAGAAATGAAACCAAGATCTATTCTGAATATCTGCTCTTCACGCATAGTAGTGATGATCCATGTAAATTACATTTCTGAGTAACTGTTCTAAAAGTTCTGTGAAGACTACTCCTCATAAACTGTGTCAAGTTTCTTTGAAGATAAATGTTCATGGAAAGTCTGTGATACATTGGCATACATTCAAACGTTTTCCTTGTATGTGTTTGTGTAAGACATTTGCGTGAATGTGCCGTGAACCGTAATCCATCTCTGACTCAGTACTGCAGCTTCTTAGTATGAGGAAGTGACACATCTGCTGTAGCTTTTAACTTTTAATACTCTAGATTATATTTTTCTAAGAGTTAACAAAATACTTATCACTCAAAAACAGAGGAAGAGTGTCAAGTGGAAAGAACAGATGCTGATGGTGATATCAGCCCGAGTGTGTGACACACAGATCTATATCTCTCTTGCAATGTGTGTGAAATTTGTGCTGAGTTTAATGCTTAGACAATTTTATTTTTTATTTTTGGCCACTTCAAATGACGTCCAAAGTTTAAAAAATGATTCGTTTTAAAAATGATTTGCTTTGCAAGTGACGCAATTGGAGTAGGTAGACGATGTCATTTAATCGCCTAACGAAAAGGTCAATGTGGGATTGTGTGATGTGGTAATGTAGAAAGATGATGCAGAAGATTACTAGCTTTCTGTTTTAGTTAATTAAATGAGAATAGTATTCTACAATAGCACAGAATTTAGCCTAATTTCTCTAAATGTTGAGACTAGACTGACTAAAAGGGGAAAAAGTGATTCAGATGATGTCTAGAAGGATCATCCCTTTTTTATTGGATATGAAAATGTGTGAATGTTTAAACTAAATGCTGCTTATATTGAAATCAATGCAATTACCAGTCAGCTAAAACTAAGCGATATAGATGTTTAGCCACATTAAAAGACAATGGCATTCCTCTGAGGTGAGCTGCAGGCGAGCGCACCTGGAAAACATGATCCAGTCCTTGTAAACTTATGTTTCCATGATTTCAATTCACTGTAAAATGAGATGATCTAATACATGTCTGGAGGTTACCGTTTCCTGCATAGTACAGTATTAGCATTCCGACTACATTATATTAAGCGTTGTATCGCCTGTCTCTTTAAACGCTAGAGCTCTTTACATCAGGACCTATACACAGATTTGATTGGCTCTCAATGTTTTTATTGTTCAATAGCTGGAAAAAGCGATTCAAACTACAGTAATACCTTGAGATACAAGTGCCTCGACATACGAGTTTTCCGAGATACGAGCAAGCCTCCGAGTGAGTAATTTTTGCTTTGAGGTACGAGCAGTTTATAGACGCCGACGCTAGGTGGTCTAGCACTCGGAGCAGCTCAAGCGGCCTCATTTATGAGGTAATTGCATATGATCTCCACTAGAGGGCTTCCTTGGTTTTACAGCGGGAGTTACCGGCGGGGGTGATTCACGAGTATTAAGCTGGGAGCAGCACAAGTTATGCGTGTTCTATCCAATGCACTACACGGGAAGAAACGCTACACTTCTGTATTGTGTTTGCGTAATCTACTAATCCCACCCTCCTCCTCCTCCTCCGCTCATGCCGCCATTAGCCGCTACTGTATCGTCTGTCTCAAAGGTAAGAACTCATAATTAAAACCATTTTTTTTATATCACAGGAATCCTTAAATACTATATTTCTGTGTGTGTGCGTCTATAGCAATGTTAGTAGTGGGGGTGGGTGTGGGGGGTGATTTGAGATACAAGCAACTTGAGTCACAATCATGGTCCTGGAATGGTACCTCAAGGTATTACTGTATATAGTTCCAGTTGTGGTGTGGACATTATAGTTATCTCATTTGCGTGAAGGAGCCTTTTACACAGTAAATTGACCTTTAAAAGTATGAACATGGTTCAAATATAGCTATCTGTGAAACAAGCATTTATGTATGACTGACAAATATGCTTCACGTGAAGTTTATTAGTTTGTTAAAGCTAAAACTGTAAACCAAATTGGGTGGGAATTGTTTAAGCAATTCACTAATCTTACATTTTTTTGTAGGAATGTTTACTGTTACAGAAAAAAATAAAGTCACATCCTGGGAACAATGACTCAGTAATAAAGGGTTTAAAGAGTCACATAAAGAGTCACATTGTACTATGTGATGCTCATGACACTCTGTTGGTAAGACACTGACTCATGATGCGTCACAGGCAGGGCAGTGGCAGGGACACCCAATAACGTCAATCGATCGATCGGTTGATCTGTCGAGTCTTCGCTTTTTGCGGTATTTTGTATTAATGTTCCGCGGTAACATTCTAAGCTCGAGACGAATAATTACGAGTACAAAACACAAACGAAGACGTGAGGCAGTAAAGACGGTACTGAGAGGAAGACAGAGAGACCTTGTGTTTTACAACTCGGAAGCCGAAGCCACACCCACTTGAACACGTGCGCTCAAGTTCCAGTTTAAATGGATCAAGTGCAGATTCTCCTCTTAGTGCGTGTTTGTTGCGTGTCAGGACCACTACACTGAATACAGTAAGAGAAAATCATTTATTTATGACTAATTTATTAATTACGAACCATAGTTTTAAAGTTGAACGAACTGATTGATAAATTACATTGTTCATTATAAATGAAATATCAGAAATTAAATGATTATATTTATTTTTTTTATCACATATAGCCTAGAGTTAATTACTATTAATCCACAATAATTACTTAATGATTACTTAATCATTTGTTGTTGTTGTGTAGGAAGAAATGCTGGCTGCTTTTCAAGGACTATTTGTCTTGCTGATATTCAGTCTAGTACTGAACTACACTTTAGGTGCTGATTCTGGCTGTGCTGATTGGAAACCGTCTGGATCACAGGATGTCTGTTGCGAGAGATGCAAGCCAGGTACTCAGACAGTAACTAACAGCAGTGTGATGTGTAATGCAATATAATTTACATTTATGCATTTGGCAGACGCTTTTATCCAAAACGACTTGCATTGCATTCAAGATACCCATTGACATTCTAATCAGTTCTTGCTTTCCCTGGGAAAATATCTGCAATACTGACAGAAGTTTTGTACACTTCCTAAAATTAAGATGATTTCCTATTTTAATGACTTATCGTAATATCGAAGATGCAACAAAAAAAAAAGGATTACAGTTTATCCTTGAAATTACATATTAGTGTCCTAGATAAGGAAGTTTCAGATCATTTTGAAAGTGCCACATGAGAGGATGCGGTTTAGCACTCAAAGGGAAATCCATGAATTGTTGTCATTGCGTAAAGATGACTAGATCATCCTTTATCTCATCTCAAGGGTTGTCCCAAGACATTGCACAATACTTAGATTTTTTTCTGTGAATTAAATCTTTCTAGATTTAAAGGAAGCAAGCTTTACAAAATTATCAAACCTTCACAAAATGAAGGACTATCCCAGTCTCTATTAGCAATAGTTATTTTCCATTTTTGGACGTCATTCCAGATAAGAAAATGTTAAGTTGTTGAATGACATCAGACTGTTAAACTGTAATAATAGAAATATGATCAGATTTAAAGTGTTAATATTTTAGCATGATCTGTGTTTTACTGTGTTATTGAATTACAGTATTATTGGTACAGCAACTTATTGTGATTTTTCTATGATTTTACTGTATTGTGATGTTACCAAAAATATGTATAGTTGAAAGTTTCCATATATTTTTAAAAGGAAAAATGTATTTAATTTTTTTAATGCTGGATTTTGATGAGAGGAAAAAAAATCTCCCTTAGGATTTTGAACCCTTTTAAGTCATGCGTCTATAATTGTCAAATGTGTATGAGTTTCAAAGACATACCGTACTGTAAATATTTGCTTGTGATTACAGGGAACCGTTTGGTGGAGAGTTGTGGGACAGACCCCAAAACGCTCTGTACCCCCTGTGAACCTGGCACTTATACAACCACTTTTGACTACCTCTGTTTGAGATGTACCCAGTGCATAGGTATGATTCAGTGTTTCATCCTCACTGCCAATGGTTTGCAGTTAAAAGAGAAAAAAATCATATTTTGTTATCTGCATCATCTTACTGTGTAAGCATTAATCTTTCTGGTGCATGTTTATAGGAAAACAGATTACACTTAAACCTTGCACGATCAGCAGCGATACTGTGTGTGGATGTAAGCCTGGATATCGCTGTGGAAACAACAAATGCTCTTTCTGTGTTACTGAATGCAAGGAGGGCGAGGAGCCCACCAAAAATGGTATGAATGCTTAACTTTTTAAATGGTTTGACCATTCATTTACACAACAACGGTGCTTTGGGGGCATGAAAACACACACTTTTGAAAATGGAATTTCGTGTGCAAGTTTTTGAAAAAAACGTACCGTATGGTGTCGTCTGTATGTAAAAAATGCAAAGGAAGAAATGTTTTTAGTACATAGCTGTCGTGTAATCCCCCTCAGATCTGAATATGTTCAATGGGAAATTGCTTGCTTGTTTTGCTATATTATTTTTACATAAATTCTTTCATTCAATGCTTGCAGGATTATGTAAAAAATGTCCAGAAGGAAAATTCAATGACAAAATTCACAGTATATGCAAAGAATGGAAAAAAGGGTAATGTACAATTACAGTTAATCTCTTTTTATTTAATTCTTTTAGTCTAAATTCTCTGAAATTAGATCAGCATTCACCCTTAAACTTATTCAAACTCATTCATTCTCCAGTTGTCCTGATGGACAGATTTTGGGCAAAGGAAATGCAACCAGTGACTGTCCATGCACATATTCAGATGGAGGTAACAAGAAGGACAACATAACTTGGATGTCTGTTACACACTACCACATAATCTAATGTTTTTGTTTCTCTTTCAGAATCTACACAGACAACCTTACATGTTAGAACAGGTAATTGACAAAATCTAGTAAAAATAAAATAAAAACTGCATCGTGGCAGAGCTGTACATTTCCGAGTTAATTTGATATAAATTTCTAACCAAAAGGATATTTTTCCTGCAGCTTCAACAGAAAAACAGAAAACCTGGCTTCCATTTTTCATTGCTGGAGGGATGGCAGGCTTGGCCGTCCTTTTTATCATAGTATCAGTGTTTGCATATGTAAAGGCACAAAACAAAACCGAGAAGAAGGGAATAACTGATACCCCTGACCAAGGTACCATTTAAACCTAGTGTCCTTTTTTCCCCTACATGGTGTTCTACAATAAATCTACCCGTCATGATAATGTCTGAATTTACAGTATTGTCATTCCTTTCTTTTAGACCAATCAGATGAGTCCAGGATTATGGTAGTGGAGCAAGAAGACTGTAGTTGCCGTCATCCTGAGCAGGAACAGGGTGGCAGCTCCGAATCCATCAATACGCAAGACTCAGAGTCTAAACTCATAGTGTGAGTTCACTGGACAGCTTTTACTTGCTTATTTTACTGATACATCCTTGACTGGGTGTCTATCAGTCATGGCAGCTGTGATTATATGTGACTAATGGGAGCAAAACGGGCATAAAAAGCACTAACTGAGTGTATGCATTATGCAATGTCAGTGTATATGCATTATGTTTTTTACTTCTGAACTATATTGCACTGTTATAACACAAGATCAAAGGGTTCTTAATGTAGGTGTGCAGTTGCAGGCAGTATGTCAACACTTTTATGAGAGTAGGAGTCATCTGCTGGCGCTTGCGTCACATTTTCAGGTCAAAACCCTCTTGAAATACCCTGGTGGGCTTTCCCACTTTTCTGTTGAAAACAGCAACCTTTAAAAAAAAAAATCCAAGACCAATAACATTGAGACAAGAGAACAACGAGATTGTTTTACATTGTGTTTTGTTTACCTTTTCTTTGTGTTTCTGTTTAACAGTAGCATTTTTTTCCCGAGATAAAGGTCTGGGAATCAGCTGAGACTGTTTCTGGTAAATATGGTTTCTGTGTCATGTAGGAAGTGGAGTCAAGAAATAGTAGAGTGGAGTCTCCTGCTGAGACTGAACTTTTGACCTCAAGATTTTAGTGCACTTTACATTTTGTATATATTTGTACACATTAGATTTATAAATAAATAAAATTGTCAACCCTGATGTAAAGCTTGGCTTAGAACCACAAGTTATTATTTTCCATTCATTCACAGTTTGTTCTTTACCCTGGATTAAGAAGGTTGATATAGCTGTGTAATGCACATGAACATTTAACAAGGCGAGTGCTTTTTAGCTTATGATTGGTTGTTTGTTGGTCGTCACACTCTAGCAGTGCATAGTTTCACACTGTATACATTTGGCACAACAATGCCAGTGGTAAATGTGACTTTTTCCAATTGTTGCTAATAACATTCCAATCAGATTTGAGGGTTTACAGTTGAAGTTTATAGTTTGTCAAGTTTCGGCTTACAACCAGGGTAAAGCACTTGTACAATTTTAGTTATTCACCATAATTTCCCTCTGATTTCAGGGACGTGTAATGGGTAGGGATAGGATAGGTTAGGACTGATGTTTCGAACAGAAATGTTGTACCAGGATCAACAAAACGTGTTGATCTAGGAACATGCCCTACTTCAGTGCAATTGGTCAGTGTGGAAATCCCTATAGACGTATATGAGTAGTAGAATGCACTTCTTTTGTATATTGTAAATACAGTACATTTGCTGTAAAACAAAAGTCCCAGCTCTCCTTAGGGGCCATATAATCCATGTGTTAGCAAATTCCCAGTAAGTAAATACTTTGTTCACTGAGTAGCTATTGAGGTCATTAAAGCAGTTATGGCAGACAAAATCCTCTCAAATTGAAAGTGAAGTTGTCAATAAACCAGTTAAAGGGTTCATTCACACTGGATTCTAAGATTTGCCTTCTCTAGATCTCATCTAATCTTAAAATCAAAAGAAAGGATTGTTCAACTGAATAGTCATACATTGTACATTGTTGGGTGATTCAGCGGGAGTTCCCTGATGACCTTTAAACTAATTTACACCGCCTGTAAACGTGATCAACATAGCATGCACCTTAAACAGAACAGTTTCATTTTACTCCCAGGCAAACACGTACATGTGCTGACATGTTAAGAGTTAAATCATTGTGTAAAAAAAGCTTGTTTTGGCTCCAGGGAGACATTATAATCACAACTGAAATGAGGAGTGAATGGAACAGCTGGTGTGCGAGTGATGAGATGACGTTATTAAATAATCACAAAAGGTCACCCTGTTTAATGTCACGTTATGCGTCAAAGTAAAACCCTGTACAGATGAATCTCTGTTTATAAAACAGACCAACCCAAAAAAAACCTATTCATAAGTTTCGCTTTGTGGGAAGAGGTGTTGCTGGAACTTTAGAGGTGCTTCCCGCAGAGATTTGCATGAATTTGTTGGTAAATAGGGAAAGTCTTAATCGCTTCATCTACAGTCCAAATTTAAATCCACGCTATTTTTCCTGCAAGTGTAAAAAGAGTTTATTGATATACATCCAGAAAGAGAGATATAATTTTCAGTCTTCTGTACAAAGCATTTTTTTACTTTATATAGGCATTGAAGAAAGCATTTATGACATATTTAACATAGTTGTCATAACAGTACTGAATACTGTACATTGGAAAACGTATAATGGTGGCACTCAACAGCAGTACAAAAATGAGTTTCATTTCCTCCAGCCTTGAACAACTATACATAATATAGAATATGCTGATACACACTATAAAAAGAGTGAATATAACTCAAGCCAAAGATGCCTCGTAAACCACTAAATATTATTAGTAATAATATTAAGAATAGTAAACATTTCATTTTTACAATACGAGTGCATGATTTGTATTTGCAAAAACAACAGCAACGGTAACTGACATTCTTACATATTGGAGATGAATAGAAACGAAAATAACACTTTGGGAAAATTAAGATTGATGCAAGTACAAGCAATTCTAAATAATTCGCCCGCATTTCTTCAGAGACTAACAAATTCCAGAGGTTAAATCAACCATGTGCCAACAACCGTTATCAATTTCTGTTTTTCCCAGAAGTCACATGTAATGCCAAGTACTACTAGAGGGAGCTTTCCCACTGTGGTGACATACCAGCCTATAACCAGCTGCTAAACAGAAATGAAACAAACCAAACAGCATGACATGACCTAAACAGATGTTCACTAGTAATAGCAGCAACATCTAGAAGGATTGTCCCTGTTTTGCAAGTTCAAGTTGATTTTTTGGTTACAAAAGTGTCCCACAAGTCTTGGAGAAAACCAGACTGGAAAGTCCCAAACTGTCAGGACATGCATGCATATCATTAATCTTTATGGTTATGAATTCATTGCTGCAGTTAATTTCACAGCCTATCATTGCTGTTTGCAGTTATCTTTCTGTTTAGCACTTTCCTTTTTCTCCTTGGGCTTTACTCGTCCCGGTTTGTCACTCTGTCGTTTTGTTGGTGGCACAAAAGTAGGTTCTTCCAAAGGACTGTACAAGCCTACTTGTGAAGTTTGATTCAGACTTGGACCTGTAACCATTTATAATTATTGTTTTGTCACAATTTATAATTATAGCACAAACCATTTGTTATTTAAACAAACCATTAATTTGTCCTGCTTCAGCTGCATCCTTCCTTTGAAAGGTGGGATCCAGCTCTTCTGCAATATTCCTGATGGCTTGTGCTTGCCTGTAATGACACCAGAAGATGTTAAGCGATATAATTTTTTTTTTAATTAAAATTTTCAAGAAAATGTTGAGTTACATTGTCATAGAATCGTGACTAGGGTTGATGTCATCAACTGGGGACCGAAGACCTTCAGAATCCAGTCTCCGCCTCTGTATATTAAACAGAAAAATTCACATTCAAATTTATTTTCGGAGAAACGGGACTACTTAAGGCTGGTTCACTCTGCCCCTAACAAGCACAAAAAAGGATCTGGTATTAGCTGGAATTTGGTTCCATGTTGAATTAGTGACTCACCCTTAAAAGGTCAATATTTTTAAACAACATATGTGGCAATACTGATGAATCACATGATGAATTCACGAGAGCAAGGCAAAGGGCACTAGTTCAAAAGCACAAATATATCAATATTGAACTTTGCGATAGTAATTGGTTAAGCAATACCAAAAGATAGAGTCACTCTAAAAGTGTGGCTACCTGTCTGTCACATGCTGCTCTTCTGTCATTCTCCCTGTATTCCCTCCCAGGTCCAGCAGGTTCCAGCTCATGGGATCTCCGTTTAGCCTTTATCTCCTGTTTCTGAATGAAACGTGCAATTTCCTGCCACAAAATGAGAAATTAATTACCCATTCATGCAGTGGGAAAGCAGCTCTGTCATTCAAGCGGGTCACACCTCATCTTGAGCAACCTGAGCTGCTCTGAAGTCTTCAACAGGACAGTCCTTTCTAAGAGGAGAGGAACCTTGGTGAGTCTATGAGAAAAGAGAAAAAACAAACTTATGTTTACATGGTTTTAGTCATTTTTGCTATGGTCATTGCTAGGAATACAAAACAGAATTTCATTTCAGAGCACTAATAGGGCTGGAAAGTACAATCGTAAATATTAGAAGTGTCCAATCTTTCTCCTGAAGGGCCTCCTTTCAGTAGAGTTTAGGTAAAACCCTTATTAAAAAAAATAAATAAAAAAAACCCCTCAGAGCTAAGATTGGCAGAAAATTGCCCATTCAGGAGCATGATTGCCTGGTATATACAGTAATGGATAAAAGTGACGTCTGACTTAGGAAAACTGATGGATATTCAAATATTGATTGGTAGATGGTTTAATCAAAACTTCTACAGTCCTTGCAGCCAAATATCCCCTACAGACATCACTTTCGGCCACTACTGTACCACATACCTATAATGCAGTAGATATATTTGCACTTTTAGTTTGGTTCACCTCTTCGGCCAATCTCTCCTCCTCTTCCTGAAGCTTGTGGGCCAGCTCCTCATCCAGCAGCACTTGCTCCAACTGTCCCAAATCAAGAGCAGCCATTCTACTTCTAAAGGCAGATTCTGTTAGGGAATAAGGGCAGAATTAGTCATGTAATGTTGAGACAAGACACAGCGTTTTCAGACCACCATCACCTTCAGCCTGTTGGGCCGAGACCAGGGGTGTCCATTCCTGCTCCTGGATGGCCACTGTCCTGCAGAGTTTAGCTCCAACAAACCTACATGGAAGTTTCTTATAATTTTGAAGACCTTGGCTGTGGCAGAAAATTTATGCAGCTGACTTGATTAGCTGGTTCAGGTTTTCTTTAATTATGGATGGAGCTAAACTCTGCTGGAAGGTGGCCCTCCTGAAACGGGATTGGGTGAGACCATACCTCAAAAGGACACAGAGTAAGAGCCAAAACAAAAAGAAGTGCAAGAACAACCAAGCTTATTTACCGGTAAAGTACCGAAAAAGAGAAAACAACTAATGCTGCAGTAGGAGCAATAGAAGTATTTTGAGGTTTTTGAGAAATTAAAATGAGATCTGGAGGAATGTAGGGGGTCAAGCTTGAGGAAAAAGCAAATCACACCAAAAAATGGTCTCCACTCCTAAAATGAACACCAGAAGGATGCAGGAATGCAAAGGAGTTCTTGTTTACTGATTGGAGATGATTGGAAAGCAATGAGCAGGTGTAGGGACAGGCTCAGCCACACTGGAGAGCTCAGAGAGAGGTTACCTTCTCTGGAAGATTGCCCACTGCCAGATTGGAGTCCCTGTATACGTCTCTCTTCCCTTCTGCACTCCCTCTCCTCTTCTGCGCTCGATCTTTCTTCCTCAAAGGTCTGCCAGCGCTCGCTTTGACTTCGCCTCACTCTATACTCTCCATGTCTGTGGTCCTCGTCTATCCTTAATGGCAGAGCTCTCTGCTGTGTGTTTCTGGCTCTCACCATCTCCCACCTTCCTGTATCTCTCAAACGATCCTCCAATTCCACCTCCATCAACGGTGGTGCTCTAGGTTGCAGTGAGGGGGCGTTATTTGAGGGTCGTGCTCGAGTCAAGTTAGAATCATCCACGCTGCATGTTCTACTTCCCTCACGCACAGATGTCCGCCTGGTGCTACCATGGTAGCTACGTCGCATTGAAATGTTCCGTCGAAACCCCTGAGCTTGAGTCTGAAGATCTTGAGTTTCTCTGAGATGCGTGTGATCATCCCTTAAAACCCCTGTTGAAGACTGCATTCTTTCCCTAGTGTCACTGAAACCATTTTCATTGGTCCTACAACTGTTGCCATGGTTGCACCTCCGGTCATCCGGGAAATGAACATGTCTTTCCCTAAAACTCTCCCTATGACCGCAACCGTCTCCTTGCCATGTTCTGCTATGATCCTCCCTCACACTGCTGTGGCGACTCAGCCTCGTTCCAGACACCTGCTGTTTCTGTCGCAATATTTTCTCAAGTTTGTAGACCGGTTCAAAGACATCACCCTCAGAGCTGTGGCTGAGGTAGCCTTGCTCGCTCATATCGTTCTTTATGAGCTTGATGACATCACCCCATCCACCTGACAGGTGTGAAGATCTGCTACTGCTGCTCTGGCTGGTCATGCTCCTGTCATCCTGCTCTAAGTGACTTCTGGAAGGTCTTCTGACCTGCTTCCTCTGCCCTACAGTGGGTTTGCTGTTCTGCCATACGACTGTAGGCCTACTGTACTCAATCAGGTCTTCCTCGGAGTCCGAGTAGCTGGGCGAGGAGGAGAGCTGCCATCTTCTAGTTGGAGACCGGTTGTGAGGAGGGTGAACAGGTCGGGGTGAGTATGGACGAGCAGGAATGTTTTTGGACTCTTTAGTATAACCAACCATGCAAACACAAAGCAGGGGATTTGGGAAGTGGTTAGAAATTGGGTGGATGCAGAGTAAAACAGTTAACTCAAGTAAAATGGACAAATGAACCATTAAAACATGCATTACAAGACATGAAAAAGAAGCTTCACTGAATCCAGGGTGATTCAGGTTGTGGTTAGTAGTTTACGCCAGTAAAAGTTCAATGGAATAGTTGTATTCAAGAAATAATTAAAAAGTCATCTTTTACTTCCCATTTCTTCTTTACAGAAAAAGTGACATTTTCTGCCCATTCATTGGAAGTCAATGAGTCCAAAGCAACAGGTGTTTAACCCTTTAGCTGGGCTTATTTCTAAAAACAAAGAAGTGGAAACACCAATCTTGCAGACGTGAATTAGGGAAAGCTTGACATTATCCTCAAACTCTATTTAGGCCATCAAAGAAAATCAGGTTTCAGTGGAACACACACACACACAAAAATGGTGTAACCTCAGAACCTTACATAAACATGAGTGAACTGGACATTTCTTGGGGATAGTCATCATTCAACATGAGCTCATGTCTTGTGCGGTTTAAAAAGCAGACAAAACAACTGATGACGCAGCTTGTGTCATGCAGTGTACTAATGCATCCACTATGCTGCAAGTTAAAACAAAGTTTATTTGTGTATTATTATAGTAGATTTAATATTCCAAATTTGCATAGTGATGATGGACTATTCTGTGGGGATGAAATTAAAAGATGCTAAGATGCCAACAATGCTATTTGGATTTCTAGTATTTCCAGATATTTCCTTACCATGAACATGTTTACTATTCAAGAAAGCTTCTAGTTTTCAAAGTAAATGGAGTGAAACAAACAGAAATATTGTGTTGCAGACAAAATAACTTTAGTAATCATCCATAAGGTCTTTTTCACACAATGTGCATCTTTATCTCATTCACAGGATGAAATTCAGGCTCAATCCAGATGAGCTAAAGAGTTTATAGTATAGACTTTATTGTATAGAGTTTGGGTTAGGTTTCAATGTAAATCAGATTTCACAGTTCTGTTAAACAAAAAAAATTATTTCAATTATGAATCCCTTGATTTTCTGATTATATTGAAGCGCAGCTCTATCGGACAACAGAACACAGAACATGAGTCGGCTTGTCATTTCATAAAAACACTTCAAAATTAATTTTGTTAGAGGAGTGTGTTACCTCTGCCATCGTAATTTTGGTAACTGCTCCTGTCTCTCTTACAAAGTTCTTCCTCTTCCTGTATCCTTTTTGCAATTTCCTAAAAAACAAAAAAAAATTATTACAAATAATAATGTTCATTGGGATCTGGTGTTTGTTTGTTTTTAAAAAAAGTTAACAAATATCGAAAAGCATATGGCTTTACCAAAGTATGGCTGCAGATTACAGATGGAAAAGAGTACTGTGCAATTAATACATTTACCACAGTAAATTTTGTGATCTGACATGGCTTCCTATTACTTTATATTCTAAACAATGGAATATAATTGTACATGTAATCACTAATGCACCCCATTTTGAGTAAAAAATAAATTTGAAATAAAGATATGCATCCTCTGAGAGAGAAAAACTTCTCTATTCAAGAGAAAATCTAAGATTGTGACAAATTAAGAAATTTCCGCACATATTTGTATCATTTTCTATTAAAACTTTAGACCTTTCTTATGACTTATAGGGAAATGTATATTTTCAATTACAGTTTAATCTTGTGGTTTGATAGTGTGTCGTGCGCTACAAAACCTCTGTAGAACCAGTGCTGTGAAAAAAAGTGATCGTACACCCCTGATCACACGTCAAATGTTCAGTGATGACTCATTGAAGTAAAAACCCTCAAAACTAAGTGCGACTAAAAATATCATGCACCCACACATTCAACATAGACAGACGATAGAGTGCACGTCAATTGAGGGGAATTTCCATGCTTACGCATAAAAGGCCTATAGACCTGCCTGTTCAAAAAGCCCACCATGCAAAATCTTCAAACAAAACAGCTTGCAACAAAACTGGTAAATGGGCGACAATTTATCACACCACTGACCACAAGACTCAGAAGTTTCCACTGACAGCGTACCATCTGAACTGCAGTTACAGTAAGATGACCACAAAGACTTGATCTTATCTTATTACTACCAGCATTTTGTGTCATATAAATAAATGTCATATTAATACACATTTTAGAATAAAGCTACAAATTATGATTTCTGCAAAAACATTAATTGAATTCCAAATATTTTTATAAGTGATTGTAAGAAATGAAAGACATGTTATGGTATGTCTACCCAAAATACTCTAGAGGACATATAATTATAGCCAAGTTAAAGTCTTTCAAAAGCAGCTGTAACTGGGACAACATACACCGTATTAGAGAGAGTGCAAGATTTGAACAGATGATGGGAGAGTTCTGCCTCAATGATAAATCCACAGGTTCATCGATCATAAAACTTACAGTGAGCTAAATTCTGTTTTTTACATACTTAAACATGAATGAAAAATACAAGACTTCAGGAGCCAGGCTGATTTGAATCAAAGTTCTTCAAGGCTTGTTAAGAGTAAAGTAGTTTCGTTTACTCAAACGGGCCACAAGGGGGTGCTAAGTGCTAAGGGTGTGCTAAATCGTCTTCAGCTCATGCTAACATCCTTAGTCCTGATGTCCTTAACCTTTTAGGCTGACTTTTCTAATTTCACAGCACTAACTAATTAACTCCACTGTACTGGGCTGAGAGATATTGCCCCACACAGGGACCAGCTCCTGTCTCAAGGGGTCTGACTCAAAGCTTATCTGGCACCAGAACACTCATGAAATCATCCCACCAGATATGCTTTGTGTACACCACAATTAGAATGGCTGGGTAAGAATTACATTTGACATTACTCTTCTGTATGATCCTGATAGGACAGCAGGGTCTACAGCAGCATGTGCACCTGGTGCCTCACCGGCTTTGATTAACACAGGATGCTATGCATGGATGTAAATATGTATACGGTAATTAATGCAGCGGAATAACATTTTCTGCAATACGGCGGGGCCAATCAGTGAAATATGTTACTGAGGTTTAAAAACTAGATCTTTAAATGAAATATTAAATTGTTTAAACTTGAATGAAACTATATTTGTCTTTTTAGCTTAACTTTTAATTAACTTGTGCACCGAGCATTTGTTGCTTTCCACTAACATAAAACAAAAAAAAGTTAAACTGTAATGCACATTCAGATAATATATCTGGAAAGTTTTATACGTGAAGCAAGGAAAATCAAACAAAATGTACAGAGGTTTATCCTACATAAAACATCAACTACTAAACATGAAAATGGGGTAAACAAATTAAATTTGGATTCAAGATACATTCTCTGAAAATAATTCTTTCAATCAAGTTAATTTTGTCTTAAGGCTGTTTAGATACATTTACTGCAAAACAAGACTAAACACTGTAAGAAAATAATTTCTTCAGTTCAGCTGGCAGGCCAAAAAGGACCTGAAAGGAAGGCAGGCCAGAAAGTACCTGCAGGAACAGAGATCATGTTCACTTTGCAAATATCCTAAATGTCTATAATTACTTGTTCAGAATTGGTCAAATGATTGGACTGTTATTTAAAATGTCTCACAGGCATGTTGACATCTCTGAGATCACCTGTAAATGACAATAGGTGGTCAGGATCTAATCGCTTGCTACGCCAGTGCTCTCTGACTCAGGTTTTCTACCTGCTGAGCCAACAATTTCCAGCTGTGCCACCTGAATCACATGGGAAACTTCCAAAAGCACTTATGCTTTGATTTCCAAAGTAACCCCCACAGGCGGTCTTCAAACAACTCTGAACAAAAGACTTCTAAAAATCAAGGTTCACTGCATCGTCATTCAAGAGAAAAATAAAAGCTGAACAAGCAAAAAAAAAATTTTCCAGGCGGATTCAGAGGCCTTGTTGCAACATGTTTAAATTTTGCACAGTAATCATACCGTTTTAGTTTAGACCATGACGATAATATCTCTCATCTAGGAGTTTGTGCAAAACAAAAATTTGTAATGATGGAACTTGTGCTGGAAGTCTGGGGGAAATGGATTTAGGAGGGTTTAAAATATGCAATTATTATTTTTGGTCACATACAGATTTTAATTAATTATTTCAAATTTAATTGTTCAAGTTCAAGCTCAAGGTGAATGAGTACTGTAACATTTTATATATTTACTGCAGTCTTTCTGTCTGTCTGGTTGTGACTCAAAGAATGACAAAGCTGCTTGTTTTCAGACTTTTTTTTAATTAAAATAAACTTTTATAAGCCCTCATCTGGTAGTATTATAATACATTTATTACCCATGATTCATTTTGTGATTCCAGAAATTAACACTATTTTTTAAGAACAAACGTTATTATATGAAACTGTTTATTTTATGTTTTTCAGTGTTTAGAGTTTGATTATTTTAATATACAAATGATAAATGTAAACCCTTATCCTAAAAACATTTAAGTTAAGAGTTATTATTAATAATTCATCCTGTTCCCCCCTTGAATTTTGCTTAGGGCACTTGGTTGAGTACCACAGGTTTAATACATGGTCAAGAGAGGAGCTGAAATATAATAATTTAAAATTTAAATCACACAAATCTACTCCGTTTAAGTCTTTGAACTACACCTTAAAAACTTGGTGTACAAATTCCACACTCAGCTTTTCTGCTCACAACTCACTGAACAAGAAGACATCGGTCTCTTTCTATGTCCCCGTATGTGGTTGGAGTTCAATGCATCTGGATTTTATTAGTTTTGAGTGTGACTTTTGCTTTATAGTACATAGCGTGATGCTCCTGTGTGGTCTTTGTCAGCACTTACACTCCCCAAGAGACTAGCTGAATAAACCAGCTTGCTTTGGCGTCCCACAGTGACTCATTAACTATTGATCCATTTGATGCCTCAGACAAAGTAGTTCAGAGGTGTAAATGAAAAACAGAAGGAGTGAAGTTTACTGAGTATGGAGTGTGTTACACACCTCGTCCTCCACCTCCCTCCTCAGAGCCTCCTCTGCACGCCACTGGATCTCCTCCTGAATCATGCGTGCATATTCTGAGTCCCGTTCCTCCCTAAGAAAGAAACGAAACAACAATCTTGATGTAATGACAATAAACAACTGAAAAAAAAAACATGTCTGTTTTCTTAATGCAAGAAGGAAGCACAGAGACTGTCACACTATGGGACAGTGGTGGACTTTGTACCTACTATCAGCTACTGAACAGGTTGTATATGGTATATAACCTTGAATAGACAGTGTACTATCTGATAACGGTGTGACTGGTCTCTCTCAGTGTGAGTGTGTGTGTAATCTTACAGCTGGCGAGTGGCCTGTTGCTGAAGTATCTGAGCTCTCTGCTCCTCCTCATCCTGTAGTCTCTTTGCTACTCTGATGTCCCTCTGCACCAGTTGACTCCTCTCCACATTTGATGTGTAATACTGCTCAACTGTTGGAGAGAGCATTCAAGTAAATTTACATAAGAGCATGTGGAACATACATTACAGTTCAGGGGCTTTGTTTATGTATGGCAGTTGCCATACTCTGGCAATGGCATTCAGAGGAAATAAACAGCCCGCGATGCTTCTCAGTTTTGTAGCTTGAATTGGCTTTTGGTAGAAATTTCAGCTTTGAAAAGCAAATTTAAACAGCCTAACGGCGTGTCCATACCAGACGTGATGCAATAAGAATTCCATCGTCAAGCGGTCCATACCAAACTTCACCCGGGACATGATAAAATCAATCAAAAGTGTGTGTGTGTGAGCACTCTCTGCTAATTGGCACTTTATCAAATTCCTAAATTTTATTGATTGATCCTAAAGGATTATTAGGAACACCTGTTCAATTTCTCAATGCAATTATCTAATCAACCAATCACATGGCAGTTGCTTCAATGCATTTAGGGGTTGGTCCTGGTCAAGACAATCTCCTGAACTCCAAACTGAATATCAGAATAGGAAAGAAAGGTGATTTAAGTAGACGTGCCGGTCTGAGTATTTCACAATCTACTCAGTTACTGGGATTTTCACGCACAACCATTTCTAGGGTTTACAAAGAATGGTGCGAAAAGGGAAAAACATCCAGTATGCTGCAGTCCTGTGGGCGAAAATGCCTTGTTGATGCTAGAGGTCAGAGGAGAATGGGCCGACTGATTCAAGATGATAGAAGAGCAATTTTGACTGAAATAACCACTCGTTACAACCGAGGTTTGCAGCAAAGCATTTGTGAAGCCACAACACACACAACCTTGAGGTGGATGGGCTACAACAGCAGAAGACCCCACCGGGTACCATTCATCTCCACTACAGATAGGAAAAGAGGCTACAATTTGCACAAGCTCAACAAAATTGGACAGATGAAGACTGGAAAAATGTTTGCTGGTCTGATGAGTCTCGAATTCTGTTGAGACATTCAGATGGGAGAGTCAGAATTTGGCTTAAACCGAATGAGAACATGGATCCATCATGCCTTGTTACCACTGTTTAGGCCCCTTAGTGGCAATTGGCAATAGCCTACCTGAGCATTGTTTCTGACCATGTCCATCCCTTTATGACCACCATATACCCTTCCTCTGATGGCTACTTCCAGCAGGATAATACACCATGCCACAAAGCTCAAATCATTTCAAATTGGTTTCTTGAACATGACAACGAGTTCTCGGTACTAAAATGGCCCTCACAGTCACCAGATCTCAACCCAATAGAGCATCTTTGAGATGTGGTGGAACGGGAGCTTCATGTCCAGGATGTGCATCCCACAAATCTCCATCAACTGCAAGATGCTTCCTATCAATATGGGCCAACATTTCTTCATGCTTTCAGCACATTGTTGAATCAATGCCACGTAGAATTAAGGCAGTTCTGAAGGTGAAAGGGGGGTCAAACACCCCTGAGTCATAGTATGGTGTTCCTAATAATCCTTTTGGTGACTGTACATACTTGTTAATGAAACAATTAATCTTTATCAAACACTTTTTTTGATGATTTTATTTTTGTAACCGTGGGAGTGATCCATGACTGTTGAACTCTGTGGTGACTAGTGTGTAATGCATTAGTCAGTGGTGTAGGACCACTCGGGCAGTGCAATGCAGTTTAAATCTCCCAAAATTTGATCTCCCTAGAGACGTCTAGAGTTATTTAGGTGTGCGCAGAAAATACCACAGAGAATAAAGATCATGGAGAAGTCCCAGAGTACTTTATGCTTGCATCCTCCTTTTTATTCGGTTTTAACATACTTTAAATTAATATTTTTAAATATACACATTATACATTTTATTGCTTTTGATTATTTGAACTCATTCTATGTAGACCACTTTGAATTACCATCGTGAAGTGCCATTTAAATAACCTTGCCTTGACCCGAGTCAACAGTTTGAACATTATTTTCTTTTAATTTATTTTCATGATCTGATGTGAATCAGTCTATTCATTGTTGCTTTCAACAGGCTATGTCTATAAAGGTCATGAAAAAATGATATTCAAACTCAAACCACATAATCTCCCCCTGAGATAATCATTTGAAAGAAACTGAATGTGAAATAGAATCATTGTAAATTGCCATTAAAAAATGTTCATGCATCACGTCATGTTTGGTTAGGACACGATGTAGGCTTATAGGGCAGTTTTTGTATCGATTTCATATTGTATTTGTCCAAATTTTGTTTAGATACAATAAGATTACTTGAGAATGTCGTTGTTGTATGGCTTAAAGGAATAATGCCATAGCCTAGGTGAAACTCCACCACTACAATTCAAAGTTTGGGATCAGTACTTTTTATTAGTAATATAAATCGCATACATTAAATTAATCAAACGTGACAGTAAAGACATTTATAATTAAAAAATATATATATATTTTCCCAATAATTACTGTTCTATTGGGTTCCACAAAAAATACTAACCAGAACAATAGTTTTCAACATTGATATTAAGAAACATTTTTGAGCACCAAATCATCATACCAAAATGATTTCTGAAGGATCATGTGATACTGGACTAAAAATTCAGCTTTGTCAAATAAATAAATTACATTTGAAATATATTTCAAAATAAGTTTTTTTTATTACATTATAATATTTACAACATTTATGTGATCTAAAATACAGTAAAAATATGAAATCATCCTTTGTGAGTATAACAGACTTTTAAAAATCTTACTGACCCCAAGCTTATCCAGATATTTAAACCTTGAAAATCATTTCTAAACATCTGGCATATGCAAACATTTCAGTGAATAATGTAATAATTAAGACAAAGACCTCCCAATTCACATGTAAAGCAACGAATCACAGATTGTTTTGTTTTTACATGCCTTTTACTGATGGGTAATAGACTGCCATGGAAAATATTGACGTAAATATTAGTGCGGCAATCTTGATGAACAGCCGTAGAGCAACAATCGAAATCTAAACTCTGTCTGGTCTGACCAAGCAGCATATTTTAATTAAAGAAGTAGATTGATCTTAGTTACTGCTACGCCCTTGCATTTCGAGCGGGTGAAAACCAGCTCTCTTCAGCTTACAAAAGATGGCAGAATGTTCAGACTGAAAAAAAACATTAAAAGCCTTTAGGTGTGGCAGATGAAATAAGAGAATTGGGTCTTACTTTCCTGCTCCTGCAGGTTATGAGCTAGAGCTCCATCCTCCAGTACAGAAAAACACTGGCACACTGTAGACAAGAAACAACATTTTATACAACTGCAGAAAAATTAACAACTAACATCAGGTTATGAAAGATGCTGCTGACCTTTATTTCTAGATTTCAAAAGTATAGTACATTTAGTGTTTTAACCATATGCCATTCATTCATTCATTAAAAGATGTGACAGGCATTTGGAAATGTGCTCAGAGACTATGCACCGTTATTTTGTGTCTTCTAAGTTTCATTTAAAAATGTTCATAGCACTGTTTTGACTTGGTTCAAAAACACACAAAAAAAAAATCATTAAATTAAAGCATTAAATTGTTTATAGACCAAGATTAAAAATAAGACACTCATTTCGTAAAGCCATAATAACAGTTTCCATGACAAAAAAAAACAGCCCCTGGAAAGTTAAAGGCAAAATTATACTTGTGGTTTTGGTCCCTTAAGTGTCACATTTCATTTTTAAAATAATTGACATCCCAGGGAGGCTCAAGTTGCTTTAGGAAAAAAACCTTAAAAGAAATTGGTGTTGAAAATAATTTGTCTCTCAGTTTGGTTTCACAAAGTAATTTTCTAAGGGACAAAGAATTTCAGGGGTTTAAAAGCAGAAAAAAAAAATGCAACAAACACACACAAAAAAACCCATTTGAGCTGAAAAACAAATCTCCCCAAAGAATAGTTCTTTCATGCATTATTTTCTGTGGTTATCAACAGCATTGTGATGCCGTCGAAAGACTTGAACTTTATTTAACGTGGAACATTCCTTTTAACAAACATCACAAACAGCAAAAGCATTCAGTAACAGGTCAGGGAACTTTCAATTGAACAAATGTTCATGTGAACTAAAAAGTACAGGTCTTCAGTGTCTTTCAAGCTCATAAAACAACATAACATCTATATAAAAGCATAAGAGATATTTTGGAAAAAAGAAAACACTACATAAAAAAAAAATCCTCTAAATAAGCACTAGTCTGACTCCTACTCAAATCTCAAGGTTCTGTAAATAACTGATGATTTGTTTGATAAACAGGATTTATTTATTTTGGGGATTGCCATTTTCTTATCCCTTGAGAAGCCCACTTTATGAAGTGAAACAAAAAATGCTCAGAAAAGTGTTCTGCATTTACTGACACTGTAGATTCCCTTTCCAGAGGTTCCAGAAAATTCTAAAGATTAACTCTGTATCATTGGTGTTACCAAACAAACATATATGGCAATATATGGCTCTCATAAATGTTCTTATGGCAACAAAACTTGAACAAACCTGCTATGTGAGCCGCCCCTCAGGATATCCACAAACCACGTAAGCAGAATTCAAATTTAGTCAAAAGCAACCTCAAATTCAGGGGTATACAAGGCGGCTGAGTCGCAGAGAGTTTCTGAGGGGAAAATACAGTCTGTAATTGACACAACAGCTGGAGTCTGAGGTTTTAGCGCTGGTGAACAGAGAACATAGACCCTGACAGCAGTAAAAAAAATAAAAGGGACAGAAAAAGAGTGTTTTACTAAATCAAGTGTCGCCACATCAGCGCAACTACTGGATTCACACTTTAGAAAGACTAAAACAAATAAATGACACTACACTAGCTTTTTCTTCAGGATAAGTTGAGGAATTATGCTGAATTAGAGTAGCATGAACATAATATCCTAATGGAGACATCCTGACTTCAGCCCAACCTCTGACCTGAGCAACTGGTGGAAATCTATGTATAGCTGTGAGGCCCTGCCATGCCGTCTGGTGGGGTGAAACTATCTACCCCCTAAAAATGCGAGCAGAGAAAAATAACCCTAAAAGACAAATGCATTCCCTGTTTGAGCCCACCTGCTGCATATTGCGATAGCCCATATCAGGTCACACAAACACCTCCCAACAATGCCTTCAAACATCCATTCAGAACACTCATATGTGCTCACATGTACTCACATATGCCTGCACACAGTAGGAATGGTTTCCAGATGTGCAAGCAGCAAAAGAAAGACATTAAGCGGAGCAGAAGGATAGTAAGATTGGCATTAACGATGGAGGCAGCAGAAAGAAGGTGTACAGATAAGGACAGAACATAATGGGCAGCTTTGTTGTTCTCTTTTGAGACATCCAGTGGCTCTGTAGACTCAGTAGCTGGTTTGTTTTGTCCAGCAGCCAAGATACTTTATGCCTGGGGACAAGGCATGAATAGAACTCTAACATCAACAGAATTAAACTGCAAAAACATTACATTTATAATATATATATATATATACCATGCCCATATACTGTATATGTGTGTGTGTGTATATATAAAGGCAGTGCAAAAGATAAGGCTAAGAGTGAATCTGAATTGATGTCTGCATCCGAATCTGATATGAATATCTAAAACTGTGTAAAAAAGCCTATCCGTGTTGCTTTACAAATGAAAAGCAATACATTTACTGAACAGTAGCGTAAAGCTTTAAATCTATTTATCGTAAAATATAAGAGTCAGTAAGACATTTTCCAAATTCAGCAGATAATCCTGAAAGATTTCCACAAATCTAAATTACACAGAACAACTGTTTTTTTAACACTGCTAATAAGAAATATTTGAGCACCAACTCAGTATATTAGAATGATTTCTAAATGATCATGTGACACTGAAGATTGGAGTAATGATGCTGAAAATTCAGCTGCCTCACAAGAAGAAAAAAGCACTCAAATAGGAATAAAATATATATTTTTTAAACTGGGTGAGTATAAGAGACTTCTTTTAAAAACAATAAAATATATTACCTAACCAAACATTTGAACGGTATTGTATATGGTATTTAGTCTCACTTTTCACAAAATAATTCTTTCCTTATTTAAAAAAATAAATAAAATAATAATCACAATCTAGCTTTCAGACTGAGGTCTTTACATGACTTGATTGTGCTATCAGTCAGAAGCAGAATATTAAATGTACTCATTGCTACTGTTCTCAGGAAGCATAAAACAGCAAAAGACACGTGAAGCCTATGCTAGCATGCTAGCCAAGCACATACGCCTACCAGTTATTAAAAACATCTGCTCTCACTCTTCAGTCTAAACAATCCTAATAACGCAAGGGCAACAGAATAAACTACTAACAGTTGGATTTAGCATGCTAATTAGGTTTGGTAAGGAAAACACAGTGGTCTTCTCACTAAACACTGATCTGTCCTTTAAAGTACACCTAAACTGACAAGACTGTTCTCTAATATCCACCCCCTACAGTTTAGGCCATTCTGGGACTTTCTGCTCCTGTTTATCTATAATTGATGAACAGAAACCCTAACAACAGCAAGAGGTCTTATACTCATCTCTCTGAACACGCAGTCAACAATGTAAAAAATAAACACTTACAGAATCACACGATGAAAGAATCATACACTTTTATCCAGAAGCGCTAAAACTGTGTTACACCTCACTTAAAAAGTCTTCTGGACAGCGTAAGCACCTGTTAACCTGCATTACAGTCCTCTCATTTCAGGAGGAGGGATTTGAGCCTACAGGAAGCGGACCTCACCTCAGCATTCAGCATTCAGACTGGGGCGCTGAGTGGATTAGCAGGCAAGAGGGTGTGGATATAAAAGTTGTCGAACTAGTTTTGCAGAAACAGATCCAAAAAACATGCTCATATTACAAAGACAGACAAAATGTTTGTTTGAAAGCATATATTATGAATACTATAAAAACAAGATTGCAAAACTAAATGTGTAAATTCCTACATCCGCTTAATGTAATTGATAAAGCCGTTATCAATTACAATCTGCAAAACAGACAGGGACACTTGGACAAAAAAATAATAAATAAATAGTCAGCCAAGACAGGAAGCCTGACATGGATCAGAACATCTGAGCAAGGATTCATATAGTTTATTAAAATAATATTGTAAAATAAACTGTAATTTATTCCTGAGATGGCAAAGCAATTTTTTTTATCAAGATTCTTTAATAAGTTAAGACATAAATGCCTTTACTGTCGATTAAACACGTCCTTGCTAAATTAAAGTATTACATTTACTTACTGACCCCAAACATTTCAACAGTAGCATAAAGTGTGCCACTACCAGACATATCTCTCTGAGCTGATGTTTCACAAATAGGAAAAAGGTCATTGAACGCATAGAGTGAGGGATGCAAAGGGGTTAAAGTGCAGAGAGGAAAGAGAGTGCTTTTTCTCAAGGGAACTGGGGTATAGACACAGCATTCCCAAAGACTAGGTCAAAAGAACAACCAGAGCAAAAACATCCACGGGAACTGACAACAGAAGAGCGAAGACAAAGAGAACTCACTATGGTATATTTATTACACAATGTTTTGGGGAACTATACTGAAAACAAACTGAGGAAATGAAAACATAGTTGCTCACAGACCATGTGAAAAATGGATATAGTCCCATTGGGAAAGGAACATGGTACTGGTCTCCTAGTCCTGTACGCATCTACAATAGCCTAGACATTAGTTAATTGGATGACACAGGCGGTATGGTGGTCTAATAGGATCTTTGTTCTACAGCAAGTGCTTGTTTAAGCGTAAAAATACAAAGCAAAACAATAAAAGCATTGTGTACAGAAATGGAACAGAAAGGGAAATCATCATAAATATTTTCCCCTTCAAAAGAAGCAGTGGGTCAATCTCAAATTACAGGATTTTTACCTAAGAGACAATACTTGAGCAAACAGAACCATGTGGAAAGGTTATTTCAACAATGAAAAAAAAGAATTTCTTTGCTCCCGAGATATACAGCAGACGTTTGGAATGTTAATCAGACCTCAGAATTATCAGTATAGAGTATGCTGTGCATTGACTATGACAGCAGAATGAGAAAATCATCTGAAAATCAGAGACCGATGCAAAACACACATCATGTAAACACAATATGTGTACCTTACAGCATAAAAGCACAACTGTTCCAAAATGAAAGCAATGTGCACACACAGAGCCATAACCACAAGCAACATGTGCATGTCAGGCAGGTCTTACCCTCCTGGACTCTGGGCAGGTTGGACTGATCCACCTCCAGCTCTGCCATGACCGCTGGCACTGCTCAACAACTCATGCCATTCAGCAACACCTATTCTCATGAAAGACAGACTTTGGTTAGTGTTCAACTGAAGGGGCCAAACTAGTTTAATTGGTCACTGTGAGCATCCCAACAGACAGACAGATCACCACTGGCTCATTCACTACTATTATTTATGAGACATGTATCTAGAGTCATAATTCTCTGCAAAGACTCAGCTTTGGCAAGATATTTGTGACAAAAAAGCTGATAAAATATTAGCATGTTACAGAACAAGTCAAACATTTGATCAACATTCCCCCCCAAAAAAAGAATAACTTATTTATAATATTATACTAAAAATAAATACAAATAATATAAACTCACAAACAAATAAACAAGAAACTATTCTAAAGAAATCACATGCAAGCACCTATAATTAAGGAGTTGCCTTAAGAAAACATCAATGAAATAAAAAAATTATAATAAGAATTGAAAAATAAAACAATTATCAAAGAAATCAGATAAAACCTTAAAGCGTTGATAAAATGAAACCTAAATAAGCCATTCCATTAAGTCACCTGTGAAACAAATAAAAAAGTAAAATAAAAAGTTACTTTCTTAACAAATCACCTATAAGGTAAACAAATGTATAAATATGTAAAAAAAAAAATGTAAAATTTTTAAATTAAATATAATGTTTTTTGTTAACAATAAATATATTACTGAAAAAAACTAGTTCAAATTTAAGGAGCATATATAGTATACATAGGAGCATCGACTCTTTGCTAAAACACGAATTAAGAGAAAACATAAAATAGACAAGATATATGACAAGGCAGCACGCGACAGCAAAAGAGCCCTCAGAAACAAAACAAAGCGAAACTAAAACAAAACGAGGGAATAAAAACGACAAGAAACCGGTAGAAGTGAAATGAATGAGGACAGTGGTTTACATTCCTCCCGTTTTTCACCACAATGATTCATCACACAAACATCAAACACGCCTCAGCCCAGACTCTTACCTGCTCAACAAATGCGCTTTTTATCTTCAACGACTTGTTGCATATTAGCGCTACTCGAAAAAGTCTAATTTCTCATAGATTTGGCAGCGTCTAAAACAAGCCAGAACTATAATTATCCAGTTTCAAAGTTTCCGAGCAGACGGACTGTTTTTGACAACGAGACGACAATGGCATGAAGTTTCCACAGGATGGTAAGCCAGCACGGACAAACTTCTGCACGCGCCCTCCCTCCATTACATCACACTTAAATAATACAAATTACAAATGACTTTGATGCCCTATTCACCTTTTAAAATATACTTAAATCTGAGGTGTCTATTGATTTTACAAAATGCACAGAAAGTTAAAGCTAAATTAATAAGATAATATTAATGTTTAGCATTTTAGTATGTTCTTATAGGAGAGATATTCTGCCCTCTACTGATGTTTGAATCAGTCCTGTTGTCCTTCTCTCTTCCTTTTGACACATCTGTCGTTCAGAAACATAAACTAGACGTTGCATTGCTATATTATGTATTGCAAAACGTAAGCAAAATATTCTAGGTAATCCTTGTGGTTTATCTTGTTCAGAATGTGTATTTTCTTACTCAGTATTGTTGTCTTGTTTTCCAGTACAATTAAATAAACATTATTAAATAAAAATTTCTCATGGTATTATGTCTTGTTTACTGAACAAAAAAGATCAAAATGAAAAAGAAGAAAAAAGTTGTCAGCAGGTTTAGAAAAAGATACATTTTCTTGCCCCACAAACTCACTTCATTTTTATAACTTTTCTTTTCAGAAGACAGGACTATATCTTAATATTTTAAGTGATTTTATCCTCTATTATCTGTCTTCTCTGTTAAATGTACACTGATATATAAATGTTTGGAATTTGAAAATGAAATTTTTATTTTATTTTTTGTATTGTGCAGTTTCAAAAGTTATTGCGTTGTGTTTAATGTTGAGAGAAATTCATCCAAACAAATTCCTCATAAGATCGATCTCACAATTAAAGCCTATATGAAGATCAGCAAGAGTAGCCAGGCTGTGAGTGACATCCTTTTAAAACGGCTCTTTAGTTCTTACGTCTTCTCTGTCTGATTATACTCCACGCTTTATAAATGTCAAATATGTTTCACTAATACGACATTGCTGCTGGGTAATACACAAATGTCATTCTCTCCTCAGCAGATGGGTAATCTGGAGTTTATATCCCTAGTGCTCTAGAGCATCATTTTTTATTACCTTCATTGACATCGACAATGTCGTTAGCACCGGTGTGGTTGCCTGAATTCCCAATAAAATCTTTTTTCCTATGCATCAGTTCACCCACCTTTATTGTGAATTTATTATTATATTTTCTTCCTTTTTAATTTGAAAGGGCTAGATGGGCTAAATAAGACAGTTGACATATTCATAAAATCCCCCTGATGATAGATGGACATTTGCACACCTGTGTTCCCCAATTTACAAATTCAGTAAAGCAGGGCAATGAGATTCAAAGGTCATAAGCCACTGTGGATCTGCAGCATCCTGATTTATTCATAGACATATTAACTCAACAGGATCCAAATTTTAAAATAAGACTCTCAATAAAAACATTGCATTGATTATGATTCACTCAGCTTTTGGTAGAGTGGAATATATAAGATAAGAGACCACCCGTCCACTCCATTCACCAAAGCCTGACCTGATAGGACCTGATCATCCTGCTGCAGAGATGATCTTTAACCTGTTTCTGTGCTGCTCTGTCCTCCTGCTGTCCTGCAGTCATCTGCTCGCACATCCTGTTACAGACACTGCTGACATGGCTTACAGCGGCCCTGGTGAGTGCATTCACACACAATGTTTTAGATGGTATTTATTATTTAAAGAACAATGTGTTTGTGCGTGTATGTATTTGGCATCTTTAGCATATATGTATAAGGGGAAAAGATATATAAAGTGCAAATTACATCAAAATAATGCATGGACTGGAGGCATGGAATTTGACATAATTCAGTATATATATATATATATACACATACATACAGTGTAAGATGAAGAAACAGAACAAACTGAGACAGACTAATGTGCATGTGTGCCGAGGATAAAAGCTGTTTTGAAGACAAAGGGTCACACCAAATATAATTTTAGTTAATAGAAGTTAATTGATAAATAGAATCTATTAACTAACCCAGCAAACTATAAAAATAACTGGCTTAAAACGCTTTTTTAAAAAATACTCATTAAAAATGCATAGTAAATATACAAAGTGTTCTCTTTTTAAATTACCTATACATGATTATATTATAGTTATTTGAATTTTAGTATTTTTGCATTTAGCTTTGCTTTTGTCCACAGTCTCAGAAGAGTCTATTTTTTCAGTTTGAAAAAAATGCACTAGTATAAAGCACAATAACTCATACTTTCATGGACAATTACATTAATTTTAGTTTTTACTTCTTACTTTATATTAAGTGTATGTATGTACTAACATATATTGTATATTAATGTATATTAATCATCTAATATAAAGAATGTATTGTCTACATATGTTTTTCCATTGTACTTATATTAAACAAATTCCTGCATGCATTACAGCTGTAATTATTTTTTGTAAACTGATCTATAATTGCACTGTTGACCCTTCCCCTACCTCTTAACCCACACGTAAACCTACACATACCAGTAAACCTGTCCCTAACCTTATCTGATCCCACCTCAATAGCAGCAAAAGTGTTTCGCAATACAATATGAACACAATAAGTACACTGCACCCAACAAACGTTTGTTGATGTATATATATATATACAGAAGTAGGTAAAGTGTTTATATTAAAGTAATGACCCAAATAGGTAACATTAATTTTGAAATTCTGGTGGCAAATAGTAATACAGGTAAAGTTGCTGTAGCTGATGAAAGTGTGTCTGATTGCTGCTATAGATTCAGTGGAAGAGGCCGGTGTTAGTCCAGATGATTTCTCTGTCTCTGATCTCAATGATCTCCTGCAGAGGGCAGCAGTCGTAGGATATTCCCCTCAGCTCAGCAGAGAGAGTGAGACTCATTCATCTCACACAGACATTTAATCACATAAGATACAACTGCACCATCTTTCAATGTTACAGAAGGTCCACCTGCAGATGAAAAACAAATGCTCATATTGTTCCCTTCACAGGTACCAAAATGTCTGGACAGATTCCTAAAGACACTCTTAGAGAGGTAAAGGAAATAACAATCTCTTAGCTTGTAAATAATGCTGTCCACATGTGCATTATCTTACTTATAATACATTTACATGCAACATCTTTCTCCTAAGTTTCTGTTAGAAAAACCGTATCGCCTCATCCCTCCCAGCGGACTGTGGGGCGGCAGGAGACGGTTCAGGAAGAGAGGCAACAGTGCAGACTGCTTCTGGAAATACTGTGTTTGAGCCTTTCATGACATACCAAACAGAGTGACAGGGCTTTTATAGCTTTTCCTACCACTATGGACTCACACACATATACAGTACACAAATTATACAGGATACATTTGCTGATGTAAGAATTTTTTCTACATATCTTCAACTTTTAACGCTGGAATATTTGGATTCAGTGCCAATACTATCTTTATAGAAGAGACCACAGTGTTTTAAAATATATAACTCTAAATAAATGCAAAAATAAAATAATAAAAGCCTCCATTCTTTGTCCAATGTCCATAATATTCTTTTCATTTCTCAAATTGAAATATAGAATTCATTTATGAGTATTTTGTATCTCCTTTTATTTCTCGTCTTACAATGAGATCTTTATACAGAGAGAATGCATGCAAATGAGATTCGAGTGTAAACCTGGTAGCTTTGGATCGATTAATTCAGGTATTTTTGAGACAAATGACAGATGAATTCCTCCAAACTATTCTTCAACCTTGGAGGCTGGACATCCACTTAGCTGGGGAGGACAAACGGTATCTGGATGCATCTACGGACTTACTGAACACACACGAAAAAGAAAAAGAAAATCATAAGACTGAGTTTCAGTATGATATGTGTCACTTGAAACTTACATTCATATAAAATGTTTAAATAACCACTTTTTTTTTGGATCATCGAGTAAGGCAGGAGCACCACTGGTGCCATTAGAAAATGCTTTTGCTGTAATATGTTTTTGAGAACAATAGCTCAGTGGTTGTTTGATTACCTGGTGTGGACTCTTGAAGGCAAGGCTCTATGTATTGATACTCCTAGACGTGGAAGATCTCTCTTCTCCAAATCTTCAGTATTAGGCCAGAGAACCTCAGGAGAGTCCACCAGCTTTGTGTCCTGTCCTTCCTGCTCATTCACTGGAGTCATCGCTATGAGCAGCTCTATCATCTAACAGCACCCACACAAACAGCTGTTAAAACATATACCCCAATATTCCATAAACAGTCCCTAAACAAAAACCTAACAATCAGCTGTTTCTCATTTTTATGACTAAATGACACTATACTTCAGAAATCAGTGCAGCAGTTCCTTCACCTCACGGACATTGTCAGTGTGAAGAGGCTGACCGTCACTCCACCAGACACACAGCAGCAACAGACTGAGAGACATGCAGATCCTCTTCATTATATCTTTCTCAAAAACCTCATCATCATGAAAAAAGCAAAAGACAGTCAATGAATTAGCCTTAAAGGAATAGTTCACCCAAAAATGCTATTATAAAATAATTATATTATTAAGTGGTATTATAAAAATATACTATTATATATAAATAATAATAATATATGGCATATTTCTTATTATAAATAATAAATATGATATAGTATAATAAAAATGTTAATTAATATAATTATTGTATATACATATTAATAATGCAATACACATTGCTTATTATAAATAATAATATTAAATATAAAAAACAACAAATTTGAAATAATACATACTCTAAATATAATACATAAATACTCTAAAAATAATACATACTGATACATTAGAGATTATTTAAATCACTTATGCTTATAAAATTTAATCAAATAAAAAATTATTTAAACTAAATTTATTAAAACTAAATTCATAAAAAAGATCCCATGATAGAACCCCCTAAAAGCTTCTCTAAAGCTTCTCTCTCTATATATATATTCATTCTTTTTAAATTTCCCTCATATTTTGATGATTTAATCAAACTTGTAGAATCATTACAATTTCTCATCATAATTAGAGAGAGACACATTACATGTACATGTAAGGCAGCATTTTTCTACTAAACAGATAATTGTGATAATAATGATTAGCACAAACAAGCAAATCAAAACCGATTTAAATGTAAATGATATACAACTGTCAAATAATACAAATACCTTGATCCTTACCTGAGCAGCCTTTAGATTGTTCTTGTTGTGCAGAAAACAGCTCTACACTGAGGTTTAAGGAATTTTCTTCACAATTTATATCCTGACCAATAACCACGTGTTTGGATTCCAGAAAGCAGTTACCTGGCCCATTAACTCTGCCAGTAACTGACCCAATGACTGTCCCCTGTTCTATCGTCAATATTAAAAGCAAAAACGCCTCTTCAGCACAAGCCCAACTGCACACACAGCAGTCATTTCCTATTATCATAAGCTATCATTCCCATCAAGCGACCACTATTCCTGATCACACAGAATAATCAACCATTAGATTAATCACTGAGTATAAGTCCAAGGACAACTGATAATTCTAAAATTGACTTTATGACCTTTCACTAATTTATGATCATGATTTTCAAGAACATGAAGGACATCATTTGAACCTAAAACTGTCATAGCATCTTCACTCAATGACAGGATGCACTGTTTTGCAGTGATCAACAGATGGCCCAACTGAGCCAACAAATGAATTCGATCAGAAACACTTTAAGCCTAGTGCAAGACTATAGGCTAATGCATGTTTGAGCTGTGTTAACTGAAAGCAACTTGCACTGACATTTCTTAAAATATGCCAGTGCCATTGTTTTGTCTCAAGATGCACACCAGTAATGTGTTCTTTGTGTTCTCAAAATAACACTAAAATAACTTTGAAACTTTTTAAGTTTTTCCCCTTTTATTATTTTACAGCAGAGAGAATATAAAGCATTCAGAAAACATCTTTCATATTTTAAGGGCAATTCAAAACATTTTGCATGGCTTCAGCAGCTGAATTCTCTTTTTTAACATATCCATCGATTCAGTGACTCTTTAACATGCACAATTACAAAAATAAATTGCTCAAACCAGGGGGAAGGAAGAAAAACAAAGACATTTAAAAAGAAGAAGAAAAAAAAACAGGGGTCATTAAGAAGGAAGAGGTCTACATAATCGGGAAAGACAGAGAAAGACAGCTAGAGAGGAGAGGAAAAGTAGATCTAACACTAGTTTAACATGCAAAGTGTAGAGAGCCCCAAGTTTAGCTTGTAATAAAGGCAGGGCCGTTATTTTCTGGGTTTGAAAGGGATGAAAACGTGCAGCTCCATGAAGGGTGTCGTATAAGCACTGTCCTTAAACTACTGCATTCTAATCTCACAATACTGGCATTTGCATAAGAGTTAGTCAGCTACGTGTGTCCAACAGATCGCTGTCCCCATTAGGTCTACAGGTCTTCACTTCAGGAATTGCTTATTGCTCTGTGTCCATGAGTGGTGGGATGTTCGCTTCCCTTTTCTAAAGAGTGGATGCGCAGGAAAGGCAGTCTCTGTTCTAAGTTGGTGACGCGACAAACAAAAGTGACGAGGTATCTTCTGTGGGCTGAGCTGTGATACCGTTAAAGCTGAAGCAGAGTTGTCAAAATTAACCCGTATGCGACCAGATGAGGTTTTAGTCTGGCGTTTTTATATACAGCTATCTTTTTAAATGCGTATCTATGGCTATAGTAACGTGATGATGATGGTGATGAATCGGTCTGAGCAGCACTTTTTCATTATTGTGATAGAGTATATCCACGGCAGTGTGTTTATACAGTGACTATAGGATCCGGAGGAGCTGCATTGAACTGAAACATCCATGCGTAGCCTATTTACACAAGCATCAGACGCATTCGTGTAGACCTGCTTCATTCGAACGGGCTTGATCACTCTTATACAACACCAGTCTTTTGACGAATCGGGTTTTAGGGACCTAAGGTACGCCAACTCAGCTCACGTAGTTAAAAAAAGAAGAAAGGTGAACAGCATGACATGTTCAGAATCACAGTAATTTGATCAGGACAGTCTGGCTCGTTTCCCAATAAGCAGCAACTAATTCTCAAGTGACCTGCTCTGCTTCCACTTTCCTCCAGTTTGGCACCTGAGTTAAGATACAAAAGTGAACCCGTCAGATTCACAGCCGAGGTTTCAACTGCACTAGTGCCATGGACACTTAAACGTGGATATGGACACAGTTCTGTGGCGCGTGTTTTTGTATGAGGTACACACGGTTTTTTTTTAATTGATTTTGTAACCTGTTTCTGTAATGGAGTCGTTTAAGAAATGGGAATGTGAATGGAAAGTGGAGTGAAACTGAATTCGATGCTATTTACGGAACGAAACAGGAAGCCAAATTCTTGTTGATTAAAAAAAGAAAGAAAGAAAGAAAAAAGATTCATGCTGCCCCTGTAAATATGAGTGCGGACAATTCGCCAGCTCTTTTCGACTTTTTGTACTGTAAAGTTACGTTTTGAAGCCATCGGTCTGTTTGAAGTTCTGCAACCCATGAAACCAGCTGCTTTACAGAACAGTACTTCTTCAACA
Organism: Rhodeus uyekii; assembly: GCA_037043235.1. Lineage (NCBI taxonomy): Eukaryota > Metazoa > Chordata > Actinopteri > Cypriniformes > Acheilognathidae > Rhodeus > Rhodeus uyekii. The sequence goes on from JAWRVZ010000027.1 coordinate 1,834,376, forward strand.
AGTCTATCTGACTACCAAATCTACAAAAATAAGCATGCTTTGGGTGCTGTTTCAGCAACCCGGTTATCTATGTTACCCATGCAAGCATAATAAGACTCGAGTTGCCACCGCAGTGCATCAGCTGACAACCTAAACTGCTACCGGAATGATGAATGCAAGGCAAGAACCACCCGGACTGAAATCTGCAGTCCTCGCGGGTTCATCTGGCAGTTCCAATAGAGGATGTGAGTTATGAAGAAGCCATATAGTCCTGGTGCGTTAACATGAAATACACGGAGAAAGTACGGACAAAAAAGGAAGATAAAAAACGAACCGACAATTGTTCACTTCTCGCTAATGCCAGTCCCTTGCAAACCTCACATGCAGACTGACACGGCTTGCTGGATTTAGAATATGATCAGGCACTTCCAACATAAGCACTCTGAAGAAAACATGTACATAGCATTCTCCTGAACAGAGACGCAAATACAAGGTATGACAAAAAAAGAGGGGAAACTGAAACATTAGTGCATTAGAAATGTTTTCAGGTGCGTTTTCAAATACGTTCTTCTTCTCAAAAGAAATGGCGCCACCTGCTGTGGAAAGTAACGTCACTGCAACACTGGTGATATCGGTTGATCTTTGGAGGTCTATCAACGTTTTAGCACCAAAAGAATTCCGTTTACATGCATAACATTGAACCTAAAATATTTTTTGTGTCATTGTAGCAGTGTGGACTTCTAAAGAGGTTGTGTCATTAATTAAGCTTCTATAGCTTCACTGTCACAGGAATTCTTCCACATCTTCTTGAACTAAAAACTGCATAATGCTGCCGTAAGGTCCACTACCTCCGTATTCATAACAGAAAAGCATATTTCACATCGTTTCACTGACATAATACAAAAGTATCTGGGCTTATGAAACACAAAACAAACAAATATACAAGTAAACCAAATGGGATATGTGATACACTTAAAGATCCTTCCTGAAATACACCATCATCCTTGACCGACAGTGTTCATGGGTTATGCATACTGAATGCAAGTGAATCTGAACACGTTATACCATGTGATTATCTGTTCAGCAGTGATTAACTTACTCCCTTTAAGCAGTAGCATTCACATTACTTGGCACCGTTGGCAAAAAGATTCTTGGTAGCCCCGAAAAAACAAACAGATGTAAACATAACCTAATGATCATTTTGCCTTTTCTCCTACCTCATAAATACAGTATTTTTCATAATTGCAGGAAAGTCATGCTTTAGCAAAATGTTCTTCTCGGGAACATTCAAAGGAAAATAAAATACTCTTATAGTGAAATAGTTTTACAGAGCATAGCCACTAATGCTTTTGAACTCTTTTTTTGTATCTTTGTTCGCTTTTGTCATGCACATACAGTAGCTTGACTTTATCCCAGGTATTTACACTATGTACAAACGATACAACCATACTTCTTAGGCATTCAAACAAAACTATACAAGTATTCAGATTTTGACGCTAATCTGTTTTGATCCCTTTCAATGAGTAAAATAATATATTTCTAAAATACAATCCTGCTTAGATAAATGTTTTACTTTGCGTACCGGCAACCTTCTTTATGTACAAGAACCGCTCAATTGTCAAAAATATGGATTTGTCCAACCCCGGGTGTGGAGACCCTTCAGAGTATGTCAAAGGTATCAAGGCAATGCATGTAACTTTCTCTTAAACAACTTTAGAAAACCTCTGATATTGATTTTCAACTGAACATTTAACAAAAGAAAAGATATTACAAACTTGCCAATAGTAAACGATGGGCAGAGGTGATGACATTTGGTGTCTCCAGTACATTAATGGCGTTGAAAACAATACAAACGAAAAGACTGTGGCCTAGATTCAAGTACATGTAAGACAAGGTCTGCCTGGAGCTGATGTGTGTGGCTGAATATCATCAACCTGAAAATAGTTGTTGATTAAAATTATATGTATACCTATGCATTCCACACTTCTTGTTAGCAAAATAAAATCAGCATGACACATCACCCAAGCCTACTCGTTTCCCTCTTACATTCATTAGCAACCCAGTCCCCCTTGTAGCTAAGAGAAGACGGGTGACTGTAAGGTACAGACTGGAAGAAGTTTCTGATGAATTTGTCTGGCTGTACAAAAACAAATTCATTAATTATACATCATTTTTGGTAAGAATTTTACCCACTAAACACATCTTGTCATCTTTTTGAAAACTACGAAATACATTTGGAACAGGTCCGGCCATGTTTCTGTGTTGACACCATATTTTGTCACCATCTTTCTCTCTTCATTTCTCTTTTCTTTACGGGCCACTGAAGAGCACGACATCCAGTCTTCCATCCATTCTCTTTTTTCCCTTTTCAAACAAAAAATTTTAACGCTCATCCAAAATGACAAATCAATCCATTAAAAAGTGCAAAAAATGCCACGAAGCAAATGTTGTTCGTCCTTAAACAACGTCCTTTGAGTTTGTTTTGATCAACAGCAGTTGCCTCTCTTCTTCATAAAAGAAACATAAAAGGAATAAATAGATATGAAAAAACCCAGTTGTTTAGTAGCCGAAGTATCAGTCATACAGTAGCAGTAAGAGTTGCAGTGTTCTTGCTATTTTTTTTTCCTCTTGTAAAATGTCTCTGGTTGAAACAGAAAAAGTGAAAGGAAGAGTCTGGAGAGTAATGTCACATTGTGAGGGGGCTCTTCTGGACACTCTCATGTTCCCTGGCCTTTCTCAATTCTCTCACTCTGAAAAACAAAAAACAGACATTAAGGGACACAGGTTCAATTTAAAGTCAATTTAAGGATTTATCTCAGAAGATCAAATCAAGATGTGGTTAAAGGGGTAGTTTGTTTCTTGCATGAAACACAAAAGCAGATATTTATCAGAATGTCCAAGCTGCTCATTTCTATACACTGAAAATGAATGGCTATCCCTGATCACCATACATTGGAAATAACACAGATGGACATTCTTCTGAACAACTCCTTTTGTATTCCACCAAAAAAAAAAGAAGAAGTAATACAGCCTTGGAAGTGAGGCTTGAGGGTGAGTACATGACGATGTTTGGGCAAACTATTCCTTTAATCAGAAAAGAAAACTTTAAGACAGCCCTTTAAAACTTCTGTAAGTATTCATCCAGCACAGTGCAAAATATATTTTTGAATACTGATTGTTATGCAATTGCATGGTTTATGTGGAATACTTAACCAGTTTAAAGACAATAAACTACAGTACAAAAGTTTGGGGTCTGTACGATTCAAACTGACCCCAAACCTTTGAACAGTAGTGCATATAAATTGACATTTTTTAATAATAATTTCAATATCACTTGAATGAAAGAACACTGATCTGGAAAAAAAGTTCTCTCAGATCTTCACCGATGATTTGCCCCATTTTCTTCATTGCCTCACATTGTAAGATTCTGCTCTAAGTAGATATTTAGGACAAAAAGTTAAAAATAGTCTGCATTTCACTGAATACAAAACCAGTCTGAAACAATCTCATCTTGTAGTCTTTGACAAGAACGTGTTCTGTTGATTATTCTATGTACTTCCCTTTGAAATATATTAAACATCTAATAAAATAGGAGTAAAGTTTTTTTGTACAAAGACATGTTATCTACAACCAAACAATTAAAGAGAGATAGACAGTTCCCACTGCAGCATTTAAATAGGTTTTAGTTGAACTAGTCAGAACCAAAACACACAAGCCAGAGAGTCAGCCAGTTCTCTCTGGGTCACATACTGTATTTCCCAGCATGCCTCATGGTCAAAGTGCAAGACTCATCATCAACACCATCATCATCTTCATGCAAGATCGTTTACACCAAACAACCTTCAGTTCTTCCGTCTATCTTATCTTTTCCTCTTTACAAATACAGGAAGTAAAGGAAACTTAAATAATCTAGACAGGAGAAAAAGGTGCTTGTTTAATGCAGAATCTCGGTGGTTAGTGTATAGCAAGACACAACTGATATCCTGAGACCGATCATATGCTGAGGCCCTTGATCTCGGTCATCTGTGCGTCCAGTTGGTAGCTGTCATGCAAGCAGGCATCAAGCAATGCTGATGAGAAGGGCAAGAAGGAGCAAGAGAGGATGGGGAGGGGGGGGGGGGGGGCTTTGTGTGTGTGTAACGAGCGAGAGGAAGAGAGATACAGTAGAAAAAAATAGAGACATACTGAATCGCTGAGGCTGCACTCACCCGCTTGAATAGTCTATGGTCCATCAAGGGGCTTTGCATTAACAGCAAAACAACACCAGACAGCTATTAGCACACAGCAGATATGATGATGGGGGGAGGGGTGTGGGGTGGTGGTTGAGCCAAGGGAAGGGAGGAGCACCCCTTACTGTCATGATTAATGAATCACACTTTCAAGGATTTCTGTTAGTTCTGTTAGTATCTGTAATACGTTCACCAAAAAAATAAATATGGAAGCAAAATATGAAGCTCGCCCAGTGTCACATTTGTATTTGTATCAGTAGTGTTTCAGATAGTAGATAAATGGTGGTGGTGGGAGAATACCTGTGGCGGCAACGGCGGAGGAACTTCATGATCTTGCGGGCAGCCTGATCTTGCCTTTTAGTGAGAAGACTGCTTCTGAAACACAAATGTCGCTCTTAAACTCATTTCATTTTGTAAATTACATCTTGCCCAGGAATATAATATCTCACAAGGCAAAGATCAGAACAGTATGCCACTTGGAACTGATTCATAAGAGCTATTGGCTGATTACAGAACATCAAACAGCAGTTGGAATCAGATTTGGACAGAGTTTACGAGGGAGCGATTTATTTCGGGGAAGGGAAGGGGTGCTACCTGAGTTTGTGCTGGACCAGTGCTGCGGTGGCAGCTCTGCGGTGGGGCCTCAGCCGGCCAAACTCCCTGTAGCTGCGGTAGCACTGCTGGATCAGCACGGCCGCCCGCCGGCTCTGCTGGAACTTCTTCTGCTCGTGGTAGCTGCGGAACTTACTCTGGATAAGGATGGCGGCCTGCGTCATCTTCTTATAAAGTGCATACTGATACATAAAGACACATTTTCAAGACATTAATGACAAAACAGTAATTGCACCCTATGTAAACCTTGTGTAAACCTCTAAATTGTCATACGATATATGTTTATGATTTCCAACCAAAATGGCAATGATTGACAACACGATAATCATTGCAATGTTTTGGTGTTGGTAGTTTTAAGTAGTATTAATGAACATAGCATTACGTCCATCAATATTGCCATATTCAAAGCATTTGTACTTATAAATATGGGCCAAAGAAAGCTTCATTTAAAAAAAATCGTATTTATAGAATACAGTTGTTTATAATGGCTTATTTAAATGAGGCATGTTGCTTATTTTGCTCTTCTTTTACCTTTTATTCCAGACCTAATTACTGAATAACTAGAACAGTAGCTTCCAGACATATAGCCCAGGACAAAAAATTATAAAGAATGATGTTCCCTTGAGGGACCCACTTCCTAAAATATAAAGGCAGATATATTTTAATGTATAAAAAGCCATGTATTTTTTTTTAGTTAAAAGTTGTTATATAAAGACATGTTTCCTAAAATAAATGGGCTTTTATATTGTTACTGTACTGAAGGCAATGCAAATTATTAAAATATTATCTAGAAAATATTGACTTTGTATAAAGTTCTACCCACTGTTATGTAATGTTAGATGCATAAACTGAAAATCCAAATTTATTTTTTATAGTGCCTTTCATAACAAATATTGCTAAAGTAGAACACTGAACACTGTGGCATCTCAAAAATAATTAGTTTTATATGTAACTTTTTTTTATTGTTATATTTTCTGTGGATTACCTAAATCCCATGTGTACCCACTAGCAGTCTCTAGACTCAATTTAAAAAAATCTTTTCTAGCAAGATCTGTCTCTTTAGTCTGCACAGAGTATGAGGCGTCCCTTGAAACTAAACTAAAGTGCAGAAAGACAGACATGTCAAAATGTGTGAATGACAGTGTAGAAGTGGCCATTGCTATTAAATCAATTTTAATATTAGCCCAGTCAATCTGCTTTAAATAATGTATGAACAATGACAAAAAAAGTTACCTTCAAGGCTATCCATGTTAGCTTGCAAAAGAAAACAAGAAGAAAGATTTGACATGAATGTGACCTTGTGGTTGATGTTGCTTTGAAAGCTTATAATTGACTCAAGTGTGTTTGCTCGAGCTTGACGTATGAAGCAGACATCCAGCAAAGGTTGGCAAAGTCAATGTCAGAGCATCTTAAAGGATTACCTGCTTGTACTTCCTGTAACAGCGCTGAATGACAGCGGTAGCTACTTCCTGTTGCTCGCGCAGTGGGCGTCCCTGCAGGGAGAGAAGGAAAAGGGTTGGTTTGAGGAGTGGGCAACACCTGGGAGTTGGCCACTAGGCTGTTCACTTACAGGAGAATGAAAGTCATAGAGAAAAGAAACCCTTCTTGTTTAGGTGCAGCTGGTGCTGAGAGACCAGATGCCTCTGAGCACAAGTAGCCAGTTTGGCCAGCTGGTGAATCTTTTTGGAAACTCATTACAGGCAGCCACAGGAGGTAGCAATTGCTCCTTATAAGCCAGGCCATGCGCTGGTTAAGCCACCTTACCCATGCTGAAGCTGTGGGGACTGACTACTCTGTGTCTGTATGTTTATGAAATCATAAGGAAGGACGAAGCAGGAACCATGTTCGTTCCTACCAATACCTGTGCACAGACGTTTAAATCCTGTCTTTATTCACACATCAACACAAGCGCGTGGCACCCGAGCCACTGGCCTGTACCTTGTACTTGCGGAAAGCGGTCTGCACGAGCCGTGCGGCTTCATAGAGCTCCCTCTGCTCAGGATCCGACAATGTGAGCTGGGCTAGCTCTCTTTCCACTTTGCTGTTGGAGGCTCTGAGAAACTCACTCCACTCGGATGGGGCGGGCAAGGTAGGCTTCTCAAACGGGCCCTCGCGCATGGGTGAGTTCCCTGGGCTCAGGCTAGGGTTGGAGGGAGGGGTCAGGGGTTCACTGTATATGGGACTGCTCACAGAAACAAAACAGGCACATACATACATGAAGTTAGCAGGGTTAAGGCATACATTTTCTTTTAACTTTAAATGATTTGTCCAGAGTGGGAAATTAACACCCGCCATCAGCCAAACACATGAAGTCGGAACAACTCAAATCCATCATGCTCTTGACCTTAAATACAGAATGTGATTTGCACTACAGGTTCACATTTGCGCAAGGATATTTTTGGCTTCTATATGTTCAAATCAATATATAAACATACTTGAATATTTGTAGAGGTTCAATATTATAGATAGCCAAAAACATTAATTTCCCACACTGGTCACTTCAATACACATGCATATTTAAGTATGCGTTTTAAAGGACTAACCTCAAGTGGATGATGCTGGGCAGGTGTTCCACGTCTCCCAGGTAACTGGCCAGCCAGCTCATGGTGTTGGTGAGGCCACTGCTGTCCAGAGGAACAGACTCCACGGTTGGAAAATGATCCCGCTTGATACGGTCCGGAGTGGCCTCAATGATGTGCTCCGCCAGGCTCATCATATTCGCCTGAGAGGCACACATTCAAAGTTACACAAGCACTTTCTAGTGTGACTAAAAGCACACACACTTGCTAGCCAGCCGATCAATCGAGCGGGTGTTTACTTTGGAGGAACATGTTGCAACAGCCCCTCTATCCACTAGGAGTGACAGAGATGAATGGGGCTGGACTAACTTCTGGCAATGGGAGTAAATCAATGGCAGAAGTGTATTATGTGGTGACAAAGGTCTGCGCAGAGAGCCGGGCTGTGACTGTGGCTCTCTAGTGCTGATTTCACATGTCAACAGGACGGATAGTGCTCTATATATCCCTTGGCCTCTCAATGCTTGTAGCTGTGTTTGTTTGCTGAGCCTATTTACTGGCAAATGCATCAATACAGGTGTGAATGAGGCTGGATGAATGTGAGGGAGTTTGTGTATGTGCGTCTCACTCACCTGCAGGTCCTCCATGTGAGAGAGGCAGTCTTGGTTTTCTAGATCCTCCTTGTAAGAAAGCATCTCTGTGTCTACAATCTCTCTCTCCACCATTCCCAGCATGCTGAGGGGCTCACCACGCTGTCGCAACCGGCTGGCCAACTTCTCCTTCCCTACGCCGCTGATGCCTCCCTTCCTGAGCATTTCTCTGGTGCCCCATTTATGCCCACCACGGAAAGAGGCCATCTTGGATTGTGGGATGCCCCCTGTCCCTAAACCCTCCTCAGAGATGCTCTTATCCGGGCTAGATGGTGTGGAGGGGAGGGTTTTAGGGCTGGTTGACAGTTTATGTGTCTGCTGCTCCATGTTCAAGGGAACCGACATGGGCTTATCCAGCTGATCTTGCACAAGCTCTGGGTTGGGCTTATGTTTCTTGGCGAGGGGGATTTCCCGCTGGCACTCATTGCTGTAGTAGCTGGAGGGCTCTGATCTTGGCCTTCTCAAATCTAGGCACAAAAGAAAAAGAGAGAGTGAGCTAAACTCAGAGGAGAGGACGGAGATGATATTTCTATTACATCTGCTCTGTCTCTGAGGTGCTGTTAGTTAAAATAAAAAGATGGAATTAGATTATTGCATTCACTTCAATGAGCACTGCACAAAGTATTACATTAGGCAAACAATCTGCTGTGATATCTTTTCAGTTAAGCAACAATGGTTCATCTGTTTTTAGAACACTGCAGCTTTTCCAGTAATGAGCCTAGTTAGCTCATCTAAAACACCAATGATTTTCAAATTGAATATTCCTTTTATTGAGATCCAGTGTGTTATTTAAGAGTTCCCTTAATTTCTTTTTAGAAATTCTTTTGTATATACATATATGCCAAGAAAATGCCAGCAATTATCATTTTGTTACCATCTTGCAGTATAACTAACTACTTTTGAGGTTCTTACCAGGGTTCTGGTTGGTGCAAGATGCTGTAGTAGTGGTGGTAGTACCAGTGTTCTGCCCATTAGGGGTCACCATATTGTCGCTGCCCCAGTTGACCATCCAGCTGTTGGAGGTGGGGATGTCAGGGTTGGGAGAGAAAGACATGCTGGAGGTGGGGGGTAAGGAGGACGGGGTCTGTTGCTGCTGTTCCTCCCTCTGGAGCTGCTCCAGACACTCCGCCAGCTTGGTGTGGCCACGGGAGCGGGCGATGGAGAGGGGCAGGCGGCCTAGAGAGTCTGGTATGGCCAGTGCTCTCCGGTCCCACTTGTACAACACCACTGCTGCCTCCAGATGACCCAAAGCACAAGCCCACATCTACAACAAGGAAATAGAGTAAAAAAGGGTGTAAGAAAAACAAAGACAGTGCAAATGCATCAAAAGTTCAATTAAAATTACTTGAGGAACATACCAGTGGAGTGCAAGAGAAGTGATCCACATTGAGAGGGTCCACCTCAAGTTCCAGATCAATACTGTCTGCATGCTTCGTGCTACATAAAATATACCATGTCTCATGGTTAGCAATGGCAGAGGAAATAATAAAAAACATATTTACACACAAATGTGGAGTAGACAGATCGGAGTGCTCTTATCACTTTAACTGACCGCCATTTGATGAGAGTCTGAATGAGGGTGGCATAGCCTTGGCCTGCAGCAAGGTGTAGCAAGGTCATGCCCCGAAAGGTCTTTGAGTGAATCAGGTGTTTGGATTTAGCCCAGCAGGCCCTGTTCATCATCTTCTCACAAACGACCACCACACGGCTCTCAAAAGAGCTTCCCGCCTGTCCCGAGATACACTGCAAAAGAAAATGGAGTGCTTCACGTCTTCACAAGCTCAAGAAACTGTCACAATCTTTCACAAAATTTCTGCAAAATTTGTTATGACTCAAACTGAAAGCTATTGTGTGATCTATGAGTGGAAAAGCTGCAGCAATGTACAATTTGTGAACAATCATTTTAATGAATTGGTTTGACTGGCTCACAAATTGTTATTACAATATGCAAACCTTTTCATCTAAGTGATGTAACTGAATCTTAATATTGTTCATTGTAAATGCAAATTACATTTAGGTTCTAAATGTTTTTTTATGAGCTGCATCATTGTAGCAATAAACAGAACACACACACACACACACACACATATGTAGAGAACAATGGAAAGACTTTACAATTTCTCTGAACATGCTTATTGCTGTTTAAAAATACATTCTAATCTCACACATAACAATTACTGATGGGCAGCTGTACCTGAGACTGGCTATTAGCGCCACCGTTTCCCCCTCCTCCTCCTCCTCCTCCTCCACCTCCACCAGTCCCTGCTGTTCCTCCACTGCCCTGCTGCTGCTGACCGGCCATCTCAGCCATCCTGCGCTCCATCTGTTCCAGCCGCTCCAGGATGGACATTCTGAACTGGTTATCTGCAGAGGAAAATCCATATCAGTTTAATCACAGTAGATCACAAAACTTGAGTTCCAACTTTAGTTCAGATGTTGAGTTCCAACTTTAGTTCATAAAGTAAAAGATGTACCGCATTAGCCGCACCATAAGGCGCACTGGATTATAAGGTGCAGTCTCAATTACGGGTCTATTTCTGTACTTAATCCATACATAAGGCTGACAACATAAGGTTGTATTATAAGACGCACAGCCGATTTTTGAGAAAATTTACGTCTTTTATGTGCGCCTTATAGTGCGGAAAATACGGTAAATGAACAAAATTTGGCCATGAAAATGGTTGCTGTAAATTACACTATATCTCACTGAGGTCTGAAATAAATTCTTCTCTGGTTTAGCTCACATCCCCAAGCAAAATTGTGTTTAATTAAAACTCAGTCATTACCCTTATGCTTTCTAATCAAGACAAAGAGTCTGATGTTATCGATCACAATTTCCGTAATTGCAGTCATTATTATAAATTAATGGAATCGTTAATGAGGCACACCAACACATTCAGCTTTAAAAACACAGGAGTGAACATACACAGATTTGTTTGGGAATTTGTAGTTCCCAACAAGATTTTCTTGCCAGTGCAAACCTCACTGCCATGATGCAAGGGTGCTCAGGGCATTGCTATAGGGTTGCTAAGGTGAATCACTTGAAATAGAAGAAATCAAGCTTCTCTTCTGACCGGACTTGACACTAAACATGGCCATGTAATCTGTCAATCAGAAATGCTCACTGTGCAGATGTAAAAGATGAGAACTGGGACCAGCACAGGTGAACAACAGCATGAGTACTGAGAACTGTATGTGCCTCTCACTGATAAGCCTGTTTCTGTGGCAACCTGCAGCTACATGGTAACCAAGCGACAGGGGCATGCTGGGCTGTGGTTTGCTCCAGTGTCAGTTTACTGATGAACGAAGAGGCACATTGAGAGACAGCAAAAGTGCTAGAAGGTTAAAAAAAATCCAGTATCACCCCTGCTAATGTAGCTAGTAAGCAATATTTTGTGTCTTTTAAATAAACCAAAATATAAATCCAGAGGGCCGTGAACATCACAAAGCAAAAAGGTAGTGTTTGGCTGCCTGGTGAGAATGTCAAGAGTGTTGTTCTGCGATCATGTATACAAATGTACAGTTTGGCAACTCGGTCAGAGTCCAGCTGCAGAAATGGCAGCAATAGCTATAATTTTCTATAAGTCTCAGTGAAATCATTCCAATTAATGAATCTAAACGTAATGTTTATACGCAAGCACTATCTTTAAATCGTCATTTATTTTTTGACATGCACACTGCAGAAAATACAGTTTCCCCACTGTTTGCGCATTTGAAAGAGTTTTAAATGGCAGACTTAATATCTATGTATTTTGTGTGCTAATTAGGAAATTAGGAGAAGCTTTGTGTGGTGCTGCTTATATATATCAAGCAGTAAAAACGCCCCTTCCCATGCCCAAAACAAGGCATCTGCAAATGAGAGTCTGAAACAAGGACTGGTGGGAGGTTGTCTTGCTCTACTTCACAGAAAATGAGTGCAAGTAGAATTTTGAAAGAATGACAAGACAGTCATTTATGACACTTCATTCAACAACAACAACAGATCATTCTACGAATCATACAAATTACACCATTTCTACGTCATTGCACATACGCAGTACTTGCAAGTTTTTGTTTTCAATACAGTCAAGTCGATTGGATTACAAAAGGTTTAAACCACCCCTTTCAATCCAAAATAAATTTTAATCAGATTTGGCCGATTAATTCCAATTGACGTAGTTACATGTGACTTTTTTATTCTGACTGCGCTACTAGTCCAATTACAATCGGCTTATTAGGGTCCATGTAAATGCAGCTAGGTCATGGAGTAATGTAAAAACACATGGCCCAGATTCAACAACCCTGACTGGTTCTGTTCCTACCAGTTAAAAATAATCGGAGAAAACCTGTAAACCAGTAATCGGAAAAACCTGAAATCAAATTACCGTAAACAAATATTAGAAAAAGTGGAAGTGTTGTAGAAGTTAGGGGTGTATGACGTAGATAAATGTTTTATTTGTGCTGATGAGTAAAATTTTGAGGCTAATTTTTATGCGTGTTGTGTTCTTTTACTTTTGTACTGTTATTGTATTTTACACTGGTACACTGGTAAATGGAGGACAGTTGTGGTATGATTAGATCTGCATCATACATTACAATATGTGTTGAAAAATCTACACAAAATATCAAATATGTGTTGATATCCTCTAACTAGATTGAGTCATAGTCTGAAGCAAAAAAAGTCTCTGCTCATCACACACTACACGACTTTCGTCAACTATTGTTGGTTCGTCTAGACTGCAAATCAAAGCAAATGTCATGTAGTGTATTCCAGACTTAAGTGATTTTCAGCATGTTGCTTTGAAGTTTCTATGGTGTTCAGTGTGGTTGTTAAAGTGCTGCTGACTGGTACAAGTCAAAAGGGCACATCCAAAACTCCCCAAAATAAATGCTATAGGGTGTTCTGGGTGGTTAGCAGTGTTTTGCTATGCCATTAATTAAGTGTTTAGAGTGGATCTTAACATGTTGCTCTGCACTCACCAACTTGTTCTGAATGGTTACAAGGGCATAAATGAGTTGTTACCTTGTCCGTTAGGCAAAAAGTCTTAGAAAAGCTTCTTAGAACAGGTTTAATTCACGTTCACCACTTAAATTAAGCAGGATATTTCCCAAAGTTTAGGGATTTGTTCAAATCTCTTAACCCAGCCTTAAAGCATTAAC